>OY288275.1:58057312-59257312 GCA_958450335.1 Hibiscus tridactylites
CACAGTTCGAGAAATCTGTAGAACTAGTGTTTTGATATAATAATTGAAAAATGTTTTGGACTAATTTGAAAAGAATTTAAAACTTGGTTTTAAGTCCAAACAACTTGAATTTATGTTTGAGGGATCTTAAAAGGTTTTTGGCAATGTTTTTATTGATTTTAAATAGCCAAACTTAAGTTTTCAAGCTACCCGTACCAATACGGTCCAATCCGTATCGATACCTTTTTTGCCCAGTTTGGTTATTGCCAAAACCCGTATCGAAACAGGCTTGGCCGTTTCGATACGAATCGAGATCATTTCGATACGCCTGGTAAGCGTACCGATCCCCTTTCCAACAACCCCAACGGCTATTTCCCAACGGTCATTTAAAAGTGAAACCGTACCGATACGCCCTCAAGCATATCGATATGCCTAGGCTGGCAAGAGCCCAACGACTAGTTTCTGATGAAGGTCGTACCGATACGGGTCCAAGTGTATCGATATGGAAGGCTGCAAAACATCATTAATGAAGGGAAATAAAGTCCTCAACGACTCCAAATCATCCCCAACGGCTAATAACGACTATAAACTCATCAATGAGTATAAAAGGGACCTCCAAGCATCAAGTAAAGGCTAATGCTCATATTGTCAAACATCAAATGATCAAGAATTGTCTTAGAGCTTAAATTGTCATTTATTGTATAGACAAACACTAGTGAGCCAAAATTGTCAAATTTGCTCAAGTGTTTTAGGTTTTAGGTGAGTGCTAAATTGTGCAAATAAATACCTATTAGAGGGATTTAAGTTTGCTTATTTTTTTCTCTTTGTAAGAGAGGGTTTCAATCAAAGCTTTGGGTAGAAAGCTTGATTGTGTATAAGGGTTACCTCCTAAGCCTAGAAAAAGGGACGAATCAATAGTGGATTGATTGGAAATCCTTAGTGGGGAGCTAAGGTAGTGGATGTATACCTTGGTTAGAAGGTTGAACCACTATAAATCATTGTGTCACATTTCTTTTTGGCTTCCACAACCCTTCCACCCAAAAATCCACCTCTCCACCACTTGGTAAGCCACATCGGTTGAACGAATCGAGCCCCACACAACTCAACAATTGGTATCAAAGCTTGGCTCAATCGAAGGGGATTCACATCCTATTGAGAAGATTTGGCAAGCTCGATCACTATTTCATCAACCGGCTCAAATGGCACAATCAATCGACAAATCGCCTTTCTTCGACGGAACCCACTATGCCCATTAGAAGACAAAGATGAAGTTCTTCATCAAATCCAGAGATTACAAGCTATGGGATATAGTTGAAGATGGTCCGTTCGTGCCTCAACGAAGCAAAGCGGAGTGGAGTGCCGATGATCGCAAGAAGATGAAGCTTAATTGCAAAGCCTTGCACATCTTGTTTTGTGCTTTTGGCCCAACCATCTATGAAAATATGTCTTCTTGTGAGAGTGCCAAAGAGGTATGGGACAAGCTTGAAGTCACATACGAGGGGACCGATGAAGTCAAGGAGACCAAGATTGGGCTCCTAACCTTGGAGTATGAGAACTTCAAAATGGATCCGGAAGAGAACATTGAGAAGATGTTTGATAGGTTCTCCACTATCACCAATGGTCTCAAAGGCTGTGGAGAAGCCATCCTGGAAGAAAAGCTTGTTCGAAAGCTCATCTACTCACTTCCCGAGTCTTGGGACTCAAAGAGGACCGACATCATCGAAGCCAAGAATTTGAAGACCTTGAAGCTTGATGAACTCATGGGGTCACTCCTTACTCATCAAATCATGAAGAAGAACAAAGAGGATGAGAAGAAGAGGGAAGAAATTAGAGCTATGTGAGAGAAGAAAATCAAAGGGCTTGACATCAATGCAAGTACAATGGCTCTCAAATCCTCCACTTGTCATCATGTCTACTCAAGTGAAGAGGAGGATGAAGATGAAGAGATAGTTCATCTCTTCAAGAAGTGTGCACCGTTCATGAAGAAAGCCTTGAGAGAGCTTGAACGAGATTCCAAGAAAAAGGAGAGGGCAAGCACTTCAAGCCATAAGAAGAAGGCATATGTGGCTACTTGGAGTGATGAGGACTCCACCGACGATGAACAAGCCAACCTTTGCCTTATGGCCATCGAAGAAGATTCAAGGGTAACTTCTAATTCATATACTTCATGTTCTTACTCTTTTGATGAATTACAAGATGTCTATGATGATTTGGTTTTAGAGTTTAAAAATCACATTTTGAAAAACAATAAATTGATTTTAAAGTTAAAAATTCAAAATGATTTGATTTCTAAAACCAAACTTGAACTTGAAGCAAAACTCGAAGAGTTTGAATTAAAATGTTTTGATTTACAAAATTTGCTTCAAAAAGTTCAAAAAGAAAAGGATTTGATTTCCAAAGAGCTTGAAAAGAAAAATAATTTTGGAAAATCAAATTTTTATGTTAGACAATCTAGTGCCCCTAAATTTGTTAAAGAAAAATGTTTTAGAAGTGTTTGGGTCCCAAAAGAACTAATCACTTCAATTAAAAATGATGACATTGAAAAATAGGTTCCAAGGAGACTAAAATTTGTGCTACTAGTGTTTATGGATCCAAAGCAATTTGGATACCAAAAATCACTTGATTGTTTTTTTCTAGGTGTGATGGAGATGTTCAACAAGTCAAACATTGAGGGGGGAGCTCCATGCACACAAGGAAGAACACTTGAAGAAGGAAAACTTCACATCCTCCCTTGAGTTCAAATGTTGGTAAAAATTCTAGTTGTTTTTGATTTCATTTGTTTATTTTAGTTTAAATTCAACTAGATGATCATATATGTTGGACTAACATTTTCAATGATGCTTTGAGTAAGGGGGAGCCATTTTAAAACCATTTTTTTTGTCAATTTTTACCTCTATTGTTATTTTGAACTTAATGTTTTAAATTCTTTTTTATATAACAAAAAGGGGAGAAAGGGTTTGAAAAGAGGGAGCTTTTATTTGATCTCATATCTTTATTCTCTTATTCACATTTTTAAAGTTAAAGGGGGAGAATCCCAAACAATTTTTCAAGTTGGTTTTATTATATCAAAAAGGGGGGAGATTGTAGAACTAGTGTTTTGATATAATAATTGAAAAATGTTTTGGACTAATTTGAAAAGAATTTAAAACTTAGTTTTAAGTTCAAACAACTTGAATTTATGTTTGAGGGATCTTAAAAGGTTTTTGGCAATGTTTTTATTGATTTTAAATAGCCAAACTTAAGTTTTCAAGCTACCCGTACCGATACGGTCCAACCCGTATCGATACCTTTTTTGCCTAGTTTGGTTACTGCCAAAACTCGTATCGAAACATGCTTGGCCGTTTCGATACGGATCGAGATCGTTTCGATACGCCTGGTAAGCGTACCGATCCCCTTTCCAACAACTCCAACGGTCATTTAAAAGTGAAACCGTACCGATACGCCCTCAAGCGTATCGATACGCCTAGGCTGGCAAGAGACCAACAGCTAGTTTCTGATGAAGGCCTTACCGATACGGGTCCAAGTGTATCGATACAGAAGGCTGCAGAACAACATTAATGAAGGGAAATAAAGTCTTCAACGGCACCAAATCATCCCCAACGGCTAGTAACGGCTATAAACTCATCAATGAGTATAAAAGAGACCTCCAAGCATTAAGTAAAGGCTAATGCTCATATTGTTAAACATCAAATGATCTAGAATTGTCTTAGAGCTTAAATTGTCATTTATTGTATAGACAAACACTAGTGAGCCAAAATTGTCAAATTTGCTCAAGTGTTTTAGGTTTTGGGTGAGTGCTAAATTGTGCAAACAAATACCTATTAGAGGGATTTAAGTTTGCTTATTGTTTTCTTTTTGTAAGAGAGGGTTTCAATCAAGGCTTTGGGTAGAAAGCTTGATTGTGTATAAGAGTTACCTCCTAAGCCTAGAAAAGGGGGCGAATCAATAGTGGATTGATTGGAAATCCTTAGTGGGGAGCTAAGGTAGTGGATGTAGACATTGGTTAGAAGGTTGAACCACTATAAATCATTGTGTCACATTTTTTTAGCTTCCACAACCATTCCACCCAAAAATCCACCTCTCCACCACTTGGTGAGCCACATCGGTTGAACGAATCGAGCCCCACACAACTCAATAAAATTCAAGTGTTTTGTTATCACACAAAATCCAAGTGTTTTGTTATTACACAAAAATTACAGGTCGTTTCTTTCGTTGGGAGTATTTTAGTTATTCTTACTTCTCAAGGATATTATCATCATTTCTTAACAAATTAATTCAAATATCAAATCCTTTAACTCTGTTAATCGGATCGTGAGATTATTTGTCTTATTAATCATTTACTGAACTCAAGGTCTTTTCGGTCCATTAAACTTCTCTTCGAATATTTCGATCTTATCCAGATTACTTTTCTTTTATTTCGTAATGAAATTAACTCAAGTAGAGTTGAAAGTACACTTAATCACAATCATGCATACCTTAACCGATTACCAACATGTTTTAAAAACATGCAAGAGGTACCTTTAATCCTTGTTATATCAATCAATCATGATACTTTATTCAATCACTCTCGAACCCAAATTTGACGTCCCTCAACATCTCGTATACAAGAAACTGTGAATACCTTCAATTGCATAATTTCCAATTCCAGTCCTTATTCACATTACTCTTAACTGAATAATTAAATACGTAACCACAATCAGGTTCAAGGTCACACTCGGAGGCTTTAAGGTTAGAATTTCGCGAAACAGACTTCAAAATCAGACCCAAAAAGTCGAAAAACATAAAATACTAGATTTTGAAAAAGTTGACTTTTGGTCAAAGCGAACGCTGACGTCATGAACATAATGATGATTCAACTTTTTAATTTATGCATTTAAATTTGATTAAATATTTAAATCATGAACCTAATTAAAAGAATTCTAAAATTAAATGTGAAATTTCAATTAAATTAATCTAAATTGAGACTCCATTAAATTATACTAAAACCTAAAAGTAGAAATTTGGGACTTAAATAAAAAAACATGTAAAATCACCCTTAACCTAAAACTAAAAGATAACGACTAAAAGATAACGAGTTGTTTTAATTAAAAAAGAAATATTTTAATTAAAAAAGGGAAAAAGAGAATTTGTAAAAAAAAAGGAAAACACATAATGTTGGAGGGAAACAACAAGTCGCACATTTTTAGGTTAGGGGTTAATTAAAGTCCTGATGCGACTAAAATATTACATTTTAGTCTTAATATTCACTTTTAAGTTTTATTTTAATTTAATTTAGTCACAAGTATGAAGTATCCCGACGGTTTGGACTTCAGATATAGAAATCCCCTCATCACAGTAATATTTAGTCCCTAAAAATTTATTTTTAGTTGAAATTGACACTTATTTATTTTCGATTTTTGTAATTTAGTCAAATAATTTTAATATATTGGTACTTTTGTTCATTTTAGTTCCTAAAATTTAATTTTCATCCGAAATTTACCCCTATTTATTTCTATGGTAAAATTGTGAAATTAGTCAGACTCCCAAATTTCATTATTTCCAAATTATCAAATTAGTCCTTAATTTTAGGTTTATGTTATATTTTATGGTGAAATTGTAAAATTGGTCACTGGGCTTTAAAGTGGAAACGAAAACAAAACAAAACAGTATGTGTAGTGACTAATTTTTAATAATGAAATTAGGGACCAATTTGATAATTTTGAGTTTAGGTTATATTCTATGGTAAATTGTGAAAGTGGTCCTAATTCTGGTTTATGATTTTGGGTTTAGTCTTAGTACTAATGGTTTAGGGATTATGTTGTAGTTTAGAGTTATTGGTTTATGAGATTAATTTTTATAGCTTAAGATTTATGGTTTAAAATTTTTAAGGCTTAGTGTTAATGGTTTAAGATTTATGGCGTAATTTAGGATGAAGTTAAAGATCAAATACTGGAAGGGAAAAGAGTCTATTAAACTTCTAAATTAAAAAATTAACGGGGACAAAAGCCTTATTTAATTAATATTTAAACTTAGAATGACATAAAATGTTATTATATTACAATTTTGAGAAAATCAACGATTTCTCCCATAGTATAATGCAAAAAGATAATAAAAACATACACCATTATACTATTTAGGCTAAAGGGGTACTTTTGCCCCCAAGTTCGACCCAAATATGCAATGTCGCCCCTCGCCGAAAAACGCACTCAATGTGCCCCTTATGTTTGAAAAATCGATCAATTTCGACCCTTGACTAACGTTGACTAACGTTCCCGTCAATTCCTGGGTGACGGGTCGTTAACTCCTGCACGGTCAGCTATCCTTGCCAGCTGGCTTGCCATGTCACGCGCTGACGTGGAAAAAAAACTTACGTGGCAATTTTTTTTTAAAAATAATAATAAAAATATTATATTATTATATTAATTTAAAACTGAGATTAATTTAAAAAGCTTATGTGGAAAAAAAGCTCTCACCTTTACCCATCTCCGGCGAAGCTCCGATCAGGCCCAAGCCGCCGTTCGTTCGTCGATCGGAGACCATCGGTGTGCTCGGGTTCTCTTCGCGATCAAAACCCACCCAACCTTTACCCTTCGTCATCGGCCGTTCGCTCGGAAACGGTTCAAAACCGTTCGGTTTCATCTCCCTTGCGCCACCGTATCCCAAAACCAGGAAAAAGGGAAGGCAAACCCCTGATGCCAACACCTCACTCTGTTGAGCACGAAAGCAACCATGATCAAGAACAAGATTCAGAACCCAAGTTCTACCTTTGTTCGTCGTTGGTTCGCGATGAAACCCAGCCATCAGAGAACGGTGGCGCAAGGGAGATGAAACCGAACGATTTTGAACCGTTTCCGAGCGAACGGCCGATGACGAAGGGTAAAGGTTGGGTGGGTTTTGATCGCGAAGAGAACCCGAGCACACCGATGGTCTCCGATCGACGAACGGACGGCGGCTTGGGCCTGATCGGAGCTTCACCGGAGATGGGTAAATGTGAGAGCTTTTTTTCCACATAAGCTTTTTAAATTAATCTCAGTTTTAAATTAATATAATAATATAATATTTTTATTATTATTTAAAAAAAATGCCACATAAGCTTTTTTTCCACGTCAGCGCGTGACATGGCAAACCAGCTGGCAAGGATAGCTGACCGTGCAGGAGTTAACGGCCCGTCACCCAGGAATTGACGGGAACGTTAGTCAACGTTAGTCAAGGGTCGGAATTGATCGATTTTTCAAACATAAGGGGCACATTGAGTGCGTTTTTCGGCGAGGGGCGACATTGCATATTTGGGTCGAACTTGGGGGCAAAAGTACCCCTTTAGCCTACTATTTATCATATTGTTAAAAATAGATAACATTAAAAATAAATTATTCATTTACTTTACCTTAATTATTGGGTTAAAATCGGGTCGATATTCAGTTCAGCTCTCGGTTCGAATAACGTTCAGTTTGGGTGAAATTGGTTTGAGTAAAAATCGATTCAGGTCTATTTTGGTTCAACAAAAATTTCAGGTCGATTTCGGTTCAAATCGATTTATTTTAAATTCTGGATCAACTTCAGATCATCATGTTTGGGTCAATATCAAGTCTCAATTCGAGTAAATCAGTTCAGGCCCCGAGTAAAGTTTATCCTTTCCATTCAAGCTACTCTATTTGCAGTTTGATATAATTTTAAGGTAATGATATTATAACTTAAATATAAATTTTAGTTGAATTTAACAAATATCTAGTTTAGCTCACGTTGAATCCTTGTACAAGGAATTTATGGTGAGGTCAAATAAAATTATTGAAAAATAACTTGCGATTGCTGATGAAAGAAAATAATGTTATAAATAAATAAATAAAATATCATGAACTATTAAAATATTAATAGTATATCTATTAATATTTTTTAATAATATAATATAATGTTCTGATTTTAATAAGCAACTAATGTAATTAATATTATTATTATTTAATAAAATGTATTAGTAACATTATATTTATAAATTATAAATGATGATAGACTAAAGTTGTAATATTTTAAATATAACAATATTAAGTTTTTTAGAATTAATAATATTTATCGTATTCGAAATTTTACCGAATAACAGAAAAAAGTTTACACAACATCCAAATGCCGAAAATGGTTTCCAAAAACTATTTTTCAAAAATGTAATCCATTTTCCAGGGCTAATTTTTTGAAATCTATTTTCAATGAAAAAAACTGACACTAAATGTAAAATTAATCTCAAATTTAGATATTCGAAACCTAAAGTGGATTCAAATATTCAATATTATCTAAACCAAAATCAAAATATATTCGAATAACACATACCTAAAGGTTCTTATTTGAATATCCTATGAATGGTGAATCCAAATTTGCCCCCAAAAAGTTGGAATAATGTTGAATACCCAATTTTCTTGTTCATTTAAGCACTGCCTATCTAAATTATTTACATATTCCAGTGTATCAATATAATCATAATTGTGAACAAAAACATAAAGTTGCATAAAAGACGCACTCAACTTGGGAAGTTTTTCTTTGACACTGTTATATTTCAACTCCTTTTGATCAGCCCAAGAAGCACTCATATGTAACCGTACTTTCGTAAATGCCGAATATATGGCATGTTTCAATCTGAAAAAACTGTTTCAGAAACATACCTTCGATATGGCTGGCGGTGCTCGGAAACTCCTTCCTCATTGCGCTTATCCTCGAACCATTTCACAACTCTTTTTCGGGGCAAATTTGTTACTTGCACGATGCTGCTAATCATTGTGTTCTGCATTGTTCATACAGAGCATCCAATATGTGAGATCCTGCTTCTAGCAAACAAACTTTAGCTCCAACACAAATGAAAATACAGCATTGATTCCCAACAAAATAAGCATATCAAAACAAGCTTGGGGGTGAAACGAATTCGGGAAACCGAGGCTACACCAAACAGGCAGCAAATATATACAAAATTTATATATACACGAATCAGTCAAATATCATGTTACTTTGACTCTTCATTTTCCTTTAAGTACGACTCATGTCTACAACAAATTCGGACATGGGTATGGGGTACGATCATCTAGATATATGGAAAAACTCTGAAAATTTTAGCATACCCGTGTCGGAAACATGCTTGTATCCAACATTCAACCTCAAGTCCAAGTAACATTAGCTCAAATGTATTCGTTTTCTGAACTTCAAAAGTAACGAATGTAATTCTTATTCCCCCTTCGGTTCAACAGCACCCTAAACATAGATTTTCAACAATATAGCTTCAAAAATCAATTCCAATCCTTGAATAATCTTCTAAATCACTTGATCCACTTCCAAAATACAAGGTTTAAAATGAATTGCTCATAGGCTCAGACACTCGCTAACATTGACATGAATAATGATCAATTTAAGAACACAGATAAGTTGTAGTAACATATATGAATTTTCTTCAATTACTTACAGTAGGCCGCTTTGATCTTCTATAAACTTTTTCAAGAGTTTCAACTTGCACTTTTTTCAGTCTCTTTTGGGCAGACCATCTTTGTTGCATCACATGGACCGGCTCTTTCACCTTTGGCTCATGTTTCACACCATCCATTGTTGCCTCAAAAGCCTCAGTTTCGATATGTTTGGTTTCAGGCATTGGTTCCGGTTCTGGTTCCGTCTTAATTGGTTCATCAGGTAATGTAGCACTCATCATTAGAAGCTCTGGAGGCGGCTCACGGAGCAATTCGAGTACCACAGCCCGATCAAGACAGAGCTCAGCAGCAAGAGTTTTAATCTACAAAAGCAAGTAAACCATAAATTTAGCATTACAAAGGAACATTTGAAATGCTAGCATGTTTAACAATAATCAATGAAACAAGCACGATCTTTCACACAAAGAAGCGACCTTTCTTCAGGCAAACTGATCAAGCATCATTCCAAATAATAATTTCTGCCAAACGCAATTAAATTCCAGATAAAAGAAACAATTGGGTTATACAATTTCAATCTATTGGTTAATGATAAATGTAGTAAATATCAACAACTCACACTAGTTTTACGACGGCCAACTTTGAGAGCAGTGGCCAATCTTCGAAGCTGCCAATTTTTCAGCTTCACGGGCCTTTCTTCTTCTTCTTCTTCTTCTTCTTCTTCTTCAGCATCATCCGGGGTTGAGGTAAATTCTTCAAAATCAAGATCCCCAAATGCTTGTGCCAGCTCATTTGCAAGCCTATCAATGTCTTCTTCTTTTATCTCATCATCGTCATCTTCCATGTCTGAATTATCGTTCTTAAGGTCTTCTTCCAGCAGATTGAAAAGAGCTTCAAAAGGGTCTCCTTCAAAATCATCCTCATCCTCTAATTCTTTCTTCTCTTTCTTTCCTCTTTTTCTCTTCACAGAAGAAGTAGATGTGGGAGGGTTGTTCCGGCGGCGGGAGAAAGCCAGCGTAGATCGGCGACAAGACTGACGTGCCGGCAGAATATTGAAAGCCCTCGGTTGAGTTATGGAAACGCATCCTCTGCAAGGAGGCAAAAGCCGTACGGACATTGAAGAGTTCACTGACAAAGCAGAAGCCATTCAAGCAAAACTGAAAAGGAAAAAAAAATCTAATCAGAAAAGAGTAGGAAAAAGGGTTTATGGTTTATGATATTATTATCCATTCCCAATTACGGTTCGCATTAAAAAGTGAATCGACTCAACCCATACAATTTGCAGCGGAATAAATTGCAAAAGAAATCCTTTGATTATAGTTTAGATTTTAAATTAATCCTTAAAAATTTAAAATTATCTAATTAAATTCTCATATTCTTTGTTACGTATCAATTAAGCTATTTCACCTGTCTAATCATTAATTTTGATGTTAAATTCTACTTCAAGTTTAAGTATTAAAGATACATTAGATCATGTATTTTTTTGAAAATTTTTTAGGGAAGAAAAAAAGAAAATTTTAGTCCTAATGAATTTTGAATTCATAATCTAAAGAATAAAGAAGGATGTCGACAAATAAATGATACTCTCGTTGGTTATTTTAAAGGAAGAAATTGACATTAACTAACAGGGGTGTATATTTTTCGGATATCAGATTTAATTCGATCTAAAAAATTATATATTTGAAATTTTAGGTCTATAAAATAATTATCTATATACGATTTGAAAAAATTGGATATCTATATATTCGGATATCGGATACTCAGATCAGAAATTCGGATATCCGAATATAAATTTTAGTTTGAGTATTCTTTTCGATCATAGCCGTATTTATGAAATTTTAGATTTTCGAGTATAACAAGCAACAAAATTGTTAATATAACAAGATTCGCATCTATATAAATCTCAATTTTTCGAATTTTTGGATATAACAAGTATCAAATTATTAAAAATAAAAAGATTCATATCCATAAAAATTTGAATTTTTGGATATTTCAGATTTTTTTATAATCCGAAACTTAAAATATTGCTATACATATCCGATCTAAAAAATCGAATTGAATATACGATTTAAAAATAAAAAATTACATTAGGTATTTAATCAAAAATAAAAAACCGGATCGATATCTTATCAAAAAATAAAGGGTAAACTATACCAGTGGCCACCGAACTAATTGGGGATTCCTATTTTGACCACCGAACTAACGAACTCGTCAATCAGACCACCGAACTTATTAAATTAACCTATTTTGACCACCAACCGTTAAAAAACTAACGGCATGACTGAGTTGGCTGTTAATTACTAACGGCGGAACACATGTGGCATTAAAATAATGTTTATTTTCCATGTCAGAAAAATCATTTATTATTAATTTAAAAAAAAAGAAATTGAATGATTAACCTACGATTAATTACCCTAACGGGTTTTTTTTCAATTGTTTCATTTGGGAAAAATCCTTTCGACTTTCCAGAGAGAAGAGAAGAGGGAGATTGAGGAAGGGAAATCATCTGTAATCGTTGCTGTTGGGATACTGAAATGAGCCACGATTCTCGCGAAGAAGGAAAAGCAGGAGCGCAATATGGTAAGTTTATCATATGTCTTTCTTTTCTTTTTGAAAAATCCCTAAATCATGTTTCGATTTGGGGTTAGGGTTAGTATATCAGTTAGGGTTATTTCAAAGTACGACTTGGGGTTAGGGTGAATTTAAAATTAGAAAATCGTATTAATATATCAGTTAGGGTTAGGGTTAGTATATCAGTTAGGATTTTTGTTTTTCGATTACAAGACCACTAAAAAACAAAAATTTTTAGGACCACAAACTCATTAAAGTGACTTTTTCAAAGTACGATTTGGGGTTAGGGTTAATTTAAAATTAGAAAGTTGAATTAATATATCAGTTAGGGTTAGGGTTAGTATATCAGTTAGGATTTTTGTTTTTAGATTACAAGACCACTAAAAAACAAAAATTTTTAGGACCACAAACTCAATAAAGTGACTTTTTCCAGAAAAGAATAATAGAAAGAGATGAATAACTGTTATGCATTTGTTGTGCACATGTGACAGAATTGGTGCAGGTTTAGTGACTTTTTTCAGAAAGGAATAATAGAAAATAGATGAATAAGGGTTAATGGACTGTTATGCATTTGTTGTGCATGTGATAGAATTGATTATGCATGTGACAGAATTGGTGCAGGTTTAGTGGAACTGAGTTTAATGCATGCTATATGTGAATTCTTTAATATGAAAATAGTATGTGGGGTCTTTATATAAAATGGGGTATGCATGTGTTAGCAGAACAAAACTAAAAGGTTGGTACTTGGTATATGTGCATGCATGTTTGGTGGACCATGTTGATTATTTATTTCATTATTATATGTACATATTGTCTTGTAGTTGTTGTTTAGTTGCTGGTGATTATTTATGTCATTAGTATATGTTTAATTGATTATGTTGCTGATACATATTTTTTTTAACAGAAATTAATTCATCCAAGTTCACTCTTGTAATCCATCATGGTGGTTACTTTCTTAGGACCAGAAATCTGTTATATACTGGTCAATCTGTGGATTATTTTGATACATGTGATGTGGATGAAATGAGTATTTTTGAAGTTATTGGTATGGTTGAAAAATTAGGGTTAACTTATACAATGAAGATGTATTGGCAAGTGTCTAAAAATCCATTTGAGGTTAAAGCCCTAGGCAGTGATAGTGATGTTCTAGAGATGGTTAGCCAATTACCTAGGGACCATTATGTTCATATCTATTTGGAAGAGTGTAGACCTTATCAATATAATAATGCTGATAATGTTGAGGTTAATGATGAACATAATGATGATGATAATGTTGAGGTTAGTGATGAACCTAATGCTGATGCTAATGTTGAGGTTGAGGAAAATATTGGTGAACCAGAAACAAATGAGAATGTTGTTGAGTCTTCTGAGATTAGGATAGAGTCTGATTCTGATTCTGAAGATGTTGATTATGAAGCTTCTAAATCAACTAGTTATGAGTCTGGTTTTACTGATAGTGAGAATGATTATGAAGATGATGCTGATAATGGGGTGGATGTTAATGTCAATAGAGAAGGGTCACATAGAGAAAATGGGGAGGACAGTGATGAAGTCAGGGCTGACAGTGACTTTGATAATGTACATTCTGACTCATTACACAGTTTAGATGAGTCAGATTCTGATAGCTCACATAGGAAGCCCAGATATCCAGAATTTAATTCTACTGTAGACATTGTAAATCCTATTTTTAAGGTAGGGTTACTTTTTGCATCGAAGCAGATTTTGAAAGAGGCTATTAAGAGGTACTGCATCAACAATAGATATAGTGTTAAGCTTAAGAGAAATGACAATAGGAGAATTCAAGCAGCTTGTAAGTCAGGATGTCCATGGGTTTTATGGGCTTCTCCAGTTGACTTTAATGCACCTTATGGTACTTGGCAAATAAAGTCACTTAGTGGGGAACATAAATGTCTGAAGGAGTATAAAAACTCAAACATGAGTGCTAGGTTTATGGCAAATCAGTACTTAGACAAGTTTCATATTGACCCTAATTATTCCAGTAAGTCCCTTAAGCAAGATGTATTCAAAGATTACAGCATCTATGTCCATTTGAGTAAGTGTAGTAGGGCAAAAAACTTGGCACTTGAAAAGTTGCATGGTAATATAAAGGAGCAGTACACAAAGCTGTATGATTACCTAGGTGAGCTTAGAACCTCAAACCCTGGTACTACCACAGTCTTGCAATTGGATGAAACTGTATTCCAAAGGCTATATATTTGTATGCAAGCTATGAAGGATGGCTTTAAAGCTGGTTGTAGGCCCATTATATGTTTGGATGGGTGTCACTTGAAGGGTCATTATGGGGGTCATCTTCTGGCAGCTGTTGGGATGGATGCAGAAGACAGTCTTTATCCTATTGCATTTGCAATTGTGGAGGCTGAGACTGAGTCATCATGGTGCTGGTTTTTAGAAATATTAAAGAATGATTTGGAGTTGAACAATTCCCATCAATTAACATTTATGACTGATAAACAGAAGGTAATTTTTAATTTTTTAAAACAATTACTGTTCTATTTAATTCATTTCCTTTAATAACACTTGTTGTTTTGTTGTATAGGGATTGATGGAATCTGTGATGGAGTTGTTTCCCCATGCAGATCACAGAGCATGTGTGAGACATCTTTACAACAATTTCAAATTAGATGAAAAGCATAAGGGAAAAGCTTTGAAAGATCAACTTTGGAGAGCTGCTAGGGCAACATATGTGAGAGAGTTCGAAGCTGCCATGGCAACTTTAGAAGTATAATAATTTAATTTTTAAATCACATTATATATTATTTTTATGGATTGATAATTTTATTTTTATATTAATGTGCAGGGTTTATCAAGTACTGGATATAGATGGCTGCTAGGGAAAGACCCTACAATGTGGACCAAGTCTCACTTTTCCTTCAAAGCTAAATCTGACATTCTTTTAAACAATCATTGCGAGTGTTTCAATAAGGTTAATCTATCTATTTTTCTCTATATTTTTTATACTTAACTTACAATATTAATATTGGTTGTTTTGCTTTGCAGATGATTGTTGAAGCTAGAGACAAATCAATTATAACTTTGGTGGAGTCAATAAGATCCAAATTAATGCAAAGAATTGCTACAAAGAGGAATGAAGCTGAAAAATTAAGTGGTCCTTTGTGTCCTAAAATTCAGAAAAAGTTGGAGACTGCAATATCACTGTCACATAGGTTTGGTTTTATTTTTTTGATTCACTTGGTTTTATATACCCTAATTATTCACTGCCATATATATTTTGATTTACTTGTTTATGATTTACTTGTTTGATTCATATACCCTAATTATTCACTATCATATATGTTTTGATTTACTTGTTTATGATTTATTTGTTTGATTCATATACCCTAATTATTCACTGCCATATATGTTTATGATTTACTTGTTTATGATTTACTTGTTTGATTCATATACCCTAATTATTCACTGCCATATATATTTTGATGGAGTCAATAACATCCATATATTTGTTTGATTCACTGCCATATATATTTTGTTGATTGATAATTTTTGATTTGCATATGATCAAATTTGTTTGATTCACTGCCATATATATTTTGTTGATTATTTGTTTATGATTTGCATATGATCAGATCTGCCATATATATTTGTTTAATTCACTGCCATATAGATGTTAACCTCTTTGTATATGTTTTTTTTTAAATTCACTACCACATAGATGTTGGCCTTTACGTGCTGGTGGTGTAATGTACCAAGTTTCATGTGGTCCTCAAGACTAACATTGTGTTAACATGCAAGAATTAACTTGCTCATGTAGAAGATGGCAACTAACAGGTTAAGTTTCATGTTGGCCTTTACTTGTTTATTTAATGATCAAAATCTGTTGCTTGAAGACACACTAATCAAAACTTTTTTATGCAGGAATTCCATGTATTCATGCCATTTCGGTTATACTGTTGCTTGAAGACAGACCTGAGAAATATGTGGATTCATGCTACTCAGTGTCTACCCAAAAGGCTATATATTCTCATTGCATCAATCCAGTAAGGGGTGAGAACCAGTGGAGTCGTCAACAAACTCATTTACAAATCTTATCTCCTGTCTTGAGAAGGCCACCAGGAAGACCACATAAGAGACACAGAAGAAGGGAGACAGATGAAGCACCTAAAGGTGCTAAGGTGCCCAGGAAAGGTGTAAAAATGTCTTGTACAAAGTGTGGAGGGTCTGGTCATAATACAAGGACATGCAAGGGTCCTGTTCGTGCCAAAGCAAGAGTTCCTATAAGATCTAAACTACCAGTAAGTTTTTTTTTGTACATGACATTAATTCTTTTTTAGTCATTTAAATTTGTTGTTTAATAGTAACACATTGTTTTATGTGTATAGCTTAGAAGAAGATCTGGGACAAGTGTGCACCAAAATCCTGTTGCAACACCAAACCAACCTGGCAGGCAGCATCAAGGCAATCCAAGGCCAAGCCAACCCTCACCACAAGCTTATACTGTTAGATGGATGCCCACTCCTACAACTCAGGAGAGTTCGGTTACTCAATCTACTATGCAACATCAAGGCAACAGTCCAAGGCCAAGCCAACCCTCACCACAAGCTTATACTGTTAGATGGATGCCCACTCCTACAACTCAGGAGAGTTCGATTTCTCAATCTACTATGCAACATCAAGGCAACAGTCCAAGGCCAAATCAACCCACCCCACCACCATTCTAAACACTCCAAGCCTTGATGTTTTAACTTTTTGTGTAATGCATGCAGTTGACCATTCATTTTGTTGTGATTTTGTTGTGATTATAGGTATCACATGATAGTTTTTGTGGTCAAAAACACTTGTTCAACAAAAACATTTTCTGACCTTTTATGACTATAGGTATCACATGTTCAAGAAATGGTCCAAAAACATTATGTATTTTATGGTATTGAAATGATCAATTATGGTTAGATCTTATATATTTTGTTTACAGTTTCTGTTTTTAAGGCATTCATTAATAATCAAAAATTCAACATAAACATAACAACTCTATTACAATAAGCATAAATCAGACACAACATAACCATTCATTCCATTTCAATAAGTAACACATACACTTAATACTAATATAACAATTTCAACAACCCAGATACATAGTTGGAATACAACCTTGAAAGATCAAGAAACAACCCAGACACATAGTTGCAAAACCACCATCCAAAACAACATTCATTACATAGTTGTAAAACAACCACAAATTACAATATCCATTTTCTTAATCCTAAACCCAGCAGAATCCCTAAACAGAAAAACAAAACCCTAAAAACCCTCTCATTTCTTATTTCACGTTCCATAGTTGAAATCTTTCTTAGAAGACCAAGAATCACAACCCTTGATTGGTTATATACTGGTGGATCGTACCAAACAAAAAAGTTGCAAGTACGTGTGTTTTTTTTTCCATAATTTCCACAGCCCCAAAACCTTCTGCCAGGATTACTCGTTTTCCATCCTATCTTCAACGGCGAACGTGCTCCACAGTAGCATTCTCGATCTAAAGTCTCACCGTCCATTGAAATCTTTAACTTCTGTTCCTTCCTTCCTTCTTTCTTCTGCAGACTTGTCTTCACCAAGTAGAAAAAAATGGTTGAAATAGAGAAGACAAAGAAATAACCTTTATAATTAGGGTTCCACTACATAGAACAATCAATTTACTAAAATGTCCCAAGCTTATGTGGCAATATAACTCCAACATGGCATTAAAAAATAATAATTAACAGCCAATTAGTTCGGTGGCCACTGGTATAGTTTACCCAAAAATAAAATCAAATTAAATATCCGAGATTTCAAATCTATCAGATCTAAGTATTTTTGCACACCCTGTCAGCCAAGGATACCTTTTATCTCTCTACCTATTTGTCTTAAGTATGAATGTATGCTCCAAGTTGTTAGACATTTCTACCCATCATAAAACTATGAAAAATTCTACAACGGACGACGAACATTGATGAACATCACTAATGATGAATACCGATAAAAATCACTAATTTTTTTAATTTTAAAAATTTAAAGGACTAAAATTATAATTAAAATTATTTCTTAAAAATAAAAATCAAATTTAATAGTTATTTTATAATATTTTATAATAGGTTAGAATCAAATATACACAATTCTCCTAAACCCTAACAAAATCAATCTCTTAAAAAATAGAAATCAGTTTATAATTTTTTAATAGATTAGAATCAAATATACCCGCTTGTTCACATGGTTGTCGCGTCTATTAAATTTGGGTTTAAACTAATTTCTATCAAATAGATTTAAAAAAATTGATTTTTATTCTTTTAAGAGATTGATTTGTTAGGATTTAGGAGAATTGGGTATATTTGATTCTAACCTATTAAAAAATATTATGAAATAACTATTAAATTTGATTTTTATTTTTTAAGAGATAATTTTAATCCTTTAGATTTTTAATTTTTTTTAAAAAATTTAATGGTGTTTATCGGTAGTAATATTCATCAATATTCGTTACACGTGGTAGACTAATCCTAAAACTATTCCTATAAATAAATACGATGAATTAGGATTAAATATCAAGTTTATTTCGTAAATTTCTTGTAATCTCCTCATTTTTATATCAGTAAAATTTATCTTCTTTTATATGTAAATTTTATTTTTATTTAAAAAATTTTGCCTAAAATCTTGATACCTCTTTTATTGTGATTGATTTACAGTATATTATAACAAAAGTAATGATTGAGATTCATGCATATGTATTTGACTAATCAATCAAACATGATGTTTTAACATTACTTTTCTTCTTTTTATAAAAAAAAAGCATTATTTTTTAAAGAAAATTCTACGATGGGTGACGAACATTGATGAACATCAGTAACGATGAATACATATGAACACCATTAATTTTTTTTAAAAAAATTTAAAAATTTTAAAGGACTAAAATTATAATTAAAATTATCTCTTAAAAATAAAAATCAAATTTACTAGTTACTTTATAATATTTTTTAATAGGTTAGAACCAAATATACTCAATTCTCCTAAACCCTAACAAAATCAATCTCTTAAAAAATAGAAATCTGTTTATAATTTTTTAATAGTTTAGAATCAAATATGTAAAACATATGTTTGATTTTGATATAACTAAGTATGTCAAGGATTAAATTGAAAACTTGAAATTGATTTCTAAGTCCCTTAAATGATTTATAAATCACCAACACCTTAAACTGATTTGAAAAAACTCAAACTCCAAATATTTTCTAAGTGTTCCAAGGCCAAAGTATTGAAAAACGTCCAGGTGTATCGATACGCCTACAGTCGTATCAATACATTTTTTTACAAAATTGGCTACTGGAAAGACGCGTTTCGATACGCTCTTAACCGTATCGAAACAGCATATCGAAACAGATTTAATCTGTATCGATACGCCCCTCTGTAAAAACTAAAGGAGTTTAAATGGTGTACCGATACGGCTTAACCCGTATCGATACAGTTTTAACGGAAATTTTAATTCAAAGTGTTTTAAATATTTTCGACCGTTGGTGTCAGTTGTTAGGTAACTAACATTTAAAGTGGTAGTTGTCCCGTATCGATACGGTGTACCCCGTATCGAAACGGAAACTTCTAGTGAGCTAAGTTGAGAAAAAGGTATCGATACAGTCTTATCCGTATCGAAACGGTCCTTGTCCCGTACTGATACGCTTACACACATTTCGATACGCCCTTTTTATTATGTGCAAGTGCAACGACTCTTTCTGTTTTGAGACAGGTATCGATACGGGTCTTCGTGTACCAATACAGATAGCTGCAGAAGTGCATATATGATGGAAAGAGAGGGTCCCAACGGCTATAATCAATACCCTAACCACCCAAACGGCTAGAATTGACAGAGAAGGTATAAATTGAAGCTCATTGAAGACCAACAACAACTATTGCATCAAAGATAAATATCCAAGCAAAAATTCAACCTCATTGTGCTTATTTTCCAATATTCTTGTAAACCCCAAATTGTGTTGTATTCAATTCCTATCTTATCTCAAATTTGGGTTGAGTGTTTGTACTGAAAGGGGCAATATTGCATTTGAGAGATATCTTTTTGCCTAATTTCTTCTTTGTTCACTTGTGAGGGTTTGGTCAAATTTTCTAAAATTTGACCGGTTGTGTAAAGGTTACCTTCTAAGCCTTGAAAAGGGGAAGAACAAATTAGTGAATTGTTGCAAATCCTTAGTGGTAGCTAAGGTAGTGGATGTAGAGTTCATTTGGAACTTGAACCACTCTAAAATCCTTTGTTCTTCATTTTTAGCTATCATTTTTTACCAACAAAATTTTAAAAGCCCAATTCACCCCCTCTTGGCATTGATCAATCTATTGATCCACTCAACAATTGGTATCAGAGCCTACCTCTTTGAAAGATTAACAACCACAAGAGGAGTTCCTAGGAAGAGTGTGATCATCCAAAAATCAAGCCATGACATCTACCTTCGGCTCAAGCATGTATGAGTCTCAATCCACCACAAAACCACCATTCTTCAATGGTGACAACTATCCATTTTGGAAGAACGGGATGCACCTCTTCATCAAATCCAATGATTACCTTGTTTTGGATGTCATTGAAGACAGTCCATATATTCCTTTGAAGAGGGATGATGAAGGAAAGTTGGTTCTAAAGAAGAAGATTGAGATGAGTGAAGATGAGAGAAAGAAGATCCAAATTTGTAGAACTAATGTTTTGATATAATAATTGAAAAATGTTTTAGACTAATTTGAAAAGAATTTAAAACTTGGTTTTAAGTCCAAACAACTTGGAATTATGTTTGAGGTATTTTAAGAGGTTTTTGGCAAAGACTTTTCATGTTTTTAATAGCCAAACTTGTGTTTTCAGAGCACCAGTATCGATACGGTAAACCCCCGTACCGATACCTTTTGCCCCAGTTTGGCCACTATCAAAACCCGTATCGATACAGGCCCTTACCGTATCGATACAGAGTGGGGTCGTTTCGATACGCCAAGTCAGCGTATCGATCCCATTTCAACTACCCCAACGACTATTTCCCAACGGCCATTTAAATGTGAACCCGTACCGATACGCCCTCAAGCGTATCGATACTCCCAGGCTGGCAAGAGTCCAACGGCTAGTTCATATGAAGGTCGTACCAATACTGTTCCACGCGTATCGATACGGATAGCTGCAGAACAACATTTATGAAGGGAAATAAATTCCTCAACGGCTCCAATTCATTCCTAACGGCTAGTAACGACTACAAACTCAATTGGGAGTATAAAAGGGACCTCCAAGCATCAAGAGAAGGCTAATGCTCATATTGTCAAACATCAAATGATCAAAAAGTGTCTTAGTGCTTAAATTGTCAATTCTTGTATAGACAAACACTAGTGGGCCAAAATTGTCAAATTTGCTCAAGTGTTTTAGGTTTTGGGTGAGTGCTTAATTGTGCAAACAAACACCTATTAGAGGGTTTTAAGTTTGCTTTCATTGTCTCTTTGTAAAGAGGGTTTTGATCAAGGCTTTGGGTAGAAGCTTGATCGGTTGTAAGGGTTTCCTCCTAATCCTAGAAAAGGGGACGAATCAATAGTGGATTGATTGAGAAATCCTTAGTGGGAAGCTAAGGTAGTGGATGTAGACCTTGGTTAGAAGGTTGAACCACTATAAATCATTGTGTCACATTTCCTTTTAGCTTCCACAACCCTTCCACCCAAAATTCCATCTCTCCACCACTTGGTGAGCTAAATTGGTTGATCGAATTGAGCCCCTCACATCCCAACAATTGGTATCAGAGCTTGGCTCAATCGAAGAGGATTAACATCCTTTTGAGAAGATCCGACAAGCTCGATCACTATTTCATCAACCGTCTCAAATGGCACAATTAATCGACAATCCGCCTTTCTTCGACGGAGACCACTGTGCCCATTGGAAGACAAAGATGAAATTTTTCTTGAAGTCAAGAGATTACAAGCAATGGGACATAGTTGAAGATGGTCCGTTCGTGCCTCAAAGAAGTAAAGCGGAGTGGAGTGCCGACGATCGCAAGAAGATGGAGCTAAATTGCAAAGCCTTGCACATTCTATTTTATGCATTTGGTCCATCCATCTATGAGAAGATGTCTTCTTGTGAGAGTACCAAGGAGGTATGGGACAAGCTTGAAGTCACATACGAGGGAACAAATGAAGTCAAAGAGACCAAGATTGGGCTCCTAACCTTAGAGTATGAGAACTTCAAAATGGATCCGGAGGAAAACATAGAGAAGATGTTTGATAGGTTCTCCACCATCACCAACGGTCTTAAAGGTTATGGAGAAGCCATCCCAGAGGAAAAGCTTGTTCGAAAGCTCATCTACTCACTTCCCGAGTCTTGGGACTCAAAGAGGACCGCCATCATCGAAGCCAAAAATTTGAAGACTTTGAAGCTTGATGAACTCATGGGGTCACTCCTTACTCATCAAATCATGAAGAAGAACAAAGATGATGAGAATAAGAGGGAAGAAATTAAAGCTAGGGAGAGAAGAAAATCAAAGGGCTTGGCATCAATGCAAGTGCCATGGCTCTCAAATCCTCCACTTGCCATCATGTCTACTCAAGTGAAGAGAAGGATGAAGATGAAAAGATAGTTCATCTCTTCAAGAAGTGTGCCCCATTCATGAAGAAAGCCTTGAGAGAGCTTGAACGAGAACCTAAAAGAAAGGAGAGGGCAAGCACTTCAAGCCATAAGAAGAAGGCACACGTGGCTACTTGAAGTGACGAGGACTCCACCGACGATAAACAAGCCAACCTTTGCCTTATGGCCATCGATGAAGATTCAAGGGTAACTTCTAATTCATCTACTTCATGTTCTTATTCCTTTGATGAATTACAAGATGCCTATGATGATTTGGTTTTAGATTTTAAAAGCCACATTTTGAAAAACAATAAATTGATTTCAAAGTTAAAAATTCAAAATGATTTACTTTCTAAAACCAAACTTGAACTTGAAGCAAAATTTGAAGAGTTTGAACTAAAATGTTTTGATTTACAAAAATTGCTTCAAAAAGTTCAAGAAGAAAAGGATTTGATTTCCAAAGAGCTAGAAAATAAAAACAATCTTGGAAAATCAAATTTCTATGTTAGACAATCTAGTGCCCCTAGATTTTTTAAAGGAAAATGTTTTAGAAGTGTTTGGGTCCCAAAAGGACTAACCACTTCAATTAAAAAGGATGACATTGAAAAATGGATTCCTAAGGGGACTAAAATTTGTGCTACTAATGTTCATGGATCCAAAGCAATTTGGATACCAAAAATTACTTGATTGTCTATTGCTAGGTGTGATGGAGATGTTCAACAAGTCAAACATTGAGGGGGAGCTCCATGCACACAAGGAAGAACACTTGAAGAAGGAAGGCTTCACATCCTCCCTTGGGTTCAAGTGTTGGTAAAAATTCTAGTTGTTTTTGCATTTACTTGTTTTATTTTTAGTTTATTCAACTAGATGATCATAAATGTTGGACTAACATTTTTAATGATGCTTTGAGTAAGGGGGAGCCATTTTAAAACCATATTTTTATTTTTGTCAAAGTTTTTACCTCTATTTGTTATTTTGAACTTAATGTTTTAAATTCTTTTTGATATAACAAAAAGGGGGAGAAATGGTTTGAAAAATTGAATTTTCAAATGAATAAGGGGGAGCTTTATTTAATTTCATATCTTTAATCTCTTATTCACATTTTTAAAGGTAAAGGGGGAGAATCCCAAACAATTTTTCAAGTTAGTTTTATTATATCAAAAAAGGGGGAGATTGTAGAACTAATGTTTTGATATAATAATTGAAAAATGTTTTGGACTAATTTGAAAAGAATTTAAAACTTGGTTTTAAGTCCAAACAACTTGGAATTATGTTTGAGGTATTTTAAGAGGTTTTTGGCAAAGACTTTTCATGTTTTTAATAGCCAAACTTGTGTTTTCAGAGCACCAGTATCGATACGGTAAACCCCCGTACCGATACCTTTTTGCCCCAGTTTGGCCACTGTCAAAACTCGTATCGATACAGGCCCTTGCTGTATCGATACGGAATGGGGTCGTTTCGATACGCCAGGTCAGCGTACCGATCCCATTTCAACTACCCCAACGGCTATTTCCCAACGGCCATTTAAATGTGAACCCGTACTGATACGCCCTCAAGCGTATCGATACGCCCAGGCTGGCAAGAGTCCAACGGCTAGTTCATATGAAGGTCGTACTGATACCGTTCCATGCGTATCGATACGGATAGCTGCAGAACAGTATTTATGAAGGGAAATAAAGTCCTCAACGGCTCCAATTCATCCCTAACGGCTAGTAACGGCTACAAACTCAATTGGGAGTATAAAAGGGACCTCCAAGCATCAAGAGAAGGCTAATGCTCATATTGTCAAACATCAAATGATCAAAAAGTGTCTTAGTGCTTAAATTGTCAATTCTTGTATAGACAAACACTAGTGAGCCAAAATTGTCAAATTTTCTCAAGTGTTTTAGGTTTTGGGTGAGTGCTTAATTGTGCAAACAAACACCTATTAGAGGGTTTTAAGTTTGCTTTCATTGTCTCTTTGTAAAAAGGGTTTTGATCAAGGCTTTGGGTAGAAGCTTGATCGGTTGTAAGGGTTTCCTCCTAATCCTAGAAAAGGGGATGAATCAATAGTGGATTGATTGAGAAATCCTTAGTGGGAAGCTAAGGTAGTGGATGTAGACCTTGGTTAGAAGGTTGAACCACTATAAATCATTGTATCACATTTCCTTTTAGCTTCCACAACCCTTCCACCCAAAAATCCATCTCTCCACCACTTGGTGAGCTAAATTGGTTGATCGAATCGAGCCCTTCACATCCCAACAAAATTAATGACAAAGCTCTTCATATGCTCTTTTGTTCTTTCGGTCCCGACATCTACTCTAAAGTCTCCTCCATTGAAAGTGCCAAAGAAGTATGGGACACACTAGAGATCACCTATGAAGGAACTAGTGATGTAAAGGAGACCAAGATTTGAATTCTCAATCTTAGTTATGAGAATTCCAAGATGGAGCCCGACGAAACCGTATCCAAGATGTTCAATCGCTTCTCAACTATCGTCAACGGGCTTAAAGGTTTTGGAGAGACAATACCGGAAGACAAACTTGTCTGGAAGTTACTCTACTCACTTCCAGAATCTTGGGATGGGAAGAGAACCATCATCATCGAGGCTAAAAACTTGAAGACTCTAAAACTTGATGAGCTAGTGGGTTCACTCCTTATTCATGAAATAATGAAGCAAGGAAGGGAAGATGAAAAGAAAAAGGAAGGGAAAAGAGTGGAGAAGCTAGAGGTAGAAAAGAAGAAGAAAATGGGAGTGGCTCTCAAAGCTTCATTACATGAGGAGAGCACTTATATGGAGGAGGATGATTTAGAAGAATTGGTTATGATAGCCAAAAGATTCTCACGATTCATGAGGTCCAACCGAGGAAGGAAGATTCAAAGAAAGATGGACTTCAAGGGTAAAAACAAAGAAGAAGAGATGGATCAAATCATTTGCTACGAGTGCAAAAAGCCCGGTCACATTCGCTCGGAGTGCCCTCAACTCAAGAAGAAGTGCTTTGAGAAGAAGAAGAAGAAGTTCAAAGCCAAGCTTGCTACTTGGAGTGATGAGGAGTCATCCGAGGATGACGAACAAGAAGTGGCCAACCTTTGCCTCATGGCACTTGAAGAGGATCCCTCTATGGTAACCTCTAACTCATCATCTTTTGACTTTACATTTGATGAATTACATGATGCATATGATGAGTTACAAGAGGTTTATGATGAGTTAGTTGAAAAATACAAAGAGTCGGTCATTAGAAATAAAAAAATTATTTCGGAATTAAATGATAAAAATGACTCACTTCTCAAGCTAACTTAAAATTTGAGAAAAAGATTTTAGGTTTGAAAGATGAACTTAAATTCTTCCAAGATGAAAATGTAGACCTAAATAATCTTCTTTCTTAATGCAATAGTGGACACCAAAAGGTGTTAGATGAGCTTAACAAGCTCAAAGAGTCTTTCAAAAACGTTGGCAATGTGAAATATGAAAAAGGTGAATCATCTAAAACCAACCAACCTAGGAGAAAGACTAATAACTACAAACAAAGTAGCCTCCCTAGACATAATAGACCTAAAAGGATTAGGTGTGTATGGGTTCCTAAGGAACTCGTCAAGTCTAATGATTTTGTTGCTATGTCACCTTGGATTCCTAAGGGAACCAAGCTTTTGGGAGCTAACACACATGGACCCAAAATGATTTGGGTACCAAAAACAAAAGTTTAATATCTTTGTTTGTAGGGGGAGCATTGCTACAAGGCCAAAGCACAAAGTCAAAATTCATGGTACCTTGATAGTGGATGCTCGAGGCATATGACCGGAGACAAGAGTAGATTCATGGACTTAAAGCCAAAAAGTGGAGGAATAGTGACATTTGGTGACAACTCCAAAGGCCACATTAAAGGTATTGGCTCCATAGGTAATCACTCTACCATTCTTATTGAAAATGTTTTGTATGTCGATGGTCTTAAACATAATTTGTTTAGCATAAGCCAATTATGTGATAAAAGGTTTAATGTCTTATTTGATAAGAATGGGTGTAAAATTGTTGACATTAAATCAAATAATATTATGCTCATAGGTCATCGCATAGGTAACATTTACATGGTGCATTTAGATGACATACATACATCTCATGCATGTTTAGTAGCTCAAAATGAAAATGATGCATGGCTATGGCATAAGAAACTAGGACATGCTAGCATTAGTATTTTAGAAAAAATAGTTTTCCTAGATCTAGTTAGAGGTTTACCCAAAATTAAGTTCTCAAATGATAAAATTTATGATGCATGCTCTAAGGGTAAACAACATAAGTCATCCTTTAAACCCATTAATGATGTTTCTACAAGTAGGTGTTTGCAACTTATTCATATGGATTTATTTGGGCATATTAGGAATATGAGCTTGAGTGGTAAATCTTATGCATTTGTACTTGTTGATGATTTTTCTAGATTTACTTGGGTTCTATTTTTAAGTACTAAAGAAGAGGCTTTAGAAAAATTCATCACATTTTCAAAATTAACCCAAAATGATCTTTAACTTAGAATTTCTCATATTAGAAGTGATCATGGAACCGAATTTCAAAATCTAGGGTTTGAAGAGTTTTTAAATGAAAATGGTATTAGCCACAATTTTTCGGCTCCTCGAACTCTTCAACAAAATAGGGTAGTTGAGAGGAAAAATAGAACTTTACAAGAAATGGCTAGAACCATGCTTTGTGAAAACAATTTACCTAAATATTTTTGGACGGAAGCCACAAACACCGCTTGCTACATTGTAAACCGAGTAATGATTAGGCTACTTTTAAAGAAAACACCATATGAGATTTTAAAATCTAAAAAGCCTAACATTAGATATTTTTCATTCATTTGGTTGCAAGTGTTTTGTTTTAAATAATGGAAAAGACAACTTAGGTAAATTTGATGCAAAAAGTGATGAAGCTATTTTCATAGGATATTCCTTAACCTCTAAAGCATATCGTGTGTTTAAAAAGAGAACTTTAGTAGTAGAAGAATTTATACATGTTGTATTCGATGATAATATCCTTCCAAGGAAGGATTCTTGTGATGACGATGATGTAGGAATCATTAATGCCTTTGATGGAGGACAAACTTCAAAGGAAGATGAGATTCCAACAAAAGAAGAGGATACACAAGATCCACCTCTTGAAGCCTTGAAGGACTTGGCTCTTGAGGAAAAGGAAGTGAGCTACCCAAGGGAGTTCAACTATGTCAAAGGTGGTGAAATCTTGAGTGATTCATCCAAGGGGGTAACCACTAGATCTTCTCTTAAACTTATGAACCATGTTGCATTTATCTCATGCATAGAGCCTAAGAATATAAAAGAAGCATTAAAAGATGATTTTTGGATTATGGATATGCAAGAAGAGTTAAATCAATTTGAGAGAAGTAATGTTTGGACATTAGTTGATAGGCCTAGTAATCAATCTACTATAGGAACTAAATGGGTCTTTAGGAACAAACTAGATGAGAGTGGTAACATTGTGAGAAACAAAACTAGATTAGTAGCACAAGGTTACACTCAAGAAGAGGGAATAGATTTTGATGAAACCTATGCACCAGTAGCTAGAATGGAGGCCATTAGGATGTTGCTTGCATATGCATGTTATCATGATTTCAAGCTTTTTCAAATGGATGTTAAAAGTGCATTTTAAACGGTTTTATAAACGAGGAAGTGTATGTGGAACAACCATCGGGTTTTGAAGACTCAAAATTTCCAAATCGTGTTTTCAAGCTTACTAAAGCTCTTTATGGTTTAAAACAAGCTCCTAGAGCTTGGTATGAAAGACTTTCAAACTTTTTGATTGAAAAAGGTTTTGAAAAAGGTAAGGTGGACACTACACTTTTCATAAAAAGGTATAAAAATGACATCTTAGTAGTACAAATTTATGTTGATGATACTATTTTTGGATCTACTAATGAATGTCATTGCAAAGAGTTTTCTAAGTTAATGCAAGGTGAATTCGAGATGAGCATGATGGGGGAGCTCTCATTCTTTTTGGGACTTTAAGTCAAGCAAAGGAAGGATGGCACCTTCATCAATCAAGCAAAGTACATCAAGGATATGCTCAAGAAGTTTGGCTTGGAGAATGCAAAGCCTCAAGCCACACCTATGAGCTCATCTACAAAGCTTGACAAAGATGAAGGAGGTAAGTGTGTTGACTCTAAGCTTTACCGTTCTATGATTGGATCATTACTTTACCTTACCGCAAGTAGACTGGATATCTTGTTTAGTGTTTGCTTGTATGCTAGGTTTCAAGCTAGTTCTAGAGAGTCTCACCTTATATCCGTTAAGAGAATCTTTAGGTACCTTAGAGATACCCCTTGTTTAGGTCTTTGGTACCCTAGAAACTCCACCTTCAACCTTCATGCTTATTCGGATGCGGATTATGGGGGATGTAAAAACGATAGGAAAAGTACTTTTGGAACTTGTCAATTCTTAGGTAGTATGCTCATATCTTGGTTCTCTAAGAAACAAAATAGTGTAGCTCTTTCTACCACCGAAGCCGAGTACATATCCTTAGAGAGTTGTTGTGCTCAAGTCCTTTGGATGCAGCAACAACTCTTAGATTATGGTATTAAAGTTGAAACCATACCCCTTAAGTATGATAACACTAGTGCCATATGCTTGACTAAAAATCTCATCCAACACTCTAGAACCAAACATATAGAGATAAGGCATTATTTCATTAGAGATCATGTCCTTAAGGAAGATGTTGTTATAGAGTACGTTGACACCTTAAACCAACTAGCGGACATCTTTACAAAGCCTTTAGATAAAGAGCATTTTGGTCCCTTAGGAGAGAGTTAGGTCTAACTAGCATTCCTTGACCCTTTAGGACCCCTTTAAAGTTAAAATTATTTGATCTTGTGAAATTGCATGTTAATGTGTTGTAGCTCTTGAAAATATCCATGCTTATAGCTAGGCGAGTATGGTTCTGTTAAAATATGCTTAGAATTGCTCATTCATCATTTACAGTCATTTAGGAGATGTTAGAATCGAGCTTTTGGTTGTTCTTAAAGCCTAAAATGCATTTCTAAGAATAGGGTATTGATACGGCCTTATGCGTATCGATATGAGTACTGTATTAGATTCCCAGATTACATTTTGCCTAAAATGGGTTTCGATACGGTTAAACTCGTTTCGATACGGTTAAACCTGTTTCGATACGAGCAACAATCGTTTCGATATGGTTAAACCCGTTTCGATATGAGCAACAATCGTTTCGATACGGATTGCATCCGTTTCGATACGATCCTTCAACGAGCATTTTAAATGGAATTATGTTTTTACCCCCGTATCGATACACCCTTAGGCTTATCGATACGCGATTGCGCAGACAGCTATCAATTGGCATTTAAGAGTTCAACTTTTACCAAAATTGAATTTTCTCAAAACCCTAGA
Source organism: Hibiscus tridactylites (assembly GCA_958450335.1). Classification (NCBI taxonomy): domain Eukaryota; kingdom Viridiplantae; phylum Streptophyta; class Magnoliopsida; order Malvales; family Malvaceae; genus Hibiscus; species Hibiscus tridactylites. Next base: position 58,087,190 of record OY288275.1, read on the forward strand.
AACCCTAGCCGTTTTCACTCTATAAATAGCCTCTCTTTCCCTCATATTTTCACACCGCAACTCAAATTCTCTAGAGGGTTTTCAAAATCAAGCAAAGCTCTTAAGCTTTTCATCAATTGGGTGCTAAGCTTTTCTTCCATTCCTCTCTAATCAATATCAAGGTAAAACTCTTTCTTTTTCTTTTAATTTTTCTTTTAGTTTTCGTTTCAAATTTTCTTTTCTTTTGTTTTTTTGTTTTGTCTTCTCAAACCAAAATCTCTTTTCAAAATTTTTATAATTTTTTTAACCTTGATTATTGGTTTTCAATGAGTTGAATGAACAAAACTTAATGCATACATTGTTTTATCTAGTTCATGGCACCTCCTAAAAAGAGAACACGTACTAGTGAAGCCGGTGAAGGATCCAATATCGGAGGTGGTGCTCGCCCGAATCTCACTTATATCTATCAACACTCTTTTAAGTCCCCCGGAGAACTCACCTATTTTCACCAATTTCAAAACTATAAGATCCGTCCGGAGAGGGTAATCTCTATTCCTTTTCTTAACTCGGAGCGTTTCAAATTTGAATATCTACCTTTTCTCCAAGAATGGAAGTTTATGGATTTTCTCACTATTCTCGGATTTTACTTTCGCATTTTAGTTTTGATCTTTTATGCTAATGCCAAGTGTTGTGCAAATTGAGATGGTGTTGTTACGGGCGTTAATTCTTTTCTTATGGGTAAAAAGGTCACTATAGATGTTCAATCTATTTGTGATGTATTTAAGTTGGAGGATGAAGGCTATGATAATGAGGATGCCCTTGGCCATGTCCTAAGTGGTTCCGTAACCGCCCTTAATGCTCAGGATCAGATCCTTCATTTGATGGTTTCTTGGTGGTTTAGGCCCTCGGGAGGGAAGTATTCCACTATTTGCCAAGTAGATGATTTTTGGATTCGATGCTTCCGTGAGAGGAAACGTCCGAACCTTGCTCGTATTATGTTTGCGGAGATTGTCTATCTCGTGCAACATCGCCACACCACACTTATCACTTCCTTCACCTATGGCACGACCTTGAGTTACTTCTTCCAACAAAAGAAGATAGATTGCTCGCATGACTACCCAACTCCCCTCACCGATCCTATCGATGAACGATCTCTTGCAAGGGGTAAGTTCCATTACTTTAATGGTAATTTGCTTCGTCTATCCGAGCTCCCTAGTGAGAACGCGGAACAATTTGCTAATCCTCAAGTTGAACAAGTTCCTCAAGCTCCTCCTCCACCTTCTATGGACTCCCTCATGACTTATCTCAATGAGCAATTCACGGGTTTGCGCACGGGAATGGCCTCAATCGATCAAGTTATGAATTCGGGATTCACCGCTATTGATACAAGGTTTACAAGCCTTGAAGATCGAATGAGGAATGTGAAGACTCGACTCACTTCCCTTGAAGGAGGTCGCAACTTAATGAATATCTCTCTCGCCGCTTTCCATGACGAGTGGCGTCAAACTATGAGGAATGATGATGCAATTGAGGAAGATGATGAAGAAGGCGATGAAGATGCATAGTAGCCTATCTTTGCATATCATTCATATCATTTAGGATATTTATCTATGCACCTTTGATTTATGTTTTTAGGATTAAGTTTAAATTATTCTAAAACCTGTGCTTTAATTTTCTGTTATTTGGATTTTAAGTTGATGTTATCTTTTATTTTGATCTTAATGATATTATGTTGCTTGCTTATTTATATCTTTTGCCTATTTATGCACTTTACATTATGTCTCAATTATTTTTGATCTAACAAAAAGGGGGAGAGGAAAGCTCACAACACTTAAAAATTTTGATTTTCAAACCTAAAAGTTACCTAGCTAATATTAAGGGAAAGTTATTTTGCAAAGTTATTCAAAGTATCAAAATTTTCAAATTTTGGTTTTGTTATATCAAAAAGGGGAGATTGTAAAACCTATGTTTGATTTTGATATAACTAAATATGTCAAGGATTAAATTGAAAACTTGAAATTGATTTCTAAGTCCCTTAAATGATTTATAAATCACCAACACTTTAAACTGATTTGAAAAACTTAAACTTCAAATATTTTCTAAGTGTTCCAAGGTCAAAGTATTGAAAAACGTCCAGGTGTATCGATACGCCTCCAACCGTATCGATACCTTTTTTTACAAAATTGACTACTGGAAAGACATGTTTCGATACGCTCTTAACCGTATCGAAACAGCGTATCGAAACAAATTCAATCTGTATCGATATGCCCCTCTGTAAAAACTAAAGGAGTTTGAATGGTGTACCGATACAGCTTAACCTGTATCGATACCGTTTTAACGGAATTTTTAATTCAAAGTGTTTTAAATGTTTTCGACCGTTGGTGTGAGTTGTTAGGTAACTAACATTTAAAGTGGTAGTTGTCCCGTATCGATACGGTGTACACCGTATCGAAACGGGAACTTTCAGTGAGCTAAGTTGAGAAAAAAGTATTGATACGATCTTATCCGTATCGAAACGGTCCATGTCCCGTACCGATACGCTTACATGCGTTTCGATACGCCCTCTTTATTATTTGCAACGACTCTTTCTGTTTTGAGACAGGTATCGATACGGATCTTCGTGTACCGATACAAATAGCTGCAGAAGTGCATTTATGGTGGAAAGAGAGGGTCTCAATGGCTATAATCAATACCCTAACCACCCAAACGGCTAGAATTGATAGAGAATGTATAAATTGAAGCTCATTGAAGACCAGCAACAACTATTCCATCAAAGATAAACATCCAAGCAAAAATCCAACCTCATTGTGCTTATTTTCCAATATTCTTGTAAACCCCAAATTGTGTTGTATTCAATTTCTATCCTATCTCAAATTTGAGTTGAGTGTTTGTACTGAAAGGGGCAATATTGTATTTGAGAGATATCTTTTTGCCTAATTTCTTCTTTGTTCACTTGGGAGGGTTTGGTCAAATTTTGGGTAGAAAATTTGACCGGTTGTGTAAAGGTTACTTCCTAAGTCTTGAAAAGGTGAGGAACAAATTAGTGAATTGTTGCAAATTCTTAGTGGTAGCTAAGGTAGTGGATGTAGAGTTCATTTGGAACTTGAACCACTCTAAAATCTTTTGTTCTTCATTTTTAGCTATCATTTTTCACCAACAAATTTTTAAAAGCCCAATTAATCCCTTCTTGGCATTGATCAATCCATTGATCCACTCAACAAAATATACCCGCCTGTTCACATGGTTGTCGCGTCTATTAATTTTTGGTTTAAACTGATTTCTATCAAATAGATTTGAAAAAACTGATTTCTATTTTTTAAGAGATTGATTTGTTAGGGTTTAGGAGAATTGGATATATTTGATTCTAACCTATTTAAAAAGTATTATAAAGTAACTATTAAGTTTGATTTTTATTTTTTAAGAGATAATTTTAATTTATTCCTTTAAAGTTTTAAAAATTTTAAAAAAATTTAATGGTGTTCATCGGTGTTCATCGTTAGTGGTGTTCATCAATGTTCGTCGCACGTGGTAGACTCATCCTTTTTTTAATATCAGTTATAGATAAGGGCGTGTATTATTCGATTTTATCCGATTAATCGATCGAACTAATTTTTTTTCAGTTAGTCGGTTGGTTAAATTTAAGTAGAATTGGTTAACGGTTAAGAATTTTTTTAAAATTCAATTTTTGTTTAATTCAGTTTGAAACCGGTTAATTAATAACATTATTATATATTAAATATTATATATATTACATATATTTATTTTTTGTCGTTGAACTTTTAAAAATTATAAAATGATCATTAAATTTTTTTGATATATTATAAAATGGTCATTAAACTTTATCAAATTAGTACAAAATTATCACTAAATTTATTGAATTATTTCAAAATGATTATTAAACTTTAACGTGCAATGATTCAATGAACATTTTATAATAGTTCGGATAAAGGATTTTAGGTGATTCGGTTCGGTCGTTAACCTAACCGACCGAATGCACACCCCCAATTATAGATGTTTTTCGTTTAATATATATATTAATTATTGATATGTATATACAACCTATCAAATAAAACAATACTGATTTAAAAGTATCTAATCCAAATAAATAATTAAAAAATCAAAATATAAGCAAAAGGAATTATAACTGAATTATATAGAAAAGTAAACTATAAATACGTATGATCCACTAAGATCTATTAATTGATCGAGTAATTAAAAATAATTATATTGTTCTCATCTTGTATGAATTTGAACCGTAATACTTACATTAAAAATGTAATAATATCTATCTATTTAATAAAAAATACGTAATCCGTTGAAAGAAAAATAAACATAATCAAAATAAAAAGTTGTAAAAAAACTACAAATAGAAAATATATCAACAAAAAAGTAGACACATTTTTATAATTTACCTTTATATAGACTTGGAACATAATTGAGTAATTGTACATGTTATTTCAGTTCATTTATTGTTTTGTATGTTGGGTGTAGCACATTTCTGCTTATGAGAAAATCTACGTGATAATCTAGATATGTTTAATATAATTAGCTTAATTATAATTTATAAGAAAAACAATTGCAATTATACTTGAAATATTCGGATAGATTATACTAAAAAGTAATTATTATACAATATAATTATAACAAACAAGGATTCGTCAATAAATTTTGTTTGTCTTTGTAAGTTGTGACACAATTTTTCTCTGTTTTTTTGATACTTTTTTCGTTTTTTATGACATTTGTCTTATCTACTTTAGTGGTAATTTGACTTTCGTGTAGCAATTAGCATGAAGTATATTCTTGGTCATAAAAGTTTGACGGTCTCGTATGGGTAAATCTTTTTTTGTAAAAGTTTGTCAATATTTTTATAGTTATTAGCAAATCAATTTGTAAGATAATTTTGTTGTTAATCTCTCCTACATCGCTATTTAAACATTTAGTTAAATAGACACACGTAATTTGTCTATTGATTTTTTATGTGGAGGGTGATATAGTTAAGGAAAGATTTTGAATTTTTTTTTCATGCCCTTTAAATTTTACATGTTTTATTTCTCTACTTTTTGTTTTAACATAGTCATCAAAATTTTCTTCATATTTTAAAATGTATTTTGTTGTATTTTTATTTTATTTTAATGTAATTGATCTCTTATTAAAAAACTTATCAAAAAATTTCAGAGAATTAAAACCTATATATTTAATGGTTCAAAATTTCAATATTTTACAGACTGCGCCAATCACGAACAAAATATTAAGACCAATATTTAGTTGAGTAAACTATATCCAAGGTCATTTAACCATGACTCTAATAATAAACATAAAACTTTTTTATATAAAAAATGTTACATACAAATCATTCAATAAAAAAATTATTACAAACATATCAGTCTACTTATAAATAATCCACTTATTTAAATAAAACATTATAAACATGTTACTCAATTAACATGTTACAAATAAATCATTTTTCTTTTAATTCAACATTATATAATAACATTTTTAGTCAAAAAAAACTTATACTATCTATAAATTTTATCTAAATTTGATAATGCAATTACCAAACTATTGACTTAATTGACTTGCTTGCTTTGACAAATAACAAAAATACTAAATTGATGCAATTTTAAAATATAAAAAATTAAATTTATTATATTTTTTCGATTATGATAAAATTAATAGAATGCATGAGCTTTGGTGACTAAAATATTATTATGTCAAAGAAAAGTGACATGTTTGTAAACGGAGTGATATGTTTTGTAACAATATGTTAATTAAGTGTCCTATTTGTAAATTGTAGAAGAAAAGTGATCTATTCATTATAAAACCTATAATCAAATGACCTTGATTGTAGTTTACACTTTTTTTTTTATTTTTCGTCTTCGTGTCGTTTTCGTGCGCTGTCTAAAGTTTTCGATCCAGTACTGCTGTCACACAGAGAAGCAGTTGGTGGTGTGCAGCATACGGCGTCGTTTCTATGGATTGAAAACGCATCGTCTTCGATGATTTATACTTCAGACCAGATTATCACTCGCCTTGTCGGTTTTTGTTTGTGCGAATCTTCGATTATCTTCAAAGGTCTGTGACTGCGAATGGCAACTCCGGCAGCATCAACACCGTCGAGGAGGGGATGGCTCAGCAACATCTCCTCAATTTCATCTCGTGTTTATTTCTTCCTTATCTTCCTTCAGATCCCACTTTTCAGGTCAAACTCTTTTTCCTAAGTTGTATCTCAATCCGTGTAATCAACTAATCATTGAAATTTTCCTTTTTTTCATGTTTTAGCATCTGGGTTTTTGGCTATTTCGACTTTTGGGTTGATTTGTTGCTTTACTGTTCTCACTTGGATGTTCTTTTTAGCTATGTTTGGGGTCAGTATTTAGTTGCATCATTTGCTCTCAGTGTTCATTTCTTTCGGGAAAAATGGCTTTTGAAAAGTCACTTCTGAATAATGGACTTATTTTTGGGAATTTTTTTATATTTTATATTGTTTGATGATTTTGCATAAAATCTGGATTAATGTGATGGGATTGATCCCTCTGCTTATGGGGCTTTTCCTTCTTTTCTTTTCTTTTCTTTTCTTTGCTTCAGCTTCTATTCTCAGGGGATCAATCTGTTTTTGCTAGGCTTCAGCTTCTATTCTTAGGGGATCAATCTGTTTTTGCTAGGCTTCAGCTTCTATACAAGAAGGGATCATTTCCTTTAGTACTTAGGTGTATGATCTTTCTTTCTTTTTTCTTTAGCTTTTGGAAAATGTCGTTTTTTTATTCCTTAACCACTATAAAACTTTGTTTTTCTTCCTTAAAGCGCGATTCTTGTTTTTTATTCTAAGATGTGAGATGGAACAAAGTTGCAAGTTTCTGTTTTGTCAGGACCCTTGTCTAGTGGTGTACATGTACTCTGCCCGATTGTTCTGTGCAATATAGTGTGTTGCATTGTGTTATTTTAAGTTCTCTATACTCTAGCAAAACCAGTTCTTCCTATTTCTGGATAGGTCTCGTGGTAACGTTGATGCGAACTGAACTCATACTGTTTGCTTGTTCATTAGTCGTTGTCGGAAATAGATAGACACTCCTCTTTTCTTTTTCAACGATCTTATTGATTTATAAACATATAGATGATTAAAATAGACTGGAATTTGATTCCCGACTTGGGCTCTTTATCATCTTTCTCTTTTTGGCAGGATACCATGCAGATCCGGAATGTGCTCAACTCCAATTCATGTCACATCTTCCCAGTTGATTGCAAGTGATATCTTTCCTGTACCTGTGATAAAGGCAATCCTCTTTCCAGGAGCCATTACGAACGGCCTTGCCAAGAACATGACTATTCCAAGCTGGGACAACCTGTTAAACATCTATAACTTAACCAGTATAAAGGAATCGTCTCCAGTACCTGAGCTTCAGCGCTTAGAGGTTCTTATCCTTGACATTTTTACCTTTCTAATTTTTAGTTTTAAGCATTTTCATTATTTGTATTAAGAAATTTACTGATCTGTTAGTTGCAGACCTTGTAGCATATATGTAATCTTAATGGTCCCTACATAAGGTATTTGCAAACTAAACGCCATTAAAGCTGAGCATTATTTGGGTTTGGGCATTGTCTCTAGGAGTGTAAACAAGATACCTTTACTCAAAAGCTACTTGGCCTTGGCTCAAAAACACGATTTAGATTTGGTCATTGTCAAGCCAAGCATGAGTTCGAGCAGCTTGAGCTAGTCGAGTTCAAGTATACTAACTTCATTTTGAATAACCTATGAGCCTAATTGAGCTTTTTTTATTAGTATTGAATTTTTTTAGATTCAGTTTCCAATTTGAGCATAGAATCAAGCTCATTCTTTGCTCGCTAAACAAGCTTATTTGAGCCTAATAAAATGAGCTGAGCAGTTCGATTTTGTTCTTAAATCGAGCTTATTTTCTTCCCTTATATTCTTCACCCTACTTTCCACAATAGTCATCCAAAAATTTGTTTCTTTTCATAAGCCCAACCCTGTGGAAAATGCAATTATCTTGGAACCTCATCTCGTTTATCTGGTTCTTGTACAGGTTCTGGCAGGAAGTTACTTCTGCGTGGCAGGAGCACTTGTGGGACTTCTAAAACCTGGAAGAATGAGCATGTTCGGGACACTCCTCGTAATATGGGGTCTCGTGAAGGAAGGGATCATAGGAAAACCAGCAAATACTGATCCTACGAAATCTGTATATGTATATCCGACGATGGTGCTTGCGCTAATTTGTGCCTTGTCATCGATCAAGTATGACGTGAAGAAAGTTATGAGAACTGCCCCTGCACGACCGATTGCAAAGCCTCTGCAGAGCTCTTCCAAATCTAAGCTGAAATAATCAAATCCCCCCCCCCCCCCCCCCCCAACTTTTATGTAGTGAAAAGCCATTCTAATCATTTCCTTTTATACTGAACAGTGAACTCTTATAACCAATCAGCTGAAGTGTCTTTCCATAGAAATTATGGAACCTCATTTGCTGCTTTGAATTAATTAGTCATTTGCCATTGTTTTCTGGAGCTGCATACTATGCTTGGAACTAATTTCGATGCCAATAGGATCTTAATGTTGCATCAAGATTTGGTTGAGCTTTACGGACACTGTGCATACATGTCCATTCACCGCATGCGGGGCGAAATAAGGGCAAGATTCTGTAGTTTGAAGGCGGCAACATATTACCCGTTAGCAGGCATGGCATAACGTTTGGCAGTTTGCAGGAGGCTCATTCAGTTTTCGTTCATAGGCTCGGTCATTTTAGCTTCATTGTGCTTTGTTCTGTTTAGTATCTTGTTTCAGCCACCCCTTTGCTTATTTGTATTCAGGTTTCTTGCTTTAAGCTGTTTTGTGTTTGAATAAAATGAAGTGCCATTTGTGAGATTTTCATTAATGCTTTCCTTAGCTGTCTTGGAAACTTACAGTTTATGCTTTGTTTTACAAAATCACGTTTAACTATTTGAGCAATATCAGAGCTGTCTGAATAATATTTTTGCTGCAGTTATGCGATGCTCGGAAATGGTTTGAATGCAGCAGTTGTTGGCCCCTTACTCCAGTATATGTTTGCTGAACCATCGTGATTATTAGCTCAACACTTCCATTCACTGGATGCTTATCTCTTTGAGGAAACCATTTTCTGGAAAAACTCTCGACTTTTGCCCGTAAATTCTCTCTTCACTCAATAGCAGCTCCCTTAACTCCATGTAAAGCCTGCTCTGTTCCAACTGTTCTAGACAGCCAGCCTCCAATTCTTTGCTCTCAGGCCTCAGCCACTTACGAAAATAACATTACTTGGATTCGAATGCATGCATTTGACATGTTCTTTTCGCTCAGTTTTTTTTCTTCTATGTTCTCCAATGCATGTAGAGGGTCTTTGGACGGCTGTATATCCGTACTTGTGTTCGAATATGTGTTCGAAAATAACAGTTCTTTCCTCGTAGTGTCTAGTTCTAAGCTTAAGCTCTCTTCTGCTGGTAGTAGTTGATTCCTCTTGGCGTATACTGATCATTAAAGTATGAATCTAATTTCATATCATCGGTGTCATCTATGGTAAAACACAAAATCGATGCCTTTTTACATGCAGATTAACAAAAGGTTTTGTTTTTTACCATTAAGTTGCATGGGATTACATTATAACATAAAAAATTACAATTAATATCATAAACAAAAAAAAAAGAATAACACAACAATATTATAAACAAAATATTATGGATTTGATTATGATAGGGTGCAAAACTTAAATTGATTTTGATATAAATAATTGTATGAAGGTTTATTTGTAAATACAATAAATTTTTAAGTACTTCAACAAGCTTTTTGAACTAAAAGATCCTTTAAGTCAAAACTTTTAAAGTGTTCAAAAATTTTCTAAGTATTTTAAAGTCTAACTTCAATTTTACGCCCAGGCGTATCGATACGATTTTCCTTCACTAGAATTTCAAACATTAAAAGTGTACCGATACGGTTAACCCCCGTACCAATTCGATATTCATCTGGGCAAGTTTTTAAGAGATAGCGTACTGATACAGTCATACCCGTATCGATACGATTTGATGATGTTTACAAAATCTTTTCATTTAATGATTCGAACGTTGTTTGTCGGTTATTAGAATCCCAAATTTTAAAATGACTGTTAACTGTATCGATACGCTCATTCAACGTACCGGTGAAGTTCAATCCAGTATTTTAGTAAGCAAATTCCGTATCAATACGGTATATGAGTATTGATACTCCCCTTGTTTTACACTATACCCGTACCGATATGCCCTTATAGCGTATCGATATGCCCTCTTAAATGTGCGCAACGGCTCTTTCTGTTTTGAGATAGGTATCGATACCCTTGTTCGAGTACCGATACGGTAAGTTGTACAAATGCATTTATTGCAGAAAAAAATGCAGCCCAACGACTAGATTAATGATCTCAACCACCTAAACGGCTAGAATTCAATGCAAGGGTATAAAAGCAAGCTTACAAAGCCTCAACAACAACTATTGGAACCTACTTGCAACATCCAACCTATATTCCAAACCTTTGTACTTCATAAGAGACATATCTTGTACCCAACTTGTTGTAATTCTTATTGTATATCATTAGTTCAAGTTTGGGAGAGTATTTGATTGTAATTGGGCAAATTTTTAGTCTTTTGAGAGATATTTTCATTTGTCAAATTTTTTCTTTGTAAAGAGAGTCTTTTGGGTCAATCTTTGGGTAGTAAGATTGACCGATTGTAAATGTTACCTCCTTAGCCTAGAAAAAGAGAAGAACATCTAGTGGAGATTGTTAAAAATCCTTAGTAGGAGTTAAGGTAGTGGATGTAGAGCTTGTTAGAAGCTTGAACCACTATAATTCTCATTGTTCTTCATTTTTCAATTTCTAATTTGCTCCCTCTAAATTTAAATAATCAATTCACCCCATCTTGGACAAATCACATTCATTTGATCCACTCAACAATTGGTACCAAAGCTTACATATTTAAATACTTTACATCCACTAGAGGAGATCCTAGGAGAGTGTTGATCAACATCTAATCAAAGACATGACATCTACCTCCCGGGCTAGCTTGTACGAGTCACAATCCATCACTAAACCACCATCTTTCAATTGGTACCAGATGAGGCTCTTTATTAAATCCAACGACTATGTCCTTTGGGACGTAGTAGAAGACGGACTGACAGTTCCTATGAAAAGAGATGATGAAGGGAGACTTGTTCCGAGACCAAGGTGGAGATGACCGTTGAAGATCAGAGAAAACTTCAAGTAAACGACAAGGCTCTACATATGTTGTTTTGTGCACTTGGACCCGACATGTATGCCAAAATGTTATCATGTACAAATGCAAATGAGGTGTGGGACAAGTTAGAGACCACATACGAAAGCACCAACGTCGTGAAGGAGACCAAGATTGGGATCCTCAACTTAAGTTATGAGAACTTCAAGATAGAGCCGGATGAGAGCGTCTCCAAGATGTTCGACTAGTTCTCGATTATAGTAAATGGTCTTAAGGGCTTCGGTGATATTATTCCCGAAGATAAACTTGTCCGGAAGCTACTCTACTCTCTTCCTGAATCATGGTATGAGAAGAGAACCACAATCATCGAGGTGAAAAACTTGAAGAGTTTGAAGCTCGATGAGTTGGTAAGATCTCTCCTTACTCATGAGACCATGAAGCAAGGAAGGGAAGAAGAAAAGAAAAGGGAAGAAAGAAGAGTATAGAAGCTAGAGGTGGAAAAGAAGAAACAAAAGATTGCTCTCAAAAGCCTCACTACCACAGGAGGAGAGCAATTCAAGTGAAGAAGATGAAATTGAAGAATTGGCTATGATAGCCAAAAGTTTCTCTCGATTCATGAAGTCTAACCGGGGAAGGAAGTTCCAAAGAAGAAGAGACTTCAAGAACAAGAACAAAGAAGAAGAAAAGGATCAACTCATTTGTTATGAGTGCAAGAAACCAAGCCATATTCGATCGTATTGCCCTCAACTCAAGAAGAAGGGGTTCGATAAGAAAAGGAAGAAGCAAAAGGCCCATGTTGCTACTTGGAGCGATGAGGAATCATCATCTGATGGAGATGAGCACGAAGTAGCAAATCTTTGCCTCGTGGCCCTTGATAACGATCCCAAGGTAAACCTCAACTCTTCTAGCTTTGATTTTACATTTGATGAGCTTCAAGAAGCTTATGATGAGGTACAAGAGGTTTATGACGAATTGGTTGAAAAATATAAAGATTCGGTTTTGAAAAACAAAAAGTTGAATTCCCATTTAAAAGCCCAAAACGATTCTTTATCCAAAACTAATTCGGAACTTGAAGAGAAGATTTTGGCTTTAAAAGATGATTTAAAATATTTTTAAGATGAAAATGTTAGTTTAAACAATATTCTCTCCAAAGTTCATGATGATCACCACAAGGTGGTGAATGAGCTTAAAGCTTCTCTAAACGTAGTTGAGAAATCATGTTTTAAAAAAGGAAGTTTTTCAAAACCCAACTATGTGAAGAGAAACTTTAATGGCTACAAACAAAGAGGCTCTCAAAATCATTCTAAAGCTAAAAGAATTAGAAGTGTATGGGTTCCTAAGGAACTTGTATTCTCTAATAATATACATGTCATTTCTTCTTAGATTCCTAAGGGAACCAAGTATTTGGAAGCTAACTCACATGGACCCAAGATAGTTTGGGTACCAAAAATCAAGAACTAATCTTTGTTTGTAGGGGGAGCATTGCTACAAGGACAAAGCTTCAAGTCAGAACACTTGGTACCTTAATAGTGGATGCTCAAGACATATGACCGGTGATAATAGTAGATTTATAGAGCTCAAGCCAAAGAATGGTGGAGTAGTAACATTTGGTGATAACTCCAAAGGCCACATTGAGGGTATTGGCTCTATTGGTAATCTCCCATATATTCTCATTGAAGATGTCTTGTTTGTCAATGGTCTTAAGCATAACTTGTTGAGCATTAGTTAATTGTGCGATAAAGGGTTTAATGTTCATTTTGATGTTAATGGGTGTAAAATTGTGACCATTAAACATGCATGGAATGTATGTATGGTTGCAAGTGATGAAAATGATGCATGGTTGTGGTATAGAAAACTAGGGCATGCTAACATAAGTGTTTTAGAAAAATTAGTTTCCCAAAATCTAGTTAGAGATTTACCTAGCTAAAATTCTCATCACTTGTGCTAAGGGTAAACAAAAACGTGCCTTATTTAAATCCATTAATGATCTTTCAACTAGTAGGGTTTTACAATTGATCCATATGGATCTCTTTGGGCCTATTAGGACAACTAGCTTGGGTGGAAAATTATATGCTTATGTTTTAGTTGGTGATTTCTCTAGATACACTTGAGTTCTCTTTTTTTACAAAAGATGAGGCTTTAAAAAAATTCATCACATTTTCAAAACTTACTCAAAATGACCTTGGTCAAAACATAACTCATATTAGAAGTGACCATGGAATGAAATTTCAAAATCTAGGTTTTGAGGATTTTTGTAACTCTAATGGTATTAGCCACAAATTTTCCGCACCTCGCACTTCTAAAAATGAGGTAGTTGAGAGGAAAAATAGTACTTTAGAAGAAATGGCTAGAACCATGCTTTGTGAAAACAATTTACCTAAGTATTTTTGGGCGGAAGCCACACACACCGCTTGTTATATCATAAATTTTGTAATGATTAAGTCAATTTTAAAGAAAACTCCTTATCGTATTTTAAAGTCAAAAGGCCTAACATTAGTTATTTTCATCCTTTTGGCTGCAAGTGTTTTGTTTTAAACAACGGAAAAGATCATTTAGGTAAATTTAATGCAAAAAGTGATGAAGCTGTTTTCTTAGGATATTCTTTAAACTCTAAAGCCTATAGAGTGTTTAACAAAAGAACATTAGTTGTAGAAGAGTCTATTCATGTGGTTTTCGATGATAATATATTTTCGAAGAAGGATTCTTGTGATGATGATGATGTAGGGATCATTGATGGTGGGCAATCATCAAAGGTGGATGAGGTTCCAACCAAGAAAGAAACACAAGATCCTCCAATTGAAGCTTTAAAGGACATGACAATTGAGGAAAAGAAAGTGAGCTACCCAAGGGAACTCAACTATGTTAAGGGTGGTGAGATCTTGGGTGATCCATCCAAGGGGGTAACTACTCGATCCTCTCTTAGATTAATGAACCATGCTGCATTCATTTCATGCATTGAACCTATGTTAATTTGTTTCTTAATGCATCTATGCTTGTTATTAGGGGGAGTTTGCATCAGTTTCTGTCCATATATCTTGTGCATATATCATTCACATGCATTTAGAGTCGTTCAAAGTTGGATTTTTGGACTTGTTCTTGTCCAAAATGCATCTTTTGGCAAAGGGGTATCGATACGACTATAAGTGTATCAATACGGGTTCTTCAATGGGTAACGATACAGTCAACATTGTATTGATACGGTCACGCGTATCGATATGGTTTGGAAATCGTACCGATACGGTGGATCGATATGCCTAGTCAACGTATCGATGCAGTTTGGAAACTGTACCGATACGGTGGATCGATATGCCAGTCAGCGTATCAATACGGTATTCGTTGAAGCTTTAAATCGGACATTAAATAGTTCATCTTTAATTAAAACTCAAATCCCACTTTACTCTCCAAACCCTAGCCGAACCTATCTATAAAACCCCCCCCTCAATCTCTCTAATTTTTCACACAAAACCTTAAATTCTTTGAGGGTTTTTCATCAAAACATCAAAGCCAAGCTTTGCTAGTAATTTGGTGCATTCTCATCTCTTCATTCATCCATTCTCCATAACTCAAGGTATAAACTCTTTTTCTTTTCTTTATAATTTTTCTTTAATATCTTTATAATTTTTAACTTGTTTTTGTGTGAAATATATATATACTTAATATGGGTTTTGAAGCTTTTGTAAAAATATTTTAAAAATCCAAATATTTTTTATTTGAATATAAAAATATACCATATATTTTTCAAGTCTATTTTTTAAAAATCTTTTTACCAAAAATTACTTTTATACTTGTATATAATTTTAACCTATAATATATAATATTTTTATTAATACCTTGAATTATTGGATGTTCATTGGATCGAATATGATGATAATTGCATACATTGTTTTCGAATGTTTTTTTTTATGTTTTTCGGGATATTATGGCACCGAAAAAGAGACAAAGGAAAGATTTGGCTTCTATTTCATCCAATATCAATTTGGAAAATGAGGGTATTACTAAACCGAACCTTGGTTTTATTCTTCAAAATAGTTTTCAATCCTCTTCGGCTATGACCCATTATAAACATTACCAAGCTTTTCCAGTCTGGGATGAACGAGTTGTTTCAATCCCTTTTCTAAACTCCGAACGTTTTAAGTTCAAATATTTTGGGTTGTTTCAACAATGAAAATTTATACCTTTTCTAAGTGTTCCCCCGATTGTGTACCGACATCTTGTTTTGATTTTCTTTGCTAATGCTCGGTGTATCCATGACCAAGATAGAGAGAGTTTTATTGCTATTGAGTCCTATCTTATGGGAAAAAAGTTTCGAATTGATCAAATCGTTTTATGCAATGTTTTTGGGTTTGAAAACTTTGGAATTGATGATGAACGCTCCTTTCGACATTCTCAACTTGGCTCCATCACTGTCCTTGATGCCCATGACCGTATCTTCCATCTCATCATCTCTTGGTGGATCAGTCCTTCTAGTGGGAAATTCTCTACCATTAGCCAAGTTGATGCTTTTTGGCTTCGTTGTTTTCGAAAGGGTAAGCACCCAAATCTTTGCCAAATTATGATTGCCGACTTGGTTTGTCTCGTTCAACGCTGTCACACCGACCAAGTCAAGTCCATTTTCTATGGCACGACTTTGAGCTTCTTGTTCCATTCATTGGAGATCGAATGCTCCCATGATGCCGCCGATCCTCTAGGCAAGCCAATCGACAAACACTCCCTTACTCGTACTCACTTTGAGTACATTAATTATGAGTGGGTTCATGTTGCTCACACTTCTTCTCAAGAAGATCAACCTCCTATGGTCGCTTTACAAGGTCCAAAATGTCCAACAAGCTCAAACTTTCATGGATGGACTCATGGCGTATCTCAATGAGCAATTCACATTTTTAGGGAATAACATGGATGCCGAATTTGCGGCCATTGATACTCGCTTTACATCATTGGAGGATCGAGTCAAGGCCCTTGAGCAACAACAAACTTCCATGGATGTCTCTCTCACCGCTTTCTATGGTGCTTGGCTCAATCATACTCGAAAATATCAATCCAACATGGATGATGAAGACGAAGAGGACGAGGATGAAGACAATGGGGACGAGTAGTTTTTGAGCATATCTTCTGATTACATATCATATTAGGATTTCCTTTTTATGCACCTTTATGTTATGAACCCTATGCTTTGATTTTGTTTTGGCAAAATGACAAAAGATACACCCAACGTTTGCATGTTTTGTCATTTGACCCCCTATTCTTTTTTTTGGTCCAAATATGCCCCCAACGTTTGCTTGTTTTGTCATTTGCCCCCTATTCTTTCTTTTGGTCCAAATATGCCCCCCCAACGTTTCAATTTGGTCCAAATGTGCCCCCTGTTAGATGGAAACTGTCAGTCAACTGACGTTCAACAGCTGATGCTGACTGGACTTGCCACGTATTAAGATCTGATGATGCCACGTCAAAAAAAATTTATAAGCTGTTGAGCGTCGGTTGATTGACAGTTTACATCCAACATGGGCATATTTGGACTATGAATGAAATGTTAGGGGCATATTTGGACCATATCATATTAGGATTTTGAGCATATCTTCTGATTACATATCATATTAGGATTTCCTTTTTATGCACCTTTATGTTATGAACCCTATGCTTTGATTTTGTTTTTAGGATTAAGCTTGATTTATGTTTGAAGTTATGTTGAACTATTGTTTCCTTGGATTTTAATTTGATCTTTAATGATATTATGTTGCTTATTATGCTTTGATTATATCTTGTATTTTATGGTTATATCTTGTTTATATTCCCTATTCATGCATTGATTTTGATCTAACAAAAATTGGGAGAAGTGTAAAACATAAATTTTTTAAAACATATCTTAAATTAAGGGGAGTAAGTCTTTCAAAGTTTTCAATACTTAAAAATTTATCCTTGGTTTTGTTATATCAAAAAGGGGGAGATTGTAAAACTTAAATTGATTTTGATATAACTAATTGTATAAGGGCTTATTTGCAAATACAATGAATTTTTAAGTACTTCAAAGACTCACTCAATTGACAAGCTTTTTGAACTAAAAGATCCTTCAAGTCAAAACTTTTAAAGTGTTCAAAAATTTTCTAAGTATTTTAAAGCCTAACTTCAATTCTATGCCCAAGCTTATCGATACGGTTTTCCTTCACTAGAATAGTGTACCAATACGGTTAACCCCCGTATGGTACGATATTCATCTGGGCAAGTTTTTAAGAGATAGCATACCGATACGGTCATACCCATATCAATATGATTTGATGATGTTTACAAAATCTTTTCATTTAATGATTCGAACATTGCTTGTCAGTTATTGAAATCCCAAATTTTAAAATGATTGTTAACTGTATCAATACGCTCATTCAGCGTACCGATATACTTTTTGGTGAAGTTCAATCCAAGATTCCAGTAAGAAAATTCTGTATCGGTACAATATATGAGTATCGATACGCCCCTTGTTTTACACTATACCCATACCGATATGCCCTTATAGTTGTATCGATACACCCTCTTAAATGTGCATAATGGCTCTTTCTATTTTGAGACAGGAATCGATACTCTTGTTCGAGTACCGATACAATAGGTTGCAAAAATGCATTTATTGCGGGGGGAAATGCAACCCAACGGCTAGATTAATGATCCCAACCACTCAAACGACTAGAATTCAATGCAAGGGTATAAAAGCAAGCTTCCAAAGCCTCAACAACAACTATTGGGCCTACTTACAACATCAAAGTTATATTCCATACCTTTGTGCTTCATAAGAGTCATATCTTGTACCCAACTTGTTGTAATTCTTATTGTATATTGTTGAGTTGATCAAACGATGGCTAATCACCAATAGGGGTGAATTGGTGGAATAAAATTTGAAGGGTGAAAAGGATAATTTAAAAATGAAGACAAGGCTATTTTAGAGTGGTTCAAGCTTCGAACAATCTCTACATCCACTACCTCAGCACCTTACTGAGGATTTTAACAATTTACTAACTTGAATTCGTCTCATTTTCTCAGCTTAGGAGGAAACCTTACAAATCGATCAATCTCTCTACCCAAAGATTGATCCAATATCACTCTAATAAAAAGGAAGATATGCAAACTTTTATTTTACCTCTCAAAGGCTAATTTTTTTATCCAATTACACATAAACACACCCCAAACTCTAAAAAGATTTACCATAAAAAATCTCAAATGAGTTGGGTACAAGTATTTGACACTAAAGGCACAAGGGTTTGGATTGAATGCTTTGATGTTGCTTGAAGGTTCAATAGTTGTTGTTGTAGCTTTTGAGACTTGTTTTTATACCCTTACATTGATTTCTAGCCTTTTGGGCGGTTGAGGTCATTAATCTAGCCGTTGGGTTGCAATTTCCCGTAATAAATGCTTCTTAACTGCTAACTATATTGATACTCTTCGAGGGAGTATCGATACTTGTATCAAAGAAGAAAGAGCCGTTGTGACTGAAAAACAACGCGTACCGATACACTAAAAGGGCGTATCGGTACGGTTTTAAGGGGCGTATCGATACGAAATGCCGTATCGATACGGTTTTTGCTCACTGGAATCCTGAATTGAGTTTTGATAAAACGCGTATCGGTACGCTACCTTAGCATATCTATACTGTTCAACAGTCATTTAAAATTTTGGATTCCAATAACTGACAAGCCAACGTTCGAATATTAAATGTAAAGATTTTTTGCAAAGGTCGGCATATCGTATTGATACGGTAACATACCGTATCAGTACGCTATATCAAAGAATATTTTTATATGAAAAATTGTATCGATACGATCCCGATATGTATCGATACGCTATAGCTTAAAGTCTTGCCAAGATGAATACCATATCGATACAGGGTTAAACCGTATCAGTACACTATGATTGATTAAAATTCCAGTGTTGAAAATCCGTATCGATACGCTTGGGCATTTTGTTGAAGTTTGGCTTGAAAACACTTGAAAAGACTTAGAAAATTTGAACCTTTTTAATATGTTTTGACTTGAAAGAGTACTAGGTTCAAAAGGGCTTTTCAATTGGTGAATTTTTGAAATACTTAAAATTTTATTATTTTTGCAATTAAGTCCTTAAAGTTTGTTGTTGTATCAAAATAAATTTTGGTTTCACAATCTCTCCCTTTTTGATATACCAAAACCAAGTATAAATTTTTAAGTTTTGAAAACTTTGAAAAGATTACTCCCCTTTAATTTAAGATAGGTTTTCAAAAATTGATTTTTGAAAAATTAATTTTCATAAATTTAGTTCTTCTCCCCCTTTTTGTTAGATCAAACACACAATTTAAAGTAATTAAGCAACTCTAATTATAAATAGGCAATAAATATCCAAATCACGCAATAGTTCAAACATAATCCCAAACTCAAATCCTAAAAACATAAATCAAAGCATAGGTTCATAAAACAAAATATAGATAGGTGCATAAACTAAAAAACTAAATGATATTCCATGAGGTGCAAAACTACTCGTCTCGACCATCGTCTTCATCCTCGTCCTCTTCATCCTCATCATCTTGACGTGGTTGAGGTTTTCGAGTGTGGTTAAGCCAAGCACCATGGAATGCGGCGAGAGAGACATCCATTGAATTTTGTTAAAGTCCAATGTCCTTGACTTGATCCTCCAAAGATATGAAGCGAGTATCAAGACCCTTGACTCGATCTTCCAATGATGTGAAGCGAGTATCAATGGCGGCAAAACCGGCTTCCATGTTGTTGAATTTCTCATTAAGAAACGTCATAAGAGTATCCATGGAGGATTGAGCAATAGGAGTACTTTGAGAGCCTTGTGGAGCTTCGGCTTGAACATCTTGGCGAGGAGCTCGAGGAACACGAACTCATTCATTGTTGAGGTAGGAAAAGTGAGCACATGTAAGGGAACACTCATCTATAGGTAGGCCAAGGGGTTCGGAATAGTCCTGGAACAATCTATCTTAAGGGAATGAAACAAACGACTCAAGGTTGTCGAATAGTAAAAAGATTTAACTTGGTCGGTGTTACGGTGTTGAACAAGATAGACAAGATCAGCAAACATAATTTGACAAAGATTAGGGCGCTTACCCTCACGAAAACACCTAAGCCAAAAGTCACCCACTTGACGAATGTTTGAAAATTTTTCACCCGAGGGACGAATAAAACAAGAAATTATAAGAAGAAGTTATACGATCTTGGGCATTTAAAACATTGACATAACCAAGAGGACCATGACCCAAGGAATTTTCATCATCAATCCCGACATTTTCAAAACCAAAAGCTTGAAAAAGAACATTTTGATCAATTCTAAAAGTTGTGCCCATAAGATAAGATTCAATGGCAACAACATGTTCTCTTTGAGCATCATGAATACATTTGGCATTTGAAAAGAAGATTATAACTAGATTTCGATATAAAATCAGAGATAGGCTCAAAAAGTTCATAAGTTTCCATCTTCTAAACAAACCAAGATATTCAAAATTAAAACGTTCAAAATTTAAAAACGGGATTGAGACCACACGTTCTTCCCTAAGAGTAAAACCTTGGAATAACTTGTAACGTGATTGTCGCGACCGTTTTTTGAAAACCCGCTTTTTAAATTTTGGAAAAACAGTCTGACGATTAAAATTTGAAAGAAATCGGGGTTTTGAAAAATTTTATCTTGTTATTAGTTAATTTTCCATTTTTAATAAAAAAATTCCTTTTATTTGCTTAAAAATCGTTTTGGAATCGCCACCGGCCACTTTGGTAGGCCGGAGACCATAAAAACGTACCAGAGATTCTTTTTTGAAAAGTTCGGGTTCGGGAGTCGGTTACGTGTAGGGAAGGGTTAGCACCCTTACAAACCCCCGTTATCGATACCTCATTAATTACTGGCATTTTGGCATTTAGAACCTTAATTTGGATTTAATTTAATCTTTTAACTGCAAAATGAATTTTATTCCAAATGGGAATATCCTTTTGTAAGAAAATTCATTTTTGATGAATATAATTATGAAACATCTAGTTACATTAGGACACTTCAATTTATATTCAAAATGTATCTCAACACAAAAGGTTTAATGCATGCCAATTATTGTCTTTTCATTTTTAAGTAAACCCTAATTAGGCTCCATTAATTAATTTAATTAAAAATCTATGAATATTATTAATTTTTGGACATGAAAGATAACGTCTAAAATAATATTGGACACTATCTTTAATGAGCCCAAAAGTAATAATATTCCTAATTAAGGTGACTCTAGTCATTAGTCCTATTTTAATTTTTAATTAATCTAATTGTATAATAATTTCCATTTTCTAAGTTAAAATGAAACATTGAAACTTTCATCGGAATATTCATTGATTAACATCACTCTTCAATGTGATACTAACCAATATTGAACATTCTAACATTATTTCAAATATTCATTTATTTGCTATAATGACCTTTCCTATTTAATTATGTAATTAAGAGGTTTAGGCTAAAGGCTCCAACTGTTTTAACTATGTGATTAAAAATATCTAACAAGCATCCAAATATGCAAACATACATTTAATTGGAACAATAAAACAAAGTAATAAAACAATTAAAGGGACTAAATTGAATTAAATTGCAAACTATAGTGAAAGATTTCATTAAAATAAGGGTCAAATTGAATTGCGGTCACAATGCCCCGAGACAAAAACAGAAATTACCCTAAAACCCTTAAAATTTTGTAGATCCTCTACCGACCTAATTTCCAGCGCGCAGATCCCCTTGACCTGGTGCCAAAACGACATCGTTTTGACTCGGGTATAAAAACCCCTACACCGAGTTGACTCGCCCATATTCAACCATTTCCCCTCTCACTCTTCCCCCTTTCTCTCAAAACTCTCTCTCGACCGAACCTAGCCGGCTGCCGCTTTCGTACATCGTCCACCACAGCCTCAACACTCTGGAAACCATGCTCTTTTGGCCGGAACCCTAAAACTCCCGAAGAAATCTAAATTTCCCAGTTTTTGAACCCTAAACCTATTCTAAAACCCGATTCGACCGAATCACCTGGCTTCACCCCCTAAAATCTACCTACCCGTAACCCTTATTCACTCATTTTTCGACTCCGGCAACTCCTAAACAACTATGGCCACCTCAAAATAATTCTGACTATCGACCTAACCCGCCAAACGACGACGAACGCCGATGAAACTCAATTTTTGCTTCTGTTTTTACGCTTTAAAGACCAAATCTAACACTTATCTTATTTTTTGTAGGAAATTGAAAATCAGTGAGAAAAGTACCTTCCAATAGTGTTGCGGTTCCTTTTCTGGCGAGGTTTCGGCTTCTGTAGTGGTAGTTTGACTTTCAGTGCGTCGATTTGGCTTCGCGGCAACGGTTCAAGTTTCAGCGTTGGCCTGTTTCGCGACGGTTTGGTTTTTCGGCCGCGGTTCGCGTCTTCGATGTCGCTCCAGTTACAGAATCGCTTCAACTTCCACGGTGACAATTCGATTTCGTGGCGTTGATTCGACTCGGTTTTACGGCAACAATTCAAGTTTTTCGGTGTCGATTCAATTTTCCGGCGGCAACTTGGACGGTCGACGTGTAACCCCCTTAGCCCGGCCTAGACGGTTGACCCGAACTACGAAGATTACACGGGGAAAACCAAAGTCAACCCGAAAGTCAACCTTGATTAACGACCCTCTTTTTTTTCTTTTTAATCTTATCTAGATGCTCATTAACCTTAAGCGTACTCTTTAGAAAAGCATACTTGAAAATCACAGCGATCGGAAAGCAATAGGGGACTCAATTGCACAACATACAAAGTTAAGGACCAAAATGTAAAATTCTGGAAAGATGAGGGACTTTGCTGATTTTTAAATTACCAATATCAAATTAATCATATTACATGCTTCCCTGTCAAATTCCAGCTCAATCGGACATATCAAACTCAAGCAATTGCAAATACAAAATTTAGGACTAAAACGTAAAGCTTGCAAACCTTAAACCATTCAAATCAGTGCCCAACGATCTAGTGTTTCGGAACGGGGGTTGACCGTTCCGAAACGCGGGTTCGTTTCGAGACCAGTATCGAAGCAGGGCTTGGCAGTGGCAAAAGTGTTTCGAAACGACCTCTACCCGTTTCGATACACGAAGGCCATTACAGGCCCCTATTTCGAAACAGTAGTGCCCGTTCCGATACGGACTGCCCAGAAAATGCAGATTTTGTTGGTTTAACATACAATTAATCACTCAAACACATCCTAATGACTTCCTAATCATGCCAACAAGTCATCATACATATAAGGTACACATTTGCATGATCAAAACACGATCATGACATCAATTAGGAAAATTCACAAGACTAAAGGCATGCATCCTAATGTCCAAAGCAAACAACCATCAAAACATCAAGTAAGTACCAAAATGGCCAATTACATATCCAAAACACTTAAGGCATTAAGCCACAACTAAGAAGTCTAAAACATCTCCCAAAAACACATCCTAGGTTCCCATTGCCAAATATCAAAATCTAATAATTGTTGTAAAATAGTCACCATACATGAGCTTAGCTTCCCTTGGATTCTTAGACTCCTTGCTGCCCTCAAATACCTCAATTATCTGCATTATTGATTCAAGAGAGAGAGAGAGAGAGAGCGTAAGCACAAATGTTTAGTGAGGCATGCTCTAAAGAAACAACACAATAATGCACTTTATAAAAACACTTTCCATAAAGCCTTTTAAACACACATCAACATCATTCATGCAACATTGCATTCCCAACAAGCATCTCATGCTTCAATATCATTAACATGTCATATTGGCTTTAAGTGATAATCCATAACCTTTTACAACATAAACACAATCGGATACGTGGATTACAAGCATTGTCCCATACGCTTCATACACACTACCAAACACACAAGGTGGAGTTTACCGGTACAATCACAACCTCTCAACACCCGTGATGGAGTTTAACGGTACAATCACAACCCCTCCACATCAATCATTGGTAGTTGTATAACATCACTAACGAGAACACGATACACACAACACAAGATCCACACATGGACTTTTAACCACCATTGTGATCTTAAACATCTCGTTAGTGTACTTGGATGGAGTTTACAGTACAATTACAACCCCTCAACATCCAAGGCGACTTTATTCACGGTGCACCCAATCCTATAGCCGGCTAACTATATCTGATTCAAGTACTTTTAAACCAATACATCACTTGCCAATATACATCATTTATCATCATTAATCCACTGTTTTTAAGCATAAAAAATAAGCCATTTACAACATGCATAACTATGCATCAATCCACATTTTTATCAAATCAAACCAAGGATCTCTTACCTTGAGCATCCTTCAACAAATGGCTTACATAACCAGCATTAACCATGCTAAACATGCTTTCAAAAATAGAATTTAAACATGCAATTATCATCAAATGCATCGAACCAACCCATGGCTCATCCAAGAGAGTTTTTCCGAAAACTTACTCTTGAGTTTAGTTAAGTTGATTAGACTTAAAATAAACTCCCAAACCTTCAAATATTCGATACAAAGCTGGAGATCCAACTCCACTCACCAATTTCGTTTCGCAAGCTTGCCGAAACGCCATTCAAGCCTCCGGATCAACACCACAAGGATCCGAAGATGTCTCCCCTGTTTTAAACACATCAAAGTAGAGGATTAATGCATCATCATGCATTAAAATCTTCAGCCATTACACCTAAACTCGCTAATCTCACCAAAGCTAACATTTCGGCTACCAAACACAATCGAAATCACCTCCAAACTCTTCCACAACATTACCCAGCCAAGAACCATCACTTCTAAACATTCTTAGACATCAATTAACATCCAAAAAGAACCTAAACTCATCCTTATACCTCTAGCTATAACAGAACACCAAGATCACCCCAAAAACCACCATTTTCATAAGCAAAAACTTAGGAAAATCAACCTATTCGGGATTGCATTGATTAAACCTCAATTACACACCATTAAACATCCAAAATACATTAAAAAGTCATCTCAAAACAGAGCTCAAACAATCACCACGAATTTCTTTAAGATTTAATCCAAATCTTGAGTTTTAAGCCAAAATCAAGATCACAACATTAAAACCTTTAATAAAACTTAATTTAAGGATTGAGAACTTGGAAATTTCAGTAAAGAACTGAGTATTTAGAGGAGAAGAACATCCTTACCTCTAAATGTAGATTTCTCCTAGATTAGAGCCAAAATCCTTGAAAAATCAATAAGCAAATGAAGAGGATTTGATGTAGAAAGGATTAGGAATCATTTGATGATTGAAATCTCATCATTTGTTGTGGAAATCAAAAGAAAAGTTGTTGTAGAAATGTGTTTGGCTGATAAAATTTTGAGAGAAAATGAGATGAGGAAGTTTTCAAGAAAGTTAGTTATGAAATCTCAAAATTGGTTTTTCCCATTCTCTTTTAATTAATTAATCAAATGAATCATTAAAAACAAAGAAAAATCTGGAGAAATCAATCTTGGGTAAATTAGCTCTTTAGAGATTCAAAGTTTCAATCCTTACAAAACAGTCACCACTGAACTTTTCAAAAGTTACATTTTAGTCACTAATTCGAAATGTCACACTTCGAAACCTTATTTTGTAAAATTGATTTCACCACTCTCTTATATATATTAAAAAAGGATTTTTAGATATTTTTCCATATTTTTAATGCAACCCGAACTAGGCTTTCCATAAAACCACCTTTTATATTCGAACCGAAAATCAGACCAGTCCGGTTCAGACCCTAAACTTCCAAGCCCAAAATTGGGATGTTACACGACATCCTTTCGAATTTCGACGTCTCAACTTCCAATGGAAGGTATAATTCCCGTAATGCCCCTCTCATTTTCTTCTTTATTACTTTTATTATTAGTAATAATTGTGGTCATTAATTCTTTACTTATTTTCTCTCTCTCCATATTTATAGGGGTAGTGGGGTGTGACGTCATCGTTGATTTCAGTGATGCCAGCGTTTGACAACTAAGAAGGAGAGAAATCAGAATCCTTGTGAAGGCTAAAGGGGCCAATTAGAGACTGACATGTGGATCATTTTGGACGGGAATTTGGGCTTATTTGACCATTTTGTGTTTCTTTGGGCTGTATGTGTTTTTGTTGGGAGAAATATATAAAAATTGGGCGAGAATGGCTTGTTTAGAATTTATTTTTGGGCTTTGTAAATGGACTTTGGGATATTATTTGTAAATTGGACTCTAATATTGGATTTTATTTATTTATGGACTTATTTGTATTTATTATTTATTTAGTATTTATATTTTTTGGTTTTATTTATAGTGAATATATATATAAGTATACCCGGACAAAATATGGGTTCTACAGTGATAAATCCGAAGGGTTAGTAAAACTATTTTGGATTATGAAAGGGAGGTTTAGTTTAGGATTACCCTCATCGTTTCGATAGGATCAGAAGATGTAGAGGCTAAATATTGTTTCGCTCTCTTTTTGGGTGCCATAATCCTGAAAATATCAAAATAATTCGAACATGTATGCAATTATCATCACATTCAATCCAAAGATAAATTCCAATAATTCAAGGTATTGATAAAAATACTATATTTTATAGGTTAAAAATACATACAAGTAAAAAAAATTGGTTAATTTTTTTTTGAAAAACAAATTATAAAAATATACGGTATAAATTTATATTCAAATAAAAAAATTTCGGATTTTGAAGATTTTTTGTAAAAACTTGAAAACTCATACTCTGTGTATATGTTTTATACAAAATTCTATTACATACAACCATTAAAATTGAACGAAAATTAAGAAGAAAAGAAAATAGGATTTATACCTTGAATGAGGAACTTTTGATGAACAAAGGATGAATGATGCACAAATTTCTTGCAAAGCTTGAGCCTTGATGTGTTGATGAAAAACCCTCAATTAATTTTAAGTTTGATGTGAAAATTTTGAGAGATTAAGGGGGTTTTATAGTGTTTTGCGGCTAGGGTTTGTTTAGGGTGAAGAGGGGTTTTAATGAAAAGTGATTTCTCATTAAAATGCTCCAATTTTAGCTTTCCGCCGTTACCGTATCGGTACGCTCTACAAGCGTACCGATACGCTTTGCCCTAATTTTAAATTAATTTTTAATACCGTATCGATACGCGTTGTCGTATCGATAAAGTTTGACATGTATCACTTCACATTGACGAACTTGTATCGATACACCTACAACCGTATCGATACGCTATTATCAGAAAATGCATTTTGGACAGTTTCAGGTCTATAAATTTAACTTTGAACGACTCTCAATGCATGTGAATGATATATGAGCAAAATTTAATGACTAAAACTGATCCATACTCCCCCTAACAACAAGCATGGATGCAAAAGGAGGCAAATCAACATAAGCATGAGCATCAACAAATTTCAAGCACATTTTTTACCATTTAGGACCTAAAAGGGTCAAGGAATGCTAGTTAAACCTAACTATCTCCTAAGGGTCCAAAAACGCTATTTTTCTAAAGGTTTGGTAAATATATCCGCTAATTTGTTTAAGGTATCAACATATCTAGAACTATATCATTTTTCAAGACATGATCTCTAATGAAATGATGTCTAATTTCTATATGTTTGGTTCTAGAGTATTGGATGAGATTTTTAGTGAGACAAATAGAACTAGTGTTGTCACACTTAAGGGGTATGATATCTACTTGAACACCATAATCTAAGAGTTGTTGCTTCATCCAAAGGACATGGGCACAACAACTCCCTAAGGATATGTACTCTGCTTCGGTGGTAGATAGGGCTACGCTATTTTGTTTCTTAGAGAACCAAGATACGAGCATACTACCTAAGAATTGACATGTTCCGGAGGTACTTTTCCTATCTATCTTACATCCCCTATAATTCGCATTGGAGAAGGCATGAAGGTCAAAGGAAGAGTCTCTAGGATACCAAAGACTTAAAGAAAGTGTATCTCTAAGTTAATCTAAAGATCCTCTTAATGGTAACTAGGTGTGATTCTCTAGGACTAGCTTGAAACCTA
The DNA here is from genome assembly GCA_958450335.1 of Hibiscus tridactylites. Lineage (NCBI taxonomy): Eukaryota > Viridiplantae > Streptophyta > Magnoliopsida > Malvales > Malvaceae > Hibiscus > Hibiscus tridactylites. Next base: position 58,115,386 of record OY288275.1, read on the forward strand.
GCACACAAACAAACATTAAACATGATATCAGGTCTACTTGCGGTAAGGTAAAGCAAAGATCCAATCATAGAACGATAAAGCTTAGAATCAACACACTTACCTCTTTCATCCTTGTCAAGCTTAATTGATGAGCTCATAGGAGTGGCTTGAGGCTTTACGTTCTCCAAGCCAAACTTCTTGAGCATATCCTTGATGTATTTAGCTTGATTTATGGAGGTGTCATCTTTCCTTTGCTTGATTTAGAGCCCCAAGAAAAATGAGAGCTCTCCCATCATGCACATCTCAAATTCACCTTGCATTAGCTTATAAAATTCTCGGCAATAAAGTTCATTAGTATAACTAAAAATAATACCATCAACATATATTTGAACTACTAAAATGTCATTGCCATATATTTTAATGAAAAGTGTAGTATCCACCTTGCCTTTTTCAAAACCTTTTTCAATTAAAAAGTTTGAAAGTCTTTCATACCAAGCTCTAAGAGCTTGTTTCAAACCGTATAAAGCTTTTGTTAGTTTAAAACATGGTTTGGAAAGTTTGGATATTCAAAACTGGGTGGTTGTTCAACATACACTTCTTCATTTATAAAACTATTTAGAAAAGTACTTTTTACATCCATTTGAAAAATCTTGAAATCATGATAGCATGCAAATGCAAGAAGCATCCTAATAGCTTCCATTCTAGCTACGGGTGCATATGCTTCATCAAAATCAATTCCCTCTTTTTGAGTGTAACCTTGAGCAACAATCCTAGCCTTGTTTCTCACTATGTTATCACTCTCATCTAGTTTGTTTCTAAATACCCACTTAGTTCCTATAGTAGATTGATTACTAGGTCTATCAACTAATGTACATATTTTACTTCTCTTGAATTGATTAAGTTCCTCTTGCATAGCCAATATCCAAAAATCATCTTTTAATACTTCTTTGATATTTTTAGGCTCTATGCATGAGATATGTAACGCCCCGATTATGGGCTTAGATGTTTTGGCGAGTCGGGTTGGGCCGGTGGAGCCGGTGTCGATTGTTCGAATCGTTAAAATATGGTTTAGGGAAATCAAGGTTCGTGATGGGATAAAAATATGGTAAAAATTCCTAAAATCCTCTAAAATTATATTTAAGAGGTTGGTTAAATCAATTTTACAAAACGGGTTTTTAAAAGTATACATTTTGGGCGGTGACCAAAATGTAAAGATTTAAAAGTTGGGAAAATGTGTTTTTCAAGAAGAGTCAAAAGCTTAGAATATTTAGGGAGCTACTTGGAAATTATGCATTTTCCCTAATTTGGCATGTATTTTAAATGTTTATTAAATAATTAAAAAGGCTTTTAATTGATTTACTTAAATGAGAAAGTTAGTTAATCGGTTAACAAAAATTTTGACGAGCTTTTCATTTCTCTCTTTCACTTCAGCCAAACACTGTCCATTTTCTCTCAATTTTCCAAAAAATCTTTTCTCTCAAATCCTTTTCTTGTTGATTTCTTCCATTTTCCTTCAAGTTTCTTCAAGCTAATCTTGCCAAATTAGAAGAGAAGCAAGGATTAGAGGTAAATTTCGTGCTAACCCTCTAATCTAGGTTCTTTAATGAAATTCCAAAGATATTTGACTCTTTATTAGTGATTTTAATTGAGGTTTTGTTGTTAGTTTGATAAACTAATGAAATATTGTTAGAAAAATGGATTTTAATGTAATTTTCGGATCTTGTTTGATTTGGTTGGTTTGAGGTTGTTTCTAAATGAGTTTTATAAGGTTTTTGGTGTTGAAGTGGAGTCTTAATCATAGTGATCCCAAAACCCTTCAGTTTCTTGATTTTTGAGGTGTTTTTGGTTGAGTTTTTGGGGTGTTCTTAAGGAATTCGAGTTGCTGGAGGTATAAGGATGGTTTTAGGTTGTTTTTGGATGCTGATTAATGCCTAAAATGTGTTAAATGAGTTGGGTAATGGCTGGGCTGAGGTTAGAGGTCAATCGATTGAGTTTTCGGTTGTTTCAGATGGGTGTTTTGATGCTTTAGAGCAGAGCTGCGGGATTTCTTTTGAGTGCTGGAGTTTTGGATGCATTTTAATGCATTGAACCTCTGTTTTAATGTGTTGAAAATAGGGGATAATATTCTGGAATCAAACGAAGTGATTTTGGAGGCTTCAAGCGATCGATAGTCGCGTCGACAAGTGTGTTTTCGCGAGTCAGTGAGTGGAACTTGGTTTTCCAGCGTGGAAACGTTTTAGAAAAGGTTTGGAGAACTTAGTAAGAGCTTGAACCGCTTTACTAAGTTCAGAAGTAAGTAAAGTGAATATCCCTCTCAGATTGTGCTATTGTGGGATTTTGAATGCACTTGTTTTAATTGTGTTAACCTACTGTTTTAAAGCATGTTTTGAGTATATGAAATGTTGATGATGATGCCATGTGGTTTAAGGATGCACTAGGTAAGTGATCCTTGTATGCATGTGTTGATGCATGAGGTTGGAAGCATGGTTTAATGCTTGATTTATGGCTTATCATGAATGCTTTGTAAAAACAGTGAGGTATGTATGTGTTATGGATTATACTGGCAAGTGATGTTGTATAAAGTGTTTTATAAATGAAATCGGATATAGTTAGCCGGCTATAGGATTGAGTGCACTATAAACAAGTCGCCTTTGATGTTGAGGGGTTGTGATTGTACCGAATATTCCATCCAAGTACCCTAACGATTGAGGTTTGTTTAAGGTTGCAACAATTGAGGGTAGCTCCTGGGTGCGAACCTTGTGTGTGTCTCGTCTCTCGTTAGTGGGTTATACAACTACCAATGAGTGGTGTTGAGGGGTTGTGATTGTACTGAATACTCCACCACGGGTGTCACAACGGTGGAGGGTCGCTTTCGTGTGTGAGCCTTGAGATGTCGGTAGGGTGTATGAAGGGTTTGGGACAACCCTTGGTAATCCGTGTATCCGATATGTTTTTGAGATTTTTGTTTATCACTTGTGAGCAAATATAATGAAATGAAACATTGTGGAAAATGTTGTTAATGCATAATTTGAAAGATGCATGTTTTGGTTTAAGCTTAGCATAAAGGTGATTATGCTTGGAAGGCTTGTTTTATGAGTAGCAATGGTTTAATTGCTGGATTTATATGTACCATGTTACATGATGTTTATTACAATGGTTTTGAGGTTAAAGTGCATGTTTTGTCAAAGGAAGCTTGGTGGTTTTGAAAAGCGTGAAAAATAGTTTTGTGCATTAATGATATTTTTGGTTTGAGCAATCCTCACTAAGCTTGTATGCTTATGCTCTCATTGTTCATCAATGCAGTCAATTTAAGCTTTGGAGGCAGCACTTGCAAGGGGATCGGTGGAAGACTTTGATTGAAGGTAAGTCTTGGTTTTGGACTAGTGTAATAAAGGCAATGGGGGTGTCCAATGCTATGAATTATATTGTTTTGTTAATTTCTAGTTGTAACCCCCTTAGCCCGGCCTAGACGGTTGACCAAAACTACGAAGATTACACGGGGAAAACCAAAGTCAACCCGAAAGTCAACCTTGATTAACGACCCTTTTTTTCTTTTTAATCTTGTCTAAATGCATAATAAACCTAGGTGAACACTTGAGATCAGTATACTCAAAAATCACAGCAAACGGAGGTCGATAAGGGGCTCAATTGCACAACATACGAATTTAGGGACCAAAATGTAAATTCTGGAAATTAAGAGGACTTTGACAACTTTTAGATTACCATTATGAAATTAGTCATGTTTCATGCCTCTCTGTCAAATTTCATCCCAAACGGACATCACGAACTCAAACAATTGCATATACAAAGATTGGGACTAAAACATGAGGATTTCAAAACATATAACCATCAGATTCAGTGTCCAACGGTCGAGTATTCCGAAACGGGGAAGGACCGTTCCGAAATGCGGGACCGTTCCAAAACCTGTTGCGGAACAGGGCTTGGCCGTGGCAAATCCGTTCCGGAACGGCTCTACCCGTTTCGAAACGCCATGGCCATTTCAAGCCACATGTTCCGAAACGGTAGCACCCGTTCCGATACGGGATGCCCAGAATTGCAGAATTTTTCTGGTTTAAAACACTTTTGACCCACCAAACACAATCATATGACCTCCATATCATACCCACAAGTCATCAAACATCCAAGGAACATACTAGCATCATCAAAACTCAATCATGGCATCATTTAAGGAAAAACCCAAATCTATAGGCATGCAACCTATAATGAAAATCATGCAATCATCAAATCACCAAAACCAAATACCAAAAGGCCCTTTACAAGTTTCAAACACCATAGGCACTAAATCAAACTTAGAGAGTCCAAAACATCTCCCAAAAACACAATCTAGGTTCCCATTGCCAAATACCAAAAAGCTAATAGTGTTGTGAAAAATAGTCACCATACATGAGCTTAAACTTCCACTTGGATTCTTGACCTCCTTGTTGCCCTTTAAGCACTTCAATGCTTTGCATTATTGGTTCAAGAAAGAGAGAGCGTAAGCACATAGCTTAGTGAGGAATGCTCAATTAAAACAACACAATAATGCATTTTTTTTTGTAAAAAAACACCTTTCCAAGGCCTTTAATTCCAAAACATCATTTATCATGCATTTATGCATACAAATCAAGCATCTCATGCTTCAATCCATCAACATGTCATATTGGCTTTCAAGTGATAATCCACAACATTTTACATCTCAAAAACACAATCGGATACGCGGATTACAAGCGTTGTCCCATACGCTTCATACACACTACCAATATCAAGGTGGAGTTTACCGGTACAATCACAACCCCTCAACACACGTGATGGAGTCCACGGTACAATCACAACCCCTCCACATCACTCATTGGTAGTTGTATAACATCACTAACGAGAACACGGGACACACAACACAAGATCCACATATGGACTTTTAACCACCATTGTGATCTTAACCATCGCGTTAGTGTACTTGGATGGAGTTTACGGTACAATCACAACCCCCTCAACATCCAAGGCGACTTTATTCACGGTGCACCCAATCCTATAGCCGGCTAACTATATCCGATTCAAGTACTTTTAAACCAACACATCACTTGCCAATATACATCATTTAACATCATCAATCCACTGTTTTAAGGCATTTAACAAAGCCATTGAATAATCATGCATCACTATGCAACAAAACCACATTTATCAATGTCAAACCAAGGATCTCTTACCTTGAGCATCCTTCAACACATGGCTTTCAAAACCAGCATTAATCATGCTAAAATTTGCTTTCAAAACAGAATTTAAAACATGCAAATCAAACACATTGCATTCAACCATCTCATGGTTCATCAAAAAGAGTGTTTTCCCGAAAACTTACTCTTGAGCTTAGCTAAGTTGTTTAGACTTAAGCTAAGCTCCCATAACCTTCCAACATTGGTTTCAAAGCTGAAAACCAAACTTCACTCACCGATTCCGTTTCGCAAGCTTGCCGAAACGCCGATCAAGCCCCCAGATCAACACCACAAGGATCCGAAGATGTCTCCCCTGTTTTAAACACATCAAAGTAGAGGATTAATGCATCATCATGCATTAATATCTTCAACCAAGACACCTAAACTCACTGCTCTCATCAACACTCGCATTTCGGCTACCAAACACAATCGAAATCATATCCAAACACCTCTACAACATTACCCAGCCAAGATCCATCAATTCCAATCATTCATATTCATCAATTAACATCCAAAAAGAACCTAATCACGTCCTTATACCTCCAGCTATAGCAGAACATCAAAATCATCCCAAAAACTACCATTAACTCAAGCAAAAACTTAGGAAAATCAACCTATTCGGGATTGCATTGATTAAACCTCAATTACACATCATTTATACATCCAATATACATCAAAAAGACATCTCAAAACAGAGCCCAATCATTTAATACGAATTTCTTTAAAATTAAATCCAAATCTTGCATTTTAAGCCAAGATCAAGAACTTAACATTAAAACCTTTTATAAAACTCAAATTAAGGATTGAGAACTTGGAAATTTCAGTAAAGAACTGAGTATTTAGAGGAGAAGGACGTTCATACCTCTAAATGTGAGTTTCTCCTTGTTTAGAGCCAAAATCTTGGAAAATTCAATAGGCAAATGATGAGGTTTTAGTGTAGAAATGATTAGAAACCATTTGGAGATTGTAATCTCAACTTTAGATGTGAAAATCAGAGGAAAAGAGGCTGGGGAAATGTATTTGGCTGAGAGAAAATGGAGAGAAAATGAAATGGAAAAATTTTGAGAAAAGTTAGTTATAAAACCAAAATATCTATTTTCCCTCCTTTCCTTTTATTAAATAACATTAATTAAATCCTTAATATTTAAGAAAAATCTGGAGAAACCCTCCCTTGGGTAAATTAGCTCCTTAAAGGTTCAAAGTTTCAATCCTTTTAAAACAGTCACCAACTTTTCAAAAATTACATTTTAGTCACTAACACGAAATGTCATATTTCCAAACCCCATTTTGTAAAATTGATTTCACCACTCTCTTATATATAATAAAAGAGAATTTTTAGATATTTTCCCATATTTTTAATGCAATTTTAACCAGTCCGGTTCAGACCCTAAACTTCCAAGCCCAAAATTGGGGTGTTATAACTCTCCCCCCTTATGAAATTTCGTCCTCGAAATTTACCTGAAGGAAAAAGGTACGGAAGCTGCTTCAACATGTCATCCTTCCGTTCCCACGTAGCTTCCTCAACACCACGATGCTTCCACAACACCTTTACTAACGCAATGGTCTTGCCTCGAAGAACTTTACTATCCGAATCCAGAATCTTCACTGGTTCCTCATCATAGGTCAAATCCGGATTCAACTCCACTTTTTCCACAGGCATCACATGTGAAGGATCCGATCTATACTTCCGAAGCATAGAAACATGAAACACATCATGAATCTTTTCTAACTCTTGTGGTAACCTCAACTTGTACGCTATAGGACCCACACGCTCAATCACCTCGTATGGTCCAATGTACCTAGGGCTCAACTTACCCTTTCGGCCAAACCTAATCACCTTTTTCCAAGGCGAAACTTTCAAAAACACACGGTCACCCACCGCATACTCAATCTCTTTACGCTTCAAATCCGCGTAAGACTTTTGTCGATCAGAAGCTGCCTTCAAACGCTCACAAATGAGCTTCACCTTCTCGGTGGTTCCTTTCAATAAAGCTGGCATCGAAACCAACTTCTGACTCGTTTTAGCCCAACAAAGAGGAGCTCTACACTTCCTCCCGTACAAAGCTTCATAAGGTGCCATTTGAATACTCGCCTGATAACTATTATTATAGGCAAACTCCACTAAAGGCAAATGTTTCTCCCAAGAACCCTGAAACTCAATCACGCAGCACCTCAACATATTCTCCAGCACTTGGATAACACGCTCAGACTGCCCATCCGACTGCGGATGATAAGATGTACTGAAACTCAACCGTGTACCCAAAGCCTGATGCAAACACTGCCAGAAACGCGATGTAAACCTCGGATCTCTATCCGACACAATCGACTTTGGCACACCATGCAACCGCACAATCTCAGCAATGTACAACTCTGCAAGCTTATCCAAAGTGTACGTAGTATGCACAGGCAAGAAATGCGCACACTTCGTCAGGCGATCCACAATCACCCACACCGAATTCTTCTTCGATGGCGAAAAAGGCAAACCAGACACAAAGTCCATGGTAATCCTTTCCCACTTCCACTTAGGAATCCTCAACGGTTGCAACAATTCTGAAGGAAACTGATGCTCAGCCTTAACTCGCTGACATACCATGCACTTGCTTACAAACTCAGCAACATCTTTCTTTAAACCCACCCAATAGTAGTCATCACGAAGATCACGGTACATCTTAGTACTACCAGGATGCATAGCAAAAGGACTACTATGAGCTTCAGTCAGAATAGTATGCCTCAAATCAGCATCATTGGGCACTACTATCCGACTCCCAAAACATAAAACTCCATCAACATTAAAGCAAAAATCAGATGGCCTATCCTCTGCAATATCCTGAACATGTGGCACTAAAGAATCATCCAACAACTGCTTTTCCTTTATCAACTGAACCAAGGATGGTTTCACTTGCAACTCAGCCACAAGACCACCATCACGCGAAATACTCAAACTGGCAAACATAGCCCTCAACTCAACAGCTACCTTCCTACTCAAGGCATCCGCTACAACATTAGCCTTACCCGAATGGTACTCGATCGTCAAATCGTAATCCTTAAGCAACTCCACCCAACGTCGTTGCCTAAGATTCAACTCTTTCTGAGACATCAGATACTTTAAACTCTTATGGTCCGTGCACATAGTACACTTCTCACCGTACAGATAATGTTTCCAAATTTTCAAAGAAAAAACCACCGCAGCTAACTCAATGTCATGCGTAGGATAATTGCGTTCATGCACCTTCAACTGACGCGATGCATAAGCCACCACCTTACCCTCTTGCATCAACACACATCCCAAGCCAACGTAGGACGCATCACTATACACCACAAACTCTTTCCCTGATTTAGGTTGAACCAAGATAGGAGCTTGTGTTAAAGCTGCCCTAAGCTTCTCAAAAGCCTGCTGTCTCGCTTCCGTCCACTCATACTTAACATCCTTCTGCAACAACTTCGTCAACGGTGCAGCAATCTTCGAAAACCCATCCACGAACCTCCGATAGTATCCTGCCAAACCAAGGAAACTACGGACTTCATGAACAGACTTAGGAGGCTTCCAATTCATCACTGCCTCAATCTTCTGAGGATCAACACGAATCCCCTCCGCAGAAACCACATGACCAAGAAACACAACTTCTCTAAGCCAGAACTCACACTTGCTCAGCTTGGCATAAAGCTGATTCTCCAACAAGGCCTGTAACACAATTCTCAAATGCCCCTCATGCTCCTCCTCAGTACGAGAGTACACGAGAATATCATCAATGAACACCACCACAAATTTATCCAAGTATTCATGGAACACCCTATTCATCATGTCCATGAAAGCTACAGGAGCATTCGTCAAACCAAACGGCATCACAAGGAACTCATAATGCCCATACCTTGTTCTGAAAGCTGTCTTTGGCACATCCATATCCTTCACCTTCAACTGGTAATACCCTGACCTTAAGTCAATTTTAGAGAACACAGCCGCTCCCCGAAATTGATCAAAAAGATCATCAATTCTTGGCAACGGATACCGATTCTTGATAGTCAACTTGTTAAGCTGACGGTAATCAATGCACATTCTCATAGTGCCATCCTTTTTCTTCATAAACAAAACCGGTGCACCCCAAGGTGACACACTTGGCCGAATGAAACCACGGTCAAGAAACTCCTGAAGTTGCGTCTTCAGCTCTTTCAACTCTTTAGGTGCCATTCGATAAGGAGTAATGGACACTGGAGTTGTGTTTTCATACAGCTCAATCTCAAACTCCACCTCGCGATTAGGAGGCAATCCAGGCAACTCCTCCGGAAACACACTAGGAAACTCTCGCACAGTCCTGATATCTTGCACACGCAACTCTTTAGAGCTAGGATTCATCACAAAGGCTAGGTAAGCTTCACAGCCTTGCCTCAGCATCCGGCTCGCTTCCAATGTAGACACCACATTGGCAAGAAACTTCACATTCTCACCAACCACCACCACCTCATAATCGTCCGCAAGTTTTAACGAAACTCGCTTATTCTCAAAATCCACTACAGCTCGATGCTCAACAAGCCAATCCATACCAAGGATTACATCAAAACCATAGAAAGGCAATTCCATAAGATCAACAGGAAAAACATGACCTTGCACAACCAAGGGACACCTTCTATAAAGCTTTCGAGTCACAACAGTCTCACCAAAAGAACTAGTTACACGCATACCAACATCCAAAGACTCAACATGCAAACCAAGCAATTTAGCATGTTCACGCAATATGTATGAGTGTGTAGATCCAGAATCAATCAAGGAAAGTAATGACAAGGATTGCAAAGTGAAAGTACCTGCAATCACATCCGTGTCATTCCTCCCCTCCCTCTGAGCATACACTCTGGCCTGGCCACCACCCTCAGGCTGAACAGCTACCACATGAGCCACATTCCTTCCACCATCCTCCCTGCACTGGAAGTTACCACGGCCGCGCCCACAACCTCTCTGTGGTGCAACAATTCCAGGAGCACGTCCCTGGCCACCTCCGGTCAACAGAGGACACTCCCTCCTCATGTGATCCGCCGAACCACAGTTCCAGCACGAATTACCGGTCACCACAACAGGAGCCTGTACTTCCCTCGCTGCTCGAGGACAATCACACCTCAGATGACCACGCGATCCACATGTCCAACATGTGTTCTGATCAGCTCTCGCCCTGTCTCCCTAAACAGACGCACCTTGCCCACCACCACGTCTAACTAAAGACTGATACTTCCGATCACGTCCTCTCTTGTTCCGTCCGCCACCGGAACTATACTCAGCAGCTCGCTTGCCCACACTAGGACCAACACCTCTAGAAGATAAACTCAAATTCAACTCAATATCTTTTGATCTACCAACCAGCACATCAAAGTCAGTGTACTCAGCAGCCAACATATAAGTCTTCACTTTCGTCACCAAACCATAACGGAAACGTTCACACCTCTCCCGCTCATCAGGGATAAGCTCAGGTGCGTACTGACTGAGTCGGACAAACTGAACCTCGTACTCAGCCACTGACATGCTCCCTTGAGTAAGAGACATGAATTCCCTTTTCTTTTCATCCAGGTATCGCACACCCAGATACCTCCTCTTGAACGCGTTCAGAAAGAACGTCCAAGTCACATCAGCATCCTCCATACCGGAGATAATGGTTGTCCACCAAGTATACGCATCGTCATGCAACAACGATATTATACAGCTCAGCTTCTGCACTTCATTGCAGTTCAATTGTCCCAAAATTCTCTTGGTACTTTCCAACCAAGACTCAGAACCTTCAGCAGACAAACCCCTGAACTCAGTCCCTCCCAGACTGCGCAAGCGTTCCAGAGGTAGTCTAGCATTAACATCTCCCTGATGCCCAGCTCCTTGAGCTCCAGCTACCGCATCCCGAAAAGCTCCAGCAATAGCTTGTATCAGCATTGTCATATCAAGAGCAGCTTGCCCCTGCCCAGCTTCAGGTCCAGCGACCCCAGCACCAACACCAGCACCAGCTCCTTCAACCCCAGCACCACCACCACCAGGTAGAAGAGGTAAATCCACCACATTTTCAGTATTCTCCTCATTCTCATTTTGAGCCATAGCTCGCGTATTAATCCTCGTCTCTCTACAAGGTCCCATTTACTAAACAATGCAATCACAATGCAATAAACAAAGTCAGGCTCAACAAGGTAAGCAATCCAAGTACTCAAGCTCATTTCCAATTAAAAACAAAACATTTCATTAGCTTTGATTTGGCAATGGGTCCCTCTAACATGCTTCACCAAAGCACACACCACAATTGTAACACTTTTACAATTCATACATCATACTTTCACTCAACAAGCATACAAAGCAATCATACATATATCACCCACATGACAATTCCCAATTACTCGAGAACTCAGCTCTGATACCACCAAATGTAACCCCCTTAGCCCGGCCTAGACGGTTGACCCGAACTACGAAGATTACACGGGGAAAACCAAAGTCAACCTGAAAGTCAACCTTGATTAACGACCCTTTTTTGTCTTTTTAATCTTGTCTAAATGCATATTAAACCTAGGTGAACACTTGAGATCAGCATACTCAAAAATCACAGCAAACGGAGGTCGATAAGGGGCTCAATTGCACAACATACGAATTTAGGAACCAAAATGTAAATTCTGGAAATTAAGAAGACTTTGACAAATTTTAGATTACCATTATGAAATTAGTCATGTTTCATGCCTCTCTGTCAAATTTCATCCCAAACGGACATCACGAACTCAAACAATTGCATATACAAAGATTGGGACTAAAACGTGAGGATTTCAAAACATATAACCATCAGATTCAGTGCCCAACGGTCGAGTGTTCTGAAACGGGGAAGGACCGTTCCGAAACGCGGGACCGTTCCAAAACCTGTTGCGGAACAGGGCTTGGCAGTGGCAAATCTGTTCCGGAACGGCTCTACCCGTTTCAAAACGCCATGGCCATTTTAAGCCACCTGTTCCGAAACGGTAGCACCCGTTCCGATACGGGATGCCCAGAATTGCAGAATTTTTCTGGTTTAAAACACTTTTGACCGACCAAACACAATCATATGACCTCCATATCATACCCACAAGTCATCAAACATCCAAGGAACATACTAGCATCATCAAAACTCAATCATGGCATCATTTAAGGAAAAACCCAAATCTATAGGCATGCAACCTATAATGAAAATCATGCAATCACCAAAACCAAATACCAAAAGGCCCTTTACAAGTTTCAAACACCATAGGCACTAAATCAAACTTAGAGAGTCCAAAACATCTCCCAAAAACACAATCTAGGTTCCCATTGCCAAATACCAAAAAGCTAATAGTGTTGTGAAAAATAGTCACCATACATGAGCTTAAACTTCCACTTGGATTCTTGACCTCCTTTCTGCCCTTTAAGCACTTCAATGCTCTGTATTATTGGTTCAAGAAAGAGAGAGGGAAAGCACATAGCTTAGTGAGGAATGCTCAATTAAAACAACACAATAATGCATTTTTTTTTGTAAAAAACACCTTTCCAAGGCCTTTAATTCCAAAACATCATTTATCATGCATTTATGCATACAAATCAAGCATCTCATGCTTCAATCCATCAACATGTCATATTGGCTTTCAAGTGATAATCCACAACATTTTACATCTCAAAAACACAATCGGATACGCGGATTACAAGCGTTGTCCCATACGCTTCATACACACTACCAATATCAAGGTGGAGTTTACCGGTACAATCACAACCCCTCAACACCCGTGATGGAGTCCAGGTACAATCACAATCCCTCCACATCACTCATTGGTAGTTGTATAACATCACTAACGAGAACACGGGACACACAACAAATGATCCACACATGGACTTTTAACCACCATTGTGATCTTAACCATCTCGTTAGTGTACTTGGATGGAGTTTACGGTACAATCACAACCCCCTCAACATCAAAGGCGACTTTATTCACGGTGCACCCAATCCTATAGCCGGCTAACTATATCCGATTCAAGTACTTTTAAACCAACACATCACTTGCCAATATACATCATTTAACATCATCAATCCACTGTTTTAAAGCATTTAACAAAGCCATTGAATAATCATACATCACTATGCAACAAAACCACATTTATCAATGTCAAACCAAGAATCTCTTACCTTGAGCATCCTTCAACACAAGGCTTTCAAAACCAGCATTAATCATGCTAAAATATGCTTTCAAAACAGAATTTAAAACATGCAAATCAAACACATTGCTTTCAACCATCTCATGGTTCATCAAAAAGAGTGTTTTCCCGAAAACTTACTCTTGAGCTTAGCTAAGTTGTTTAGACTTAAGCTAAGCTCCCATAACCTTCCAACATTGGTTTCAAAGCTGAAAACCAAACTTCACTCACCGATTTCGTTTCGCAAGCTTGCCGAAACGCCGATCAAGCCTCCGGATCAACACCACAAGGATCCGAAGATGTCTCCCCTGTTTTAAACACATCAAAGTTGAGGATTAATGCATCATCATGCATTAATATCTTCAACCAAGACACCTAAACTCGCTGCTCTCATCAACACTCACATTTCGGCTACCAAACACAATCGAAATCACATCCAAACACCTCTACAACATTACCCAGCCAAGATCCATCAATTCCAATCATTCATATTCATCAATTAACATCCAAAAAGAACCTAATCACGTCCTTATACCTCCAGCTATAGCAGAACATCAAAATCATCCCAAAAACTACCATTAACTCAAGCAAAAACTTAGGAAAATCAACCTATTCGGGATTGCATTGGTTAAACCTCAATTACACATCATTTATACATCCAATATACATCAAAAAGACATCTCAAAATAGAGCCCAATCATTTAATACGAATTTCTTCAAAATTAAATCCAAATCTTGCATTTTAAGCCAAGATCAAGAACACAACATTAAAACCTTTTATAAAACTCAAATTAAGGATTGAGAACTTGGGAATTTTAGTAAAGAACTGAGTATTTAGAGGAGGACGTTCATACCTCTAAATGTGAGTTTCTCCTTGTTTAGAGCCAAAATCTTGGAAAATTCAATAGGCAAATGATGAGGTTTTAGTGTAGAAATGATTAGAAACCATTTGGAGATTGTAATCTCAACTTTAGATGTGAAAATCAGAGGAAAAGATGCTGGGGAAATGTGTTTGGCTGAGAGAAAATGGAGAGAAAATGAAATGGAAAAATTTTGAGAAAAGTTAGTTATAAAACCAAAATATCTATTTTCCCTCCTTTCCTTTTATTAAATAACATTAATTAAATCCTTAATATTTAAGAAAAATCTGGAGAAACCCTCCCTTGGGTAAATTAGCTCCTTAAAGATTCAAAGTTTCAATCCTTTTAAAACAGTCACCAACTTTTCAAAAATTACATTTTAGTCACTAACTCGAAATGTCATATTTCCAAACCCCATTTTGTAAAATTGATTTTACCACTCTCTTATATATATAATAAAAGAGAATTTTTAGATATTTTCCCATATTTTTAATGCATCCCGAACTAGGCTTTCCCTAAAATCACCTTTTATATTCGAACCGCAATTTAAACCAATCCGGTTCAGACCCTAAACTTCCAAGCCCAAAATTGGGGTGTTACACTAGTTTTGTGCAAGTTTGGATGCATATTTGGTCTTGTAAATGGCCTTTGAGTTTTGGTTTATGCTTGCATTTGGATTTTAGCCTTTTGATGTTTTAATTCCTAAGAAGCATGCCTCTAGTCTCATTGCTTTTGAGAATGATGCTATGATGTTGCCAATGCTTCGTGTAAGTGGTATTTGATGTATATTTAAGTTGCCAATATGTTAGGGCATGTGTCGGGATGGTTTCAAAGGGTTTAAACTGATTTAAACCAGCTTTTTAGAACATTACAGACCTAGGTGTTTCGAAACACCCTTGCATGTTTCGAAACGGAGGCCTGAAATGGCCTTGGTGTTTCGGAATAGTGAGGCTTGTCTCGGAACATTTTGCCTCTGTGAACCATCGTACCGAAATGTATCTTGGGGAGTTTCAAAATGAACTCGCGTATCGAAATGGTTAGTTGTGTTTCGAAACGGTCGTTCCGAAACATGTGATCATTGAACTTGTTTTAAATTGTTCTAAGTTTTTGTTTCTTACGTTTTGGTCCATGTTTGCCTTGTATGCAATTGGAAGGGTTCTAAAGGTTGTTTTGAGCTGAGATTTCACCGAGAAGTGTGTAATGAATCTAATTAAAGATTGGTAACCTAAATTTTGTAATAACCCTCCTAATTTATCAAATTTACAAAATGGTCCCTAGAACCTTAATTTGCTATAGTTGTTGGGCGATTGTGACGAAGTTTTATCCACTGCTTGTGTGCGTACACATAGGAACCTAAGTTGCATCTAAACAAGATAAACCGAAAAAGGTTCGTTTATTGAGGTAAACCTTCCTGTGTGATCAGTTCGGTTCGGTCTATCAGCCAGGCCAGGTCGAAGGGGTTACAAGATAAATGTAACATGATTCATAAGTTTGAGAGAGGATCTAGTAGTTACCCTCTTGGATAGATCACCCAAGATTTCACCACCTTTGACATAGTTGAACTCCCTTGGGTATGTCACCTCCTTTCCTCAAGAGCCAAGTCCTTCAAGGCTTCAAGAGGTGGATTTTGTGCATCATCTTCTTTGGTTGGAATCTCATCCACCTTTGATGTTTGTCCTTCATCAATGGCTTCAATGATCCCCACATCATCATCATTATAAGATTCCTTCCTCGGAAGGAGGTTATCATCGAAAACAACATTTATAGACTCTTCAACAACCAAAGTTCTTTTATTAAATACATGATTGGCTTTAGAGTTTAGGGAATAAACCAAAAATATTGCTTCATTACTTTTAGCATCAAATTTACCTAAATTGTCTTTTTCATTGTTTAAAACAAAACATTTACAACCAAAATGGTGGAAATAGCTAATGTTAGGCTTTTTGGATTTTAAAATCTCATAAGGTGTTTTCTTTAAAATAGGCCTAACCATTACTCTATTAATAATATAACAAGATGTATTAGTGGCTTCCGCCTAAAAATACTTAGGTAAGTTGTTTTCATAAAGCATAGTCCTAACCATCTTTTCTAAAGTTCTATTTTCCTCTTAACTACCCCATTTTGTTTAGGAGTGCGAGGAGCCGAAAAATTATGGCTAGTACCATTTTCATTACAAAAATCTTCAAAATCCATATTTTGAAATTCGGTTCTATGATCACTTCTAATGTGTGAAATTTATGAAAGATCATTTTGGGTAATTTTTCTAAATGTAATAAAATTTTCTAAAGTCTCATCCTTAGTACTTAAGAATAGAACCCAAGTGTATCTAGAAAAGTCATATACCAATACAAATGCATGACTTACCACCCAAGCTCATAGTTCTAATAGTCCCAAATAAATCCATGTGGATTAGTTGTAATACCCTACTGGTCAAAACATCATTAATGGGTTTAAATGAAGTTCTCTTTTGTTTACCCGTAGCACAAGCATCACATATTTTATCTAATGAAAATTTTAGTTTGGGTAAACCTCTAACTAGATTTTTGGAAGCCAATTTTTCTAAAACACTTATGCTAGCATGCCCAACTTTCCTATGCCACAACCATGCATCATTCTCATCATGTGCAACTAAACATGCATGGGATGAATGTATGTCATCTAAATGCACCATATAAATATTTCCTATGCGATGATCAATGAGAATTAATTCATTCGTTTTAATGTTCACACTTTTGCACCCATTTTTATCAAAATGAACATCAAAACCTTTATCACAAAGTTGACTAATGCTCAAAAGATTATGTTTAAGACCATTGAAAAGTAATGCATTTTCAATGAGAATGGATGAGAGATTACTAATAGAGCCAATACCCTCAATATGGTCTTTGGAGTTGTCACCGAAAGTCACCACTCTACTATGCTTTGGCTTGAGCTCTATGAATCTACTCTTGTCTCCAGACATGTGTCTTGAACATCCAATATCAAGGTACCATGTGTTTTGACTTGAAGCTTTGGCCTTGTAGCAATGCTCCCCCTACAAACAAAGATTAGTTCTTTGATTTTGGTACCCAAACCATTTTGGATCCACAAGTGTTAGCTCTTAAAAGTTTGGTTCCCTTAGGAATCCAATAAGCAATTGTATTTATATTATTAAAAACAATGAGTTCCTTAGAAACCCATACACTCCTAACTCTTTTAACTTTGGATTGCTTTTGAAAACCTTTTTTTTGTTGAAACCATTTCTCTTTACATATTGGATTTTTGAAGAATTACCCTTGTTAAAACCATTTTTCCCAATATCAAGAGAGGTTTTAAGATTATCCAATTCCTTAGTGTGATAATCTTAGAAATCAGAAAGAAGTTTTTCAACATCAAGATTTTTCTTTTTAAGCTCATTTGAAAGATTTATCAAATATAAAACTTCCTTTTCCAATTCGGAATTGGTTTTTGAAAGAGACTCATTTTGAGATTTTAAATAGAAAATAGTTTTCTTGTTTTTCAAAATAGACTTTTTGTATTTCTCAACCAATTCATCATAAATATTTTGTAACTCATCATATAATTCATCATAAGTAAGAGATGAGTTAGAGTTTACCATGTGATCCTCATCAAAGGCCATGAGGCAAAGACTGGCCACTTCCTTTTCTTCATCGGATGACTCATCGTCACCCCAAGTTGCCATTTGAGCCTTGAGCTTGTTCTTCTTCCCAAAGCTCTTATTCCTCAATTGAGGGCAATCGGTTCAAATATGATCTGTAACCCCCTCGTCCCGGCCTAGCCAACAGACTGGACTGAACGGGTTACATGGGGAAAACCAAAGCGAAACCCGTTAAGGTCTCACTCCGATTAGCAACCCTATTTTTCATTTTATTTATCTTGTCTAAGTATCACTTTTAATCCTATGTGTAAAGGCAACAACGGAAAAGAGAAAGTAGAATACGAAACAATCAGAGGGCGTATGATAACTTAAACTTACCAAGTAGCTTATTTGTCAATTTCATGCTCACGAGGCAAAACCGTCACAAAGGGGCACATATAACTCAACTAGGAGGCATACAAGAATTAGGGACTAAAACGTAACATTTGGAAACCCTCGAAGATGCCTTTTAACCGTCTTAACTACCTGCGTTTCGAAATAGGCCTGCCCGTTCCGAAACGTGGGCTTCATTTAAAAAGTAACACCAAGCTGTTCCGAAACGGTCCCACCTGGTTCTGGAACAGGAACCTTCAGTGGCCAAACGTATCGGGATGGCCCTACATGGTTCCGAAACAGGAAACTCAATTGGCAAATCGAACCAAAACGGCACCACCCTCGTTCCGATATGGGTACCCTTGGAGCTTGACTGTTCCGAAACCATATCAGGCGTTCCGAAACACCTAGACACAGTATGACTCGAAAACACATGTTGGCATCTCCAAATGCTCCCAAACTTACCCCAAAACATCACAAACCACAAGGCAACTCATTATACAAACAGTCTAGAGGCAAGACACCCTAAACACAACTTCAAACGTGCATACACGCAACAAAGTGGATCTCAAACTAAAGCACATAAGAAAATTTAGCTTCAAAAACACCAACAAGTCAAAATGCAAGGTGATCTACCAAAATCCATAGCAAGCCTCAACATATCATGGTATCAACATTTAAAACATGCTAGCAACTTAAACAAAGCCAAACATAGGAGTTTGAACCCCAACTCCTTAACATGAAAGTCTAGTATTCATATTGTCTAAGCATTATTACAACCACAAAACCATACTTTGAGCTTAGCAAGAACTCCTCCCTTGCCTACTTGCCTTTTAGAGTCTCTAACGATCTGCATTGCTGGAAAAAGAGAGCGTAAGCTTAAAAGCTTAGTGAGCGGAGCTCTAAAACACAAAAACAATGCAGTTTAAAACATATATCTTAGTTTTAAAAGCAAAACCAGTTAAGAAAGAGAACGCCAAAATTAAAACTAAACAAGGCGAGAATAGATAAACTTACACTCGGGTCTAGGTTAGCCCCTAAGGCTCCACCCAAACCCCAAGAAACCTTCATTGAGCATATTTAAAACCTCAAAACAGTTTCCACTAACCGATAGAGCCCAAACGAAAGCCAAAACACCGATCTCAAGCATCCGTAACACCCAGTATCGCGCCCAAAGTACCCGAATCAATCTCCTCTGCTTCAAGACAACCCAAAATAGAATATTATGATGTTAAAATACTTGTTAACCAGCAACAACCCGAAAATCTACTCCTTGCAACCAAAACACATTGATTCAAACCTAAATTTCACCCAAAACTTCACCAATATCGTTCTAGACAAACCCCAAACTGAATCCATCAATTTCAACCATCAAAACACATCCAAAATCATCTAGAAACATCCCTCAACCTCAAAGGAACCACCAGCCACGATTTCAACCCAAGACCAAGCCAAAAGCTCTACCTTTTCGACCAAAAAATCCCATTTTTATAACCATTTCGGGTTTATTAATTTAAAGCTTCATTTCAACATTTTATTAACACCAAAATGTGATTTTTAACCACCCAAAACTCAGATATCAAAGCCCACTCAAAAATCATCAAGAACACACCATTTTTGAAATAATAGGTTTTAGGGTAAACTTAGAAATCATTAGGAAATTGGAAAACTAAGTTGAAATCTATCTTAATCTAGTAAAGGTCAATATATTAAGACGTTTACCTGAAGAAATCACCATAACTAAAGATTTGATGAAGTAATGCTTGCTCTTGAAAAAGTTTTGAGTTTTTGCCTTTCAAAAAAAAGGTGATAGCTTTCTTTTTGATTTTGAGAAGAGATGAGATAAAAAAACCTTTTGTTTTAAAATCCCAAATTCCATTTTTTTCCCTTAATCCAATAAAAACCCTTTTTATTGTTATTTAATAATGTTTTCTTTCAAATAAACTAACCCGAACCGATTTAGCCAAACCCAATTATCTCCCGGGCCCTAAACCCCGGGCGTTACATGGTCGGGCTTCTTGCACTCATAACAAATGAGTTGATCCTTTTCTTCCTATTTTCCTTTATTCTTGAAGTCCCATCTTCTATTGGATTTTCTACCTCGATTGAACTTCATAAATCGAGTGAATCGTTTGGCCAACATGGCCATCTATTCATCCTCTTCCTCACTAGAACCGCTTTCGTTGTATGATGCTTTGAGTGCGATTCCTAGCTTCTTCTTTTCAACCTATTTCTTCTCTTCCTCCTTCTCTCCCTTGCTTCATAATCTCATGGGTGAATAGAGATCCAACAAGGGTGTCTAGATTGAGAGTCTTCAAATCTCTAGCTTTGATGATGGTCGTCCTCTTGCCATCCCAAGACTCCGAAAGAGAGTAGAGTAGCTTCTGGACTAGCTTATTTTCGGGAATAACTTCACTGAATCCTTTTAGTTCATTGACAATTGTTGAGTGTGTAAAAGTTCTATTATTTACCCCCTAATTAACCCATATTTCTGCTGCATTCAAGCATAATTCATTGCATTTAGGTTAGTTTACAGTTAGACATCACAAATATATTAAAAGGCACAGTTTCTACTGAAATTGGTTGCTTTTGTAGGTTGCTGCTGTAGCAGATGAAGAGGCACGCGCTGGGCAGTGAAGCGGAAGAGCTGGAACTGGACGAGCAGTCAAGGAGGACGATGCTGCCATGGTTGCCGCCGTGACAGTAGAGGACGACAGCAGTTTTGAGGAGAAGAAGCAAAGTGGACCTCGACAGATAGAGAAAATTAAGCCCGTCTGTCGTGGAAAACCAGTATATTTTTCCAAGCCCTAGATCAGAAGGAATGCCAAGCCCAAAGTTCAAGGAGAGAAAATCCCAAGCAAGAAGGAGGACGATTTAAAGTTAGATTCTCTGAAGATTTAGTCTTTATTAGAGTTGTACTTTAATTTAAACTTGGATTCTTTCTATTTTAGAAAACTTGGACCCAAAGCCTATATAAGGGCATGCATTTTGACCTAGGAAGAGGATAACCTATCTCTAGCCTTCTTCCCAAAACCCTAGCCGTTTTCATCCTCTCATCATGTTCTAAATTCCCCTTAGGGCCACGGGTTGTCTTGTAAAGTAGTTGCAAGGGTTGCTTTTGTTTTAGGAATTTTCAGTTCAATAAAATAAACTTCAAGTTCTCTTATTCTGGTTATTAACATCTTGCAAGAGTATCGGGAGAGCATTGTGAGGTTATCTATTTACTTAATATCGGGAGAGTTAAGTATACGAAAGGAACAAGTGCAAGTTCTCTAGTTTATAGTTGAACTATCTCGGACCTAGGGATAGGACGAGGTTAAGTGGCTAAAGAAGAATTCAACAACATCGGTGTTCATCCTTCGATTCACGCCGGGAGGTATCATCAAAGACGTGATCATCAACAGACTTGGACCTAGGGATAGGCCAAGGCACAACATATATTCTTGCCAAACTTGAAGTACAGAGTTGAGTGTTCGCTACCGCGACAAGAAACAGACTGCCGCCGCGATAGGTGCTGCCGCAACGGGGACGACGACATAACTGATTTTCCCAGACTTAGCAATACATGCACTACTGAGCAATTCAATACCAGCCCATTCTCTCTATCTTGATTTCTCTACTCTTTTATTTAAGTTTTCTTTATTATTCTCGTGACAAACATCTTAAATATTTTCTTTACTTTCGTGCAGTAATTCAAGGTGAAGCTATTAGCCCAGTCCCTGTGGAGACGATATCCGATACTTCTGTATCACTTTACTACTTGCGTCGTGTACACTTGCACTACAATTGCGATAGACACTTTTACACGCAAAAAAATGACCGAGAACCGATCAAACATCTTGGAGACACTTTTATCGGCTTCCATTTTGAAGTTTTCTTAACTCAAATTGAGCAACCCGATCTTCGTCTCCTTGACATCATTTGTTCCTTCATATGTAGTCTCTAGGGTGTCCCACACTTCTTTAGCACTTTCGATTGAAGACACCTTTGAGTATATGTCGGGACCGGGAGCACAAAAGATTATGTGCAAGGCTTTGTCGTTGACTTGCAAATGTCTTCTATCTTCATCGGTCATGTCGACTTTGGTCTTCAGAACAAGCCTCCTTCACCATCTCCCTTTATTGGAATTGGAGGATTGTCTTCTACATCGTCTCACACCATGTAGTCATTTGATTTGATGAAGAATCGCATCTAGTTCTTTTAATAAGGATAGTTATCCCCATTGAAGAATGGTGGTTTGGTGATGCATAGAGACTCATAGAGGTTTTGGTCGAAGGTGAATGTCGTAGCAAGATGTCAGTTGAAGTGTTCTTGATCAAACTCTACCAAGATCTACTTAAGAGTTTGTTAATCCTTCTAATGAGTGTAGCTCTGATACCAATTATTGAGTTGATCAAACGATGGCTAATCACCAAGAGGGGGTGAATTGGTGGAATAGAAATTGAAGAGTGCAAAAGGATAATTTAAAAATGAAGACAATGTATTTTTAGAGTGGTTCAAGCTTCAAAAAAGCTCTATATCCACTACCTCAGCACCCTCCTGAGGATTTCAACAATTCACTAACTTGAATTTGTCCCATTTTTCTCGGCTTAGGAGGAAACCTTACAAATCGATAAATCTCTCTACTCAAAGATTGATCCAATATCACTCTAATACAAAGGAAGATAGGCAAACTTTGATTGTACCTCTCAAAGGCTAATTGTTTACCCAATTACACATAAACACTCCCCAAACTCTAAAAAGATTTACAATGAAAATTTTCAAATGGGTTGGGTACAAGAATTTGACACTAAAGGCACAAGGGTTTAGATTGAATGCTTTGATGTTGCTTGAAGGTTCAATAGTTGTTGTTGTTGTAGCTTTTGAGACTTGTTTTTATACCCTTGTATTATTTTTTAGCCATTTGGGTGGTTGAGGTCATTAATTTAGTCGTTGGGCTGCAATTTCTCGCAATAAATGCTCATCAACTGCTAACTGTATCGATAATCTTCGAGGGCGTATCGATACCTGTCTCAAAGAAGAAAGAGTTGTTTTGACTGAAAAACGTGTATTGATACGCTAGAAGGGCGTATCGGTACGGTCTTAAAGGGCGTATCGATACGAAATGTCGTATCGATGCGGTTTTTTCTCATTAGAATCCTGAATTGAGTTTTGATAAAAACGTATATCGGTATGCTACCTTAGCGTATTGATACCGTTCAACGGTCATTTAAAATTTTGGATTCCAATAACTAACAAGCCAACATTCGAAAATTAAATGTAAAGATTTTTTGCAAAGGTCAGCATATCGTATCGTATCGATACAGTGACATACCATATTGGTACGCTATAGCAAAGAATATTTTTATATGAAAAGCTGTATCAATATGGTCCTGATGGTTATCGATACGTTATATCTTAAAGCCATGCACATATGAATATCATATCGATACGAGGTTAAACCATATCAGTACGCTATGGTCGATTAAAATTCCAGTGTTGAAAATACGTATCGATACGCTAGAGGGTATCAATACGCATGGGCATTTTGTTGAAGTTTGGCTTGAAAAGACTTAGAAAATTTGAACCCTTTTAATATGTTTTGACTTGAAAGAGTACTAGGTTCAAAAAAGCTTGTCAATTGATGAATTTTTGAAATATTTAAAAATTTATTATTTTTGCAATTAAGTCATTAAAGTTTGTTGTTATATTAAAATCAATTTTGGTTTCACATATATCATTAGTTCAAGTTTGGGAGAGTATTTGATTGTAATTGGGCAAATTTTCAGTCTTGTGAGAGATATTTCCATTTGCCAATTTGTAAAGAGAGTCTTTTGAGTCAATCTTTGGGTAGTAAGATTGATTGATTGTAAATGTTACCTTCTTAGCCTAGAAAAGGGGGAGAACATCTAGTGGAGATTGTTGAAAATCCTTAGTGGGAGTTAAGGTAGTAGATGTAGAGCTTGTTAGAAGCTTGGACCACTATAATTTGTCTTGTTCTTCATTTTTCAATTTCCAATTTGCTCCCTCCAAATTTAAAAAATCAATTCACCCTTCTCTTGGCCAAATCACATTCATTTGATCTACTCAATATATGAGTTTATATTTTTGGTGTTCTTATTTTTAAGGGAATATTAATGATAAATTTTCTTATGGTTTAATTTAAATGAAGTCAAATGGTTCTAGACTAGATTTTGGGGGTTCAGGCATTTTTCAATGAAACATATTTGCATTCATGGGGCAAAAAAAGAAGTGAACTAGAATTTTTGAGATCCAACGGTGATTGATGATGGTGGGTAGCGACAGTGCTGATCGATGATGTTGATGGATGGCGATTAGTGGTGGGTGACTTTAGTCGGATATAAAGATTAAATTGATATTTTATCTAAAATTTAAGGGTCAAGATGATATTTTAATTGAAATTTAGAGATAAATTAATATTTGTCTAAAGTTAAGAGATTAAATTAAAAATTAACCTCTTTTACAAACGTATCACGTCGTCAAACTAACAAAATTTAATGTCTCAGTCACCAAAACGTTATAAACAATAATGTAAGTGTTCAAAACATTATAAAACGATAATGTAAGTAACCAAAACATTATTTTTTAAAATTTGATGAGCAAAAATAATTTTTATAAAACAAACGTGATCGTTACAGTAATTTACCCTTTTTATGTTATTATTGTCTGTCGACAATATTTATCATTTTGAATTTTAGACGTTTAGTTAGAATTTTAACTATTTTCTTTTAAGGTATTATTTTTGTTATTTAGTAGTTAGTTTGTATTTTTTGAACGTTGTAAGAGAAATAATTTGTTATTGTAAATCTATCTTAAATTTTGTAGATTCTTTTTTTTAATTTTAATTTTACTGAATTTCCTCTATAATTCTCATTTATTCAATAAAACTTATTATTAGTTAAAATAAGTTTCCTAACATGATCTTTATTATTTTAATTTTATTAAAAAAGTATTATTACATTAACTTCTGTCGGTTTAATAGGATGAGACATTATGTGCGTGTTTGTTTTCGCGGTGGGAGGGCTAAAATTTCGTTCAATCGAGATTTTGTGTATGTCGTGCCTACATGTTTGAATATAAAAATCTAAAATTAATTCTGGGCACCAAACGTGATGTTAGGAAAAGTTATAATATAGTAGTTTTTGTGTTTTGTCGTGATTTTTACACTATATTTTTACACAATCGCGATTTTTAAGAAAAAAAAAAACTCTCAAACATAAATCATGTTACTTTAAAATTAATTTTACACAAAATTAATTCTTAAAATCACTATGATCCAAAATCAATTCTCCCACCGCATATCCAAACACACTTATATCTCTTAAGCAGTGTCAACAGTTTGAACCTTGTCATCATGAATGGAACAAATTGAATTAAAAAGATCGTCTCATATAGAGTCTGTTTGATTCAGATCGGTTAATAGATTAAATACTAATAATTATAAAATATTAATTTAGTAATTATGTTAATGCATAAACGTAAAAAGAATAAACATGTGAAGGGAAAAAATAATAAGGGTAAAGTTTACAATGGTCACTGAACTTTTTTTAATTATTCAATTTGGTAATCAAACTTTTAATTGTTTCAATTTTACTATCAAACTTTCAAACTTTTAGTTTTGCTTCAAATTCAAAAAGAAAACTTAAACCAAACTTTATATTTTAATAATCAAATATCCGATATTTTCCAGATCGGATACCGATCCAAAATTTCAGATATTTAATTTTTCGGATTCGATATACAAAAATAACACCCCTGATCAAACACCCTTTTAACTCTCATGAGTACTCTGACAACCAACGCCGGCCTTGAATTTCAAAGGTGCATTGACAATCCAGATTATCATATTTGCTACATCCACCATATCAAGTCTAATCGAAAAAAACCTAGGCATGAACATGTAATACACAATTTTTGTTCAACTGTTGTCAAATGAAGAACTTTGCAAACAGAAGTACCATTACGATGTGTTCCATGATAAATGAACAATAAGATCCAAAAATCTATAAAAGATAAAACTTCCGCCTAAGTCCACTCAAATACAACTAAATGACCATCTGTTAAGGAAACAATATCGACTGTTTATTTCAGATTTTTATATGAACAACAGGAAATATATATGTCGATTGTCGAACAAAAACAGGGCTTTTACCGTACCGGCTGTTGGTTGTACCGGCTCTTCTCTTTCTTCTTGGCAGCAGCAGCAAGCCTTGCACTCCTTGCCGCAGCCTCTTGTGCAGCAGCTTTTGCAGCGCCATCCATCTCTTTACTAGATTTTTTCTTCTTCATAGATGCCACCTTCTTCAGCCGCTCCTTCACATCAACAGCAGCTGCATCCTCCTCAGTCTGCTCATTCCCAGCAGCTTCATCAGGCACATTGGCAGCATCAGTTCTAGCAGGCTGATCCTGTATTTCTTTTCCCTCCTTTGACTTATCTTTCTTTTTCTTCTTCTTGGCACTTTTAGACTCTCCGGGAGGATTTTCTTTCTTTTCTCCCTCTTCTGCTTTCTTTTCTTGTGCAACATCTGGTACCCATAGGAGATAAAAACCCAGCTTAGAAGAAATTTTTTTAACTATTGAATATTGATATTAGGGGAAAAGGATTTTTACTGGACTAGAGAGATATTATTGCTTGGGTACAGAAATTCCTTTTAGCTAAGCAGCCCAAATAACCTTAAAAGGATTCATGCATACATATATGCACTTCAGAGAGAATTGCATAATTTTTAAGGTCAATTCACAAACAACTTCATAGTCCATGAAATTCAATCATCAAATATTGTTTGTCAAAAATAAAAATCATCTAAGAATTCATTATAGTGCTTTCTAACCTCTACTGTAGGAATAACTAACAGACTTTCCACCGAAATTATAGGAACAATGTTGTTGCAATTAAACAAATACAGAGTAATAAAGGAAGTAATAAAAGCACCAAGTTGGTTAAAATTACCACGTGATTCAACGTAGCTGTTGCTCTCCTTTTGTGAAACTCCAAAATCTGCAAGAAGAGCCTCCAACTCCGCAAGTTCCTTCTTCTTCCTCTCTTTCTTAGAAAGTTGCCTTTCTGCCTCTTTGGGTGGCACAGGAACTTCAGGATCCCTTTTTAGCACAGGCTCTGGATGTACTTGAATCTCTTGTTCTTCTTCATGATCTTCCTCCATATCATCATCGCCTTCATCTAAAATATCCTCTTCACTCTCGGTATCCTGTGATCAAAGATAATGCAGCAGCTTGTCAAAAAGGCAACTAATTTCCATCATTCATTCTCTCTATCATAGGAATTACAAAAGAATGAATGAACTTGATTCCTGGGAGGGCCCAGAAAGAAAGTGCAATGCTATATATCTCACATGTCATTCACTTTTCTACAAGAGAGAATTAAATTGCAAGAAGCCACTTAGAACAAGAGAGAACTAAAACATGATCCATGTATCTTGAACCTTAAGGGTTAATGTTATTTATGCAAGAAGGATACAGAATAAATCTTAACATCCCAAAATAAATGGAAAACGATCGTTTTACCAATAAGTGTATTCACCTCTTTGTTAGCGGTATTTTCTTCATGACTTCGAGAAGGTTCTGAGGATCCCCAGATGGAGTGAGGTGGAGCGGTCGTGGCATAAAAATCATCATCGTCTTCGTCATCGACATCGGCCCAAGATTTGACAGTAAGAGGTGCCGGAGCCCAAAACACCTGCGGCTCGGGTTCTTGTTGAGACTTGGAAGAAGATTTATTAGAACGCCGATCCTTGTCAGATTTCTTCTTCTTTCTGAGTGTTTCGAGAGCCGCAAACACGTTCGTGTTAGTGATCACCACAGATCCTTCGTCCCTCCTGCTTCCTCCTCCCACCATTTTTCTCCCCTGCTCCCCCCAAATCAATTTTTTTAAAATAAAAAGTTGAATAGACAAATATACGAGATTTGACGAAAAATGCTATGATAATATGAAATAATTGTTAAGGGTTCGTTGAAATTTGAAGGCAATTAGAGATCAGAGGAAAACGTTCGTTTCTCGAGAAAAAAAAAATCATGAAATAAAATTAGGGTTTAAGATTATTGTGTATTTGTTCAGACTTCAGAGTCGGCAGTCGGGACTTCGGATGGAAGATGAGTTAAATGGGTAACTGATGAACGTCGTCGTTTCCTTTTGGTTTATGGGAAAACATTTAGATAATTAATCTATATCTATTCTATAACTATTGTGACAAAGTTTGATGCACCGTTTAATTAGATATTAATTTGATTTGAAATTATTGAATTGTTTTTATTTGAAGATATAATATATGTTATTTTAATGATATTTTTTAAATAAAAATAAATTAAAAACTATTATTTTGGTATTAAATACGAGAGTAATGAATTTAAATATAAATCATCAACCACTCCCTTTAAAGATTATTTATTAAAAATGCTTATATATTGTGAATAAAATAATGTAGACCAGAGAATAAGAGTAAAAGAATAAAAAGATGAGAGAAAGAGATAAATTTGTATTATTCTCAAATATAGATTTATATACAATACCTTCATCAAATCATCTATTTATAAGTATAAGAAGTACATAATACATTAAACTCTAATTAATGAAAATAATACTCTTAATAATAAAGTAAATTAAATCTCTTTGATAAAGTTTTTATCGTAATAGACATTCACATAAATAAATATTCATAACATTATATATATATATATATATATATATATATATATATATATATATATATATATATATATATATATATATATATCAGATTTAATTTTCATTCATAAGGGTGATAAAATCCAACAATGTATAAAAAAGATTAAAGGTAATATGTCACTACAAAAGTTATATCGTGTTAGAAGCGGCTTTTTTCCATGAGGATTAAAGTGTTGAACTCCGTCTTATTACTAGTGTTTTTAATATTTTAAAACATTTCATAATAAAACAAATATATTTGATTAGTTGGTCAAATTATTTATCTTTATTCTCTCATATTTTTTAAAATTATGTGTTTTACACTCTATATTTTTTTAGAGTAATGGAATATGTAATGGGGAAAATTGTTCCGATGAATTATATTCTCTACCAGTGTAATGTTTGAATTGATACACAACATCAACATCCAACCACCACCCAAAACATTCAGCATTACGCTGGCGATACTATAATTAATCTTACCGCCGGCTTCTTTACGCAGTCTATCCTCCTTCCACATTACATTGGCTCAATCAGACTTGTTTCATTTGGATCTTCAAAATCAAATGGCAAATTTGAAGGCTCTAACCCTTGCCGTCATCCAAACAAGAGTGGTAAAAACTGTTAGCCCCCCATCCATTTCCCTAATATGAGTTATTTAGCTAACCGAACGTTTTATAGCATCACGCAGCAGAGACCCGATCTTCGGTCTATGTAGGTGAACATTCAATCGAATCAAGTCGAATAAAAAAATTAGAGTTGTTTGAGTTATCGAGTCTTATTTTTTATTCTATTTTTTTCATTTTTTATTTCAAATCAAGTTTATAAAATTCAAGTCGAATGATTGAATTTATGTACAAATTTAATTGTAATTATTTATAATGTTATATTATATATTGATTATATTTTAAATAAATTTCTCTAACCATATAAGGTATATATATATATATATTCACATGTGTAAGTAAGATTTATAATATTTTTAAAGAAAATTTTTTTGAGGATAAATAATTGATGGGAGTATGAGTTACGGAATTAATGTGAATAAGTTATTTATTAAAAAATTATCATTTAAAATTCTAAAATATATTTATAATGTTTATTTTAAAAAATAAATATGTAGATAAAATATTGATGGGAGTATAAATTAGTTAGTGTTATGAATATTTATCTATGTGGATGTCTATCATGATTAGAACTTTATCAAAGGAGTTTGATTTATTTATTATTAGGAACATTATCTCTATGAATTAGAGTTTAATGTATTATGTACTTCTTATGCCTATAAATAGATGATTCATTGAAGGCATTGTAAATAAGTATATATTTGAGAATAATACAAATCTCTCTCTTTCTCTCAACTCTTTGTTCTTCTTGTTCTTGTTCTTATTCTTGTTCTTCTTTATTTTATTCACAACATGTTATCAGCACGAGACTCTAATCAACTGAGGTTTTCATCGTTATAATTCAAAAGAAGTTACCGGGAAGAATTCGATTATAGAATAAACCAAAGATAAGTTTTTTTTTTCTCCTTATTTTTTTTAGTTATCGGTTGTCTTTCTCTTTATATTTTAACTTTGTTTTAATTTTTGAAAATTTTGGAAGTATGTTTGATTTTATTCGAACATTGGAAAGAGATAAATTTGTGGCTTATCACAAACCAAAAGACGAATCGACAGAGACGAAGATGTTACGTTTGGTGTAAATTACGTGTGTTTTCTCTTGTTCCTAAAAGGGTTAATTATCAGTATGCTTATTCATACTTTTACTTATATGATTATATTTGATATTTTTCATATTATTATTTATGTCATTTTATTTGGTAAAAGTTTTAACCTTGTTTTGAGTTTTACATGATATGCTTAAATGACTTGGAAAGAGATGTCATATAAAGGGACTATGAGAAGCTATCTCGGTCATATGCTATGTCTCCATTGTCTACGAGAGAAAAATTAATATCGGTAAATTTTAGTTTTATTTTTATTCTTTATATTATTATTGTAAAGTGCGATAAATCATGATGATTTTGAATTTACAAGAAGATTATTATAAAGTCTATATTTGCTCGAAAGATGTATTTCTTCTTCGTCAAAAAACTCGACCATAGACTTCTCCCAATTTCAAGTTACGAAAATTCTTCTTGATCCAAAAAGTTTTATGGGAGGCATTCCCTGAAGCGAATGCAAAGCATGATGTTTATTCCATGTCATTATCAATAATGGGGCATTCCCTGAAGTGAATGCAAGCATGATGTTTATTCCATGCGATTATTGGAACTATTTCATTCCCTGAAGTGAATGCAAACATGGTAAATCATTATTCAATTAGAGACATAATTTTGATATAATCTAAGTATAATTGGCTGGACATCCCGTTCTGCGAGGCTACTGGTCTCAAAGAAGGTTTTTAAAGGACCTTGTGGACAGGTTTAACAATGCCGCGTACGAGGATTAAATCTTTGTTCTATGTGATAAGGATATGTGGAAAAGGTTTCAAATGCCCACTGACTCTACTCCATTCCCTGAAGTGAATGTGAGATTATATTATGGAAGGAATAAAAAATCACATTAAAAGTTGTGGTTGTGGTCGAGGCTATGAATATACACATAAAAAATATAGTCGTTTTAAGAATACTTCTACCCACTGGTAGCGAAGTTATAAGGATGACAAGAGTGATAAAGATCATTCTAAGGAAGTGAATTCCTTTTACCAATGTGATGTTATAAACCATTGGTTTCGTACTTGTCAAACGCTAAAGTATTATGGACTTTACCCATAATCATGAATGATAAATGAAATAAAATATAAACAAAATTTGTTTATGACGAAAATAATTATGGCGTTATTGGTCCAACTCAATTGGATATTGTTAATTTTCTCATAACCCTTGAAGGAAATAATTTATCATTTATTTTATTTCCCTTATAATCTCTAACATGAATAATTGATTATTTTTTTAATTTTATTTTTTTATGTTAATTCATTTTATTTATTATTTATTTATGTTAGTTTGATTTATGTTTATTTATTTCACATATTATTTATTTACGCTTTATGTTAATTTATTATTTGAAGAATATGATTACTTCCATAATAAAATATACAATGAATTGTGGCTATTTATGCCTA
Source organism: Hibiscus tridactylites (assembly GCA_958450335.1). Classification (NCBI taxonomy): domain Eukaryota; kingdom Viridiplantae; phylum Streptophyta; class Magnoliopsida; order Malvales; family Malvaceae; genus Hibiscus; species Hibiscus tridactylites. The sequence continues at coordinate 58,147,352 of OY288275.1, forward strand.
GAATTGTGGCTATTTATGCCTAGCAGATAATGCAAGTACTCATATTGTACTCAAGCATAAGAAATATTTTTCCCATTTAAATGGAAGGGGAAATATGAGTAATATTTCTCAAAGTACTAAAATATCAATGCTTCGGAAGAGCACTTGAAAGTTTATCTCTGATAGATAATCGACTTGATATGATGTGCTATATTTTATATTTTTCATACCTCGAAGTGAATGATACAAAGTACATATTTCCATTACATGAAGTAAATGAAACAAAGCACATTTTGAAAGGTGCATATTATGCATTTCTCGATTAAAATGCAAGGGAATAATGTGAGTACTATATCCGAAAATACTAATATCACAAAAGGCTCTGGTTGAGCAAATATGTTATTGTCAAATGGAACTTTATTTCATATTCATAGTGCGTTATACTCGTCAAAGTCATAAAGAGAGTAATATGAGTTCGCAAACTATCCCTTTGGGAATTATAGATAACATATGTTATCAATTGGCAATTGAAATAAGCCAATATAGATATAAGTTTTGGTAGCCAAAAAGTTAGTTGAAAGCTTTAGAAGAGCTATATATTGCTACCAAAAGATAATTTCAATTGAAAGCTCCGAAAGAGCTAAATATATTCTTATTTAAAGGAACAATTTTGATGGTCGTACTAGACATGTACGAGTGAGATTGAATTACATGTTATGGTAAACAAGGAGTTTACAAATTCAGAGATATATACACACATATATATAGTTGGCATGATCGGTTAGACCATCCTGATCAATAATGGTGCAGAAATTATTGAGATTTACATGCACATGTATTAAAAGAATCTGTAGTTCTTGTGGTGCTTATTCTCAAAGGAATGGATTAAATTCTACTTATTAAAGAACGTGAAGTTCTTGTGTTGCTTAAAGGAATTGATTAAATTCCACTTACTAAAAGAACATGAAGTTCTTGTGTTGTTTGTTCTCAAAGGATATAGATAATCCCACTTACCAAAAGAATTAGAACTTAAAATTCTTGTACTGAAGTTAAGACTGTATGTCTTGCATATTTGAACGAAATATGGACCCATATATCCACACATGTGGAAAATGTTATATGATTTTAGTAGATGCATCTACATTGTTTTATCGACTTACGACCAGAAGTTTGTGAGATTGATTCTAAAAGATTCAGATTATACAGTTAGACTATTCGTCTTAAAAAACTAGTAGGTTTATATTTTAGGTTATATCAGTTGTTACAAAGCCTATTGATTATGAAAAATATAGTTTAGCAAAATTTCAATTATATGCCTCCTATTTAATAGCTAAACTATGAGAACAAAAGAGTTATTATTTATATGGTGTTTCCATATAGCAACACTTATACGCATCAAGCTAACGAGTTATAATAAACTCCCCGTTATGATTGGTTTTTGGTCAGAAACCATACATTTCCCATTTTATGATTTTTGAATGTGCGATATGAATTGCTCCACCACAACGCACAAAATGGGTAAATAAAAAAGGTTGAGAATATATATTGAGTACGAGTCTCCTTTTATGTTTAAATTCTTAAACATTAATTGGAGAATCATTTATGACATGATTTTTCTCAACATCAGGGGAGATAATAATCAGCTAGATAGAGAAAAATGAATTATCATTATCTAGATCCTCGTATATGAACTAGAAGTTCATAAGATAATTCATGTTATTACATGTCAACTGCCAGACATATTTACTGACCCAATGAGAGTAATTAAGTCTCATATACCAGCTGAAATGCTCTAAGTTTAAATTACATGTTAGAGCGAGAGAATGTAAATCATGCCTGAAGCATGATAGTTGAAATGGTTCCAATGATCAAAATTCTCGTAAATAGAAAGTAATATGAGATGGTCATATATTGGAGGCAGGTGCTCCTGAAGAGACCCAAAACATAACAAATAATAAAACTCTATATAAGAGTTTCAGGTACCTGAAATAAAGATTGAAATCTTGAAGAAATCTCGATGAGTTATGTCATTACGAGAATGGAACCAGAAAATTGGAAAGTTGTCGACAACGATTTTACAAACAATTTTACATAAAATACTTCTATAGAAGTAAAGAAAGAAATCGAGGATCTTGTATAAAATCTATCCAGAAGTATAGATATTGAATTGGCCAATGTTGAAAGACACTTTGAACTTCTAAAATAGAAGTATTTGGACCAGTAGTCCAAACACCTAAAGGTGTAATGCAAGTGAGGTGCAAATAAGTAGTCGTAAATATGACTTGAACTATGATTTATGAAAAGTTTTAATTACTTCATGGTGGATGCAATTACTTTGGCAGTTTTGAAAATTTTACATGCGTCTAATTATTTGTGGATCCATATTTATCCTTGAAGGATCTAAAATGCTATAAGCATTTGGAAATTTCTGAGGAAATTTATTTAGACATGTCTCATGAATATTTTGGTGCATTTGGTATAATCGCCTTAGTGAATACTAATTGAGAAAATACTATAAGAATGATCAGATTTCCTTATGTATTTTATAAAGGAGTTTGGATCAAGATACATTATGATAATTTTAGAACTCCTAAAGAGCTTCAAATTGGAAACTCATGAAGTACTTTCAATACAAGTACTTGAATCTTGACATCAAGTTTATCTCGACCTGAAGATCGAGCATTTTTATATATTTCTTTTGTCTATGAATAGACATAAGCTGAAAGAATCTTAAAGAAGATTCAATATGAATAGAGCATATCTATTGAGTATCCCAGTAGTTGTAAGATTGTTGGATGTGAATAAAAATAATTATATCTTTTCTTGGTCTTGAAGCACTATATATTAGTTGGTCAAGAAATATCTATGATTATACAAAGATCATTACATTTAGATCTTCAAACATTCGTTGATGTCTCCTCAAATGTCGTAAAAATAATTGTTATGCACGAGGCAAGCCAAAAAATGTGATTGGCTAAGACCATTGACCCAACATATCCAAAAGATATGTGGATTTACTTTTACAAGATATGATAAAAGCTATCTTGTGTGAAGATAATGCAAGATGTTTTATCTCAGTTTGAAAGTGAATACATCATGGAACATATTACTCCAAAGTTTCATCCCTCACGATTTTTAGAAAAATGATATTCAAGATTAAATTATTAAGATTCAAAGATCTTCTGTGATGTTTGCATGAAGGGAAGTAAATACGCGTTGCACTCTTTTTCCCTTAACCGAGATTTTGTCCCAATGAGTTTTTCTGGTAAGGTTTTTAATGAGGCAACATGTTATGCGTATCAAAAATGTGTGTACTCTTTTTCCTTCATTAAAGATTTTTTTCCCACTGAGTTTTTATCTTAGTAAGGTTTTACCGAGGCACATTATCTTCATAGACATCTAAGGGGGAGTGTTATGAATATTTATCTATGTGGATGTCTATCATGATTAGAACTTTATCAAAGGAGTTTGATTTATTTATTATTAGGAATATTATCTCTATGAATTAGAGTTTAATGTATTATGTACTTCTTATGCCTATAAATAGATGATTCATTGAAGGCATTGTAAATAAGTCTATATTTGAGAATAATACAAATCTCTCTTTCTCTCATCTCTTTGTTCTTCTTGTTCTTATTTTTGTTCTTTATTTTATTCACAACAGTTAAGAATTGATATGAAGAAAAAATTTAAAAAAAATTACAATTAAAGAATTAAATTGAATAAAATGTGAACTTAAGGGACACAATTACAAAAAAAAAATATTTTTTAACAAATACAAATTGAAGTTACATAAATATTCTATAGTGTTAATGAATCATTTAAATTTGGTCAAACATAGACTTGAACCAAAGAAAGATCTGAAGAAGTGAGAAAATAATACAAAGTTCAAGGACTAAATTGTAGAAGTATAAAATTTATTTTGGTTAAAATGAACTTAAAATGGAAGAAGAATTGAAGAAAAGGGAAATCAATAACTAAATTTTTAGAGTTAACTCAACTTGAATAACTCAAAATAAAAAAAAAATCAAAATTTTCGATTTCGGTAGAGTTTTTGCTCACCACTAAGTCTATGCAGTGCAGTCCATCAAAGGTGCATCGACAACCCAGATGATCACATTTGCTACATCGACTATATCATGTCTCATCCAAAAAATCTAGGCAAGAACATGCAATACACAATTTGTGTTCCAACTTCCAACTGTTGTCTAATGAAGAGCTTTGCAAACAGAACTGATGTGTTCCACGGTGTAAATGAGCAACAATAAGATCCGAAATGCAATAGAAGATAAAACTGCGCCAAGTCCACTCAAATACAACTAGATGATCATCTTTTAAGGAAGCAATGTCAACTGTTTATTTCAGATTTTTATATGAACAACAGGAAATACATGTTGATTGTCGAACAAAAACAGGGCTTTTACCGTACCGGCTGTTGGTTGTACCGGCTCTTCTCTTTCTTCTTGGCAGCAGCAGCAAGTCTCGCACTCCTTGCGGCAGCCTCTTGTGCAGCAGCTTTTGCAGCGCCATCCATCTCTTTGCTAGATTTCTTCTTCTTCATAGATGCCACCTTCTTTAGCCGCTCCTTCACATCAACAGCAGCTGCATCCTCCTCAGTTTGCTCATTCCCAGCAGCTTCATTAGGCCCATTGGTGAAATCGGTGCTAGTAGGCTGATCCTGTATTTCTTTTCCCTCCTTTGATTTATCTTTCTTTTTCTTCTTCTTGGCACTTTTAGACTCTCCGGGAGGATTTTCTTTCTTTTCTCCATCTTCTCCTTTCTTTACTTGTGCAACATCTGTAGACATAGGAGATAAAGTCCCAGCTTAGAAGAAACTTTTTCCACTACTGATATTTGGGAAAAGGAATTTTTCTCGACTAGAAAGCCGTCGTCACTTGGGTACAGAGCTTCGTTTTAGCTAAGCAGCCACAAATAACCTTAAAAGGCTGCATGCATGCACTTGGGAGAGAAATTCCTATTTTTGAAGTTCAACTCACAAACTTCATAGTCCTTATGCAATACATCCCATGAAATTCAATCATCAAATATTGTTTGTAAAAATAAAAATGTCTAAGAATTCATTCTACTGTAGGATAACTAACCAACTTTCCACAAAATCTATAGGAACAATGTCGTTGCAATTAAACAATTACTGAGTAATATAAGAAGTAATAGAAGTACCAAGTTGGTTAAAATTACCACATGATTCATCATGGCTGTTGCTCTCCTTCTGTGTAACTCCAAAATCTGCAAGAAGAGCCTCCAATTCTGCAAGTTCCTTCTTCTTCCTCTCTTTCTTTGAAAGTTGTCTTTCTGCCTCTTTGGGTGGTGCAGGAACTTCAGGTTCCCTTTTTGGCACGGGTTCTGGATATACTTGAATCTCTGGTTCTTCGTCATGATCTTCCTCCATATCATCATCGCCTTCATCTAAAATATCTTCTTCGCTCTCACCATCCTGTGATCACAGATAATGACACAGCTTGTCAAAAAGGCAACTATTTCCATCATTCATTCTCTATAATTATTGCTATCCAATCGTAGAAGATATATCATTTACACCGACAAGGACTCATCATTTTGGCAGAATTACAAAAGAATGAAAGAAACTGAGTCCCGGGAGGCCCAGAAAGAAAGTGCAAAGCTATATATCTCATATGCCATTCACTTTTCTACAAGACAAGCTAGAACAAGAGAAAACTAAAATATAATCCGAGTATCTAGATTAGAACCTTAAAGATTTCTAGAACCCAAATCAACATCTACACCTCAAACCAAATTCCAATACAACTATGCTATCAGCTTCAGCCATCAAACCATTTGCTCAAGTTCAATTTCTAATCATCCAACACGAAGCTTCCATGCCACAATTTCCAATCACATAACCATTCAAATAGCAACTAAAAACCAACCAGAAATTCAAAATATAAATATTTTTAAAAATTACACTAATGGATTTAGAAACAAAATGACAAATGATCGTTTAACCAATAAGTCTATTCACCTCTACATTAGCGGTATTTTCTTCACGACTTTGAGAAGGTTCTGAGGAACCCCAAACGGACTGAGGTGGAGCAGTCGTAGCATAAAAATCATCATCGTCTTCGTCATCGACATCGGCCCAAGATTTGACAGTAAGAGGTGCCGGAGCCCAAAACACCTGCGACTCGGGTTCTTGTTGAGACTTGGAAGAAGATTTATTAGAACGCCGGTCCTTGTCAGATTTCTTCTTCTTTCTGAGTGTTTCGAGAGCCGCAAACACGTTCGTGTTAGTGATCACCACAGACCCTTCGTCCCTCCTGCTTCCTCCTCCCACCATTTTTCTAACTTTTTCCCCAAATCAATTTCTTTAAAAAAAAGTGGATTCGGAAAAAGCACGAGAATTTATTAAAAATGCTATGATAAGATGAATGATTGTTTAGGGTTCGTTGAAAATTGAATGGAATTAGAGATCAGAGGAAAATGTTTGTTTCTCGAGAAAAAAAAAAACATAAAACAAATGATGCTAGAAAATTAGGGTTTAAAGTTGAGCGTATTTGTTGCAGTGTCGGAACTCGGGACTTGGATATATATATGGGAGGAGAGAAGATAACGTTAAATGGGTAAATGCGAACGGCGTCGTTTCTTTTTGGTTTAGGCGAAAACGTTTTGATAATTAATTTATGATCAGTTGTAAAATTTCAAATATATTTTGCATTACGGTACATTATTAAGTTAAATTCAAATTAATTAATTATTAAAATTTAGTTCGATTATTCATTTGATTAATTAAATATTCGGTTGACTAACGATTAAAATTATTTTATTTTAAATTTTAGTTATCAGTTAATTTAATTTGAAATCAATTACTTAATAGAAATTTCAATATATAATTAATACAATTTTAAGTTTAAGTTTAAATTCCAACAGCAACCCACAATATATAAAACTCAATAATTAGAAAATTAAAGTTTTAAAATAAAAATATCTATAATGAAATTATTTTCAATTTATTGTTACTTAAATTTTTATTTTTAATTAAAATTAAATTTTTTGGTTAATTAGAAAACCGATTGCTCGCCTTATATTTTAATTATGAGATTAGGAGTTTGATTCCTACCAATGGTAGTGAAAGCACTCATAGCGAAGAAATTAGTCACTACTGGTAGTGAGATTAGGAAAAAAAATTAATTTTGTATATCTATCTAAAAAATATATTTAAAATCTCTATTTTTAAATTTTTAAATCCGGTCTCCTCGTAAGTTTAGTTCAAAAAGTAAATATTTAAGTTGTAGCTAATCATGAAACACTGTTGATATTATTGAAACTCAAATCTGGAAAAATTCTAAAAGAAGTAAAAACACATGTCCAGGCATAGCTAATCATGGCTAGAATCAGAAATAAACTGAATATAACAGGACGTTTCTACCTACTGAAACTACCCAACGAAGCAGCTCAACCGCCGTCCTTTAATTTTGTGTATATTGTCTCTTGCCCTTGCATGTGTTTCCGGTTTTCTAAGCACTTCCTTGTCTGAAATTAAATTTCTTAAAATCAATCAGTAGAATGGCGGTGGTGGTGGAGAAGTTTAGTTTTTTGGTGGTGACGGCCGCGGACGGCAGTTAAAGACACTACAATCTTGAGACCTGGCCCTGGTAAGAAACATTTTACACTGTAATCTCGATCTTTGAACCTGTCTGCCATGGAAACAGTTTTTCCCATCATCAGATTGCTCCAAACCCAAACACATCGGGGGCTCCCCATTGAAGAAATTATGATTAAAATTAAATTTCTGCAAGTTTGGCATGGAACACAAATGTTGAGGAACAGCCCCCGAAAACATGTTATGCGACAAATCCAGGCGTTCCAAGCTCTCCATTTCTTGAATCGAAAAAGGCAATTCACCCATCAGTTCATTCTTCCTCACATCAAGAACTTGCAAGTTCTTCAACAACCCAATCTCTTTCGGCAAACATGAGTGCAACCCATTGTTTCTCAAAACCATTTCGTTCAATGTACTCGACATGTTCCCCAAGCTTGGGGGAAGACATCCATGGAACCTGTTGTTGGCTAAAACAATGACCGAAACAGGCGAGTTCCCGATGTTTTCAGGCAGTTCAAAAGCAAACCTGTTATGGTTTATGAAAATGGCGTCCAGCTTTTTCTCAAACAGAGCTTTGGGTACTTTGCCTTCGAACTCATTGAACCTGAGATCAAGATATTTAAGATTTGGCATACGGAGAACAACGGTCGGAAACTTCCCTGCAAACCGGTTATTGCTTACATCCAGCTCGTAAAGATGCTTCATTTCCTCGAAGCTCCATGGCAGCTTGCCGCAGAACCTGTTGGAGTTGACGTGAAACAGTGAAATATCGTCGAGGAGTCCGAGTTCCTCCGGGAGGTTTCCGGCGATGTCGCCGTGGTTCAGATCGATGCCGGCCACGGTTTTGATTGCGGGATCATCGAGAGCCGGGGAACAGAAAACTCCAGTGTAGTTGCACACGTTGGATCCCACCCAATTGGACGTAAAGTTGAATGGATCCGAGATGATAGCTTGCTTCCATGCTTGTAAAGCAACGTAGGCACGCTTAAGCCTGGGGTTGTCGAAGGTCAGGGCCGATGGAACTGAGTCGAACTCACCTTCGGTACCTAACTCGTCGCTGTAATAAAACACCCTTGTTGAATTTTGTCGGGCAATGGTGAAGGGAATGTGTGTGAAAGTAACGAAAAACGCAAGAACAAGAACAGTGTTAGTAACTGTGTTCTTCATCGGGCACGCGCACGACTGAAAAAGTAGGGGAATTTTTGTTTCTTTTTACGAGTGAGAGAGGATTAATGGTGGAGAAAACAGGATGACATTAGGTTTGTTCAACTCATAATATATATACGTATATATATCGGTTTGTTATTAAATAAACCAACTCGATTTTAATTTAAAATTTAAACATTATATATATATATATAATTTTTTTTAAATCAAATGGATGAAAATGGTTAATACCTTTAATTACTGCACAAAACTCGGGATTTCTGATTCCAACTGATCTTTTATCAAGAGTTGAATCCCATTAATTTAAGTTGGACTCATGGGGTGTAACTAAAGCAGTACTTTATATTTTAACACTTTTGAATTTATTTTTTATATGATAATAAAATATTATCTTAAAGTAACTATCATTAAGCAATTAGTTTTATTTATAAGATGGGTTGTATTGTTAAAGAGTTAAAAAATATGTATGAACAAATACTACTTTTATTATATTAATTTATTAAAAAAACTTAAGCAACTAGTTTTGTTATCTTGTATAAATTAAAATATATTAAATTATTTCAATATTTAATTTTCCTTTTTTAGAATTTTTTGATAAATTTGTCCTCAAGTTTTTTTATGATCCGGGTGTGTTGTATTTTTTTAATTAATGAAATTCAATTCTTGTTAAAAAATCATTTCAATATTTAGATTTTATTTTTAAAATCATCGTTTAAATAATGATATTTTAGTGATAATTTTATAAATCGTTAAAAAAAAGAAAAACATGCATAGTTTTTTTTCTTCTAATGGATAATGAGGCTTAATAGGGCTAGATTACACAAAGCGAATGCGGGAGGGGCATGAGCGTCCCTCTCAAGCAATTGTAGCAAAACAGACGGTGTGTCCCCGTCCAAAGTGCCGCAATTAAGAGAGCCAATGGGATAGAACTAAAATGCGCAGATGGATCCGAAATCGGAATTAAAGGTGGCAAACGAGTTATTTGGTTTGGCTCATTTCGATTTTAATTATTTTAGGTCTGATATTATTCGGTTCAAATTCAGTTTCGTTTCGGTTCGGATTTATTTTGGGTCTATTGTGATTCGAGTCATTTCGGGTCAGTTGATTTTTAGGTTGACTAATATCAGTTCAGTTATTTTCAATTCGGTTTATTTCAGTTCGGGTCAATTTTGGGTCAATGTGAGATCATCGGTTTCAATCGAGTTTTTAGGTCAAACAATTTTTATACCATATATATGACTTTATAAAGTCAATATATTTGACTTTTTGGTGGGTTGTGCGATAGTTCATATCTCATCTTTCTTTATTTCCATTCATATCTTTTCTTTATTTCAGGTTGTCTTCGGTTCGAGTTCATTCTGTTCGGTTGAAAATCGGTTCAAGTCTATTTCGGTTCAACTAAAATTCGGGTCGATTTCAGTTCGGTTCGGTTTATTTCAGGTTTCATATCAAAGTTCGGGTCATCATGTTCGAGTCGATTTCGGGTCTCAGTTCGAATTTCGAGTCAAGTTTACCAGGTCTAATCCGAACATACTAATAAATTACGGCCGTAACACAATATAACCAAGCTCGTGCTAAAAAATGTGTGACCCATGTCATACTTTTTAAAATGATGACTCTAAAATATTTTATAATGAGATAAAATTGTAAAATATTAAAAATTTAATATATTGCGACTGTTTCTAATAAATAAAATACTTTAAAGATATGAAATTAAGACAATGTTACAAAGCAACTCTACAACTGTGACATTTTATTGAAAAAGTGTCATCCTTGGGACGCTCTTAAAAGTAAAGTCGTCAATCAAATTTTTATAGTCAATTTTTTTTTAAATATCATTCTTAATTGGTATCAATGCTAACACGTTAAGACTTTCTTGTGACATTATAAAGCGCATAAAGGTCATTAGGTCTTCAACAACTTCAATTTAGAAACGTTTCTTTCTGCGAATGCAACTGTAACAGGAATAATAACAAAATTCTATATGCAATAATAGCATTAGGAAAAATATTAACTTTCAAAAATATCCAGTGGTCCCATTTTTTTCGGCGGGCAAAAATTCTTTTAGTAACCTCAACTCCAAATAGAATTTATTTTTATTAATATCATATTGTCTTATTCTTAAGAATAGACTCAAAATAAGCAAAATGAGACTTTAGACTCGAATCATATAGTGACTGTAACTTATGAAAAATAAACAAAAATCTAATTTTTTCAGTCTTAGTATTGTTCAAATTCCCAATTAAAAATTTAACCTTCAAAACACTAATTAAAAGTAGTAGTATAAAGTTTTTTTAACCTTTAGGAGATGAATATTACTAATTAGTAGTTGAATCTAAAGTAATTAAAGAAGATTGAAATAGGATGGACATAAATAAGATTTTTTTTCGTTAAACACTATAAATTTGGTAAGTTTTTTTTAAGAAGAATTCATTACAATTAAATTATTAAGATAATAATGAGAGAAATTAGAAGAGTTTTTTAAGAAAATATTTTTTGGGGCGTTGGTTTTTTTGTTTTGTTTCTAAAGTGTGAGACCCCAAATTTCAGGGTTATGTGACGTATCACATGCTACACTTGAAAATGAACGGACATAAATATAACGATTTTGAATGCAACATCCACAATCGCCACGGTAATGTAATACTATGGATCCGAGAGAATGCTGAAAGCTTCACCGCGGTCGGTTTGAACCAATAGTTTACCACCAATTCCACCCCCCACGGTCACGAGCAAGCTGCAAACCAACATAGATGCTCCAAAATTCGGCGAGCAACCACTAGCTTTTGAGTAACCACACAGGTATGTACCATGACTGTTGCCAAGTACACCGCCAACCAAACTGATAGAAGATACCGGCGTGAGGCATTGGCATTCAGACACACCAAGTCTGTAACGTCCCGATTTTCGCTAATGTTTAATTTCAATGAACTCCAATAAAGATTTTCCACTTAACTTACCGTTAACTTTTAATATTAATTATACGTGAGGTTTAACTACTGAGCCTAAGATTAAATACTAGGTGATTAAATAGAAGATTAAGTAGATGGTTGAAATTACTGACAGGTCTTGGTTCAAGTGGTAAGCAACTTGATATTGCTTAAGTATGCCTTGAATTCAAGGCCTTGTGTATGCAAAAAATCTCCGCTGGGAGACTCACTCACCAAAGTCAAGTGAGCGACGCGAGTCGGTCCGGATAAGTCAAGACGAAGTCCTGGAAAATCAGGAGGGCAACCAAAAAGTAGAGGGTTGATATTAGGGATTAAATTGAAAAAAAATCAAAATTAGGTGGAATAGCGATGGGGATTGGGGAAGGATCTTTTTGAACAAGGGAAAAAGTAGGAAGTGTTTAAGAAGAATTTAGCTAAGTTTTAGAAAACGAAGTTTCAGGTTAGTTTTTTTTTATACTGTTATCCTCTTCTACAAGCATTTTTGAGCTTGATTTTTTATATGATCGAGAATGAACTTCAAACATAAACCGTTCTAGCAATATATATATATATATATATATTGAAATTTAAGGAATAGTTTCAATAAAAAAGATATTGTTTTATCTAAAATATTTAGATCCGAACAACTTCATCGGAAAAGCATGCATAAGATTTATTAGGAATTTAAAAACTGAATAGAACCATATTAAGAATGTTGAAAAATAAAAAAACCGAAAACATATTAAAATACACAATCTAATTTAATGTTTCATTACAAGTAATATGACGGAGTCAATGTTTGTTGTCGCTATCGGCGCATATAGCGTTCACAAACAAAGGAGCCCTCCACATATACAATTGACTTGCTATAAATGAAACCATTGTTCCATTTCATTGAAAGGTTAGCCACATTTCGATAGCACCCTCACACACATACACCGTGACGTTGTGTGGATCGTTAAACAAGGAACATGGCCGCCGGAGCTTCCGAAGGCCTCTTCCGATCGATCTACGAAGGGTGCATCTCTGGCTCCGACATCATCAACGAGCGACGGCCGTACCACAAGAACTGCGGCTGCGCACTCCACGATAAGTCCCGTAGGAACTGTCCCCATGGATCCCCTAAAAGCAAGAATGTGTCTTATCCCATGAGGAGAGTATGGAACGAGGGGTGCTTGGCCTTGGACGCCGCTGCAGCATCGCCGCCTTCTTCGCCGCGCTTCACCAGTTTTCACGGGACTGTGAAGCCGCAATGTAAAGAAGACCACGATATGAGGAGAACGGCGAGGTCGTGGAAATGAATGAATTTTAGGCCCATATTTAGATATTGGTGATTTTTATTTTTGATGGGCAATCCCAAATTTGAGCAAGTTTTTGTTATGAATCGCCCTTGGAGAGATCCATTTGTGAGAAACACAAACAAAATTGGGTTGCTTTGTAATGGGGTTTAACAATTTGTTCATTTATAAAATCATTTCATCTCTTTAAAATTACTCCACACAACACATGTGAAACTCGTGCTGCCATGCTAGAACTCGTATTGAAAAAGTGAATATTCAGAGCAAAGACAGAAGAAAACCATTAAAATTTTGGAATTTATAAATAGCAAACCAGAAAATTTCAGAAAATAAAATTCTAGAAATGACCAAGCATTTAGCAATATATATTTCGTTAGAAATTAAATTTCCTTTTAATTAATATCATTTTAACTAATTAAACATATGAGTTTTCTTCGGCTTTAAACTTACTTTATTAATTAGAATAAAAATCTTTTGTCCTTTTTTAATATTCTATTTATATCTTACATTAAAAAATTAGATTTATGGGTTAGGGTTAAAGTTAGAGGTTATGGTTTACAAAATTAGATATAGAGTATACTTTTTAAAATTTAAAATTTGAAATTTAAAATTAGAACTTATAATTTAATTTTATAGTGTTGAAATATATAAAAAAAACACTGAAAATGGACATACAATTTTTGTTCTTGATATTAATGGTAAAATATTAAATTTCCATGCAGGAATCATATAAATACCTATCATATCACACGTTAATATACGTGGAAAATAAAAGAAAAGGTTTAATAAAGATTATTAAATTACATTTCCTTTATTTCTTTATTTTATGTGAATTCACATACTTATTTTACAACACACATATAACGTGTGATATATATATATATATAGGGTTTTATTTTGATGCACAAGCTGTGTAAATTTTTTTTACACATTCCTTTTATAAAATTTAAAATCTAAATCACAAACCCTAGCAACCTAAAACCTAAGCCCTAAATCCTAAACTCTAAATTCTAAATTTTACCCATAAACCTTAAATTATATACCCTACATACTAAACCCCTAAACCCTAACTTAAAACCCTAAACCCTAAACCCTAAAATTAAAGGGCTTGTGTAAACTAAAGTTTACACAAGCTTGTGCATCAAAGTATTTTCCATATATATATATATATGGATTAATATTATATACATAGGCGGTAGAAAATAAAGTTTCTACAAGCGAGGTTATTTAGGGGTTTAATTTAGGGTTTAGAGGTTAGGGGTTTAGGTTGTAGGGTTTAGAATCTAGGATTCATGGTTAGAATTTAGGTTTTAGGGCTTAGGGTTTGTGGTTAGATTTTTAGGGTTTTAAGGTTAAAATTTTAGATTTAGGCTTGAAAATAGGCATATTTGTGTAAAAAAACACCGGGAATGTATCAAATATTAATCATATATATAATGAGTCTGATCGACTCACAAGCTACTCGAGTTTGACTCAATCAAAGCTTGATTCAAGTGCTTGTGCTCGGTTCGGGACCTTAACAATGTGAGCCGAGTTGACTCAAGCTCGACTAGAAAAGCTCATGAACATGCACAAAATAATTATATATAGATACACACTCCACACGTGCTTGTATAATTTAGAAAATGTATTATAGTTACTTGTGAACTTCGAAAATAAGTATTATCTTTTGTTGAATGGATCAATGGATTGATCAATGCCAAGAGGGAGGTGAATTGGGCTTTAAAAAATTGTTGAAGAAAAATGATAGCTAAAAATGAAGAACAAAGGATTTTAGAGTGATTCAAGTTCCAGATGAACTCTACATCCACTACCTTAGCTACCACTAAGGATTTGCAACAATTCACTAATTTGTTCTTCCCCTTTTAAGGCTTAGGAGGTAACTTTTACACAACCGGTCAAATTTCTACCCAAAATTTGACCAAACCTTCACAAGTGAAATAAAGAAGAAATTAGGCAAAAGGATATCTCTCGAATACAATATTTCCCCTTTCAGTAAAAACACTCAACCCAAATTTGAGATAGGATAAAAATTGAATACAACACAATTTGGGGTTTACAAGAATATTGGAAAATAAGCACAATGAGGTTGGATTTTTGCTTGGATGTTTATCTTTGATGCAATAGTTGTTGTTGGTCTTCAATGAGCTTCAATTTATACCATCTCTATCAATTCTAGCCGTTTGGGTGGTTAGGGTATTGATTATAGCCGTTGGGACTCTCTCTTTCTATCATAAATGCACTTTTGCAGCTATCCGTATCGGTACACGAAGACCCGTATCGATACATGTCTCAAAACAGAAAGAGTTGTTGCACATAATAAAGAGGGCGTACCGAAACGCGTGTAAGCGTATCGGTACAGGACAGGGACCGTTTCGATACGGGAGAGACTGTATCGATACCTTTTTCTCAACTTAGCTCACTGGAAGTTTCTGTTTCGATACGGGTAACAGCGTATCGATACGGGACAACTGCCACTTTAAATGTTAGTTACCTAACGACTAACTCCAACGGTCGAAAACATTTAAAACACTTTGAATTAAAAATTTCGTTAAAACCGTAGACTCCTTTAGTTTTTATAAAGGGGCGTATCGATATAGATTGAATTTGTTTCGATACGGTTAAGAGCGTATCAAAACACGTCTTTCCAGTAGCCAACTTTGTAAAAAATGTATCGATACGACTGGAGGCGTATCGATACACCTGGACGATTTTCAATACTTTGGCCTTGGAACACTTAAAAAATATTTGGAGTTTGAGTTTTTCAAATCAGTTTAAATTGTTGGTGATTTATAAATCATTTAAAGGACTTAGAAATCTATTTCAAGTTTTCAATTTAGTCCTTAACATACTTAGTTATATCAAAATCAAACATAGGTTTTACAATCTCCCCCTTTTTGATATAACAAAACCAAAACTTGAAATTTTTGATACTTTGAAAAACTTTGCAAAATAACTCCCCCTTAATATTAGCTAGGTAACTTTTAAGTTTGAAAATCAAAATTTTTAAGTGTGAGCTTCCCTCTCCCCTTTTTGTTAGATCAAAAATAATTGAGACATAATGGAAAGTGCATAAAGACAAAAGATATAATTAACCAAGCAACATAATATCATTAAGTCCAAATAAAAGATAACATCAATTTAAAATCCAAATAACAGAAAATCAAAGCATAGGTTTTAGAATAATTCAAACTTAATCCTAAAAACATAAATCAAAGGTGCATAAATAAATATCCTAAATGATATGAATGATATGCAAAGGTAGGCTACTATGCATCTCCATCGCCTTCTTCATCATCTTCCTCAATTGCATCATCATTCCTCATAGTTTGACACCACTCGTCATGGAAAGCAGTGAGAGAGATATTCATTGAGTTGTGACCACCTTCAAGCGAAGTGAGTCGAGTCTCCACATTCCTCATGCGATCTTCAAGGCTTGTAAACCTTGTATCAATAGCGGTAACTCCCGAATTCATAATTTGATCGATTGAGGTCATTCCCGTACGCAAACCCGCGAATTGCTCATTAGATAGGTCATTAGGGAGTCCATAGAAGGTGGAGGAGAAGCTTGAGGAACTTGTTCAACTTGAGGATTAGCATATTGTTCCGCGGCCTCACTAGGGAGCTCGGATAGACGAAGCCAATTACCATTAAAGTAATGGAACTTACCCCTTGCAAGAGATCGTTCATCGATAGGATTGGTGAGGGGAGTTGGGTAGTCATGCGAGCAATCTATCTCCTTTTGTTGGAAGAAGTAACTCAAGGCCGTGCCATAGGTGAAGGAAGTGACAAGTGTGGTGTGGCGATGCTGCACGAGATAGACAAGGTTTGGACGTTTTCTCTCACGGAAGCATCGAATCCAAAAATCATCTACTTGGCGGATAGTGGAATACTTCCCTCTTGAGGGCCTAAACCACCAAGAAACCATCAAATGGAGGATCCGATCCTGAGCATTAAGGGCGGTGACGGAACCACTTAGGACATGGCCAAGGGCATTCTCATCTAGCATTCATCCTCCAACTTAAATACATCACAAATAGGTTGAACATCTATAGTGACCTTTTTACCCATAAGATAAGAATTAACGCCCGTAACAACACCATCTCGATTTGCACAACACTTGGCATTAACATAAAAGATCAAAACCAAAATGCGAAAGTAAAATCCGGGAATAGTGAGAAAATCCATAAACTTCCATTCTTGGAGCAAAGGTAGATATTCAAATTTGAAACGCTCCGAGTTAAGAAAAGGAATAGAGATTACCCTCTCCGGACAGATCTTATAGTTTTGAAATTGGCGAAAATAGGTGAGTTCTCCGAGGGACTTAAAGGAGTGTTGATAGATATGAGTGAGATTCGGACGAGCACCACCTCCGGTATTGGATCCTTCACCGGCTTCACTAGTGCGTGTTCTCTTTTTAAGAGGTGCCATGAACTAGATAAAACAATGTTTGCATTAAGTTTTCTTCATTCAACTCATTGAAAACCAATAATCAAGGTTAAAAAAAATTTATAAAGAAAAAAATTTAAGAAGAGATTTTGGTTTGAGAAGACAAAACAAAAACAAAACAAGAGAAAATTTGAAACGAAAATTAAAAGAAAAATTAAAAGAAAAAGAAAGCGTTTTACCTTGATATTGAATAGAGAGGAATGGTAGAAGAGCTTAGCACACAATTGATGAAAAGCTTAAGAGCTTTGCTTGATTTTGGAAACCCTCTAGAGATTTTGAGTTGTGGTATAAAAATATGAGGGAAAAAGAGGCTATTTATAGAGTGAAAACAGCTAGGGTTTCTAGGGTTTTGAGAAAAATCATTTTTGGTAAAAGTTGAACTCTTAAATGCCAATTGATAGCTGTCTGCGCAATCGCGTATCGATATGCCTGAGGGTGTATCGATACGGGGGTAAAAATGTAATTCCATTTAAAATGCCCGTTGAAGGATTGTATCGAAACAGATGCAATCCGTATTGAAATGATTGTTGCTCGTATCGAAACATGTTTAACCGTATCGATACCCGTTTTAGGCAAAATGTAATCTGGGAAACTAATACAGTACTCGTATCGATACACATAAGGCCATATCGATACCCTATGCCCAGAAATACATTTTAGGCTTGAAGAACAACCAAAAGCTCGATTCTAACATCTCCTAAATGAATGCAAATGATGAATGAGCAGTTCTAAGCATATTTTAACAGAATCATACTCCCCCTAGCTATAAGCATGGATATTTTCATGAGCTACAACAAATTAACATGCAATTTCACAAAATCAAGCAATTTTAACTTCAAAAAGGGTTTTAAAGGGTCAAGGAAGGCTAGTTAGACCTAACTCTCTCCTAAGGGACCAAAAACGCTCTTTATCTAAAGGCTTTGTAAAGATGTCCGTTAGTTGGTTTAAGGTGTCAACGTACTCTATAACAACATCTTCCTTAAGGACATGATCTCTAATGAAATGATGTCTTATCTCTATATGTTTAGTTCTAGAGTGTTGGATGAGATTTTTAGTTAAGCATATGGCACTAGTGTTATCACACTTAAGGGGTATGGTTTCAACTTTAATACCATAATCTAAGAGTTGTTGCTTCATCCAAAGGACTTGAGCACAACAACTCCCTAAGGATATATACTCGGCTTCTGTGGTAGATAAGGCTACACTATTTTGTTTCTTAGAGAACCAAGATATGAGCATACTACCTAAGAATTGACATGTTCCCGAAGTACTCTTCCTATCGATTTTACACCCCCATAATCCGCATCTGAATAAGCATGAAGGTTGAAGGTTGAGTCTCTAGGGTACCAAAGACCTAAAAAAGGGTCATCTCTAAGATACCTAAAGATCCTCTTAACGGCTATAAGGTGAGACTCTCTAGGACTAGCTTGAAACCTAGCACACAACCAAACACTAAACAAGATACCCGGTCTACTTGCGGTAAGGTAAAACAATGATCCAATCATAGAACGGTAAAGCTTAGAGTCAACACACTTACCTCATTCATCTTTTTCAAGCTTTGTAGATGAGCTTATAGGTGTGGCTTGAGGCTTTGCATTCTCCAAGCCAAACTTCTTGAGCATATCCTTGATGTACTTTGCTTGATTGATGAAGGTGCCATCCTTCCTTTGCTTGATTTGGAGTCTCAAAAAGAATGAGAGCTCCCCCATCACGCTCATCTCGAATTCACCTTGCATTAACTTAGAAAACTCTTTGCAATGACATTCATTAGTAGATCCAAAAATAATATCATCAACATAAATTTGTACTACTAAGATGTCATTTTTATACCTTTTTATGAAAAGTGTAGGGTCCACCTTACCTTTTTCAAAACCCTTTTCAATCAAAAAGTTTAAAAGTCTTTCATACCAAGCTCTAGGAGCTTGTTTTAAACCATAAATAGCTTTAGTAAGTTTGAAAACATGATTTGGAAATTTTGAGTCTTCAAAACCCGGAGGTTGTTCCACATACATTTCCTCATTTATAAAACTGTTTAAAAATGCGCTTTTAACATCCATTTGAAAAAGCTTGAAATCATGAAAACATGCATATGCAAGCAACATCATAATGGCATCCGTTCTAGCTACGGGTGCATAGGTTTCATCAAAATCTATTACCTCTTCTTGAGTGTAACCTTGTGCTACTAGTCTAGCTTTATTTCTCACAATGTTACCAGTCTCATCTAGTTTGCTCCTAAAGACCCATTTAGTTCCTATAGTAGATTGATTACTAGGCCTATCAACTAATGTCCAAACATTACTTCTCTCAAATTGATTTAACTCTTCTTGCATAGCCATAATCCAAAAGTCATCTTTTAATGCTTCTTTCATATTCTTAGGCTCTATGCATGAGACAAATGCAACATGGTTCATAAGTTTGAGAGAAGATCTAGTGGTTACCCCATTGTATGGATCACCCAAGATTTCACCACCTTTGACATAGTTGAACTCCCTTAGGTAGCTCACTTCCTTTTCCTCAAGAGCCAAGTCCTTCAAGGCTTCAAGAGGTGGATCTTGTGTATCCTCTTCTTTTGTTGGAATCTCATCCTTCTTTGAAGTTTGTTCTCTATCAAAGGCATTAATGATTCCTACATCATCATCATCACAAGAATCCTTCCTTGGAATGAGGTTATCATCGAATACAATATGTATAGATTCTTCTACTACTAAAGTTCTCTTGTTAAATACACGATAGACTTTAGAGGTTAAGGAATATCCTAAGAAAATAGCTTCATCACTTTTTGCATCAAATTTACCTAAGTTGTCTTTTCCATTATTTAAAACAAAACACTTGCAACCAAATGAATGAAAATAGCTAATGTTAGGCTTTTTAGATTTTAAAATCTCATATGGTGTTTTCTTTAAAAGTGGCATAATCATTACTCGGTTTACAATGTAGCAAGTGGTGTTTGTGGCTTGTGCCCAAAAATATTTAGGTAAATTGTTTTCATAAAGCATGTTTCTAGCCATTTCTTGTAAAGTTCTATTTTCCCTCTCAACTACCCCATTTTGTTAAGAAGTTCGAGGAGCCGAAAAATTGTGGCTAATACCATTTTCATTTAAAAATTCTTCAAACCCTAGGTTTTGAAATTCAGTTCCATGATCACTTCTAATATGAGAAATTCTAAGTTCAAGATCATTTTGGGTTAATTTTGAAAATGTGATGAATTTTTCTAAAGTCTCATCTTTAGTACTTAAAAATAGAACCCAAGTAAATCTAGAAAAATCATCAACAAGTACAAAAGCATAAGATTTACCACCCAAGCTCATAGTCCTAATAGGCCCAAATAAATCTATATGAATAAGTTGTAAACACCTACTTGTAGAAACATCATTAATGGATTTAAAGGATGACTTATGTTGTTTACCCTTAGAGCATTCATCACAAATTTTATCATTTGAGAACTTAATTTTGGGTAAACCTCTAACTAGATCTAGGGAAACTAATTTTTCTAAAACACTAATGCTAGCATGTCCTAGTTTCATATGCCATAGCCATGCATCATTTTCATTTTGAGCTACTAAACATGCATGAGATGTATGTATGTCATCTAAATGCACCATGTAAATGTTACCTATGCGATGGACTATGAGCATAATATTATTTGATTTAATGTCAATAATTTGCACCCATTTTTATCAAATAAGACATTAAATCCTTTATCACATAATTGGCTTATGCTCAACAAATTATGTTTAAGACCATCGACATACAAGACATTTTTAATAAGAATGGTAGAGTGATTACCTATGGAGCCAATACCTTTAATGTGGCCTTTAGAGTTGTCACCAAATGTCACCGCTCTTCCACTTTTTGGCTTTAAGTCCATGAATCTACTCTTGTCTCCTGTCATATGCCTCGAGCATCCACTATCAAGGTACCATGAATTTTGACTTTTTGCTTTGGCCTTGTAGCAATGCTCCCCCTACAAACAAAGATATTAAACTTTTGTTTTTGGTACCCAAATCATTTTGGGTCCACGAGTGTTAGCTTCCAATAGCTTGGTTCCCTTAGGAATCCAAGGTGACATAGCAACAATATTATTAGATTTGACAAGTTTCTTAGGAACACATACACTTCTAATCTTTTTAGTTCTATTATGTCTAGGAAAGCTACTTTGTTTGTAGTTATTAGTCTTTCTCCTAGGTTGGTTTGTTTTAGATGATTCACCTTTTTCATGCTTCACATTACCAACGTTTTTAAAAGACTCTTTGAGCTTGTTAAGCTCATCTAACACCTTTTGGTGTTCACTATTGCATTGAGAAAGAAGATTATTTAGGTCTACATTTTCATCTTAGAATAATTTAAGTTCATCTTTCAAACCTAAAATCTTTTTCTCAAATTTTAAGTTAGCTTGAGAAAGTGAGTCATTTTTATCATTTAATTCCAAAATAATTTTCTTATTCCTAATGACCGACTCTTTGTATTTCTCAACTAACTCATCATAAACCTCTTGCAACTCATCATATGCATCATGTAATTCATCAAATGTAAAGTCAAAATATGATGAGTTAGAGGTTACCATGGAGGAATCTTCCTCAAGTGCCATGAGGCAAAGGTTGGCCACTTCTTGTTCGTCATCCTCGGATGACTCCTCATAACTCCAAGTAGCAAGCTTGGCTTTGAGCTTCTTCTTCTTCTCAAAGCCTTTCTTCTTGAGTTGAGGGCACTCCGAACGAATGTGACCGAGCTTTTTGCACTCGTAGCAAATGATTTGATCACTCTCTTCTTCGTTGTTTTTACCCTTGAAGTCCATTTTCTTTGAATTTTCCTTCCTCGGTTGGACCTCATAAATCGTGAGAATCTTTTGGCTATCATAGCCAATTCTTCTAAATCATCCTCCTCACTTGAAGTGCTCTCCTCATGTAATGAAGCTTTGAGAGCCACTCCCATTTTCTTCTTCTTTTCTACCTCTAGCTTCTCCACTCTTTTCTCTTCCTTCTTCTTTTCATCTTCCTTTCCTTGCTTCATTATTTCATGAGTAAGGAGAGAACTCACTAGCTCATCAAGTTTTAGAGTCTTCAAGTTTTTGGTCTCGATGCTGGCGGTTCTCTTCCCATCCCAAGATTCAGGAAGTGAGTAGAGTAGCTTCCTGACAAGTTTGTCTTCCGAGATTGTCTCTCCAAAGCCCTTAAGCCCGTTGACGATGGTTGAGAAGCGATCGAACATCTTGGACACCGTTACATCGGGCTCCATCTTGAAATTCTCATAACTAAGATTGAGAATTCCAATCTTGGTCTCCTTCACATCATTGGTTCCTTCATAGGTGGTCTCTAGAGTATCTCACACTTCCTTGGCACTTTCAATGGAAGAGACTTTAGAGTAGATGTCGGGACCGAAAGAAAAAAAGAGCATGTGAAGAGCTTTGTCATTTATTTGGATCTTCTTCCTCTCATCTTCACTCATCTCAATCTTCTTCTTTAGAACCATCTTTCCTTCATCATCCCTCTTCAAAGGAATATAGGGACCATCTTCAATGAGATCCCAAACAAGGTAATCGTTGGATTCGATGAAGAGGCGCATCTGGTTCTTCCAAAATGGATAGTTGTCACCATTGAAGAATGATGGTTTTTTGGTGGATTGAGACTCGTACATGCTTGAGCCGGAGATAGATGCCATGACTTAATTTTTGGATGATCACACTCTTCCTAGGAACTCCTCTTGCGGTTGTTAATCCTTCAAAGAGGTAGGCTCTGATACCAATTGTTGAGTGGATCAATGGATTGATCAATGGCAAGAGGGGGGTGAATTGGCTTTAAAAAATTGTTGAAGAAAAATGATAGCTAAAAATGAAGAACAAAGGATTTTAGAGTGGTTCAAGTTCCAAATGAACTCTACACTCACTACATTAGCTACCACTAAGGATTTGCAACAATTCACTAATTTGTTCTTCCCCTTTTCAAGGCTTAGGAGGTAACTTTTACACAACCGGTCAAATTTTCTACCCAAAATTTGACCAAACCTCTACAAGTGAAACAAAGAAGAAATTAGGCAAAAGGATATCTCTCAAATACAATATTGCCCCTTTTAGTACAAACACTCAACCCAAATTTGAGATAGGATAACAATTGAATACAACACAATTTGGGGTTTACAAGAATATTGGAAAATAAGCACAATGAAGTTGGATTTTTGCTTGGATGTTTATCTTTGATGCAATAGTTGTTGCTGGTCTTCAATGAGCTTCAATTTATACCTTATCTATCAATTCTAGCCGTTTGGGTGGTTAGGGTATTGATTATAGCCGTTGGGACCCTCTCTTTCCACCATAAATGTATTTCTTCAGCTATCCGTATCGGTACACAAAGACTCGTATTGATACCTGTCTCAAAACAAAAAGAGCCGTTGCACATAATAAAGAGGGCGTATCGAAACGTATGTAAGCGTATCGGTACGGGACAGGGACCGTTTCGATACGGAAGAGACTGTATCGATACCTTTTTCTCAACTTAACTCACTGGAAGTTTCCGTTTCGATACGAGTAACACCGTATCGATACAGAACAACTGCCGCTTTAAATGTTAGTTACGTAATGACTGACACCATCGGTCAAAAACATTTAAAACACTTTGAATTAAAAATTCCGTTAAAACCATATCGATACGGGTTAAGCCATATCGGTACACCATTCAAACTCCTTCAGTTTTTACAGAGGGGCGTATCGATACAGATTGAATTTGTTTCGATACGTTGTTTCGATACGGTTAAGAGCGTATCAAAACGCGTCTTTCCAGTAGACAACTTTATAAAAAAGGTATCGATACGGCTGGAGGTGTATCGATACACCTGGACGATTTTCAATACTTTGGCCTTGGAACACTTAGAAAATATTTGGAGTTTGAGTTTTTCAAATCAGTTTAAATTGTTGGTGATTTATAAATCATTTAAGGGACTTATAAATCTATTTCAAGTTTTCAATTTAATCCTTAACATACTTAGTTATATGAAAAATCAAACATAGGTTTTACATCTTTTCCCAAACATATTTTCGCAAGTTATTTTTTAAAACTTCAATAAAAATATTTAAAAGAAATTTGAGAAAGCAACAAGTCGATGTTGAGCCACGGGCTGAGCGCGAGTAACTAGCCAAGCTGAGCTCAGATGACCACTTCGAGCTCAGTTCGAGTCCACTAGTATTATTTTCAAACCGAATCGAGCTTGCCTAGCTCAGCTCGTTACACCTTTACATATATATCTCAAAGTCTATTTCAGTATCCTACAAAACATATCCAAACAATTTAGCCGGTTAAGAGATCACAAAAATTATTTACATCACGCAAAAATAATTATCTATAAAGTTAACTACTTTGTCACCAAGAAAAACTTATTCTATAAGACTTATTATAGATTATATTTCTAGTCAATATGTAATCATTACAAGTTCAGTTTTGTAAGTTTTTAAGTATCAAAATAGTTAATATATTTTAATTGTGTTTAATAATTTGAATAATATTATTTTATATGAATTAAAAAATAAACACGTGCAAACACATAATAGTTAGAATCACTTGTGTCACACCCCGCCAATATTTACCAAGGCTAACCGAGACCAAGTCAAGTTCCTTGGGCGTTTTAAGGCCAAGCACACCCCAAGGAAGCATCTAGAATAGCCTAGAACGGCCTACATTCATTTTCAAACATTTCCACAACATTCTAAGAGGTTCCGGGAGGTTCTGCCCAAGTCTAGACACATCCGAAAGACCTTGAAAGATTCTAGAAGACTCTATAAAGTTCTAGAACATTCTAGAAGGACCTGGAACGTGTTGGAAGCATCTAGAATATTTTAGAAGGTTCTAGAATGTTAAAGAAGACCCTGGTAGGCTCTGGAAGGATCGAGACTACTCTAGAGGCCTCTGAAACTCTCTAGAATTTTTTAGACACTTAGGGACATATGTAGATACTTGTAGAACTATCTAGAGTTCTATAGAACTAATGTTTTGACATAATAATTGAAAAATAGTTTTGGACTAAATTGAAAAGATTTCAAAAATGCATTTAAGTCCAAACAACTTGAAAATAAGTTTGTGGATGTTTTAAATGTTTTTGGCAATGTTTGAAACGTTTTTAAGTAGCCAAACCAGGGTTTTCAAGGTACTCGTTTCGATACAGGCTAACCTGTTTTGAAACAATTTGAAACTGCCAAAACACGTACCGAAACAGGGCTTGCCCGTTTCGATACGGAGGGTTTCGTTTTCGAAACACCCCTTTGGTGTTTTGATACGCCCAACGGTTAAAACCTCCCCAATGGTCAAATTTTCCCAACGATTTTTTAAAGGGTAAAGTACACAGACGGTCACTGAACTTTGATGCAAAAAACAAAATGGTAACCAACCTTTCAAAAATCACGAAGTAGCCATTAAACTTTAGATTTTGAAACAAAACGGTAACTGGGGCGTTAAACCCCGTTAACCCCTAACGGAAATCTGACTGGGTATGCCACATCCCACCCAGTTTTCCACATCATATCTAAAAAATAATAAAATTATAATCCACGTCATATTTAAAAATTAAAAATAAATTATTTTTAATCACATTTAAAAAACAAAAAAAAAAAAAACCAAATAATCAAACCCCCATTCTCTGCCGTGGACGGAGGTTTGGTCATGAACAACCCCACAGCCGCTGCCGCTGCCCCACCATCCTTCCGCTCCCCACTCCGCCACCACTCTTCTCTGTCAGACCACAATTCACCCACAGTTCGACTCTTTTTCTCCCTTTCAAGAGACCCTTTCTTCTACTATCCACTCCCAAGTCCTTACCGGACAATGGCGTCGGGGTTTCGACTTCAGTTGCCGCCGTTGAAGACCCAACACCCAAGCAGAAAGACCCTCTACTCGAAAAATCCTCTGCTGAGTCTAACGGAGCGGCTATGAGCATGACCTCTGCTGCAGAAATTGAGGTTTTGACCAAGTTTGAGGAGCCTAGGTGGATTGGAGGAACTTGGGACTTGAAACAGTTTCAGAAAGATGGTTCCACTGACTGGGATGCTGTTATTGATGCTGGTGAAATTTTTACTTTTCGAAACATCCATTTCTGCTGTCTAATTTATTCCTAATTCCTTTTGTCTGTAACAAATTTCCATGAACTCGTCTCCTCAGAGGTGAGGAGGAGAAAATGGCTGCAGGATAATCCAGAAAGCACCAGCAATGATGACCCTGTAGTGTTTGATACATCCATTATACCTTGGTGGGCGTGGATGAAGAGATTCCATCTACCCGAAGTCGAATTGTTTAATGGTTTGTGAAAGCCTGTGTTTTCTTTTCTCTTTCTGTGAAAATCTATGTTGTTTTAACCATAACTTGTTGTTGTGCAGGCCGTGCAGCAATGATAGGGTTCTTCATGGCATATTTGGTTGATAACTTGACTGGAGTAGGCCTGGTTGATCAAATGGGCAACTTCTTTTGCAAAACTCTGTTGTTTGTAGCGGTCGTGGGAGTGCTTTTAATCAGGAAGAATGAGGATTTAGACAACATCAAGAAACTGGTTGAAGAGACAACCTTTTACGACAAGCAATGGCAAGCGACATGGCAGGACGACAACAAGGGTTCCGATTATGGTTAAAACAACAACGAGTCACTTCAAACGGAGTGGGGAGCGGAAGGATGGTGGGGCAGCGGCAGCGGCTGCGGGGTTGTTCATGACCAAACCTCCGTCCACGGGAGAGAATGGGGGTTTGATTATTTGGGTTTTTTTTTGTTTTTTAAATGTGATTAAAAATAATTTATTTTTAATTTTTAAATATGACGGGGATTATAATTTTATTATTTTTTAGATATGATGTGGAAAACTGGGTGGGATGTGGCATACCCAGTCAGATTTCCGTTAGGGGTTAACGGGGTTTAACGCCCCAATTACCGTTTTGTTTCAAAATTTAAAGTTTAATTGCTACTTCGTGATTTTTGAAAGGTTGGTTACCATTTTGTTTTTTGCATCAAAGTTCAGTGACCGTCTGTGTACTTTACCCTTTTTTAAATGTAGCTCAACGGTCACTCGTACCGAAACGTTTTGTAACTGTTTCGATATAACTCATACCGTTTCGATACGGCCAGAGGCGTTTCGATACGGCTTGCTGCACCAGGCTTCAATGGCTAGTTCTGAAGAAGGTCGTTCCGATATGGACTCGCCTGTTCCGAAACAGACAACACTAGAACTGGAATTAATGAGGGAAATAAAGTCTTCAACGGCTCTAATTCAATCCCAACGGTCGTCAACGGCTACAAACTCATTTGGGATTATAAAAGGGACCTCCAAGAATTACGGGAAGACTAATGCTTCTGTTGTTACAACACTATGATTTCAAATTGTCTTTAGAGCTAAATTTGTATATTTCTTGTATAGACAACACTAGTGAGCTAAACATTGTCAAATTTGCTCAAGTGTTTAGGTTTTGGGTGACTGATTAATAGTGCAACAAATACCTATTAGAGGGATTTCAAGTTTTCTTAGAATTTCTCTTGTAAGAGAGTGCTTGATCAAGCTTTGGGTAGAAAGCTTGATCATTGTAACGGTTTCCTCCTAATCTGAGAAAAGGGGACGAAATTCTTAGTGAATTTGGTTGAAATCCTTAGTAGGAAGCTAAGGTAGTAGATGTAGCCTTTGGGTAAGAAAGTCAAACCACTCTAAATTCTTGTGTTCAATTCTTATCTTTTAGCTTCCACTTAAACACCCAAAAATCAACCTTCTCCACCACTTGGCAAGCATCTCGGTTGTGACCATCGAGCTCAACAATTGGTATCAGAGTGAGGCTCAATTGATCGAGATTAACATCCTATTGAGGTGATCTGGGAAGCTCGATACATCAATCCAACCAACTGAAGCAATGGCACACTCAATCGACAAGTCACCATTCTTCAACGGTGAACATTATGCCTATTGGAAGAATATGATGAAGTTCTTCATCAAGGGTAAAGATTATCATCTATGGGACCTTGTTGAAGATGGATCGTTTGTGCCAACAAGAAGAAAGGCGGAGTGGAATGCCAACGACAGGAAGATGATGGAGCTCAATTGCAAAGCCTTGCACTTCATCTTTTGTGCTTTAGGCCCGGACGTATATGCCCAAGTCTCTTCTTGTGAGAGTGCCAAGGAAGTTTGGGACAAGCTCGAGGTTACATACTGGGGAACAAACAGAGTAAAGGAGACCAAGATCGGCCTCCTCAACCACGAGTATGAGAACTTCAAGATGGATCCGGAAGAGGACATTGAGAAGATGTTCCATCGATTCTCCACCATCACCAATGGACTCAAAGGTTATGGAGAAGCCATACCGGAAGAAAAGCTTGTTTGAAAGCTTATCTACTCCTTTCCCGAGTCATGGGACTTGAAAAAGACCGCCACCATCGAAGCCAAAATCTCAAGACCTTGAAGCTTGATGAACTCATGGGGTCACTTCTCACTCACCAAATCATGAAGAAAGACAAAGAAGAGGAGAAGAAGAAGGAAGAGATAAGAAATGTGGGGAAGAAGAAGATCATAGAGCTAGGCATCAACGAGAGTGCCGTTGCTCTCAAATCCTCCAAGTGTAACCATGTTGATACAAGCGAGGAGGAGGATGAAGAAGAAGAGATAGTTCATCTCTTCAAGAAGTGTGCCTTATTTATGAAGAAAGCAATGAAAGAATTCAAACGTAAATCAATGTAGAAGAAAAGGGCAAGCACTTCAAGCCATAAGAAGAAGGCATATGTGGCTACTTGGAGTGATGAAGACTCCACCGACGATGAACAAGCCAACCTTTGCATTATGGCCATCGAAGAAGATTCAAGGGTAACTTCTAATTCATCTATCTCATGTTCATATTCTTTTGATGAATTACAAGATGCCTATGATGATTTGGTTTTAGAGTTTAAAAGTCACATTTTGAAAAACAAGAAAGTTGTTTCAAATTTGAAAATTCAAAATGATTTGATTTCTAAAACCAAAATTGAACTTGAAGCAAAACTCAATGAGTTTGAGCAAAAATGTGTTGATTTACAAAATTTGCTTCATAAAGTTCAAGAGAAAAAAGATTTGATTTCCAAAGAGTTTGAAAAGAAAAATAGTTTTGGAAAATCAATATTTTATGTTAGACAATCTAGTGCCTCTAGATTTGTAAATGGTAAAGTTTTTAGAGGTATTTGGGTCCCAAAAGGACTAAGTACTTCAACTAAAAAGGATGAAATTGAAAAATGGATTCGTAAGGGGACTAAACTTTGTGCAACTAATGTCTATGGATCCAAAGCAATTTGGGTACCGAAAATTACTTGATTGTCTTGTTTAGGTGTGATGGAGATTGATCAACAAGTCCAAATTTGAGGGGAAGCTCGATGCACACAAGGAAGTCCAAGTGTTGGTAAAATCTAGTTGTTTTTATTTATTTAATTTGATTTTTAATTCAACTAGATTATCATATATGTTGGACTAACATTATTTGATGATACTTTGAGTAAGGGGAGCCATTTTAAAACCGAAATTCTCATTTGTGTCAATTTTTTAACCTCCTAAGTTATTTTGAACTTAAAGTTATTTAAATTCTTTTTGATATAACAAAAATGGGGAGAAATGATTTGAAAAATTGATTTTTCAAGAGAATAAGTGGGAGCTTTAACTTCTTTTAATTTTTGAAATCCCTTATTTAAAATTTTAAAATACAAAGGGAGAGAATCCCAAACAATTTTTCAAGTTGGTTTTATTATATCAAAAGGGAAAAATTGTAGAACTAATGTTTTGATATAATAATTGAAAAATAGTTTTGGACTAAATTGAAAAGATTTCAAAAATGCATTTAAGTCCAAACAACTTGAAAATAAGTTTGTGGATGTTTTAAATATTTTTGGCAAGGTTTGAAATGTTTTTAAGTAGCAAAACCAGGGTTTTCAAGGTACCCGTTTTGATATAGGCCAACCTATTTCGAAACAATTTGAAACTGCCAAAACACGTACCGAAACAAGGCTTGCCCGTTACGATAGGAGGATTTCGGTTTCGAAACACCCCTTTGGTGTTTCAATACGCCCAACGGTCAAAACCTCCATAACGGTCAAATTTTCCCAACGACTTTTTAAATACAGCTCAACGGTCACTCGTACCGAAACGGTTTGTAACCGTTTCGATACAACTCGTACCGTTTTGATACGGCCAGAGGCGTTTCGAAACGGCTTGCTGTACCAGGCTTCAACCGCTAGTTCTAAAGAAGGTCGTTTCGATACGGGCTCGCCTATTCTGAAATGGACAGCACCAGAACTACAATTAATGAGGGAAATAAAGTCTTCAATGGCTCCAATTCAATCCCAACGGTCCTCAACGGCTATAAACTCATTTGGGAGTATAAAATGGACCTCCAAGCATCAAGGAAAGACTAATTCTTCTATTGTTACAACATTATGATGTCAAATTGTCTTTAGAGCTAAATTTGCATATT
The DNA here is from genome assembly GCA_958450335.1 of Hibiscus tridactylites. Classification (NCBI taxonomy): domain Eukaryota; kingdom Viridiplantae; phylum Streptophyta; class Magnoliopsida; order Malvales; family Malvaceae; genus Hibiscus; species Hibiscus tridactylites. The sequence goes on from OY288275.1 coordinate 58,178,186, forward strand.
TCTTTTATAGACAACACTAGTGAGCTAAACATTATCAAATTTGCTCAAGTGTTTAGGTTTTGGGTGAGTGCTTAATAGTGCAAACAAATACCTATTAGAGAGATTTCAAGTTTGCTTAGAATTTCTCTTGTAAGATAGTGTTTGATCAAGCTTTGGGTAGAAAGCTTGATCGTTGTAACGGTTTCCTCCTAATTCGAGAAAAGAGGACGAAATTCTTAGTGAATTTGGTTGAAATCCTTAGTAGGAAGCTAAGGTAGTCGATGTAGGCTTTGGGTTAGAAAGCTGAACCATTGTGTTCAATTCTTATCTTTTAGCTTCCACTTAAACACCTAAAAAGTCAACCTTCTCCACCACTTGGCAAGCATCTCGATTGTGACCATCGAGCTCAACAAGTTCTCTACCACTTGTAAATATCTACCAAGCACTAGGATGATCTAGAGGTGGAGGCCTATAAATAGGACCATCCCCTTCATTTTGCAACTCTCTCAAGATTTGAAGCATTGTAAAACCTTGTAAGCTCTCTTTCAAAGTTCAATACAAGTCATTTCTCTTGTAAGTTCTATTGCCTTCTCTACTTTGTGCTTTCTTTTCATAGCGTTGCGTGAATAAGGTTGTTAGCATTGAGTCGAGAGTGCTAACGTCGAATGGATAGCTCGAGACAATAAGTCTGTGACACTAGGCTCTACAAGAGCACGAGCAATGTTATTTAAAAAATATCTTTGAATTGTCTAGTACTAGATGTATTGTTGACTTAAACTAGCCGAAAACAAAATCGACAATATGAACATTTTAACCTTTTATGGCTCTTAAGCAATATCAATGAATAAAATATTTACATATCCAAGGACTAATATGTTGCTGGCTAAATAAAACACTAATAAACAAAAAATATGTAACCACATTTTTATAGCAGAGACATCTTGTCCCTTAAAAATAGTAGTTACCAAATATTACCTCTTGATATCTTCTGGAGCAATCACTTTCAGAAGGTAAATTTCATTTCTAAATAAATGATGCAAAAAGCTATCATGCCTAGATAAACACAAGATAAAAATAGAAAAACCAAAAAAAATAAAAGACATCTGTTAAATAGGAGACCGTCTTAGAAATATCATGGCATGTACTACTTTATGGTACTCTAAACTGCGGGGAGACAAATGTTATACACAAATTTATCGTCTTCACACAATTTTATAAATACCTTTCGGCTCTTTCATGTCTGGTGAACACCAAATATGATCCGCGATAGTAAATTTTTTTGAAGGAAAACTTTTTTTGAAGACTAATATTTCAGAGCTCTCAAATTTTCTGAGGATAAGACATATACAGAGGGCTCTGCATGATATTCACGTACCCAACATGCATGACCCAAATACTTGAAAGTTGGACCTATCTTTACCAACCATCCATAGGTTGTCACGAAGTCTGACAGATTGGTAATTATCTAATCATCAATAGCACTAAAAGGCTATAAATACCCATGCCCTCGATGAGAGAGACTAAGTCTGAGAACAAATATGATACGTCTGGGAAGGCAGATTTAAAAGAATTGTACCCCTCTCTTTCTCCTCTCATCTGCTCCACTTCAACCACCGTATTGTCTGTAATTCTTCACCTCAAATTTAAAGGGGATAAACCGCCTGAATCTCCTAGAAGTATCTTGGTTCACCGTCTCTACTTTTCTAAATCAATACTTCTTTATTTTGACATCAACAATAACATAGCAGCTTCAAATATTTTATACATAAGATTTTAATTCTATATGATCACAAATAATTAAATTTATTTTTATATATGAATTTGTGATAATAAACCCTACAAATAGAAGAGAAGTTCGGAGATCTAAATAAGAGGAGAGAGTTACTTAACCTATCAATGAGGAAATATATAGTTTAGTTGATTGGGTACTTTTGTCTAATTTAGTGATGACATTGCTGCTCTAACTTTTTATTTGATTACAAAACCTAATTTAATGTCATTTGCTTTCTTGGATTCAATTCAAACTTCAAAGATTGTTCTCTACCGACAATCCTTACCAAGTTTTGTGGAATATAATTTTTTTTTGTTTTTTTGGTGTTCGTCTTAACCTTAAAAAATTAAGTTTAAAATTTAGGGATGATGTTTAAGGTATATGATTTAACTTTTAGACTTTAAGTTTTAAATTTAAAATTATTGTGTAGAGTTTAATTTTTTAATGTTGGTGTATATATAAAAACACCAAAAAGAGACGGCGAATTATTCAAATAGTTTTTTTTTAGTATAGGGTATTTTTTAATGGCTTGCTTAATTATAAAATGTTACAAACTAGTCATTTGAGTTATTAAAAGTTACAAAATGATCCACTAACGCTAATTTTTCAACATAGAAATGACGTGTACATCAAAAAATTGGTACAATAATTAATTTAATCACCAACGTTTACATATTATCTTAAATAAATTTAAATTTTTATAATATTTTTTAGTGTTATAACATAAAAAATAACACGAAAAAAGTATTAGATTTTTTCCCTTCAGAAATGATGAGAAACTTGAACTCTCTTTCCAAAATGAGGAACAAACATTCATCGGACACAGTTAACTATGATTCCTTGGAAGTATAGTTAAAAACAGCAGTATTAACCCGTTTAGAGAGACAAGCTTCATAAATTTCCAGGACAAGTCGAGCATCCTTTTCCACAAGTTCCATATACCCTTTGGTTTTGGTAAGGTTGTGAATGTTGTGCGTAATCAGACTCAAAGCCGCATCGAGCAGGAGCTTGGCGCCGTGCTGGTGAGCGAAAGCATAGGTCAGGAGTGAGTTATCCCAGTTCAATTTCGACACCAGGAACTTCTCGCAGAACCCTTCCAGATGTTTCACCTCGTACTTTTCAGCAAAAACCAGAAGATCACAAGCCATTTGCTTATCCACCCAAGCTTCTGCAGTGTACAAATACTTCACAAAGGCTCGCAGCACATCGTGTGATACGTCACCGATCTTAATTGTTCCACTTCTGCTCTCTTCCATCTCATGTTCGAGCATTGCTTTGAACACCGGTGAACGATTCGCCAAAACGGCTTTATGCGCGAGAACAGGAACAGGAACAGGGGATCCATCATCGGAAGCTACCAAAACGACGTCCGGGAAGACGGGGTCGGGCGAGGTGGGGGAGCCGCGGTTGGCTTGATCGACCGGGGACCAAAGGCGTAAAAAGGCGACTTTGGCATCGAGATCTTCCCACGCGCGATAGAGTTCATTGTTTTCGCGCAGGAATTCTTCCTTGGCCTCGCTGGCCATCTCGTGCCGGCGTCGCAGGGGGCGTACTCGACGTAGCAGGTTTTGCACCTCATCGTCTTGGCGTCGCTCTCCATCTAGGAATGCGATCCAACCACCTGGTGACACTGATGCCGTCGCATTATTACATATTATATAAAGATTTATAGAGTGGCGACCTTTATTATATTGTGTAGGACAAAACACGTGAAAATGATGGGTTATTATTGCTAGACCACAACTTTTTATTCCCTAATGTTATTGACAACCCATGTAAAAATATGCCACATCCACAAGCATAAGCATAACGAACAAGGAATATTTAATTAGACAAGATAGCTTCGAATATTTTAAGGTCATATGATAAATATGGAATGAGAATATTCAAGGTCATATGATAAATATGGAATGAGAATATTAAAATAGGCTAAAGAGGTATTTTTGTTCCCGAGTTCGACTCAAAAAATTAATTTAATATTTCGCCGAAAAACGTATTTAATTAGGTTTTCTAATTCGCGAATTGCATCAAATTAATCATTTGACCGACGTTGACCGTTACATTGCCGATGTGAAAGTTAATGGTGACGATGTGGCAGTCCATGATGCTGACGTTGCAGTACACATGTGATGATGATGTGACAAAGGGGCTGAATTGATTATTTTTACTTAATTCGATGGAATAATTGATTTTTTTTGTCAAATTTAGGGGCATAGCTGATTTTAATTACAAGTTCGATAACTTACTTAATTTTTAACTTAAAAAAATAAAAAAATATTAAAATTTTAAAAATATTTAAATAATATGTAGATATTCGAAAATATTAAAAATTAAAAACACTATAGTAAATTTAAAAAAAATAGGTGAAAACAAAAAATTAAAAATATCAAAAAGCTATAGATTTAAAAAACTCAAAAAATCAGTAAAAAAACTTCGAAATTCAAAAATATTTATAAACCATCGTAAAAGTCTTCCACTTGTTCTGGTTATCCTAAGGCTACTAATATTCCTTAAACATATTTTCAATAGAATCATCCTTTTATTAGAGTAAAAATTATAAAACTAGAACCTTTTTTTCTACATCAAATATAAATGAACATCTATATGATATAGAAAAGCGAAAGAAATTTTGAGTTTTATTATTACTTTAATACAAGGTTGATTCCACTAAAAATTTGTTTGAGGAATGACAATACTCAGAATGATGAAATCGAAGACTTTTTCGATTAAAGTGTTCAATTTTTTAATACTTTATAAATATTATTTAATATTTAATTTTTATATTTAAAACTTATCCGCTTATAATTTCTAATACATTTTAATTTTTATATTAGTTTTTATTTTCAATAAATTTTCAATATTTTGTTTGTTTATATTAAATTTACACATTTTTATAAAAAAAATAAGAATATTTTAATTTTTTTGTGAGATTTCTCACTTTTTATTATTTTTTTAAATTATCATGGACCTAAAGGATGTATACATTAATTTGTTAATTGATTATTCATATATTCTATTTGTAAAAGTTCAACTTGAAAAATTAAATTATTTATCTAATTTTATTCAAAAATTAAATAAATCGATTAAATTAGCTTGAAATTTAAACAATTTATTTATCCAATTTTAATATTTTTAAAATTTTAATAATTTCCTAAATTCTTATTTTTAGATTAAATATTAAAGAAGTTGTGGAACTTTCAATTAAAATCAATTATTCACTCGAATTCGGTTAAAAATCAATTTAGCCCTTCTACCACATCATCATCACACATGTACTGTCATGTCAGCATCGTGGACTGTCACGTCAACACCATTACGGTCAACATTGGTTAAATAGTCAATTTGTTGCAATTCGCGAACTAGAGAACCTAATTGAGTGTATTTTTCGGTAAGGGACTGAATTGATTTTTTGAGTCGGGAAAATACCTCTTTAGCCTATTTTAATATTCTCATTCCATGTTTATCATATGACCTTAAAATTAAAAGGCAAAAGTGTGATCAATATTATGATATTTTTATTTAATTAAATTTATTTTTATTTAATATTTCATAGTAACTTTTTATTTAATAAAGATATCGTTTTTAATGGGTCAGATTTTTTAAGGAAAGAGATGATTTTATTAAATACAATACTTAATATAATATTTTTATTTTATTTTATTTTTATTAAACTTTAACATTTAAATAAAATAATATAATAAAAAATATTGATCTAAATCATAAAATTTATAAATAAATAGGGGTCATTTTTAAGTCTAAATAAACTTTTCAAGTACTAAACTGAATAAAAAACTCCGAAAGACTTAATATGTCATTTATTCTTTCATTAAAATCAAATAAGTTTGACCTAATCAGATGTTGACGTGGCGTGATTTTATTGGTCAAAACCCTTTTAACAAGTCTTAAGGGTATGATACAATATGGATAACACACAAAAACATTAGTGAAAATACTAGGGTAAATACTAGGATAACAGACGAAAACATTAGTGAAAATACCTCATTAAAAACAGCTAAACACTAGGGACAATTTATATATTAAACTGATAAAAATAGGGTAAATTGCATTGAAAGTCACCCAGTTATTAGTGCATTTACAAATAAGTCACTCAATTATTAAAAAATTCAATTAGGTCACTCAATTAAAGTTTCGTTACGATCGGATCACTCGCCCGTTAAAATACATACAAATATCTAACAAGGTGTGTTATAATGGCAATTTTAGTCATCAAAACTTATATATTTTTATCAATTTAGCCATAATTCAAAATTTTAGTCTTAATTTAAAAATAATTCAATAAATTTAACCCTTTATATTATTATACAATTTTCTTAGTAATTTCATATTTTTAATTGAATTCATTATTTCCCGTTTATTTTAAAATAAACTAATAATTAAACTTTCTAAGTTACTGAATTTTATTATTAAATAAATTTCTTAAATTTCATGCAAGTCTGTGTATTTTTATTAAAAAATTTGTATAATTTTTACAATAATTTTCATTTTTGTTCTTATTTACAAATTTATTAATTGTTAAATAGTTTTATTACTATAAAAATCTATAAGTTTTTTTATTCAAATTTAAAACATGACACGTAGTTTTTTTTTTACCTAATGAAACATAAGCATGCATGAAGTGATGACAAATATATTTTCATTACATTAATATATATAATATTCTTTCTATTATATGATTCATTTATGTAATTAATTCTAAGCTTATGTTAAACTAATCAACACAAATTTTAAATTTTTTATTTATATATTTCATGTGTTCGTATGATTTGCTAAAATATGTTATTAATTATTGATGTTATTGCATATTTATAACATTGTTCATTTAAATAATTTAAAAAGTATTTATTACTTATAAAATTAGATAACATATAAATATACTTTTATAGTTCTAATCATCTGACATATACTATGGCTCTGATTGGTAAACATCGGTTTGAGCTAAAATTAAAGGTTTCGCCAGTGAAATCCGTTAATTTAGATGATTGGTGAATAGCGGATTGAGGTGAAATCTCGAATTTTAAAAAGGCTGCTAATAGGAGTTTTTTGAAATTAGAAGTTTTGACATGAAAGTTGTAAAGACTCTTTTACTCTTAATAATTACAAAAAATCTCCAAATAACCTAAATTTAACATTTCCTATTTTAATTCTCCACCCTCTTTTGTTTCTTTTTATTCTCATATAGTTATATATATATATATATATATTTAAATTTATTAATTAATTAAATTATATTAAAATAACCATATAAATAATAAATTAATATATAAATCCTCCAAATATGCTTAGTAATATATTAAAAAATAATTTTTATAAATCTAATTAATATTAATAGATACAAAATATTGATAACTAATAAACTACTCAAACAAGTAATGAATATAATCATGTCCTTATATGTCATTTTGTTTGTTTAAATAATAAAACAACTATCAGTTATCAGTTAATTTTACCAAACACTTTTATACAATCAGCTAATACAATCCGCTAGTCAAATCAACTAATGCAATCAACTATCAGCTAATGTAATCCGCTATTAGCTATCCGCTAATTGTCAAACATGTATATATATATATATATATATATATATATATATATGTATTTTTAAGATTCATATACATATTTTTTAATTTGATTATAATTATAATTTATATTTTATAATATGAACTACTAGATCCGAATGAAATGATACCAAAATATTTCTTAAAAGATAATAATAATAATAATAATAATAATAATAATAATAATAATAATAATAATAATAATAATAATAATAATAATAATATACACGTTTATGATTAATTGAAAATATCAAGTTTGATATAACTCGTGTTATTGAGGGTACCCAAGTAGAAATGATGATGAACGGTGAAGAACAAACAATTTGAGAGAAGAAAAATGACTAGATTGATATATTTTTTAAATATGAAAAGTTAAATTTATTGAATTATTTTTAAATTAAGACTAAATTGATAGAATGTATAAATTTCAAAGACTAAAACTATTATTACACCCGTTGTTAGATATCCGTTTTCATTTAAACGGATGAGTGCCCCGACTGTATGTTTTAATAATTGAGTTATCTGATTGTAATTTTTAATAAATAAGTGACATGTTCTAGTTTACCCACCCAAAAAGATTAAGGGTAAACTACTCAAATGACCACTTAATTATAAGGGTGGTGTCGATATTACCACCATATTTTCAATTGTGTTAATATGACGACATAACTATTTAAATGGAATCAATTAAGTCATCTGTCGTTAAAACTTAACAGAAATAGTGACATGGCAAATAACAAAAATTTATATAATTATAGATTTGGTCCTTATTACTTATACATCATATTAAATTGATTCCAATTTTAATTAAATTCACTAAATAACAAGATTACTGTGTGGATTATTATTTTTTAAATAATTAAAGGCTAAATGGAGATTTCTTCAGCAGAATTAGTCCTAATATTTCAATTATTTTTCAATTTAAACCTTAATTATTTTACAAGTTTTAAATGTCCGTGTTTAGGCATTTTGGGTTTCATCTTCTCCGATCTTTATCCCTTCCCTTTCCTCCATTACTGCATCTTCAGTTGATAAAATTATCAACTTTCTTTGAGGTGACTAGTGGACGGTTGGAAAAGAAGAAGAGCAAATATTTAGAGAAAAAAAGGGGGTTAAATACTTGAAAAAATCTTTTAAATTTTTGATTCTGCCCAGTGGAATCTTCCTCAGAGGCAAAGAATTAGAAAGAAAAAAGAAATTACATTTTGATTCCACACTGACGATGCTCTGGGCTTGAAGATTTCACCTTCGATTTGAACTCAAAATAGGAACAACCATTTTTGCAAAGTAAATTTTGGGTTTTATTTCACTTTAAAATATGGGGTTTTTTAAAGATAATCTAAGTTCAGTGAAATGGTAACTAAGAGAAGAGAGCAAGAGATAAACTGTAACTAGAGAAAAGATTTATAATCATTTTATTGAAGTACAAAATATATGGTGTTTTGGAATGGGTTTTTAGACTAACTACAGATTCAACAGATCTAACAAACCAATTGCTTGGTCGATTGGTTTTCAATGACAATAAACAAGTGTAGCTTCGACCACATCCACCGTCGTTGTAGTCGCATTTTCACGCACCTCTACAACTATAAGTTTTGTTGAGACAACAATGGTGGAAAGTTGGGGAAGAAGATGAGAATAAGAACAAAGATTTTGAGAAAAAAATGAGTAAACCACTCAAATGACTAAAATGATAAGATCTGTAAGTAATAAGGACCAAAATACATAATTATACAAATTTCTGATAATTGCTACGTCATTTTTTTTGTTAGATTTTAATCGCAGGTGGCTTGCTTGATACCACTTAAATAATTGGGTAAATTACATAAATGGTCACAAACTTTTAAGGCAAGTTCATTTTGGTCACAGTACTTTTAAAATATTCGATAAGATCACAAAACATTTAGTTCAATTTCGATCCGGTCCCTCTCGTTAGCTTTTCGTTTTAAAAAAATGGGTAAACTACATCAATCATCACTCAACTTTCTTCTCACACTTATTTTGGTCACTAGAGTTTAACAATTTTCAATTTAATAACTTAACTTTCGAATTGTTCTTATTTTGTCCACTCTCAAATGACATGGTTATAAAAATAGAAAAATTCGATTAATCCTTTAAAAACTTCAGGTAATGTTTTTTTACTTTTCTTATTAAATTTACCATATTACCATATTTGATATTTTAATAAGCAAAGTAAAAAAAATATTACTCGAATCAAAATTTTCAATTAACCAGTCAATCAATTATCAGATTTAATTGGTACAATATAAGATCGAAAATTGAATAATATGAATTTAGCAACTAACTAAAAAATATTTTTAAGGATTAATCAAAAATGATTTTAGTATAAAATTTTAAAATAAATTATTTTGATTCGGTTACGGTTCACAGTTTAAGCAAAATTGATTAACTGATCTGATCTTTTATATGTAATATTTCTAAATTTGCATTACAATATCTTATAGTATAGTGATTTTGATACCTTCTGATTTTTTTTTTGAAATTTTGCCTCTGGGTGAACTTTCAGTTTTGACTCTCTAATTGTTTTAACAGTTTCATCACAACCAAAAAATTATTAAATTTACCATATTATCATATTTGATATTTTTAATAAACAAAGTAAAAAAACATCATTTCTATAATCAAATATTTTGGTTAATTGGTTAATCGATTATCTGATTTAATTGACACAATATAAGATCGAGAATTAAATAATCTGAATTTACCAATTAACCAAAAATAATTTTTTAAGGATTAATCAAAATTTTCTATTTGTATAAACATTTCATTTGAGAGTGACCAAAATATGAACAATTTGAAAGTTAAGTGATTAAATTGAAATTTTTTAAACTCTAGTGACCAAAATAGGAGTGAGAAGAAAGTTGAGTAATGATTGGTGTAGTTTACCCATTTTATTATTAAGGAAAACTAACGGGAGGAACGAGAGAGACTATATTTGTAACCCCCTCGTCCCGGTCTGGCCGGATGACCGGTCCGAGTGGGCCACACGGGGAAAACCGAAGCGAAACCCGTTAAGGTTCCCCCTCGGTTAGCAACCCTAATTTTTTTTCTTTAACTTAATCTTTTCTAAAAGTTCATTTAGGTCCTATGTGATCAAACAGCGGAATAAATTACATGAGATAATCATTCGAACCCAAAGCAACATTTGAACAACCCAATTTTAATCTTTTATACAGGCCGTTTCGAAACACCCTTGAGGCGTATCGAAACGCCTTGACCAGGTCAACTGCCTCAGAGCCCTTATAAGGGGTCGTATCGAAACGGGGGTCAACCGTTCCGAAACGCCCTCAACGGTCAACTTCTCGTGGTCAACGAGATTTTGACCGTTTCGAAATCCTCAGACCCGTTTCGAAACGCATTCATCTCGCCATTTTATCAGAATTTCATTAGTCCAACGTTCCGAAACCCGTATCAGAACAGGGGCTCTCAGAGACCAAACCGTATCGGAACGCGTTCCGATACGAGGTCCCTGAAGCCTACCCGTTCCGAAACGACCCAGTCCGTTTCAAAACGCGGGCTGCCTGCAACCTTTGAAAGACAGATTTAGGGGAATTTCAACAAGTCTAAAGGTCCCATAGGACCCCTAAAGGCAAACAACACCAACCAACAAAGTCTAGAGGCATACATCCTAGGTTTAGCATACTCAAACACCCACAAGACATGGATTTAAACAATCTTTCATACATGGCAAATACTCATTAAAGACATATCATAAAAGCATGCTTGAAGACTTTAATAGACAGAAGATACCAAATCGTCACATATAGGTTTACATGCCATCAAACAATCTTAAGCATCCATAAGACATACATCATTCAAGCATTTGGCAAGTTATATCATGCTTACAAACCAAGTCAAGCCATAGATATCAAAATCATATATGAGTCTTACAAAGCTCATTCAAACACACCCTTGCCACATTGCTAAACTACTACATAATTAATAACCGTACTTGAGCAACAAAACTTGGAAGCCCTTCTTGCCTTGCTCCGAGCTAACACCACGCTAATGATCTGCATTGTTGAAAAAGAGAGCGTAAGCTATAAGCTTAGTGAGGATGCTCTAAAACCGAAAACATCAACAATGCAGGGTTCAAGCATGTATTCCCTAATTCTCATTTCTATCATGCATAGGCATAAAGGCGAGTAGACCTAGCTAGTCTTTCAAGAGGCATAATATGTCATCTTACATCGTACTAAGCTCAAACATCACTTATCAACATCATGCATCGCAAATATAAGATCAAGTTCAATTGGCCACTATTAGTTTACCCGGATGTGCGGATTTAATCTCAACATTCACATTACCTCGGTGGGATTACACTCATCACCGGACCTTGCATGGGCGGGATTCCACTCATCACCACATGCCCTACGGATGGGATTCCACTCATCATCCCGTAGAATATATAAAAGTTTCCTGTAAAATATTACATCACCGTACTCCTCCTTGATGACTTAACGCCATCAAGGCCACATACGTTTGACTCAATTTGTGTGCACACTAATCCTAATGATCGATCATTTACACCCGGTAAGTTATTTAGTGCCAATTTTCATTTACCACATCACATATCCATCCATCATATCTCATGCTCATCACATACACATATCATGGTACACATGTACAAATTAACCCACATTTTACAAGAGCATAAATAGGCAACCACAATAGCATTTAATGGAAATCAATAGCTAAATCAACAACTTGAATTCACACAGAAATGGCCTACCAAGCACATTTCAACTCACACACTACACACACTCGAACCAAACTTTAAAACATGTTTAAAGTCACTCACCACTCTTCCTTAGCAACCAAAGTAAGCCTCCTACAAGCCCAGACTCGATCCCAATGTTCCTTCAACGTCTCCTCTTGCTTCTAGCCAACCAAAAACACATTCATTTTCCCAATCAATGCTAAAATTCAGTCAACACTCAACTCTTGAGCTCAAATCAACTTCAACAAATTTCCCAATCAAATAAATCCCCAAAAAATGCCCATTTTCGTGCTCCCTCAAACCCTAGCTGAAAATTCCATTTTCAATCATCCAAATGACCCCCAAATGGTCCCAAAACATCCTCCTAACATACATAAACCATCAGCCCTCTAATTTCAACCTAAAACCCACCAAAAATCAAGTTTTAGACACCTTAAAAATTGTCTCAAGAACCCATTTCGAGTTTTCACCCAAACCTAACCATTTTAACATATAATGTACATTTTAATGTGAATAAACTAAAACCCAACTCTATATTTCAAAACAAATTGAAAATCTTCATAAAAACTCAAACTTTCACCAAACCCTAACTTTTCAAAAGTGGGTAGTTTTAAAATCTATGACCATGAATAGATAGAGGATGAAGAGAAGAGTTAGAAAACGTTTTTACCTCTCAAAATGGCCTTGGAATGAAGATGAGATTCAATGGAATAGTAACTTGGTAGTTTTAGAGAGCTTTGGGGTTTCTAACGTTGGGGGGGGGGAAAGAGAGTGGGAAAGATGAGAGCTTTTTCCTTTCTGTAGAACTAATGTTTTGATATAATAATTGTGCAACACCCGGGTTTAGGGGCCGGGTGAAAATAATATTAAAATATTATTCGGGTCCGGTTTTATAATTTAAATAAATTAAATAATGGTTCGGGTTTCGTTTTCAAATTAATTAATTTGATGTTGACTATGCTTTAGGATTAAACCCCAAATGGCCATGGATTATATACCCTTGTGAATATTCTATTTCATTAAGGGCAAAATGGTCTTTGGGCCTTTAAATTTAAAACAAAATAAAACACCTCTCTCTTACTATTCATTCTCTTCTTCAAAGAGAAAGCAACGGGTTGAAGAGCTCTTCCTCCTCTATCACTATTTCATCTCATTTCTCTTCCATTTCAACTCCATTTTGAAAGGTAATTACGTTTTTGACTTCCCCTCAACTCCCTCTCTTTAAAAGTACCACTTATTTTCATTTTCATGGAAGTTTTGGAAAATAGAGTTTTTGAAAGATTTTGATTAAAAATGGAAACTTTGTGTTGTTAAGCCTAATGTTTTGATTTAATATGGTTAGTTGTGATGTATAGAAGTTAAATGGTATAACATATGTGAATTTTGAATGATTTTGAGCAATTTTCGGATTTGGGTAAACATGAGGTTTTTGAAGGGTTTTGGGTGAGTTTTGGGGGTTGTTTTAGGTGGGTTTTGATAGGCTATTGTTAGTTCTATGGATAGGGGTTGAATTGGGATCGATTGTGGATGTAATGGAGGTTGGAAACATGGTTTTTGGGCATGGTTTTGGGGCTGTCCGAATTGGTTAAAAATGGGATATGTTCATAGCTTGCAACATGGTAAATTGTGATTGAATTGTATTCCGGGTTGGTCTTTTGATGTTGGGCTGATTGGAATTGTTTGAAATGTGTTTGAGGTTGTCTAGAAGCGGTAATTGGTGTTGGAGAAGCTTCGCGAGGAAATCCGGGTTTGTGGGAATGGTTGCTTGCTTGGCTTGGAGCTTGGAAGCTTAGGTGAGTGGTTAAATATTTTCAAAATGGTTTTAAGTATTTGGTTCAAGCATGTGAACCTAGGATGGGCTTGGTAAACCCACCTAGAGTTGGGGTTAGAGTGGTAGCCTAATCCCAAGCTTTGATTAGAGACTTTGGTTGCACTCTCTAATGGTTGTATATGCCTCGTGTTAAATTGTGATGGTGTCGATTATATATATGTTGTATACATGTATGTTGAGGCATGTTGGATGCATTGTTGTATGCATGATGATGATAGATATGATATGGTTATACACATGTGTAAAATATAATGTGATATGGTTGTTAATGATGTACATGTGGTGTTGGCATGTGAAATGATATTATGAGGTGGTTTCATGATCCGAGGATCATGGTGAGTACATGCTAGGCACGGAAATGTGGTTTGTGCATGACGGTAAGTCATGGTAAGTACGTGCTAAGCACGGAAGTGTTATGAATTGATATTATGAATGATTAATGAAATGTGTAGTATTGGCACTAGTATGCTTGGGTACAAATGATCGATCATTAGGATGTTAGTGTGTACACATGAGTCAAAAGTTGCGCGTGGCCTTGGTGGCGTTGAGTCACCAAGGAGGAGTACGGGTTCGCCCGGAAATTGTATTTATATTAGTCGGTGATGAGTGGAATCCCATCGACGGGGCGTGAGGATGAGTGGAATCCCCTCCGCGTGAAATAGGGCGTGAGGATGAGTGGAATCCCCTCCGCGTGAAATGGGGCGTGAGGATGAGTGGAATCCCCTCCGCGTGAACGGTGATGAGTGTAATCCCACCGTCAGGTAATGGTTGAGTTGTTGGATGTGAGTTCCAACGGTTATCCGCGTATTCGAGTCATAGCTAGGTGCCAATACAAATTGTAGTTTATGTTGCCAATATGTGGTTAATTGTGAGCCAATGTGATTTGGGATGTGTTGCTAACATGGTTTAATATATGTGATTTCATATGTTGTGGATTTAATCATGTCGAGCATGACATGATATTGAATATATGTTCATGCATCATCTATATTTATGGCTCGCGTGGATCGGAGGTAAGATCATGCATTTCATTATGGAAATAGCTCGTGCTTGGACCCTGCATTGTCGAAGGTTTGTTTTTATGAGCTTACCCTCACTAAGCTTTATGCTTACGCTCTCCTTTTTTCGACAATGCAGATCTTTAGCTTGGAGTTAGCAAGGAGCAAGATGAGGGCGTCCAAGCGTGTGGTGGTTTGCTCAAGTATGGTTTAATTAAATAACGTAATAGTCTAGCAATGGGAAATGCTACGTGTTTTAGGAGCTTGTATCTAGACTTCTTTGTGTTGGCCACATGTTGTTAATGCCTTATGTTGATGCTTTGGATTGATTATGGTTTGTAATGCATGAATGCTATGATGAATGTTTGGGTATGATGGCATGCCTTTAGATGTTTAGATTGCCTTGTCTTGGTGCAAACCTCATATGTTTTCCTTGTGCCTTTTAGGGCCTTTGAGATCCATGTATGACTTGTATGCCTTTTAAAGGATTGAGGTTGTTTTGATGGTATGTTATTTGTGATACTTTCTTAATGCATTATATACCATGTAGGTATGATTGTTCATATTCATGCCTTGAGTAGGTTGAGGTGCGATTAATCTAAGTCGTATGCCTCTAGACTTGGTGGTTGGTGTTGTGTGCTTTTAGCGTATTAAGCTCATATGTATGGCTATGTATGATTCTATTGTGTTTGTATCATCGAAAGTCTTTATATTGAAGCAAATTATGCTCCCCTGCATCAAGGTTTCGAAACTAGGGGTGAAGTTTCGAAACCTTTGCAAATTTTTGGATTCCAGAGGCCACTGCCCACCAAAGTTTCGAAACCTTTGGGCAAGGTTTCGAAACTTGATCAAAGGTTTTGAAACCTTCCCAAGGTTTCGAAACTTTTGGTGAAAAATGGGTTCCAGGGGTCACTGCCAGCCAAAGTTTCGAAACCTATGGGTAAGGTTTCGAAACCTTCTCTCAGAAATGCCTTGTTTGACCCTTGTGGGCCTGTTTAAAGAGAAAAACTTATAGGTACTAAGATGCCTTTAGTCAAGCCTAAAATTGGGATGTTTGAATGTGGTTTGGGAGTTTAAATGTTGTTTCGTATGTTATGTTCCGCGTGTTGTGGATGAGATAGAACGTGTCGATACCCATGACTGTTTTGTATGGCCGTGGTATGAATGTGTTTTTCCCTTGAATGTTTTCCGCTGTTGTGAATCACTTAGGACTTAATGTTCCTCTAGACAAGATTAATATAAAAAAGAGAAAAAAAAATTTAGGGTTGCTAACCGAGGGGAACCTTTACGGGTTTCACTCGGTTTTCCCCGTGTGGCCCACTCGGACCGGTCATCCGGCCAGACCGGGACGAGGGGGTTACAAATTGAAAAATGTTTTGGACTGATTTAAAAAGTATTTAAAACAATTTCCAAAAGTCCAAATAACTTGAAACTATGTTTAGGGATGTTTTAAAAGGTTTTCATATGTTTTCAAAAGCCAAACTTCACAAAACTGTCCAGGTGTTTCGAAACACCTTAGGGCGTTTCGAAACAGGGGCTTACAGTAGCCAAAACGTTTCGAAACTTGTTTCGAAACGGGCTTTCTTTGGACAGAATTTTTGCCCAGCGTTTCGAAACGGGCTAGGCCGTTTCGATATGCCCACGTGGCAATGACCCCAACGGTCATAAACCCCAACGGCTATTTTCCCAACTAACTTTTAAATGCAGGCGTTTCGATACAGGCTTATAACATTTCGATACGCGTTCCGAAACGGCAAGTAGGTGTTCTGAAACGGGTACCCTGACAGACTACAACGGCTCTTTCTATATTGAGGGTGTTTCGAAACAGGGTCGAGTGTTTCGAAACGGGGAGCTGCAGAACTGCATTTATGGTGGGAATTAAAGTCCTCAACGGCTCCAATATGATCCCAACGGCTAGTAACGTCTACAAACTCATTTGGGAGTATAAAAGGGACCTCCAAGCATCAAGAGAAGGCTAATGCTCATATTGTCAAACATCAAATGATCAAAGATTGTCTTAGCACTTAAAATGTCAATTCTTGTATAGACAAACACTAGTGAGCCAAAATTGTCAAATTTGCTCAAGTGTTTTAGGTTTTGGGTGAGTGCTTAATTGTGCAAACAAACACCTATTAGAGGGTTTTAAGTTTGCTTTATTTATCTCTTTGTAAAGAGGGTTTTGATCAAGGCTTTGGGTAGAAGCTTGATCGGTTGTAAGGGTTTCCTCCTAATCCTAGAAAAGGGGACGAATCAATTAGTGGATTGATTGTGAAATCTTTAGTGGGGAGATAAGGTAGTGGATGTAGGTGCTTGTTAGAAGGCCGAACCACTATAAATCATTGTGTCTTTTTACATTCTAGCTTCCACAACCCTTCCACCCAAAAATCCATCTCTCCACCACTTGGTGAGCAACTTTGTTTGATCGAATCGAGCCACACACAACTCAACACTTTCTTTTTGATTTGAAAAGTTGTCTTCCATTTTAATTGGCTAAATCACCAACAAGGTCCCTCCTTTATTATTTAAAACCCAATTAGATCCTAATTAAGGTTGAATTGATTTAATTTAATTTTACTAACTCGGACCACTAACCCGACTAACTCCCAACCCCAAAACACAGGTGTTACAACTCTCTCCCACTTAAGGAATTTCGTCCTCGAAATTACCTGACTGAAAGAGATACGGAAACTGCCTTTCCATATCCTCCTTCCTCTCCCAAGTGGCCTCATCCACACCTCGACGTTGCCACCGCACCTTTACTAACTCAATCGATCTACCCCGCAACACCTTACTGTCAGAAGCTAGAATCTCAACCAGTTCCTCTTCATAAGTCAAATCCGGATTCAATTCAATCTCCTCTATGGGCATAACATGCGATGGATCGGACCTGTACTTACGGAGCATCGAAACATGGAATACATCGTGTATCTTCTCTAGCTCGGATAGCAACCGCAATTGATAAGCAACCGGACCAACCCTCTTCACAATCTCATACGGTCCTATGTACCTCGGACTCAACTTCCTTTTTCGGCCAAATCTCATTACTTTCTTCCATGGAGACACTTTCAAGAATACCTTCTCACCTACTGAGAACTCAACTTCCTTCCTCTTCAAGTCGGCATAGGACTTCTGCCTATCCGAAGCAACCTTCAAACGATCACAAACCAATTTCACCTTGTCAGTTGTCCCCTTGAGCTTTAATTTTTTAATAGTGTTTTGAAACGGCTCATAACCGTTTCGATACCGGGGTTAAGTATTTTCAAAATTGAGCATCAAATGAACTAGCCGTTACTTGTCAGAACGGAATTTTTAAAAATTGGTTAATTGTTTCGATACACCCCTTTGGTGTTTCAAAACGGAGTTTGACACTTTCAAATGTGTGCAAAACCATTTCGATGCGGCCTATAGTTGTTCCGATATTGCCCTTTATCGTTTCGAAACGCCTTCCCGCATTTCGATACGGTCCCCTTGTTACATATAACGACTCTTTATTTTTTGAGGCTGTTTCGATATAGGGCCACGTGTTCCGATACGGGTAGTTGCAGAACTGCAATCTTAGAGGGAAGAGAGAGCCCCAATGACTCTATTGATGATCTCAACCACCCAAACGGCTAGAAATCAATGAGAAGGTATAAAAGCAAGTCTCCAAAGCACCAGCAACAACTATTGAACCTAAAATCAACATCCAAGCAATCAAATCCAAACCTTTGAGCATAAGAGTTAAATTCTTGTACCCAACTCATTTGGAGTTCTTTATTGTAAATCTTTTTAGAGTTTGGGGAATGTATATTTGTGATTGGGTAAACAATTAACCTTTGAGAGGTACTTTTAAAGTTTGTCTATCTTTCTCTTGTAAAGAGTGTTCTTCTGTCAATCTTTGGGTAGAAAGATTGATCGGTTTGTAAGGTTTCCTCCTAAGTTGAGAAAAGGGGACGAATTCAAGTTAGTGAGTTGTTGAAATCCTCAATAGGGTGTTGAGGTAGTGGATGTAGAGCTTGTTCGAAGCTTGAACCACTCTAAATTGTGTTGTCTTCATCTTTTAAATTTCCTACTTGCACCCTTCAATTTTTATTCTACCAATTCACCCCCTCTTGGTGTTTAGCCATTGTTTGATCAACTCAACAGTTTTCTTGTAGGCCAATATGTATCTACACAAATGCTTACCCTTAGTTGAGCTCTTTTTGGTTTTGGTGATCTCGGGTAAGAATTTCGGTACCTACCTTTTCTCTTACGGTGTCTGTAAAAAAGTATGTATATTTTGTAATAATTTTTGTACCTACTTAAATTTTAATCGTTCTTGTAAGAAAATAAGTTTTCTCGTAGGAAAATATGTATGTACTCAAATTATAGAACTAAATGTTTTGATATAATAATTGAAAAAAGTTTAAGACTAAATTGAAAAGAATTTAAAAAATACTTTAAGTCCAAACAACTTGAAAATAAGTTTGATGATGTTTAAAAAGGTTTTGGCAATGTTTGAAACGTTTTTAAGTAGCCAAACCAGTTTTTTCAAGGTACCCGTTTCGATACAGGCTAAACTATATCGATACATTTTGAAATTGCCAAAACACGTACCGAAACAGGGCTTGCCCGTTTCGATATGAAGGGTTTCGGTATCGAAACACCCCCTTTGGTGTTTCGATACGCCCAAAGGTCAAAACCTCCCCAACGATCATATTTCCAAATGATTTTTTAAATACAGCTCAACGGTCACTCGTACCGAAACGGTTTGTAACCGTTTCGTTACGGCCCAATACCGTTTCGATACGGCCAGAGGCGTTTCGATACGGATTGCTGCATGAGGCTCCAACAGCTAGTTCTGAAGAAGGTCGTTTTGATACGGGTTCGTATGTTCTGATACGAACAGTTGCAGAACAACATTAATGGTGGGAAATAAAGTCTCCAACGGCTCTAAAACAACCCCAACGGTCCTCAACGACTACAAACTTAATTGGGAGTATAAAAGGGACCTCCAAACATCAAGGAGAGGTTAATGCTTCAATTGTCAACAACATTATGATGAAAGATTGTCTTTAGAGCTTAATTGCACATTTCTTGTATAGACAAACTTGTGAGCTAAACATTGTTAAATTTGCCCAAGTGTTTAGGTTTTGGGCGAGGGCTTAGTTGTGCAAACAAATACCTATTAGAGGGATTTCTAGTTTGCTTTGAATTTCTTTTGTAAGAGAGTGTTTGATCAAGCTTTGGGTAGAAAGCTTGATCGTTGTAACGGTTTCCTCCTAAACCGAGAAAAGGGGATGAAATTCTTAGTGAATTTGGTTGAAAACCTTAGTAGGAAGCTAAGGTAGTGGATGTAGGCTTTTGGTTAGAAAGCTGAACCATTCTAAATCCCTGTGTTCAAATCTTACATTTTTAGCTTCCACTAAAACACCCAAAAATCAATCTTCTGCACCACTTGGCTAGCATCTCGGTTGTGACCATCGAGCCCAACACAAATGCTTACCCTAAGTTGAGCTCCTTTTGGTTTGGGTGATCTCGGGTAAGGATTTCGGAACCTACCTTTTTTCTTACGGTTTTTGTAAGAAAATATGTATAATTTGTAATAATTTCTGTACCTACTTAAGTTCTCATCGTTCTTGTAATAAAACACGTTTTCTCGTAGGAAAATATGTATGTACACAAATGCTTACCTTAGGTTGAGCTCTTTTTGGTTTTGGTGATCTCGGGTAAGGATTTCGGAACCTACATTTTTTCTTACGGTTTATGTAAGAAATTATGTATAGTTTGTAATAATTTCTGTACCTACTGAAATTCTTATCATTCTTGTAATAAAATAGGTTTTCTCGTAGGAAAATATGTATGTACACAAATGCTTACCTAAGTTGAGCTCCTTTTGGTTTTGGTGATTTCGGATAAGAATTTCGAAACCTATCTTTTTTCTTACGGTATTTGTAAGAAATTGTTTATAATTTGTAATAAATTATGTACCTACTTAAATTTCAATCGTTCTTGTAAAAAAATAGGTTTTCTCGTAAGAAAATATGTATGTATATCAATGCTTACGTCGTAAAATTTTAGGTATATATCAGTTTTATTACACTTATTGTAAACATTTATGTACAAATCTCGTAAGAATTTATGCACAAGCTTACTATTTGTACAACAAATCAGTCTCATTTTAACCCTGAATTAACAATTTCACCCTAGAATCACCCCAACTAATGATAATATGGTCTTGGACTTCATTTTAATTCAAGAAAATCATTAAATTTTTTAATTTTGTATGGATTTTAATACTTTTATAATTATATATATGTATATATATTAGAATTATTTTATTTTTTACGTACACATGCTGTACTCGTATTTGTAATTTTAAAAATCGTGGTTTCTCGGTTTCTCGTGCCCGTATCCCTATTAGTGCAACTTAGCTTGAAACGAGAAATTTATTTCCAGAATCGAAGTACAAACAAGTCGAATCGTTGATCTTGTAAAAGTGATCCATCTCCCCTAAATTTGATTTAGTAATTATAATTATGTTCATTTGATTTTTTTATCTAAATTATGTTTATTTGATCAATCCGAACAACTCTTAAACCGAGTAAGAAACTGGTTGCTTAACTAATCAGATTAATTTTGATTAACGCCGAAATCGTCCAAATTGGACTCAAACGAACCGAGCGATTTGATTTTCGGATTCTAGTGTTCACAAAATTCCTATCCAAAGTTTGCTTTATCAGACTCAGCGAGTCAGCCATTCCATTTCTACCCCTTTTAATGGCGATTGCTTCGCCCTCTCTTCACGAATCTTTGTTCCCGAAATACCCTTGCTTTTCTCATGATTTTCGATTACGTCATTCTCTCCGATTTTCTTCCCCACCGTTCCGTTTCACTGTCCGGGCCAGCTCCGCTGTCGCTGTGGAGACGGTAAACTCATAGTTTCATAATTTGTTTTAATTTTTAAGATAAATCAGTTGGATGTTATTAGTTGGTTACCCCTTTTAAGCTGTACTGAATCCTTGTTAATTGTTACTGTGTTGCACAAGTGTTCCATGACTCGGGAAAAAGTTGGGGTACCCGTACCTTTGTTGAAGCATTAGGATTACTAAAAACAATATTTTTCAGGATTTAAGCATTCAGAAGAATCAAACAGTGGAAACTGACTTGTTTTCTTGCCCCGTGTGCTATGAACCGCTTATAAGAAAAGGCCCCCTGGGTTTAAACTTGTAAGTTAGCATATGTAGCTATGTATAAAGGGAACACCTTTCAATCAGACCTGTGTATGATTATCCAATGGATTTGCCCAACTTGCAGAGCAGCTATTTACCGGTCCGGATTTAAGTGTAAACAATGCAACAAATCGTACTCTAGTAAAAATGTATATCTGGATCTGACTGTTACTGCTGGATTGAGAAATTACACTGAAGTCAAGCCAGTTGGGACCGAACTATTCCGGTATGGATTGTTTTTATATACACATGGATTTCAACTATATCATTTATATGTATCTGACATTCTCATCCAAGTCTGAGTAACATGGACTGCCTTGTGCTTTTCACCTTTTGCAGGAGTCCTTTTGTATCATTTGTCTATGAAAGAGGCTGGCGCCAAAATTTTAATCGACGTGGGTTTCCGGGGCCTGATGAAGAGGTAAATCTTTATTGGCTTTATATCATGTTAGAATTCACCGGCATGAATAACTTTTATTTTCTTCCGAGATGATTGTTTTTTCCGATATTCTTAGGTTGTATGGTTTTATTGATCTTCCCTGTTTGTCAAATAATGCAGTTCAGAATGGCTCAGGAATACTTCAAACCTGTGGAAGGTGGCATTTTAGTTGATGTTAGTTGTGGAAGCGGTTTGTTTTCTCGGAAATTTGCGAAATCTGGAACATATGCCGGTGTTATAGCACTTGATTTCTCTGAAAACATGCTCCGGCAATGTAATGATTTCATCAATCAAGATGCATCTATTTTATCTAGGTAAAGCATGTGTACCACATTATATTCTAAAATTTGAAGCAGTTTATTTAAATATCAGTGTTTTATGGTTATATTTCTTGTAATACAAGAACTAATTCACCCTTATAATCGGAGAATTTGCAGCAATATTGCTCTCGTTAGGGCTGATGTTTCGAGGCTTCCTTTCTCATCTGGTTCTATTGATGCCGTACATGCTGGTACTGCCTTGCATTGCTGGCCATCGCCTTCGAATGCTGTAAGCATTCTTTCATCAACTTTTCTCCAGCAATTTTGCTGACACATTGGCTACCAGATCTGATGAAAATGTTAATGGTTTGAAAATACAGACCAAATTGCATCCGATCATTCTTCTTTTTGGTCTAATCTAAGACAATGGAGATGAGCATCTTGTTATTTATTTGTCTCAAATCTTGACCTAGGGGTGTAATTGAGTCAAGCTGAGCTCAAGTTGACAGAAGCTTGAGACGCTCGAGCCTGACTTGGAATTCGATACTCGACTTGGTCTTGATCAAGTTTTACTTTTTAAGTTTGAGTTCAAATTAAGATGAACACCGAAGTACTAGAATCCATTGCAAGTATAATCCAGGCAAAAGAAACAAGCATCTTGTTCAAGTTGAGTTGAGCTGAAGCTGTTAGAAGCTCAAGCTCGAGTTTGACTTGAAATTCAAGGATCAAGCTTTACTTTTAAAATCCAAGCTCGATTTTTCATGAAGATCGAATTGCTCGAACTCAATCCATTAGGTTCTTTTACCTAGTAAAAGAACATGATCTCGATCCTTTTGTTTGACTTCAAGCTCAATTATTTTTGTTCGAGATCAAGTTAAAATTTTCAATATTAATAAAAACTAAAAAAATACTAAATATTAAAAAATAAAATAAAAATAAAAGTTCAATTAGATTCATGAGTTACTCGAGTCAAAGATCAAGATACTCGAATTCAATTGGCTCGAGCTTTACAATGACCAAGCCGAGTTTGAGGGCTTCTTTTGTCGGTCTAATCTAAGTAGCTTATGGTCACAGGTTTCTTGTTTACATTCCTAGTCTGACCTATAGAAAAATACTGTATGGTAAGAGCTTAAGATGATAAAACATCTCGATATTGCTTGACAAGGACCAAGCCGAGTTTGAGGGCTTTTTTGTGGGTCTAATCTAAGTAGCTTATGATCACAGGTGTCTTGTTTACATTCCTAGTCTGACCTATAAAAAATACTGTATGGTAAGAGCTTAAGATGATAAAACATCTCGATATTGCTATTGTGTTGCATTGGATGCTATGATATAGAAACTTTTACTTCTTTTATGCCAATTGCAGATATGTTAAAAGGCTTTCAATCATTTTCAGGTAGCTGAAATTAGTCGTATAATGAGAAGTGGTGGAGTCTTTGTTGGGAGCACTTTTCTCCGTTATACTTCTTCTACTCACCGTATAATACAACCTTTCCGAGAGGTAAACCTAAACATTTTGAATTTGTTTTCATCTTTATACTGCGTGTTTGGATGTTTGTCTTTTGTTTGGCAAACATTGGTTTTGTAATCCACTTTGATATTTCCAACATATATAAAAAAATGAAACATTGTCTCAACCTTTCATTTTTATTTAAGTGTTGGTATCTGTATATGGTATGAGGATATGCGTTAGAAAAGTCAAACCAATCATTAAAAAGATATGTCTTAAAGTGGGCAAGATTAGGCCGCAATTGATTTTGCAGAAAATGCACGACCGGTATAGGAAAGTCTTGAAGCAATGAAAGTAGGTGTGTTGTGGCAAATTTATGGAGGCAACTTGAAGATTACTGGATTGAGAAAAATATATATGTTCTTGTAATAGGTAGTGTATTGAGAAAAATATATATGTTCTTGTAATTTATATTGTGTGTCCATTACGCTTAACGTCATGACGAGATGATGTACATGATTCAACCGTGGATTTCAAATTAACGAAGTCTGATTATGGTAACTGGAGCATTCAAATGAAGATTTTGCTTGGCTCACAAGGTTGTTGGGGTTATCTTTGAAGGATGATAAGATGAATCGGAAATGTAGCAATTGAGGCAGTTTTAAAAAACGAAGAGAAGAAGGCAACTTTAACGTCTTCTTATCCATGTTGAGCGCTTCCTTTTAGTGCCTTCTTTTCTTCGTTTGTTAGAGCTGCTTTAGGTTTAGGTTCAACGGATGCTTCTTCGATAGTATCCTAACAATCTTGTGAAGCGAGCAAAACCTTCATTTGAATGCTGCAAATACCATTATCTGTCTTCACTAATTTTGAAATTTGTGATTAAATCATGTTTAATGTCTCCTCATGAGGTCAGACAAACTAAGTTGTGATACCATTTGTTGGAAGCGTAGTGAACGCAAAATATTATTACAAATACAAAAAAAGCATGTTACTAGTCCATATATTTTTCTAAA
Organism: Hibiscus tridactylites; assembly: GCA_958450335.1. NCBI lineage: Eukaryota > Viridiplantae > Streptophyta > Magnoliopsida > Malvales > Malvaceae > Hibiscus > Hibiscus tridactylites. The sequence continues at coordinate 58,203,434 of OY288275.1, forward strand.
CACAGTAACTGCTGTTAGCCAACACTTCAACAACTAACTGCTGCTAGTTTGCACCTCTTCATTGCCAATTCTTCTTATGCGAACAAACTTTAAGAAAAGCCGAACATATCCATGTGCCATATGTTCCCGTCTCTACAATCACTGTAGTACAATTAACCAATTACTATTCTAAATTGTGTATACCCACAAAATTATACGACACCATGCTTTTAAGTGACGGGTCCCTATATAATTTTGTTTTGTGGTTGGATAATTACAAGATTGTAGTAAAAAAGAAAGAATTGCAGGTGAAATGCTTTTGTTGTTGCAAGTTCTTCTACCTATCTTGTTCCTGCCTTGCATTGCCATCAATTTGCTTCTTTGTTGAAAACCATACTACAATTTATTTGTTTTTGGTTGCAGGGGGTTCTGCAAAACAACAACTTCCTTACGGAGGAAGAGATCGAGGACTTATGCACGGCTTGCGGCCTTAGCAACTATACAAGAAAGATTCAACAATCGTTCATCATGTTTTCTGCTCAGAAGCCTTGATGTCGGGTTCAGGTTCGGGTTTTGATCATTTTATGTATTTATTTTATTCGATGCACCATTTGTTGCATGCTGTATGCTGAATAGATGATTGATCATATATAACGCTTATAGTATTGTATATGAGAACATTCTGATTTTCTAGATTAGCTTTCTTGCTTTACTTTCATTGTTTCTTTTCTTTTCAAATATGATGTTCGAGAACCACGACAAACCGTCCGGATCCGCAATCTTTGAAACCACAAAGAACCTTGGTACAATCAACAAATCACCGGTGCTTTCACAATGGTTTCCAGGACCCTTTTCCGTCAACACCGAGTCCGACAATTTGGAGACGACCACTGCCCTTGACAATATAAAAGATTTTTCTTTGAATAGACTTAAAGGTGATTGCAGGTTAATATCTGTTTTCTTAACCCTTTTGGAAAATCATAAAATTAACAGCAGACAGGCTGGATAAACCGTATTTTGTTGGGGGTTTAATTTTAAGAGAAATTATTTTGGGCAATAAAAGGTGTGTTGTTCAAATAATTATAAGGTTGAAAATGGAGAAAGAGTATCTGTTTCACTGTCATGCGTCGTTGTTCCATTTAACCAATTCCCTCCGCCTCTTATTTACCCTTCAAAACATGTACCGTCCACCAAAGCAGAACAAAATCAAGTTTTCAAAGCTACAAAAACCCCATTCGCCAACTAAATCAGTTTTGCCTGGAAAAACCAAACCGAAAGAAACTATCAACATTAATTTACAATCATTCTCCCATGGCGTCACCCAGCCGTACCTGCCTGTGTTCGCCCACCAGGCACCCTGGTTCCTTCAAGTGCAGCCGGCACCGCCGTTTCAACCACCCACCCAAACCCGCTCACGGCCGTCGAGCTGCCTCGTCGAATTACAGGGAATTAGCATTGATTGCCGGAGCAAATCCCCACAAGGCGTTTCTGCTTCAAGCCGTGAGGTCGTCGAGATCGAGATCGAGCGGTGTTAACATGCAACGGAGAAGGAGTTTCCAGCCTAAACCTTCCAGGTTCTATTTATTGTACGGCAATAGGAATGGGTCAGGGGTTTCACTTTCATGATCATTTCTCCTTTTGCTTCTCTTGTAATTGGTTGACTAATTAAAAATTTGTTTTTCCACTTTAAATTTAGGGTAAACTACATAAATGCTCAACGAATTTTTATGTCAAATTTATTTTAGTCACCATACTTTTGAATATTCGATAAGACCAATCAACTTTTAGTTTGAATTCGATATAGTCCCTGCCGTTAGAAGTTTCTTTTTTCCTTAATAAAAAATGAATAAACTACACTAGTCATCACTCAATTTTCTTCTCACACCTATTTTGGTCACTAAAGTTTAACAATTTTTAATTTAATAACTTAACTTTCGAATTGTTCATATTTTGGCCACTCTCAAATGATATAGTTATACAAATAGAAAATTTTGATTAATCCTTAAAAAGATTCGGGTACTGGTTTCTTTACATTGCTTATTAAAATGAGTAAATTACACAAATCATCACTCAACAATCTTCCCACTCCTATTTTAGTCACTCAACTTTCAAATTTTCTAATTTACTAAATCAACTTTCAACATTGACTTTTTCATCACTCCACCGTTAACCTAACGATTTTACTGACATAACTTATTTTAATATTTTATGTGCCATGTAGGCATGGCAACGTGGATATTTTATTAAAAATAATTTTATAAAATGATGTTGGTATTTAAAATCCGTCTTTACTGATTAGAATCTCTAAACTTAACATTCATTTTTCATTCACGATAGAAAGAGGATAGGGGGCCAACATGAAATGAGAAAGATGAAAGAGATAGAGAAAATGAGTCAGTCTGATATTATTTCGTTCTGTCGTAGTGTCGTTGTAAAAAGCCGATGAGGTTGAAGATTTTATGGCCAGATGACAATTCTGGAAGATAATTTTTTGGTTGTAGCAATTGTGGTAACAAATTTCAAAAATCTTATTATTTTTTAATGGTATGAATCTTCAGTGAGTCCTCGTGTAATTTTTTTTGTTAGTCTCCTAAGAAAAATTAGGGCCAATGATAGGAAAAGAAAAAATAGAGAATTGTTGGGTTTTTTACACTCATATGTTTTATTATTCCGACTGCTTTTTTCATCGATAAGAAAAGATACAAGGTTGAAGATAATGGTGGTTTTTTTTGTAGGTATTTCAAATGTTGAAGATAAAAGATTTTTTTTGATGGGTACTTCAAAGGTTAAAAATGGGGCTGATTAAGTATATTATTTTATATATGAAATGTTAGGTGTTGTATGACATTATGATATGGTGTAGTAATTTGTTGAACAAATGGTATGTTAATCTATGTTGGTTTTATGAAATTGTACTATTTTTGTTGTGAATTTATGATTAGTGTTAACATATCATTTTTATTATGAATGGATTAGTGTGAATGTTAGGTTTTATAAAATTAATGGTACTCCTATTCTGTGATTGTTAGGTTTTATAAAATTAATGGCACTTCTATTCTGTGAATGTTAGGGTTTTTTTTCTTTCCAGTTTTGTTTCATTAATAGATCATTTTTATTATGAATGGATTAGTGTAAATGTTAGGTTTTATAAAAGCAGCGGGTACTCTTATTTTGTGAATGTTAAGTTTTTTTTTTCAATTTTGTTTCATTAATAGAGCATTTTTATTATGAATACATTTGTGATAACAAAGCATAAAATAAAATGGTTTTAACATTATTTCTATTGTGAATGATTTGATGTTAACAAAGTACAAAATAAAATGGTAACAAGTTTAAAGAAGCAAAATTAGAAAGAAAAAAACCATTAACAAAATATAATAACCGATTGTGATCACAAATAATTAAAGTTTAGGTATTTTCAACCTTTAACAAAATTCTAAAGAATTACATAAAATACTTTTAACAAAAAAATCCCAAATTATCACAAAGCACCTAAAGATTTACATAAAATATCATAAAATGACATTCACCAATATATTCAAAGTTGGTTAGTTTTAACTAAGTAGCAGTAACAGTAACATTCAGTTTCAAATGAAAATGTGTCATTTAAAAAAATAATATTAACAAAATACTATTTATAAAATACCAATTACATTCACAAAAACAATGAGTCATATTCATCTCCATCTTGGCCTCTTTGAAGGCATCCATCTAACCGTGGTGGCTGAATCTTAATTGTTTTGTCTTCCTAGTTGAAGAGGCTGGCTCACTGATTGAAAATTTTGCCTCGAAGGCATCCATATGATATTGTTGATCAAGCCTTGAACGTGCTGACTCCCTGGTTAAAGATTTTGGCTCGAACCTGCTGTATTAAACTTTGTTGATCTCCTAACTTACAATGGATAGTATAGGCAATGGATGAATTCATGAAACAAAACTGAAAATGTGTATAATAATGAGTTAATAACACAGTTACATGAAGTTTAAAAATTTTCTGTGCTGGTGCAACATGGGTAGTAGAGACAGAGACATTGGATGTAACAGTCACATTTCTAGGTGTTGATTGAGGGGCATTGAAAGTGGCAGCCCTTGCAGTCTTTTTTGTAGGAACCCTTGCATTGACATTGGAATGCAAAGGTGCGTTACCACCAGCTGGTCCTCTACAATACCTTTTATTGTGGCATGTATTGCCACATTTTCTACAAGTTATTCGAACAATTTTTTTGACAGTTTATCAATTGTTGCAAATATCTCATCTGCCTCCTTTTTTTTTTCATTCCTTTGAGGTCTTCCAACATGCCTTCTAATTACATGTGGCAAGATGAGATAGTGTTTAAGTTCTCATTTAGGGTTTAAGGTTTATGTTAGTGTTTAATATTTAGGGTTTATTGTTAGTGTTTATGTTAGTATTTAGTATTTAGGGTTTGTGTTAGGGTTTAGGGTTTAGTATTTATGTTAACATTTAAGGTTTATAGGGTTAGTGTTTAGGGTTAGTGTTTTTGTTAATGTTTAGGGTTTAACATTTAGTGTTTAGGTTTTATAGTTTAGGGTTTAAGATTTAATGTTTAAGGTTTAGTTTTGATGTTAGTATTTATGGTTTAGGGATTAGGTTTTAGGGTTTAGGTTAGTATTTGTAAAGTGAATGGGAGGAAGGAAAGCGACTTACCGAAAATCAATGGGTAAGTCATTTTACACTGAAACAAAGTCTGTTTTTCATTGACCGTAGTTGGTTTTACTTTGACTTTTTAATTTTCCATGAACGAAACAACGAAAAGTTATGAAAACGTTTTTAGGAAAACCAATTACAGTGAAACAAACAACTCATAAAAAACTTTAAAACCTTGAAAATATTTTACTAATTGTAGTAAACATGAACACGAATCAAACTAAGTTCGGTAACAACAATATGTTGAGACTCGAATTGCGAACCAATTTATTGGACCCGATATCTTATGTAGACCGAATATGATGACTCAAACTTGATCTGAAAATTGAAATAAACTGAATTGAAATTGACCTGAATTTTAGTTGAACCGATATGGATCCGAATCGATTTTCAACCGAATTGAAGGCAACCTGAACAAAAAGCAATCAAAATCTAAACCGACCCGAATTTATTTTATCTAAACCCGATTTGACCAAACAATTTTTTAATGGTCTATTGTCGTATATATAATAATATATATGAAATTGCTACACGAAAAAAAATAGATTTTTCGAGTTGAAACGAGTTTTGCATCAGCAGTGTGTCAATCATGTTTAATAATTGAAGTCTTCATTTTCAAACAAAAAATAACCTAACTAAAAATTGAAAAACAGAAGGATGTGTTTCTCTACAAGAATATATCAATATTATATATATACTACGATTAGACTTATACTCAACTCAAAACAAAGATCTAAAGGTTGACATTAATAAAAAACGACTAATTTCATATTGACCTAATACCGACCCGACCCGAATCACTATAGACACAACTAAAAACGAACCAACAACTCATTTGCAACTTCTAAATATGCATGAGTTGAACCTTAGCCCAATAAGAAAAGGAAACAAGATTATATTTAAACACACTTGGTACACTAGATGTTTCCTGTCTAACCTGAAATTGTTTGCATTACAAACATACATCCTTCTAAATATTGTAACAACAATCCTATCAATCGAATTAAGACTCAGTCATCGTGTTAAAATCAAATTACTTATAAATCTATGAATAATGAATCAAGGAATGTGATCATACAGACAAGAAAAGAAGAGTTTAGAGACAAGAATATAAAGAAATAGAACGGGGTAGAAACATATTGGATGGAATCCCCCAAGGCTTTGTTTTATGCTTTTACTTTTGGGGGGGAGTGGGGGCATGGGGGAGATATAGGTTGAGATTTGATTGCAGCTTTGGTCTCTGCAAAAGGGGAAATCCCACTAAACAAACAAACATTTTAACAAAACCCACAAATATATTTTGCACCACTTGACGTTAAACTGTATACATTTTGGACAGACTTGAATATAACCGTATGGGTTTTAAACATGGCAAGGCAACCAACTTTCTTGAACTACAAATGCTTTGGAGTTCTAATTTCATTTGAAATGCAGATACACAAGTACAAAGGTCGTTGCACCAGAATTCTTACATTCATAGAAGAGGTTGAAAATTGAAGCTTTAATTGCTACACATTCCTAAGTAACTGCTAGTCAAATTTGATGCTACCATTTTTGGTATCTCGGAATACGTTTTCCCACACATAAACAAAGGAAATTTGCATTTCTTCTTCTTCTTTATACAGACATATAATACTCCAAGTAATTATATATTATTTTTAAATATTCTAGTGATTATACGGTAGTATCCGTTCTTCATTTTTATTCATTTGAAAACACATACACACCGCACAGACAAACTATTTAAACTCGAGTCTCTTAAAGATAGGGGTGTTCATTGTTTTGTCGGGTACCCGGTTTATCCGGGTACCTCCTTTGTCGGCTCGTGTCACGGCCTGCTATATTAAGGTACCCGCTACTCAGGTACCCAGGTAATCGGGTAAAAGGGTACCTGGTTCATAATTTTTTATTTTTTTTAATTATAAATTTAAAAAAAAAACTCACATATTAAACACATACAATTTAAAAATTTATAATACATAATCTAAAAAAATGCTGATTTGAAGTTAGTTTTAATTTTGAAGGGTGAAATATTTAGATATATATTAAAGTTTATCACCAAAAGAATATATTAAAAAAATTAATCCCGGTCGTGATTTTTTCCTTCAAATATCATACTGACAAATCAATATAAGTATTTTTAAAAAAATTAAACTTAAAAGTAAATAATACAAATATAGAAAGAATATAAGGATTTGAATTTAGTTTTGGAGTAAAAATATTAAAAAATCTAAAATAAACAAATAATTTAAATATAAAAAATATATATTTAAAATTGTCGGGTCTGGTACCCGGTAAGGGAAAAAATTCGGCCCAAGCCCGACCCGTGTACCCGGGAAAATTACTGGGTCGAGTACCCATCCCGATAAAAAAATAAAAATCTTAAAAATATCAGCCTATTTTGTACCGGGTCGTAGGGTAATCGGGTCGGGTCGGGTAATTTTGAACACCCTTACTTAAAGATAATAACATTCTCTTTTCTATTGGGACTGTTGAACGGCTCCCAAGTAATTATTATAAGGCATAATGCCAAAAAATGTCCCTACGTTTGATTGAATTGTCACTTTGGCCCCTTTTTTTTTGAAGCAATTTAGTCCTTAACGTTTCATTTTGGGTCAAAAATGGTCCTCTCTGTGGATGAAAACTATTAGTCAACTGGCGATAAACAACTTGAAATGACTTGACAGAATGACACGTTAGAAGAAAAAATATTTTATATTTTATATATTTTTTAAAATCATTTTTTGACTGATGCGTCATTCTGTAAAGTCAGCATGTTTGCCTTTATGACACTGCTATCGCAGCGTTCGTTGTCATGTAGGTTTACCATGTCATTTCAAGCCATTTACTGTTGGTTGACTAACAATTTTTATCCGCGTAGGGGCCATTTTGACCCAAAACAAAATACAAAGGGTTAAATTGCTTCAAAAAATAAGGGCTAAAATGACAATTTAGTCAAATGTTAGGATATATATATTTTTTGGCATCATGACTTACTATAATCAGGCACTCCTAAAATATTAGGTTTTTTGGATCAAATACTTAATGTTAGATTCATATCTAATACTTTGATTATATGCATCAAATGCTAAAGGTTTCTTCATGGAATTAGGGAAACTTATAAGGCGTTTTGTGTGGGGAAATAGAACGAACAATCGTGGACTTTCCCTTGTGAATTGGAATGATTTGAAGCAGCCGATTGAGGGAGGAGGGCTTGGATTTCGCGACTTGCACACTTAAAACAAGGCGTTGCTTATGAAGGTTGGTTTTCAGCTTGTATCGAATGAAGACAAAATGTGGGTGCAGGTGGTTAAACATAAATATGGTTGGGGTACATCTATGTCAAGAACTTTGAGGAGGCACAATTTTTCACGCCTATGGCAAGGTTTGTCACACGCGTGGGGAGATATTTGTAGTAATATTTGCTGGAATGTTAATGATGGTGCTAAAACGGACTTTTGGTATGATAATTGGTTGAATCTCCCCGGGCCCCTATCTAGCTTTAGCACTCGTGATTCCTCTTCGGCACCAATGAAGGTGCACTCGTTTGTCACCCATGATGGTCAGTGGGAATTGGAGCTATCTCTCGCAGGTCCTTCCGAACAACATCATGCCGTATATAGTTGTTGTATGTCCTTCGAATTGTGCTGCGGGTGACGACACAGCAGGTTGGCGGCGGGAGGAGTCTCGCCTGTTCTCGACTAAATCTGCTTATAGAGCTCTGAGCTTACCTGCTACAGGTGATTTGTCTAATAAATGGAAGCTTATATAGAAATTACAGGTACCCCAATGAATCCGTGTTTTCCTTTGGTTGGCGTTAAAGGGTAGCTTATTGACAAATGCGGAAAGAGTTAGACGACATCTAGCTACTTCCAGTGCTTGTCGCCTATGTGGAGGTGAGGTTGAGGATATTGCTCATGTGTTGCGTGATTGTAACAAAGCTCGCACTGTTTGGGCTAGGGTGATCTCGGCCAGCGAGTATCAGCGGTTCGTGAGGTTAGATATTCAGACATGGTTACTTGGCAACATTACTCCTAACGGCAATGTGCCGCATCGCCTTGATTGGCAGGTATGCTTCGCGGTGATTTGCTGGCGACTGTGGAAACGTAGATGTAGTATCGTCATGGATGAAACATTTGTGGGGAAAGGTGACTTTGTTGAACTCTGTCTCCAGCTTGCTGCAGAGATAGTTAATGCAAATGTACTAAGGTTGACGCCTCCATCATCCCAGAATTTGACAGCTGAGTTATGGCAATTACCGGAGGAAGGAAGGGTGAAGGTGAATGTGAACGGTGCTGTTAGCACTACGGATAGATCGGCTGCAACAGGGGTGGTAATGAGAGGCGATGATGGAGTTTGGTTAGTCGGTTACTCGCGTAGCATCGGTGTGTGTTCGGTTTTATTGGCTGAGTTGTGGGCGGCTCATGATGGTCTGCACTTAGCGTGGTCTCAAGGCTATCGTCGGATTGATTTGGAAACGAATAATGTGGAGGTTTCGCGAATTCTCCAAGGGTCTTCATTGGCACTTCATAATACAGCCCTTGTGCAATTGCTACGCAGGTTTTTGGCCTCTAGATGGGACGTGAAGATTCGGTATATCCGGCGAAGTGCTAACAAAGTTGCTGATGCGCTAGCGAGGATGGCTCGTGGGACTCCGATTGATGCCCAGCTGTTCGAAGAACCCCCACCGGAAGCTGCTGCTTTGGTCCTCTTAGATATACAAGGAGGCCTGTAGGCTGTTTTAGTTCATTTTCACCCAAAAAAAGAATGTTATTTTCTTTAAAACAAGTTTATTCATATTTTTTAAGGGAGAACAAGTACATTTGGAATTAATATTTGTCTAAAAATATTTATTTTTTTGGGCAAATTAGTAAATGGAAGTGACAGACCGGATAGGACAAAGGTTGGCAAATTAATTCACAAAAGCTTATGGTTTTTATAGTCATTAAAATCAACTTTTCTGGTTGAAATTCAATGATAAGAGGCATCATTGTTGGGTAGATTTTGTTTTATATTATGATGATGTTGGTAAAGATTTTGAGACAAACTGTGAAATTTAAAGGAGGTCGAGGGAGGGAAAAGGGTGTGAAATTACAGCTATCAAAAGCAAAGAAAAAAAATATTCCCATTGATTTGACTCCAATGCAATTTATGTTTTTTGTCTTTTCATTTTGATTTTTTATAAACAAAAGTATTACATTTTAATCATTTAATTAGCAATTTCTTTTATCCTTCCTTATTTCTATCATTCATATCAAACAATGCCATATTGTTCACAATAGTTTCAATTTTAGTTTCATTATCATATTGAAAATTGAGTCGTGAGTCAAACAATACACTGATTTAAATTAATAATTACAATTTTTGTATAGGGTAGTTATTTCATGTATGAAATATTTTCCCTTTACACATAATACATGGATTGCCAACATAATCTAATTTGACCGATTTTTATGGTTATTGTTTGGATCAATACTAAAATTTCAAATTATAAAAACTATATAGATTAAAAATGATCAAATTAAAGTACAAAGTTTAAATCTACAACTCTCACATGGTACAAAAATTAATGGAAGAATTTGACTTAAATTATGTTTTTCATTATTATTTTGTGTTTTTCTTCGAAGATAAATTTTATTTAGATATTTTAAATTTTTTTAATACAAATTTCAAAGAATGAATCTAAATAATCTTAAAAATATAATAGTATAATGACTAATGAGATTCACTGATTCACTTAGTAATTAAAGATGTTCAAATTATCTTATCTTGTATTAGTTCGAACTCTAATATGAGAATGTAATATCTTTTTATTTAATTAAAAAATACAATATTATAATAATACATAATAACACATGCAGTAAATAAGCAAATAAAGACGCACACCCAAACATAATAAATAAAGGGTTTTATTTTGATGCACAAGCTGTGTAAATTTTTTTTACACATTCCTTTTATAAAATTTAAAATTTAAATCACAAACCCTAGCAACCTAAAACCTAAGCCCTAAATCCTAAACTCTAAATTCTAAATTCTACCCATAAACCTTAAATTATATACCCTACATACTAAACTCCTAAACCCTAAACTAAAACCCTAAACCCTAAAATTAAAGGGCTTGTGTAAACTAAAGTTTACACAGCTTGTGCATCAAAGTATTTTCCATAAATAAATTAATATTTGATATATTAACCTTGTAAAATTTTAACTCCATTTTCTTTTCCCTCATTTATTGTATTTAACGAATAAAAATGTTGTGGTAATTAAACTAAGGGTTTTATTTTGATGCACAAGCTGTGTAAATTTTTTTTACACAATCCTTTTATAAAATTTAAAATCTAAATCACAAACCCTAGCAACCTAAAACCTAAACCCTAAGCCCTAAACCCTAAACTCTAAATTCTAACTATAAACCTTAAATTATATACCCTACATACTAAACCCCTAAACCCTAACATAAAACCCTAAACCCTAAACCCTAAAATTAAAGAGCTTGTGTAAACTAAAATTTACACAGCTTGTGCATCAAAGTATTTTCCTTAAACTAATAACAAGGATTAAGCTATTCTTCCAATCGAGTAAACTTGACTTTAGATAAAATGTTTGTAAATTACATTAAAACATCGATAAATGAATACTCGGTAAATTAATAATTTTAGTTAAATAATAATTCTTGCGGTCTCAATTTGGGTAAAGAGATAAAATAATAAGGAAAATACTTTGATGCACAAGCTGTGTAAACTTTAGTTTACACAAGCCCTTTACTTTTAGGGTTTAGAGTTTAGGGTTTTATGTTAGGGTTTAGGGGTTTAGTATGTAGGGTATATAATTTAAGGTTTATGGTTAGAATTTAGAGTTTAGAGTTTAGGGCTTAGGGTTTAGGGTTTAGGTTGCTAGGGTTTGTGATTTAGATTTTAAATTTTATAAAAGGATTGTGTAAAAAAAATTTACACAGCTTGTGCATCAAAATAAAACCCAAATAATAATCTCGTTAAATGCATAAGATAATGATTTTTAGAGTAATCCTTAAAGGGAGAAAATTCTTTGTTCATTTTCGATGTTTCTTTTTATAGCTAATATTAAAAAAATAAATTTTAAATTCTAACTCTAGACTTTAAATTCTAATCCATAAACTTTAAATTTTAAAATTTTTTAAATTTTAAATTCTAACCATAAATTCTAACATTAAATTTTAACCATAAACTTAATTTTTTTAATGTGTGGAATAAAATGGGTCACTAAAAGGGACAAAAAAATTGTTCATTCTTAAGGACCCAATAAAAATATAAAATAATAATTCATTTAATATATTGAAAATTTAAATACAATACATAAAACTAAAGTGTTTTCTAGACAAATTTTTTTTCAAATTAATTCTTTGTTAAAATATGCATCTATGGTTAATTACTTCTTTTTGCATGTGAATCCAATACAATTTTATATTTAACTTTTACAAGAGGGTGCTCATTTCTGTACTCACATAATAATTTTCTCATCTCATGTGTGAATGTTGACTTTTTTTATACATTTCAAATGTGAAGTAAGGAGGAAATGATTATATGAATTACAATATTTTATACATACATATCTTTATTCGTGATTAAAAAAATTTAATCTATCCAATGATTATATGTGTATTAGATTTTGAAACCATCAACTCCTTTTCTTTTTTTTGTTACATGAACCAATTAATTAACCTTTTTTAAATAAATCAATTAACTTTGATACATGCACTTAAGGGTGATCGTTCGATCAAGTTGAGTAAAAAAATTTGAGTTATTCGAGTTGACGCGTCATATTTTACAACTCAAATTTTATTTGAAATTTTTTTCGTTTCGAATCAAGTTTATGAAATTGGAGTCGAATTCGAGTCGAGTTTTCGAGTTCCTATACAAATTTAATTGTAATTATTTTTCATGCTGTAGTACAATTTGATTGTAATTTAAACGACTTTTTCTAATCATATAAGATAAGTATATATATTTCTTCATTTTTTTCATATGTGGCATATATTTTTTATATTAGTATATATATGAGAAAAAATTAATGGACTCAACTCGAACTTAAAAATTAATTCACTAATTAATAAAAATTTTGAGTTATTTGAGTTATTCGAATTTACAAAACAACGGCCTGCTCCTTCTATCATGAACACAAAACATTTTGGTTTGATATAGAGAGAGAGAAAGCAAAAGTAAATGATAATGGAGATATGAGGGCCCTTTCCCCCTTCCCCATTCCTCAGTACATCGCTGTTGTATTACTGTAGATGCATGAATTCTTGTTTTAGCAAAAGCTGAATCCAAATGGAAAGATTTGACATCTCACCCAGCCACTTTACTCTCTCTATATATATACAATCCATCTCCATTTGAAAGTGTAATTATTGAACTCAGTGAGTGAGTGAGTGAGTCACCATTCATCAATGGAGGAGAAGAGTAAAGGAGGGCCAAAGAGAGGACTGTGGAAGGCAGAGGAAGACATGATTTTGAAGAACTATGTAGAGACTCACGGTGAAGGCAACTGGGCTACCGTCTCTAAGAGATCAGGTATTTATATATACCCCAAATATTGCTTACATAAGATCATGCGCTCGTCCCTGTTTATCTATAATATCAGATGTCAATGTATGAATAATTGGATTTGAAGGGTTGAAGAGAGGAGGGAAAAGTTGCAGACTGAGATGGAAGAATTACCTAAGGCCAAACATCAAACGTGGTGAGATGTCCAAGGAAGAAGAAGACCTCATCATCCGAATGCACAACCTTCTTGGTAACCGGTTAGTCTTTTTCTTTAATTCCAGATTCCTTTTTCCTTCGAATTTAGATTTAAATTTCGATTACTGTATTATTGGAAGAGACAATCTTACATATTGAAATGCATTGCAGATGGTCTCTAATTGCCGGGAGACTTCCCGGTCGGACCGACAACGAAGTGAAGAACTATTGGAATACACATTTGAACAAGAAAACTTGTACTCTTTTAGGCAAAAGAAAGTCCATTGATCACTCCACCACCCAACACATCGCCGACCATCACAACAACAATAACACAATTGATCAGAATCAAGACAGGCCGATCATTTTGAGTCCGAAAACGACGACGGAATTCGACCAAGGATCAATGGATTTGGATGATGAGAAGAAGATGAAACAAGTGATGCAGGAAGAAGAGATCATCGATGGTTACATGGACAATGCATGGATGGAACGTGCGGTTCAGTGCTTCAACTATGACTACTACGATGATTACCAACTCGGAACCCCGTTCATGATGAGAATGGACCTCAATTCTTCAAGTTTGGTGTTCGATGAACAGCCTTTCACGCCTTTTCTTCTTTTCGATTCATTCGGATTGGGTTCTGACGTCGGAACCCAATCCTTCTTGCCTTAGACCCACCGCCGGCCCGGCCTGGGCTGGGAGTTTTTTTTTTTTTTTGAATGCTGTGTGTGTTGAGAGCATAAACCAGTGCAAGTGGGGATTATAATTTTAACTTAATCAGTGGCTCTGGTCCTATATGCTTAAGTTAAAAATTATAATTCTTTTTCGGATTTTTTTAAAAAGAAAATTCATATTGTGTTGTGTGTTTCATTACCTCATAGTTATATTTATGCTATATTATATATGGATTAATATTTTATACACTGGCGGTAGAAACTGAAAGTTTCCACAAGTGTCTTAGTTTTAGTGTATAGTGTGTTAGTTTAGGGTATATGGTATAGGGTTTAAGGGTTTATGTGTAGGGGTTTAGAATTTAGGGATAGTTGTTTCAATTTAAGGTTTAGGGTTTATAGGTTAACGTTTAATTTTTAGGGTAATATGGTAAGGATTTAGGTTTTAACCTATAAACCCTAAATTATAACCCTAAACTTTAAATTGAAACAATTATCCCTAAATTCTAAACTCCTACATCTAAACCCCTAAACCTTATACCCTAAACTAACTCCCTATACCTTAAAACTAATGCGCTTGTGGAAACTTTCAGTTTCCACCTCCTGTGTATAAAATATTTATCCATTTTATATTTATATAAATTTTGATACTTTAACAACCTGTATTAATTCGATTGAGGTAATATTCAGGTTTGATGTTAATTTGATTTTTTATATTATTATTTTATTTATTTGTTTTTGTAATATAACGTGATTAAAAATAGTAATTGTTTATATATTTTTTTAATTATTTGACAATACACATTTTGCAAATAAAGTAGTTGAATTCAAGTATTTTAGGATAAACATCATTTGTATTTTTACTAGGATCATTTGATGGTTCTTTTAAACAAAAAAGAAATCATCCCATTGTCACGAGAAAAATAAATGATTATGAATTATCTATGATACACTAGTGTGTTTGCCCTTCCGTCGTGGTTTTGAATTTTTATATAATTATTGGTCATGTTTGGTGAACGTAATTTTGAGTCAAAATTAAGAATGAGTAAAATTTAATTCAACTAACAAAATTTTAATTTTTTGTTTCGGCACGAAAAAAATTTAATTCGATTCAAATTGACTCGAATCGTAATTTTATAAACTCGACTAAAAAAATTTTAAACGAACTTTTAGTTATAAAATGACATTTCAAATAACTTGTTAGTCAAAATTGATTGGTGAACTAAATTGATGTGAAGAGATAATTTGTAGTCAAAATTCATTGGTGAACTAAATTGATGTGAAGAGATAATTTGTTAAGAATTGCAGTCGAATGACTAAATTGAATAAAATGAAAAGTTAAGTGAACAAATTGAGAAAGAGTAAATTTATTTTCAAAAAAGAATTGAAAATACATGGAGATTCTATTGTGATTGAGTAACATGTGGTCTAAATTTTGGTAAAAATAAACTTAAAACGGAGGAGTTTGAGGAAACAAACAAATGATATAAAATTAAGGGGCTAAAATGTAAAAAAGAGAAGAAATTTGTTGTAAAAAAATAAATTAAAGTTAATATATTTATTTTACAATGGTTAGAAGCATTTGGTTCAAATTTGCTAAAAATGAATTTAAAACGTAGGGAGAATTAAAGAAACAAATAAATAATGTAAAAATGAGAGAATATGTTGTAAAAGAGAAAATTTGTTGTAAAAAAAAAAAAACTTAAAATGGGGGAAGAAATTGAAGAAACAGGAAAAATCAAAGACCATTGCAAAATAAGAAGATTTGGTTTTTTGAATTTGTAAATTCTAAACTTAATTTGAACTAAAAAATTAAACTATTAATTCAGAGTGACTTAGAATAACTCGAAATTAGAAAAACTAATTTGCTTCCCTTACTCATATATATATAAGTTATTTTTCATCCATGACATGGTACAGCTATGTGTCACGAAGCCATTACTTTCTTCCTCAAAGACATGTTTGATAGGATGTGCAACGACACTGTTTATATATTTCAAGACCTTCCTTTTTTCCTGATGTGGGATTAATGGTCCCGCCTCTTCTCAGACGTGACATTCTCTCCCACTCAACCTCGTGACACCCTCGTCACGAGCTTCTGCTCTCGTGTTTGGCCAATTGTTACGGTTGTCCACCCTGTCTACCCTGCTCACAGGGGCTCAGCGTGAAATCAGGCAGTCAAAGGGTTGCTCCGATAGCACTTGTCACGGGGCTAGGTCTCGACTCGCTAACCCGTGCGACCTTAATTGTCGATATTAAGTCGAGGACTAAGTCAACCTTCAAATATCTAAGTTAGAGCGCTTAGAACTTGACGCGACGAAAGATTTGTGGGAAAAAGTGATAATGGCTTGGTAAGGCAAGAAAGCTAGGCAAGACAAAGTGAAGAGAAAATGTAAATTCTTACTCAAGAAAGCTCAAAGAATGTGGAATGAATACAATGGTGAGGGAAGGGCTCTATTTATAGCATTGACCCTCTCGATTTAACGGTCTCTAACGATTCAATCCAAGGGTTATGGATGATATCTTTTCATGTGTGTTGGTCAAAGGATGACAACTCATAAAGGGTCTTGATCTCTTGGGAGGATTGGGCATTGCTAGACCCGGTTGGCTTGTCCAAAACCCCCTCTTTAGCATGTTTGGTGCTAAATCAGGCCTCAGGGATGTGGGCAACTCGGATGGGGTTCCTCTAAGCCTCTTGGTGTGCACGTCAGGTGCTGTCTCGGCCTCTTTGGTGTGCACGTCGGGTGCATACTCGGACTCCATGGTTTAGGCAACATGGAGGGTGTTGGGCAAGGCCTCCTTGGTTGCGTGCATCGTGCCCCCTCGGGTCCTACACTCGTGGGCAGCACATGGGGTGCTTGACTTGGCCCCATGGTGCGCGGGAAGTGCTCTGGCTCGGCTCTCTCAAACATGAACACCACATAAGGCGTTGTGCATGGTCTCTTGGTGTGTGGTGTTAGCATCTACTCGAGTCTCTCGATCGGGTGAAGGACATGGTGCGCTAAGACAAGCACCTATGGGCGCGGCTTGCTCGATCGTGGGAAGTTGGTCCGTGACATATGTAAACAAAGTTTCACCGGGCAAAGCAGTCCACGCATTTATTTTTGTATGTGCATAATAGAGGGACTAAATCCTGGAATAATATGGAAACATGAAGTGCTGACTTTTCCTTCGCCAAATATTGAGCTTGCCATCAAATATTAATCCTTGCATAAATATATAAAGAGAGTAAAATTTAAAGCTTCATTTATAGAAACAGAGTAGTTGCAGTTGTACAGTTCATATACAAGGGGAAGCCTGACAAGATTGATGACTTGGAAAAACAAAACAACCAAAACAAAGGTTGTAGTAACGGCGGATGAGTTAACCCTCAGCCATACCATAGCCAAAGCCGACCAATCTGCGACTGCGACCACCCCAAACATCAACCAACCAACGCAACCATTACAGAACTCAGACAAGGAAATACAGATACACAGACCCTTCGGAAAAAAAAAAACAAAAACATGCTTAAAACTAAGATGGGATTCATCTAAAACAACAGACTTTCATGACTGAAAACACAAGAAAAGCTTTTAGTCATGCAATCCAGTGTTGATACCGAAATGCATGATGAAGCTAAAACACCGGGTAGGAATGGGAGGCATCAAGCAAAATATTGAACAAAACGTGGAAACCTAAAACCGGGAACCATGGCTAAAAAACAGGCTACCTCCCGTCGGGAGAGCCTGCAAAAAATGGGATGGTTAGGCCATCTCTAAACTGCCAAAGTCCCCAGCATGACCACCTTGTCGGACCCAAAAACTTAGCTGAAAGTATGCTACCCGGTCTCGTGAGCTGGCTATATGAGTTTAATGTTTCTATCTTCTTCAACGTTATAAGTGTAGGTGTTCAGAGATGATCTCAACAGACTTGTATCCTTGATTAGAAAAGGATGTCACATTTCCACAAGGCCTTCACTAGTAGCTCAATGGTTCGACTGCTGATTGAATTGCAGTGCTGGAGATTCAACCCCAACAGGGTCTTGCCCAATTTTTTAAGGAAAGGCAAACTTTTGTTTGATACTCCGGGACAACCTGAAAAAGAAAGGACCTGTAAATTGAGTTGCTCCGCATGAGACAAGGCAGCAACTCCGGAATCAGTGACTGCCGACCTTGACACATCCAGATCGCTGAGGAAAACACAGTTGTCGGCAATTGCCACTAAACTTGCATCAGTAATCCTCCTGCAACCATCAAGATTGACCAACTCAAGGGTTCCACCATGTAGCCTGGTCAAGGCCAAAACTACTTCATCGGTCAAATTTAAGCAGCCACTCAAGTTCACCTTCACCAGTCCGGCCTCACAACTCTCTAGAAGAGGCAGAAGACCGGCGTCCGTGATCCCAGAAAGCCCACTCAGATCTACATGCTGAAGCTGAGGGCACAATTTGCCCACCATAGCCAGGCTGGCTGTTCCAAATCCAGGGCAGCTCCTTACAGACAAGGATTTAAGGGAATTGCAAGAGGACAAAGGAGCTTCCAAGGATATATCCTTGATTCCCATGCACTTTACTATTGTCAAAGATTTTAATGAACAGCCTGAGAGGACACGAATAATCCCGGATTGTGTGACCCTGTTGCACTCCTCCAATTGTAGGCATTCAAGAGAACCTGCGGACTTGGCAAAAGCCACCAGTCCGTCGTCTGAAATAAAGCAACACCGGCGAAGGCACATCTGCTTCAGGTTTGCGCATCCCTTTCCCATGGCTTCAAGACTCAGATCTGTTACCCCCCGGCAAGATGTAATCATCAAAGAGGCCAATTTTTGCAAGCCTTGAGCATTCCCCATGACCCAAAATCCCTTCTCGCTCACGTTTTGTAGGCCGCTAAGCATTAGATTTGTCACCGACTTGCCATAGTGCCCAATCACGGCAAGAGAGAAGTCTGTGATGTTCAAACCTTGAAACTTAACCTTTGAAAGGACAGCAGATGTTGATGACAACAGGCTTGAAACTCCATGATCCCCGACAAGTGGGCAATCCTTGATAGAGATAGACTGCAGCTTAGGGCAAAGATTCCCGATAGCTTGGAGGCCCTCATTACTGATCTTAGGGCAAGATTCAATGCTCAACGAGGTCAAATTAGGACAGTTCTCTGCAATTGAAATCAAGCCCTTGTTTGAAACTGAAGGGCACTGGCAAAGGTCAAGCTTCTCCAACAAATGGCATTCTTTAGCTATCGCAGACAGACCTTCATCCCCAACACGGGGCACGTTCCACAAAGAAAGTGCCTTGAGAGAAGGGCAACCACGAGCTATGGCGGATAGTCCAAGGTTGGTTACTCCACGTGAAGAGCTGCTTCCCCTAATAGAGAGCTTTCCCAGACCACCATGACCACTCGTTCCAACAGCAACCGCAGCAAGCCTCAAGTCGGTCGCTTTCTTCCCTTCCAAGCACCTCGTAAGATGCCCCTCATCTTCATCAGATGAGATCATCTCAGCATCATCGGAAACTGAATCAGTATTCTCCTTGACGGCCTTTGACGATTCGTACTCGCCCTTGCGAATACTGATCAGAAGCATAAGCCAGTGCTTTGAGACACAAGCACATGAGCTCCTTTCCCGCCCCCCAGGAAGGCGTTTGAAGATCTCAAAAAGGCATTCATCAGGGAGGACGTCAATTGAAGTTTGCTTATTCTGCTCAAACACAGTTTCTTCAAAGATAAATGGGGCACTAACTCGAACTCTTTTACTAGGAGGGTAATAGACATCCACTTGGGAACTGATTGAACACAATCTACCCAAATCTGTGGAATTTGTATAGAAAGAACTCCCAGAATAGAAATCATCATCGCCTGAAATTCCAATAAAGAAGAACAATAAGCCAAAACTACCCAAAGAACATTTCCAAAATATCTACAAATCTTTTGGCTCCTCCTAAGAACAATACTAGCCTTAATAAACAGACAAGGCTCCATTTTTTTCCACAAAATTTACCGATTATTAGCTAAAAATTTCTCCTTTGATGCAAATCTTCAACAATCCAATTCATTCCTCAGATCACATATAATCACATAGAACACATAACTAACGACCCCTAAATTCTTTGTCTCCATTTTCTTGTTCAAAAAGTAACAGTAGCTAAAACAATAAGAACCCATAACTCAAAATCAAAATCGTTTCTCTTGGGTGCGACATAAGATCAAACACAACAAGAACAACATCATAAACCCCATATCGACCACGTATTATTCTTACAAGCTATCTCCAATATATATTCAAATAAAATTAAACCGATCTGCAAATCAAAAGCAAAGAAGAGAAGAAAGCTTACCACCGAAATTAACAAGAGCAGGCATGGTTGAATCTCAAAGAAGGAACCTCTCAAAGAAGACTCCAACACCAAAACGCAACACCCAACAAGACAAAACGCTAGGAAAACGCAGGCCAAGAATACCCTTTGAAAGCTTGAATGCATCCGAAACTTGGGTTAGAAGAAAGAATTCTTAACCCCACTACGTAGGGCAAAAAAAGAAGAGAGATTGAAGGAGGAGAAAATTCTGAAGGAACTTGTTTGTGTTGAGCTGAAACAGAACATAAGAGCATGTATATATTTGGTTGGAGAAAACAAGAAAGATGTAATGTCATGAATTTCTTTCCATTATTAAATATTATTTTAAATTTTAATGTTTTTGTTGCAGATACATTAACTGACAACTTCTCTTACATGCAATGTATCTTTCCATAAACCTGTTTATTCTTTTCCCTTCTTTTCTTTTCTTTTCTTTTCTTTTCCCCACTTTGTTTAGTCCAACCAAACAACCGGTTAACCCCTTTTGCCTGTGTTACCGAATTTCTAAGATAAGGTTCTATTCATGAGTTTGGTTTCTATTTGAAATTTAATATTTGATTTTTTTTAATTACAATCACAAATAATATCATTATAGCATTACAATAAGAAATTCACAATTAATCACTATTGAATATAATTAATTATAAGTAATATATTTACATAACCATAATAAAAAACAATAACAAAAAGCGGTTCTTAAGCGGAGACAAATGGATTAAATCTTCTACCTCTTTTCGGTGTCTCTACTTATATCTCACACTTAAAATTAGGTTTAAAGTTTAAGATTAGAGTTTAGAGAATTTAAAGTATGGTATATTTTTAGGGGTATGGTTTAGGATTTAGAATTTAGAATTAGGACTTGAAATTTAACTTTTTAGTGTTGGGGCATATATAGGGGCACCGAAAAAAATGCAGAGAATTTTTATCCAAAGGATGGAAATCATCTACCTCTTTTTGGTGCCTCTATTTATGTCTCACACCCAAAATTAGGTTTAGAGTTTAGGGTTTAAGGTTAGGGTTTAGAGAATTTAGGCTATGATGTATTTTTAGGGTGTAGGGGCATAGATAGGGGCACCGAAAAGTGGCAGAGGATTTTTATTCTAGACAAAAGAGGCGTCTGCCCATCGCCTATTTTTTGGCTTAATAGTCAAAAAGGTGTCCAACCTATATTTTTTTTCAATTTGGTGTCTAACGTTTTAAGGCCACTTTAGTGCCCAACATTTCATTTTGTAACTCAAATCAGGTTTTTCCATGGCAGACGTTAAAAATTTTTCGTTATCCAATAAAAACACGACATGTGTCATATTTCTGGTATTTCTTTAATTTTTATTTTAAAAAAAAAAACCTTTAATTTTATATAAAAAACTCAAAATCTTTAATTTCTCTAAAAACCCCCAAACCCTAAATCCCTAAATTCTTCCCCTCCCACCATCGATTCAACCATCACCGGCCACCCTTGCCTTCGTCGGCCCGCACGACTAAAAGCTTCACTATTTCGTCGTTGAAAACCGACGAATGAATTGTCGATTGATTTGTCGACAAACATCCAAAAATAAAGAAAAAATAGACTGATTGAGCTTCTAACTAACGGCTAGAGGGTGGAGGATGCTGAACAGTGAAATACCCGACACTTGGGTGGTGAACAGTGAATTATCGGCGTGTGTGAATGTCGAACGGCGAGGGAGATGTGATTTGAGGGTTTGATTGGAAGAAATTAAAAGTTTAAAGTTTTTTAAGAAGTTTATATTTTTAAAGAAATTCAAAAATTAAATAAATAAAAAATAGGCCACGTGTCATGTTATAATTGGATAACAGGAAAAATTTTAACTACCGTTGACTGAAAAACCTGATTTGAGTTACGGAATGAAACATTAGGCACCATAGTGACAAAAAAAAACGTTAAGCACCAAGCTGAAAAAAATGGTATAGGTTTGGCACCTTTTGACTGTTAAGCCCCCATTTTTTTAATATTTCGTATTATAGTCTAATTTTTTAATATTTATTATTATGGTTTTATTTTTAAAATTTAATATTTTCCTATATTTTTTATTAGGGTCCAATTGATTCTCAATATTTGTTATTAGGAGTCTACTCTTAAAATTCAATATTTTCTTATATTTGTAATTAGATCCCAATTTTCAATACTTGTTAACAGGAGCTTAAATTTTCTTCAAATGTTTATTATTAGGGTCCACTCTTAAAATTCAAAATTTCCAATACTTGTTAGTAAGAGTCCATTTTTTTCTCAATATTTGTTATTAGTGCTATATTCATAAACTTTAATTTTTTTTCCTAATATTTGTTATTAAGGTCCAATATTTCCCCAATACTTGTTATTATGAGCCTAATTTTTTTTCTCTATATTTGTTATTAGGAAATACACTTAAAATTTATTTATTTTCCAATACTTGTTATTAGAGACATATGTTTTCTGATATTTATATTAGGGGCCTAATTTTGTTTCAATATTTGTTATCAAGGGCATACTCTTAAAATTTAATTTTTTCCCAATATTTGTTATTAGAAACTAATTTTTTTTCTAATACTTGTTATTAATGGCCCAAATTTTTTTTCTCAATATTTGTTATTAGGGGCATACTATTAAAATTCATTTTTTTTCCAATATTTGTTATTAGAGGTTCAACTTTTTCCCAATACTTGTTATTAAAAACATATTCCTAATTTTTTCCCAATACTTATTATTAGAAACTCAAATTTTTAATATTTATTATTATGATCCTATTTTTGAAATTTAATTTTTTCAATATTTATTATTTGGAGGCTAATTTTTAAGTTCATCCTTATACGACCAAAATCTCAAAAACGGCACTGGTCAAGACTTCATTTGATGTCAAATTTAGTTGGTGTTAGATTGAATTTTAATTTATAAAATTTAGGCATGACTATTTAATCAAAAAATAATTTTGGTCTTTTTATTTAAGTTGTATTCAAATATTTATATTTGAATTATTCTAACTAAGAATACTCGAATTCTATTAATAGTTCACACTTTTTTTAATGGTATTAATAGTTCAAACTTAACAGTGAATAAACGAACATTTTATAATTTTGGAGGAGCTCAACCCAAGTACTAATTTCTAAAGATTTACCCTATATATATATATATATATATGGTAGGGTTGTAAGTATATATTAAATGGGAAATTTTTATTTTAAAAGGAAAATATCCAACTTGTGTTTGTAATAAAGAAATTAACATAATTGGTTTAGGGTAACATAGGATTGAACAATGGGCATTATTTAGGGAGTTTGGCATGCAAGATTCGTGCAGTTATGATGATGATAATGTCAAGTTAAATGCCTAAATCCTTTTAGGATTCATCAGAATTTTTTTCCTTCCAATTGGAGATATTCTTTAATCCATTACCCTTATTTATTATTAGTTGGATTAATTTGAAGTGTTTATCAAGCAAACTATTGTGTTGGGTAAATTATTTTTTTACAAATTTTAAATCTAATCTTAATCTTAATCCTATTTAGAGAGAAGGGGAAAAGAGACTATAGAGGAAGGAAATGGTGATGCTAATGAGTTTAGAACTGATGATCTAAGAGAATACGAGAGAACAAAGATGAACAATTTGACCAATTAACCAAATGTGTTGGGTAAATCACTTATTTAAATTCGAAATAAACTTTTGAAAAGATAAATATTTAAAATATAAACTAATATTTTATCCATAATTTGAATGTTGAAATCTTCAAGTTGTTTTTTCTTTTATCATAAATTACTTTAAAAACATAAGTTGAGATCTACTATTGATAAATGTTTATGTTATCCCATCTTATGTGGTTTAAATCTCAACATTTACTTTAGAAACGTAATAGCTCTATACTTAATAAAAGAATTAAAAAATAAGTTAATATATTAAAAATGATGTTATTGAAAAAAAATAGTCACAAAATTCAAATACAAATAAAGTAATCCTCAATCAATAGTATTGCCTCTGCTTTTTAATTGCATCAATTTAATCTCAAACTCTTGAATTGTATCAATCTCGCTCTTTGACTGTCGTTAACTGATAGAACTGTTAAATTTTGTGCATGTGGTCGTTATTTGCTTCCACATCGGCTGTTACCGCTAATTGTATTGTCATGTCGATGATGACAAATCAGTTTTGATGAATGTGATATTACTAATGTAGAGTTTTAAAATTACAAATTTGTTTAACAAAATCCATGTCAATTGTACTACCACTCATCAAAATTGGCATGTTATCATCTTATTGTAAGATATTAATTTATTAAAGAAAATGACATATGGACTTGCTAATTATAACATTGTTAATTATTTAATAACACAGTGTCTAACATGACAAAGGGCGACTAAGAATAATGTCTCTATTAAGTAAAGGTGAGGAGATGGTAAAGGAGCAAGTTTGAACAAGTGTGGTTTTTATTATGTTTGATTAAATGTATTTAGCCTCTCAGCGTTGTCCAAGGTTTCCAAGTAGGCCAACTTTGGTATTTGGAAATCCACCCTGCTTTCTTTCTCTTACTTCATAATTAATCAACCTGATCTATATAAAACAAATTAAACGAGGAAAAAGCTATCAATCAAACAGCTGGAGTTTCGATGAATTTAAATCAGACATTTATTAATATTATTATTAAAGTAATAATGTGAATTTTTATCGTAAAAAAATATTTGGATCATTGGTCTTCAAGTTGCATGGATGCGTGGTGTTGAACGCTTATAATTTCCTTGATCGAGATGTTTTGGGTCCCCCTGTCGTAGATCTATTCGTAATTAGCTTATAATTTCGAGCATCTTTTCAATTAAAAAAAAAGTTATTAGTGAAACATCATTTTAACAACCATATTTGTCAATATTATCAAATTTAACCTTCTAATATCATCATAGAGACTATACTATGTCAATCAACGATTAAAGTAAAATTTAATTTTTGAGATTTAGAATTATAAAGGGGTTAAAACAACAACAAACCTCCCAAATATGATCATTTGAGATATTTCAAAGAAGAAGTAAAGATCTATTAATTGATCGAGTGGTTAAAGATATTTACGTTGTCTCATCTTGTATGAATTTAAGTCTTGACATTTTACTTTTGGAATGTAAAAATTCTCCAGTTAATCAAAGAAAAAATCACATCTTTGGAAGTTTGGGATAGCGTTTGGTACGATAATAAATCATTTGATAACGCACAAATCGTGACACCGTACAAACAAACAACTCGACTCTAAATCTCTTAATAATAATAATATTTTATTTTTCATTATAACCATTTGATGGGTTAAAATTTTAATTAATTAAAAAAAGTGTGTATGCCTCTAATGATTCGATTGTTATTGTATGAGCTATAGAATAATGTCAATATAGAATAATTCTCTCTCATCATTGCCATTGACTCAACTTGAACCTAGAAATTTTCTTCATATTCCTTAATTTTTTTCCTTTAAGAAAATGTATTATTTAGAGGTTTAAAAATAAAAATAAAAATTGTCCCATTGTTCATTACGAAGGAAAATAAGTTATCTATGACAAGTAATCCATGATGCTGTATTAGTGGAATTATTGCACTGAGACCCAGATCAAGTTGTAAACTGTTTTGGAACCTTTTTATGAGCCAATAATTTTTGGACACGTAAAAAATAGATTCATAGTCTATCTATTCAACTTTAGATTCATAATCAAAGATAGTTATTTTAAAAAATAAATCATTGTTTAATTATATAAGATAAAATAATATGCAAAAATTTGAAATTAAATAAAATATATACTTTAATCAATGGTCTCTATTACAACTAACTTGAGCTTAGAGAAAGAGTTTTTATATTTCCTTAAAACTTGATTACAATCTATATACACAGCTTTGTTTATATAGGAAAATATACACAACTTTAACTAATTAACAACCAAGAATACCTAGTAACTAACTCAGTAACTAACTTCAACATATATGAATCTTAACATCCCCCCTCAAGATGGAGATCGATGAATGTTGAGAAGGCTCATCTTGTCGATGAAGTGACGAAACGCAAGGGAATGTAACACTTTGGTGAAAATATCTGCAAGTTGGTCTGCTGAACGAACATGAAACAATTTTAAGAAGTCAAAACATATCTTTTCTCGAACAAAATGGCAATCCATCTCAATATGTTTCGTACATTCGTGGAAGACTTGATTCTTCGCGAGGTGTATCGCTGCTTGGTTGTCACAATAGAGAAAAGCAGTATGGACTGAAACATGAAATAAAGAAAGCAAAGCAGCAAGCCAAATCAACTCACAAACAGCAGAAGCCATTTCACGATACTCAGCTTCACAAGAAGAACGACTAACTGTGTGTTGCTTCTTCGATTTCCAAGAAATAATGTTGTCACCAAGATATGTGCAAAAGCTAATTGTGGATCAGCGTGTGTCGGGGCAAGAACTATAATCAGAGTCAACAAACGCACTTAAATGCATGTTGCATGATGCAGATGTAACACCCGGGTTTGGGGGTCGGGTGGAAATAATATTTAAATAATATTTTGGGTCTCGGTTTATGATTAAATAATATTATACATTATTTGGACCTTGTGTCTTGTTTCATTTTCAAAATAAACATTTTATGTTTGGACTAATTTGAAATGAAATTAAAATGTCATGGATTTTAAAGTAAGGGAGAGTTGCCATCTCATTAATGGCATACTTGTAATTTAATGGAATTGGAGAATTAAAAACCCATTTTTAATTTTAAAAGAGCTACTCACCATCTTCTTCCCTATTCACTTCCCCATTCCAACATGAAAAGCTCCATTTACCCCAAATCACTTTTCCATCATCTTCCTTGCTCATTGTTGGAGATTTTTCGAAGGTAAAACCATTTTCAACTTGTCCTCCTCTTCCTCTTTAAGATGGTACCTTTAATTTTCATAAAGCTCATAGATTTTGAAATTTAGGGTTTTGGGTTTTTAGGTTAAAAATACAAACTTTAATGTCTTTAATTTGAGCTTTCGATTTGTTGAAGTTATATATGTTGTTTACTACCCATAAGGTCCAACATAGTTAATTTTTACATA
The DNA here is from genome assembly GCA_958450335.1 of Hibiscus tridactylites. Taxonomy (NCBI): domain Eukaryota; kingdom Viridiplantae; phylum Streptophyta; class Magnoliopsida; order Malvales; family Malvaceae; genus Hibiscus; species Hibiscus tridactylites. The sequence continues at coordinate 58,230,843 of OY288275.1, forward strand.
GTTTTATGGTGAATCCCGAATTTGGGTATAAATGGTTTTTTTGGAGGGTTTTGGGTGAGTTTTGGGGGTTGTTTTAGGTGAGAATTGATAGCCCAATGGTAGTACTATGGTTAGGGGTTGATTTGAGATCATTTGTGGGTGCAATGGGTGTTGGAAACATGGATTTTGGAAGGGGTATGCGGGCTGTCCGAGATTGCAAAGTATGGGGTTTGGTCATGGCTTGCAACATTGTAAATTGTATTTGAATTGTATTCCGGGTTGGTATTTTGAGGTTGGGCTGATTTGGAATTGTTTGAAATGTGTTTGAGGTTGTTTAGAAGCGGGAATTCGTGTTGGAGAAGCTTCGGGAAGAAGTCCGGAAATTTAAGGGAGGTTGCTTGATTGACTTGGAGCTTGGAAGCTTAGGTGAGTGGTTAATGTTTTTAAAATGGTTTTAAGTGGTTGGTTCAAGCATGTGAACTAGGTTGGGCTTGGTAGACCCACCTAGAGTTAGGATTAGGGTGGTAGCCTAATCCTAAGCTTTAGTTAGAGACCTTGGATGCACTCTTTAATTGGTGTTTGCCTCGTGATCATTATGTATGATATGATATACATGTATGTTGAAGTATGGCTTAATGCATTGATTATATGCATGTTGATGATAAATATAATGGGGATATATTATGTGATAATTGTTTGGATGAAATACACGTAATGTGGGTTTGTGAAATGAGGTTATGTGGTGGTTGCATGATTTTGAGAATCATGGTGAGTACGTGCTAAGCACGGAAATTATATTGAAATTGATGTGGTGAGATGTTATGGATTTTAATTTATATTGGCACTAGTATGCTTGGGTACAATGATCGATCATTAGGATGAGTGTGCACACGAGAGTCAAAACGCGCGTGGCCTTGGTGGCGTTAAGGCACCAAGGAGAAGTACGGGTACGCCCGAAAATATTTATATTAGTCGATGATGAGTGGAATCCCATCGACGGGGCGTGAGGATGAGTGGAATCCCCTCTGCGAGAGCCGGTGATGAGTGTAATCCCACCGTAGGTAATGGTTATGTTGGAAATGTATTCCAACATGTTATCCGCGTATTCGAGTCATACCTAGGTGCCAATATGAGGTTGTATGTATATACCAATATGAGATTATGCACATAGGCTTATGTGATACGAATGTGATGCCCTTTATGAATTGATATATATGATGTAGTTAATGCCTTGAATTATGTATCATGGTAAGTTGAGCTTATGAGATGTTGAGCATGTCATGATGTTGATTATATGTTCATGCATCATGTTCATTTTGGCTTTGCGGATCGGAGGTAAGATCATGCACCTCATTTTGGAAATTGCTCGTGCTTAGACCCTGCATTGTCGAAGGTTTGTTTTATGATCTTACCCTCACTAAGCTTTTATGCTTATGCTCTCTTTTGTTCGACAATGCAGATAAATAGCTTGTGGGTGGAAAGGGCAAGGAAAGGTCTCCAAGTGTTGCTAAGGGTTAGCCTAATGTATGAATTTTAAGTTATAGAACGTAATAGTTAAGCAATGGGATATGTGTTGTTGATTTGTGCTATTGTTGGTTGCTTGGGAGCATGTTTAGACTCTTTAATTATGTTGTTTTTGATTGGCTTGTTGATGCCATGTTTGGATTGTAAACCATGCCTAAATTGCTTACCATGAATGTTGGCTATGTGCCTTTTGAGTTTGCCTTTATGTTTGAGTGTTGGAGTATGAGACTTGAATGCTTAAATGTCCTCTATGAGCAATTGCATGATTTTCTTGATGTATGTACATGTTGGGTGCTTGTATGGCTAAATAGTGATCTGTAAATGTTGTATGGATGCTTGTTTGGGTCTAGAGAAGTCCTAAATTGCATCTAGGTTCGAGTCTTGTTCGTTTTAGCTGAGTTTGGAAGTTTTGCAGTGCAGAGGTATCGATACGGTTGGTCCCGTATTGATACGGCCTTCTTGTTTCAGGCCTCGTGTTTTGATACGCGAGGGGCGAGCGTATCGATACCTTTTTGATCACTGAAGTTACTGTCTATTTTGGTATCGAAACAGGTCTCTATCGTATCGATACGGTCATCTTAGCGTTGACCGTGAGAAGTCAACCGTTGGGGAGAGTATCGATACACTCCTTGGGCATTATTTAGGGAGTTTGGCATGCAAGATTCGTGCAGTTATGATGATGATAATGTCAAGCTAAATGCCTAAATACTTTTACGATTCATCAAAATTTTTTCCCTTCCAATTGGAGATATTCTTTAATCCATTACCCTTATTTATTATTAGTTGGATTAATTTGAAGTGTTTATCAAGCAAACTATTGTGTTGGGTAAATTATTTTTTTTACAAATTTTAAATCTAATCTTAATCTTAATCCTATTTAGAGAGAAGGGGAAAAGAGACTATAGAGGAAGGAAATGGTGATGCTAATGAGTTTAGAACTGATGATCTAAGAGAATACGAGAGAACAAAGATGAACAATTTGACCAATTAACCAAATGTGTTGGGTAAATCACTTATTTAAATCCGAAATAAACTTTTGAAAAGATAAATATTTAAAATATAAACTAATATTTTATCCATAATTTGAATGTTGAAATCTTCAAGTTGTTTTTTCTTTTATCATAAATTACTTTAAAAACATAAGTTGAGATCCACTATTGATAAATGTTTATGTTATCCCATCTTATGTGGTTTAAATCTCAACATTTACTTTAGAAACGTAATAGCTCTATACTTAATAAAAGAATTAAAAAATAAGTTAATATATTAAAAATGATGTTATTGAAAAAAAATAGTCACAAAATTCAAATACAAATAAAGTAATCCTAAATCAATAGTATTGCCTCTGCTTTTTAATTGCATCAATTTAACCTCAAACTCTTGAATTGTATCAATCTCGCTCTTTGACTGTCGTTAACTGATAGAACTGTTAAATTTTGTGCATGTGGTCGTTATTTGCTTCCACATCGGCTGTTACCGCTAATTGTATTGTCATGTCGATGATGACAAGTCAGTTTTGATGATGTGATATTACTAATGTAGAGTTTTAAAATTACAAATTTGTTTAACAAAATCCATGTCAATTGTACTACCACTCATCAAAATTGGCATGTTATCATCTTATTGTAAGATATTAACTTATTAAAGAAAATGACATATGGACTTGCTAATTATAACATTGTTAATTATTTAATAACACAGTGTCTAACATGACAAAGGGCGACTAAGAATAATGTCTCTATTAAGTAAAGGGTTAAAATTTTAATTAATTAAAAAAAGTGTGTATGCCTCTAATGATTCGATTGTTATTGTATGAGCTATAGAATAATGTCAATATAGAATAATTCTCTCTCATCATTGCCATTGACTCAACTTGAACCTAGAAATTTTCTTCATATTCCTTAATTTTTTTTCCTTTAAGAAAATGTATTATTTAGAGGTTTAAAAATAAAAATAAAAATTGTCCCATTGTTCATTACGAAGGAAAATAAGTTATCTATGGCAAGTAATCCATGATGTTGTATTAGTGGAATTATAGCACTGAGACCCAGATCAAGTCGTAAACTGTTTTGGAACCTTTTTATGAGCCAATAATTTTTGGACACGTAAAAAATAGATTCATAGTCTATCTATTCAACTTTAGACTCATAATCAAAGATAGTTATTTTCAAAAATAAATCATTGTTTAATTATATAAGATAAAATAATATGCAAAAATTTGAAATTAATTAAAATATATACTTTAATCAATGGTCTCTATTACAACTAACTTGAGCTTAGAGAAAGAGTTTTTATATTTCCTTAAAACTTGATTACAATCTATATACACAGCTTTGTTTATATAGGAAAATATACACAGCTTTAACTAATTAACAACCAAGAATACCTAGTAACTAACTCAGTAACTAACTTCAACATATATGAATCTTAACATCCCCCCTCAAGATGGAGATCGATGAATGTTGAGAAGGCTCATCTTGTCGATGAAGTGACGAAACGCAAGGGAATGTAACACTTTGGTGAAAATATCTGCAAGTTGGTCTGCTGAACGAACATGAAACAATTTTAAGAAGTCAAAACATATCTTTTCTCGAACAAAATGACAATCCACCTCAATATGTTTCATACATTCGTGGAAGACTTGATTCTTCGCGAGGTGTATCGCTGCTTGGTTGTCACAATAGAGAAAAGCAGTAGGGACTGAAACATGAAATAAAGAAAGCAAAGCAGCAAGCCAAATCAACTCACAAACAGCAGAAGCCATTTCACGATACTCAGCTTCACAAGAAGAACGACTAACTGTGTGTTGCTTCTTCGATTTCCAAGAAATAATGTTGTCACCAAGATATGTGCAAAAGCTAATTGTGGATCAGCGTGTGTCGGGGCAAGAACTATAATCAGAGTCAACAAACGCACTTAAATGCATGTTGCATGATGCAGATGTAACACCCGGGTTTGGGGGTCGGGTGGAAATAATATTTAAATAATATTTTGGGTCTCGGTTTATGATTAAATAATATTATACATTATTTGGACCTTGTGTCTTGTTTCATTTTCAAAATAAACATTTTATGTTTGGACTAATTTGAAATGAAATTAAAATGTCATGGATTTTAAAGTAAGGGAGAGTTGCCATCTCATTAATAGCATACTTGTAATTTAATGGAATTGGAGAATTAAAAACCCATTTTTAATTTTAAAAGAGCTACTCACCATCTTCTTCCCTATTCACTTCCCCATTCCAACATGAAAAGCTCTCTTTACCCCAAATCACTTTTCCATCATCTTCCTTGCTCATTGTTGGAGATTTTTCGAAGGTAAAACCATTTTCAACTTGTCCTCCTCTTCCTCTTTAAGATGGTACCTTTAATTTTCATAAAGCTCATAGATTTTGAAATTTAGGGTTTTGGGTTTTTAGGTTAAAATGCAAACTTTAATATCTTTAATTTGAGCTTTCGATTTGTTGAAGTTATATATGTTGTTTACTACCCATAAGGTCCAACATAGTTAATTTTTACATAGTTTTATGGTGAATCCCGAATTTGGGTATAAATGGTTTTTTTTTGAGGGTTTTGGGTGAGTTTTGGGGGTTGTTTTAGGTGGGAATTGATAGCCCAATGGTAGTACTATGGTTAGGGGTTGATTTGAGATCATTTGTGGGTGCAATGGGTGTTGGAAACATGGATTTTGGAAGGGGTATGCGGGCTGTCCGAGATTGCAAAGTATGTGGTTTGGTCATGGCTTGCAACATTGTAAATTGTATTTGAATTGTATTCCGGGTTGGTATTTTGAGGTTGGGCTGATTTGGAATTGTTTGAAATGTGTTTGAGGTTGTTTAGAAGCGGGAATTCGTGTTGGAGAAGCTTCAGGAAGAAGTCCAGAAATTTAAGGGAGGTTGCTTGATTGACTTGGAGCTTGGAAGCTTAGGTGAGTGGTTAATGTTTTTAAAATGGTTTTAAGTGGTTGGTTCAAGCATGTGAACTAGGTTGGGCTTGGTAGACCCACCTAGAGTTAGGATTAGAGTGGTAACCTAATCCTAAGCTTTAGTTAGAGACCTTGGATGCACTATTTAATTGATGTTTGCCTCGTGATCATTATGTATGATATGATATACATGTATGTTGAAGTATGGCTTAATGCATTGATTATATGCATGTTGATGATAAATATAATGGGGATATATTATGTGATAATTGTTTGGATGAAATACACGTAATGTGGGTTTGTGAAATGAGGTTATGTGGTGGTTGCATGATTTCGAGAATCATGGTGAGTACATGCTAAGCACGGAAATTATATTGAAATTGATGTGGTGAGATGTTGTGGATTTTAATTTATATTGGCACTAGTATGCTTGGGTACAATGATCGATCATTAGGATGAGTGTGCACACGAGAGTCAAAACGCGCGTGGCCTTGGTGGCGTTAAGGCACCAAGGAGGAGTACGGGTACACCCGAAAATATTTATATTAGTAGATGATGAGTGGAATCCCATCGACGGGGCGTGAGGATGAGTGGAATCCCCTCCGCGAGAGCCGGTGATGAGTGTAATCCCACCGTAGGTAATGGTTATGTTGGAAATGCATTCCAACATGTTATCCCACCGTAGGTAATGATTATATGTTCATGCATCATGTTCATTTTGGCTTTGCGGATCGGAGGTAAGATCATGCACTTCATTTTGGAAATTGCTCGTGCTTGGACCCTGCATTGTCGAAGGTTTGTTTTATGATCTTACCCTCACTAAGCTTTTATGCTTACGCTCTCTTTTGTTCGACAATGCAGATAAATAGCTTGTGGGTGGCAAGGGCAAGGAAAGGTCTCCAAGTGTTGCTAAGGGTTAGCTCAATGTATGAATTTTAAGTTATAGAACGTAATAGTTAAGCAATGAGATAGGTGTTGTTGATTTGTGCTATTGTTGGTTGCTTGGGAGCATGTTTAGACTCTTTAATTATGTTGTTTTTGATTGGCTTGTTGATGCCATGTTTGGATTGTAAACCATGCCTAAATTGCTTACCATGAATGTTGGATATGTGCCTTTTGAGGTTGCCTTTATGTTTGAGTGTTGGAGTATGAGACTTGAATGCTTAAATGTCCTCTATGAGCAATTGCATGATTTTCTTGATGTATGTACATGTTGGGTGCTTGTATGGCTAAATAATGATCTGTAAATGTTGTATGGATGCTTGTTTGGGTCTAGAGAAGTCCTAAATTGCATCTAGGTTCGAGTCTTGTTCGTTTTAGCTGAGTTTGGAAGTTTTGCAGTGCAGATGTATCAATACGGTTGGTCCCGTATCGATACGGCCTTCTTGTTTCAGGCCTCGTGTTTTGATACGCGAGGGGCGAGCGTATTGATACCTTTTTTATCACTGAAGTTACTGTCTATTTTGGTATCGAAACGGGTCTCTATCGTATTGATACGGTCATCTTAGCGTTGACCGTGAGAAGTCAACCGTTGGGGAGAGTATCGATACACTCCTTGGGCGTATCGATACGGTCTCCACGGGTTGACTCTGACCAGTTGACATAGTCAAGGGGTATCGATACACCCCTTAAGTGTATCGATACCGCCTGCAGTTTAAGTTTAAAAATTGGGCTGTAAAATGTTGGGTTGAGTTCGTTTGTTTGTCTCATGAATGTTGTTCCGTTGTATGATCACATAGGATCTAATACTCCTTTAGACAAGATAAATAAAAAGAAATTTTTAGGGTTGCTAACCGAGGGGAAATCCTTAACGGGTTTCACTCGATTTTCCCCGTGTGGCTCACTCGGACCGGTCATCCGGCCAGACCGGGACGAGGGGGTTACATTTGTTGGTATTAGAGCCTAAGGTTTCCGAGACCTTGGGCAGGTAAGTGAGGTAAGTTGTGTTTTATGATTGATATGCACGATGTTTGCTTGCCATGTAAGCATGTTGCATGTTATCCGTGTATGCTGTGATGTATGATTGTTTGATTGAGAATGTATGTTGTTTGATCATACGCATATGTTTGCTTGTTTAGCAAGTAAGCCTTGTTATATGCTTGGATCAGCATGTATGTGTGTTGATTCGTTTGAAACATGCTTAGTAGAGTCCCATTGCTACTATTACATCGAAAAAGAGATTTTTAAGTGAGGGAATCATACTTTAGCCACTTGGACCCTTTCCTTTGCTAACCCAGTTTGTATGTTAATTTACTGTTGTTGTTGTTGATTTAATTCTTTTCGGTAAGTTGAAGTAGTGGTTTCTGAAAGGGTGGACGATGTTGAGGGAGTCCATCACCTTAGTTAGGGAGGTATGGTTGTACCGGAATTGAGGTACAATTTGTCCGTTTGAGACGGTGTGTATGTGGGTTGATTCCTGTGGATGAGGGACGATGTGATCGATTCTGGTATTAGTTGGTAAGAAGAAGGGAAGGCCTATGGGTGGGAGTCAGAGTAGTGTCGATGTTTTATCGAATAAGCTTTTGGTACAGTATTAAGTTTGTTTCCTCCGGTTGATTCTGAGTCTGTACTTCTGTATGTTGTTAGCAAGTATGCAAGCTTGAATATGCCTGGTGAAGTGTTAGGGGTGGGTATAAATACCTTAATTCTTTTGACAAGGTCAGGGTAACGGTCTCGTGTGAGTAATCTGAAATTCAAAAGTGTTAGTTGGTGACCGTTGGGGTTCGGCCTATGATTTTAATGCAAGACAGCCGGTCAGTGCCCGTGAGTGGGTGCTAGTTTGTGTGATTAAGCCGGTGCACATCTGAGTTGTTTTCCAGCATGGTTGTCTGTGTGTGCTCAGAACTGCGTTTTTGAAGTTTCGGAATGCTCTAAGAACAGTTTAGAAGAGTCAGATTTTGTTGAAGAACCAGTCCGAGAATAAGAGGACCGAAGACTAACAGTTGTGTACTTGTAAAGTTGCAATCTCTACAGATTCGTCCGTTTGTGGGAGCATGCAAAGAAATTAGATATCCTTGTTGAGACCTTAGATGTAGGGACACATGTGACTAGCCTTTTTGGGAGATAGTAGTGATCAGAAAGATGTACAGAAGATGTTTGTTGGTGGTTCAGAGTTACTAGTTTCTAGTGGATGTGAAGTGATTGTCTTTCTACGGTTTTGATGTACCTTTTGACAAGGTTCGGCTTGAAGAGCACAGAGTTAGTGTATACGTTGAGACAAAGAGAGAGTTGCCTTGAAGTTGTAGATTTTTGTGAGACTGTAGTAGTAGGTGAGGATGCGAACTTCTTTTCGAATGATTGATCCAGCTTTAGAGGTCAAGGAATGGTTGAGTTAGTCAACAGGCATGCTTAGCAATTGTGATGGATTTGATTTTGAATGAAGATTAAACCACATAATGTTAGAATAGTTTGTGTTTTCTTTTCCTAGAAGTGGTTGGAAGAATTGCCGGTTTACCTCTTGTTAGAGGAGAAGAGTTTGTTATTGAGACCGTTTTCGAGGTTGCTTCTGTTTTGTTTGTTCTGTAACTTATGAATTCCGGAAGAATTGAGAATGTTGAAGAATCAACTTCGAGCTTGTTAGACCTTAGATTCATTAGGCTTAGCACATCATCTTAGAGTGTAACAGTACAAGTTGTGAAGATGAGAGAAGACAATACAAGAATGTGATTAGATTTCATACAGTTGAAACAAGTGACAGTGAATAATTAGTATCCGTTTCCGAGTGTCAGTGATTTGTTGATCAGTTAGTGTGTGCTTCAGTCTATTTGAAGATTTATTTGAGATCCGATTATTACCAATTGAAAGTGAGAGAAGTTGAAGTATTGAAGACAACTTTTGGGGCAAGATGTGATCGCTTTGAGTTCCGAGTTATGCCGTTTTGTTTGACTAGTGTATTAGTTACCTTCATTGAGATGTTGAACAGAATAATTCCCGAGTTCCTTGATCAGTTGTAGTAGTCCTCATAGATAATAAATGAGTATATTCAAGTATCGAAGAAGACCATGACAAGCATTGAAGTTAGTATTGTAGATTCTATTAGACAATCAGGTGTATGCCATGTTGAGCCAACGCGAACTCCGAGTCAAGGAAAATGTTCTCTTAGGACATGTAGATTAGCCGAGTGTATTAGAGCAAATCTTAAGTAGATAGAGGAAGACGTGAGTTGGAAGAAATTGAAGACTGTGATAGGAATCTATAGTTTCTAGGTCTAGCAGTGTTACTATCGGGAGTTTGTAAATAGCCTTTCGAAGATAGCTGCTCTTTTGATAGATTGCTACAGAAAAATGTTCAGTTGTGTGGTTAGATGCGAGACATTGAACCCTTGAGAAACCGAAAGAAACTTCGAAGAGAGCTTCGACCTTGATCCAGCTTATACTAGTGACAAAACTTATGAACTGTAGTGATGTGTTACATGTAGGGTTAGGCTGTGTGCTTATGCAAGACAGAAAATTTTGGCTTGTTCATCAAGATAGTTGAAAGACTGTGAGAAGAGTTATCTGATATGAGATATAGAGTTAATTACAGTTGTATTTGCTTCGAAGACTTAGAGACAAAGCTTGTATAGTAAGAAATGCACAGTGTATATGTACGTATCATCAGAACTCGAAATATTTGAAGACTTAGGAAGGGTTGAACTTGAACCGCATAAAGTGTTAGAAATGCTTGAAGACTGTAATATCAAGATTGAGTACCATCCGAAGATAGTCAACGTAGAAACCGAAGTTCCGAGCTATGTTGTTGTTAGATTAGTAGTTGGGCTGCGAGATGTAATTGCCGAATTCAGTTTACTGAATGATAGTATTCTTGTGGCCGAGTTTCATGTTGAACCTACATTGAGTCAGAATGCTTGAAGAGAAACAGTTGCAAGACAGATTCTTGGCACCTCACGTGCAAGACATTGTGGAAGGAAGACCGTCATAATACAATTTCAGAGATGATAGAGTTTGTATTTTTAGAGGCATAATAGTTGTATCGATTGACATAGTGCTTTGAGACGTATTGTTTTGGCCGAAGCACACGGTAGTTCATTTGTATTGCATCTGAGTAGTATGAAGACGTATTGTGGGTTGAAGATGGGTACTTCTGGATTGAGTTGATGAATAATGTGGTTCAGTATGAGAGTGAGTGTGCAAATTGCCAGCGTGTCAAGACCGAGTATCAGTTTTCTTCTAGTTTGTTACATTCGTGGAAGGTTCTTAATGGAAGTGGGTAATAAAGATCCGAAATTTCTGCTAGATTATTTTTGAAGACGTTTGCATAGTGTTTGGTTACCTGTTGAAGGCAAATGGTCAGTTAGAGAAGGTTATGAGTCAAGTATTCAAACAGTGCTACATGAGATTGTGAATCGGGCTAGTTCCGTTGTTCATTTGTCACGGTTACCACCATAGTTAGGAGGAAGTTTGTGATGTATCTGTGTATCTAAAATACGAGGGTGTGAGTCGGATATGTTCTGTGCTATGTTATTGAAAAGATTGAGTTGAGTTTTAAGTTGACATGCCTTGAAGGAACCAGTTGAGATCTTAGCATCAGATGCTAGTGTTGTGTGGTAAGATTACCGAGTTGGTTAGTATGTTGTGGTGAGAGAGAAATGTGTGAAGGAGCATGTTTCAGTGGCTCTTCATGTTCGATGAATTTCGGGGACGAAATTCCTTAAGTGGGGGAGAGTTGTAACACCCGGGTTTGGGGGTCGGGTGGAAATAATATTTAAATAATATTTTGGGTCTCGGTTTATGATTAAATAATATTATACATTATTTGGACCTTGTGTCTTGTTTCATTTTCAAAATAATCATTTTATGTTTGGACTAATTTGAAATGAAACTAAAATGTCATGGATTTTAAAGTAAGGGAGAGTTGCCATCTCATTAATGGCATACTTGTAATTTAATTGAATTGGAGAATTAAAAACCCATTTTTAATTTTAAAAGAGCTACTCACCATCTTCTTCCTTATTCACTTCCCCATTCCAACATGAAAAGCTCCCTTTACCCCAAATCACTTTTCCATCATCTTCCTTGCTCATTGTTGGAGATTTTTCGAAGGTAAAACCATTTTCAACTTGTCCTTCTCTTCCTCTTTAAGATGGTACCTTTAATTTTCATAAAGCTCATAGATTTTGAAATTTAGGGTTTTGGGTTTTTAGGTTAAAAATGCAAACTTTAATGTCTTTAGTTTGAGCTTTCGACTTGTTGAAGTTATATATGTTGTTTACTACCCATAAGGTCCAACATAGTTAATTTTTACATAGTTTTATGGTGAATCCCGAATGTGGGTATAAATGGGTTTTTTTGGAGGGTTTTGGGTAAGTTTTGAGGGTTGTTTTAGGTGGGAATTGATAGCCCAATGGTAGTACTATGGTTAGGGGTTGATTTGGGATCATTTGTGGGTGCAATGGGTGTTGGAAACATGGATTTTGGAAGGGGTATGTGGGCTGTCCGAGATTGCAAAGTATGGGGTTTGGTCATGGCTTGCAACATTGTAAATTGTATTTGAATTGTATTCCGGGTTGGTATTTTGAGGTTGGGCTGATTTGGAATTGTTTGAAATGTGTTTGAGGTTGTTTAGAAGCGGGAATTCGTGTTGGAGAAGCTTCGGGAAGAAATCCGGAAATTTGAGGGAGGTTGCTTGATTGACTTGGAGCTTGGAAGCTTAGGTGAGTGGTTAATGTTTTTAAACTGGTTTTAAGTGGTTGGTTCAAGCATGTGAACTAGGTTGGGCTTGGTAGACCCACCTAGAGTTAGGATTAGGGTGGTAGCCTAATCCTAAGCTTTAGTTAGAGACCTTGGATGCACTCTTTAATTGGTGTTTGCCTCGTGATGATTATGTATGATATGATATACATGTATGTTGAAGTATGGCTTAATGCATTGATTATATGCATGTTGATGATAAATATAATGGGGATATATGATGTGATAATTGTTTGGATGAAATACACGTAATGTGGGTTTGTGAAATGAGGTTATGTGGTGGTTGCATGATTTTGAGAATCATGGTGAGTACGTGCTAAGCACGGACATTATATTGAAATTGATGTGGTGAGATGTTGTGGATTTTAATTTATATTGGCACTAGTATGCTTGGGTACAATGATCGATCATTAGGATGAGTGTGCACACGAGAGTCAAAATGCGTGTGGCCTTGGTGGTGTTAAGGCACCAATGAGGAGTACGGGTACGCCCGGAAATATTTATATTAGTCGATGATGAGTGGAATCCCATCGACGGGGCGTGAGGATGAGTGGAATCCCCTCCGCGAGAGCCGGTGATGAGTGTAATCCCACCGTAGGTAATGGTTATGTTGGAAATGTGTTCCAACATGTTATCCGCGTATTCGAGTCATAGCTAGGTGCCAATATGAGGTTGTATGTATATACCAATATGAGATTATGCACATAGGCTTATGCGATACGAATGTGACGCCCTTTATGAATTGATATATATGATGTAGTTAATGCCTTGAATTATGTATCATGGTAAGTTGAGCTTATGAGATGTTGAGCATGTCATGATGTTGATTATATGTTCATGCATCATGTTCATTTTGGCTTTGCGGATCGGAGGTAAGATCATGCACCTCATTTTGGAAATTGCTCGTGCTTGGACCCTGCATTGTCGAAGGTTTGTTTTATGAGCTTACCCTCACTAAGCTTTTATGCTTACGCTCTCTTTTGTTCGACAATGCAGATAAATAGCTTGTGGGTGGCAAGGGCAAGGAAAGGTCTCCAAGTGTTGCTAAGGGTTAGCTCAATGTATGAATTTTAAGTTATAGAACGTAATAGTTAAGGAATGGGATAGGTGTTGTTGATTTGTGCTATTGTTGGTTGCTTGGGAGCATGTTTAGACTCTTTAATTATGTTGTTTTTGATTGGCTTGTTGATGCCATGTTTGGATTGTAAACCATGCCTAAATTGCTTACCATGAATGTTGGATATGTGCCTTTTGAGGTTGCCTTTATGTTTGAGTGTTGGAGTATGAGACTTGAATGCTTAAATGTCCTCTATGAGCAATTGCATGATTTTCTTGATGTATGTACATGTTGGGTGCTTGTATGGCTAAATAATGATCTGTAAATGTTGTATGGATGCTTGTTTGGGTCTAGAGAAGTCCTAAATTGCATCTAGGTCCGAGTCTTGTTCGTTTTAGCTGAGTTTGGAAGTTTTGCAGTGCAGGGGTATCGATACGGTTGGTCCCGTATCGATACGGCCTTCTTGTTTCAGGCCTCGTGTTTCGATACGCGAGGGGGGCGTATCGATACCTTTTTGGTCACTGAAGCTACTGTCCATTTTGGTATCGAAACGGGTCTCTAGCGTATCGATACGGTCATCTTAGCGTTGACTGTGAGAAGTCTACCGTTGGGGAGAGTATCGATACACTCCTTGGGCGTATCGATACGGTCTCCACGGGTTGACTCTAACCAGTTGACATAGTCAAGGGGTATCGATACACCCCTTAAGTGTATCGATACCGCCTGCAGTTTAAGTTTAAAAATTGGGCTGTAAAATGTTGGGTTGAGTTCGTTTGTTTGTCTCGTGAATGTTGTTCCGCTGTATGATCACATAGGATCTAATACTCCTTTAGACAAGATAAATAAAAAGAAATTTTTAGAGTTGCTAACTGAGGGGAAATCCTTAACGGGTTTCACTCGGTTTTCCCCGTGTGGCTCACTCGGACCGGTCATCCGGCCAGACTGAGACGAGTGGGTTACAGCAGAAAAGAACAAACCCATCCTAGGAGTAGCCTTTATGTAAGATAAGAGGTGATACATTGCATGCAAGTGAGGTAGTCGAGGAGAGGACACAAACCGGCTCAGTAAATGTACGGTGTAGGTGATATCTGGCCTTGTATGTGTAAGATAAAGAAAACGACCCACCAAACATCTATATACTTGAGGATCAGGCAGAAGTTCCCCTTCATGAGCACTCAACTTGTGCGGAGAGACAATCGGTAATTCTACAGGTTTTTTACCAAGGGAACTTGTGTCTTCAAGGATATGAAGGGCATAGTGTCTCTGAGATAAAGATATTCCAGACGCATTTCGAGCAACTTCGAAACCCAAGAAATATCGTAATGGACCTAAGTCCTTGAGTTTGAAGTGTTTTTAAAGAAACTCTCGAACCAAGGCATGTGAAGATAAATCCTTTCTAGCAAGAATTATATCATCAACGTAAACCAACAAGGAACCATGTCATCACCAGTCCCTTTAAGAAACAGTGAATGCTCAGAGGGTGATTGAATGAAACCAAAATTAAGAACCACTGTAGAAAAAGCTTGAAACCATTGACGAGAAGCACGTTTAAGACTATAAATGGACTTATTAAGCTTACAAACCAAATTTTATCCCATTGTGTCTGTCTTGTAACCAAGAAGAACCTTCATGTAGACTTCCTCATCGAGTTTCCCATTTAAAAATGCATTGTTTACATCCAATCGGAGAAGATGCCAATCTTGAGAAGCAGCCAGAGCAAGTAGAACCTTGAGGAAGTTATCTTGGCCACGGGTGAAAAGGTGTCAATATAATCAATGCCCTCTATCTGAGTGAATCCATTGGTTACCAAACGAGCTTTGTACCTATCAACGGTGCCATCAGCATTGTATTTGATCCTATAGACCCACTTGCAATCAATGGGTTGTTTGCCATTAGAGAGAGGAACAACGATCCAAGTGCAAAGAGAATCCATAGCATGTAGCTCGTTAGCCATAGCATTTCTCCATTCAGAAAATTAGACAACCTGGTGGTAAAAAGAAGGCTCATATGTGAAAGAAATATTAGCAAAAAATGTGGCATATGAGGAAGTCAGACGTGCAGAGGAAAGATAATCTTGAATAGGATAAGAACATGAAGTAGAAACAACGTTATTACAATGATAAGCTTGAAGATAAGAAGGCTTAACAAATGTACGAGAAGACCTCTTGACTACTGGCTAATGGTCAACCAACTCAGGCTCATGTTGCGTAGCAGGCTCATTTTGTATAATAGGCTCATTAGATGGGGCAGACTCATGATGTGTAGCAGACTCAATAGAAGCAGCAGGCTCATGATGTACATCATCTGCATGTGTAGCAGGCTCATGTTGATCACCATGTAGAGATTGCTGAGAAACAGCTTGATCGAGAAAACATTCTGAAGAATCAGTGCATACTGTAGGCAAGGACAAATCAGGGAAATGATCATCAACCGAAATTGAAGGAGCAATTGTATGATAAGGGAAAATGTTCTCATGAAAAATCACATTACGAGACACCACGATAGACTTAATTTGGAGAACATAAACTTTATAACCCTTCATCCCAGCAACATAGCCCAGAAATATTCTAGGCAAAGCCCGTTCTGAAAATTTACCACAATGAGCTTGAAGAGTAGATACAAAACATAAGCATACAAACACCTTGAGATGTTCATAACCTGGAACACGATGATGTAGTAGTTCATACGGAGACTTGTTATCCAAGATAGGTGAAGGGAGTCGATTAATAAGGTAGATGGCAGTCAATATGCAATCACCCTAAAAACCAATTGGAACCTTGGATTAAAAATAAAGGGCTCGGGCAACAGCAAGAAGATGTTGATGCTTCCTTTCGACAACAACATTTTGTTGAGGTGTCTCAACACAAGAGTATTGATGAACAATGCCCTAAGACGAGAAAAGAGTAGTGAATTTCAATTTAGGTGCATTATCGGATCTAAAAATCTTCAAATCATACCCAAATTGTTGTTTGACCATTGCTATAAAACTTGGAATTATCGAGCCAACATTTGATTTATGTTTTAACAAATACGTCCAAGTAGAGCGTGAGTAATCATCAACCAAGGTTAAGAAGAATCTATGATGATCGTATGTATCAGATTTATACGATCCCCAAACATCACAATGCACTAATTCAAAAGTAACAACAGCTTGAGAGTTAGAATTAGAATAAGATAACTGACGTTGTTTGGCAAGGGGACAAACCCTGCAAGGCTCATCTTTATTAAAATTGTGAAAAGGTAATACATCTTGCAAAGTACATAAAACATGAGAGCTAGGGTGGCCAAGCCTAGCATGCCAAGAAGCCAATACAACTGGTGAATCAACATCATTTTCACTAACATTCTGACTCGTGTGCACATCGGGCATATGTAGTAAGTAAAGACCTTTATATAGCTCACCCTTCCCAATCACCTGTCTTAAGTCCTGAATGAAGCATTGATCATTGCAAAATAGAACAGAAATATCATAATGTTTAATCAACTCACTGACTGCCAAGAGATTAAACTAAAAATCAGGGACAAATAATACATCATTTAGCACCAAAGAAGAAGAAAGATGAATGCCCCCAGAAAAACCAACAGAAACCTTAGTATTATTAGGCAAAAGAATAGATGTATGCTGGATCGATTTCAAGAAATCAAAAAAACTTTTGATGTAGCAAACGTGTCTCGAAGCCCCGAAATCAATAATCTAGCATTTATTAGCATCACAAGAACCTAAAGTATTGATATAAGAAACAATATCGCCTTGCATCGAAAGATTGATTAAAGTAGAATGAATATCCAAAGTTAAAGCAGACTGAAGTTGATTGATGAGCATGGCTATGAGCTGTTGACATTGTCTCATAGTCAGGGAATCAGCCTGAGATAATCCATCAGAAGACGCAACAGCATTGGGATGAACCAAAGAACCATGTTTGGAACGAGCATTGTACCCAGGTGAATAGCCATGAAGCTTGTAAGACTTGTCCTTGGTGTGACCCAACATGCTACAATGACTACATTGTGGCCGAGATTTTCTCGCAACATGAACTTTAACAGCAAATGCGGGTTCATGAACAAGAGTTCTAATGACAATGGATCGTTGATTCTCTTCTTGAAGAATCCAAGAGAACACTTTAGACATCTAATACCATATTACAACTAACTTGAGCTTAGAGAAAGAGTTTCTTTATTTACTTAAAACTTGATTACAATCCATATACACAGCTTTGTTTATATAGGGAAATATACACAGCTTTAACTAATTAACAACCAAGAATACCTAGTAACTAACTCAGTAACTAACTTCAATAGATATGAATCTTAACAGTCTCAACCCGTAAAGAATAGTTTTGTCTGCACTGAAGTGATAGTCAAATTAAATCTTTTCAATAATAATAATTCTAAAATTCGAACTTAATTCAGATATATGAGGGAAAAGTTACTACAATATTTTTCTACCACTTATTAATAATCACTGAGGTCACATTTGAAATGTCTCTGAGTAATTGGATATGGGTGTAACTACATAATTGTAGCATGTTCAAATAACTATAGTGATTTGTGAGTCTCACTAAATTGGGTGTAGTTGGAGACCCTAATTAAATTCTTCAATTCTTAGATTAAGAATTGATGTAGTTACCTACATAATTACACTTCTTATTATTATGTATAATTTGTGCACCATCTCTCAACCATATGTTGAACCATCATCCAGAATGAATTTAAAAGAATTTAGTTTTTAGGATTTTTTAACCTAGTCATTCTCTTTCAAATCGTTGTCGCCTGCAACTTTTCTATTATTTATTTGATTGGTCGTCGGCAACTAATTTTAGTATTAGTTGTCGACTAACGGGTCTATTATTTTTTTATTTTTCATGTTTTAATAAGAATCTCTACCTTTGTGGCATGTGTTTCCTTTGTCCTTGTGACACGTTTTTCTTTAATTTTTTTATGGTTCGTTTCATATTTCCTTGTGGCATGATTTTCATCATGCCTTAGAGGTCGATTGGTGCTTGTATAGAGATCTTCACGATGCTAATCTCTGATTATGATTCTATCGATGGTCTTAGAAAGATGGATTCTCACTCGGTTGATGGTTGGATGATGATGTAATTAGACCTGGGTAGCGGAGCAATCGGCCCGATAGATTGGTTCGCTCACCACTCCTTTTTCACCCCATAAAGCGTCTCGTTTGGGTAGAGACAAGGAGATTCAAGAAGGTTTTTGAATTTTAGTATGTTAATCTCGATGGAAATGTATGTTTTTCTTTACACCATTGTATGAGACTTTTAGTGGACTTGACTTTTTTTCTCTTTTTGATGCATTGTATTGTATCATCTTTCATGGTGATTAATAAAATTAGATGTCACTGTTCAAAAAAAATAAAATTTCATGATAACATGTCATCATCTTATTTGCTGATTATACATAAAATTACATCATTAGTGCCATATATATATATATATATGTGTATATGTGTGTGTGTGTTTTTTAAACTCTAATAATTTTATTGGCGAATACTTTCTTAAATATTCATAAAATATTTTTAGAATTTAAAATTATTTTTATAATAATTAATATTGTTTAGAATTTAATTTTATATAATCATGTAATTATAATTTGTACAATCAAACATAATATAAAAAATTAAAATATAATGCTAAACATGTCTAGATAATTAGAATAGAGTAATTATATAATTGTATTGTTTAAACACGTCGGATTGTAACTTAGAATGAGACAATTCAATGAACTAAATTAAATTGATATTGAATTATTGATAAGATCATATGAGCATGTTAACCACTGATTGGAAATAAGAAATGATGCTTTAACTCAATCCTTATCTTTACACTTCATTTTCATTGATTTTAAGCAAACCATCTCTGATTTGATTTTTCTGTGAATGGAACAATGGAGGTCTGACATTTTTATATTTTTGTTTTGTATTTTACTTTTTACATTTAAAAACCATGAAACATCAAATTTCTAAATAAAATATATAATGGTCTTGTTTGGTAAAGAGAGGTTTAGGCAAAAATTAGAGCTTTGAGGCATAATTGGAGATTTGATCAGTCAAATCCGCTAATATTATTATTTGGAAAATAGCAGATTGAAATAGCGAATTGGGATGATACCGCTAATTTTGAAAAAGCTCATAATATGAGTTTTTTTAGATTAGATGTTTGATATTACAGTTGTAAAGACTCTTTTACCCTTATTAGTTACCAAAAATCTCAAAATAACCTAAATTAAATATTTTCACCTTATTTATAAGCTAATCTTATTTACTTTTTTTTCTTTTTATTATCACATATTTATATGTGTATTTAAATTTATTAATTAATTAATTAAATTATATTAAAATAATTATATAAATAATAAATTAATATATAAATCATTTGAATATGTTTAGAAAAGTTATATTAAAAATAATTTTATAGATCTAATTAATAATAATTAGATACAAAATATTGATAACTAATAAACTATTCAAACAAGTATTGAATATAAACATGTTCTTATATGCCATTTTACTTGTTTAAATAAACCGCTATCAGCTATCAGTTAATTTTACCAAACACTTTTATACAATCAGCTAATACAATCTGCTAGTCAATTCAACTAATGCAATCCGCTATCGGCTAATGCAATCTGCTATTCGCTATCTGCTATCCGTTAATTGTCAAACAAATCCAATATAAATAAATTTGAATAAAAACTTATTTTAGGACAATTTAGTACAATTAACTCATGTATGAGGTCTTCGTATAATATATAAATAAAGAATCATTTTATTGAATATATTTAGTTTGTATTTGAATTGTTTGCAAAGTAACCGATTTTTTAGTTTTTTTTGGGTAAATTAGTAATATTATTTTTATCATCGATGGATTTATGTAATTTTAATTTCTTCTAAAGTATTTCATTTTTATTTTGATTTCTTCTTTAATGTCTCCTACTTTGAGATGTAAAACACTTTCATCCTCAAACACTAATTAATATTTTTAGTATAAGTATCAATATTTGATCATTGATAAACTAAATCAGACTGGATAATGTAGAGATTTATTATGAGGAAGATTCTCCCAACCTAATTTGATTCATTCACAACACAAAATTCAAATCATTGACTTTACTTAAGGGATATGGTCTTGCATCTCGCTAAACCAACAAACAGTTGATTAAACCACCAAATAATTATTTTGCATTTATGAATTAAAAATGAATATTCATCATTTAAATTATATATTTGGCTGATCTCTGGCTATTGCCCAGTCTCTCTCTCTGGCTATTGCCCAGTCTCTTGTTATTCTGCTTACACTCTCTGGCTATTGCCCAGTTTTCCACATAAGTCTATCGTTCATGGCCACTGTGCAAGATGTTTTGGCAGATCTCACTCTTGACGAAGAGGAGGAAGAGCAAGAACTTGCTATTGTTCCGGTTCAAGTGGAATCCCCGATTTCTTTTGAGTTCTGTTTTGTGGGAGCGTTACTTACTACGAGTCAGATTCATTTTCAATCCATGAAAGCAACTCTGGCGAATGTTTGGCACCCAATTGGTGGTATTGCAATTTCTGATCTGGGAGAGGGCCGATATTTGTTTCGGCTTTTTAATTCTATTGATGCTGATCGAATTGAAAAAGAAGGTCCTTGGTATTTCAATCTTCATCTTCTTATTTTACATCGGATCCAAGATGGGGAGGATCCATGTACAGTTTCGCTCAAGGAAGTGGATTTTTGGGTTCTTGTTAATGATGTTCCGAGTGGGTTTATTTCGGAACCTGTTGCAAAACAACTTGGGGATTTCATTGGGATTTTTCTGGAGTTTGATTCATCGGCTCTTACGCTTGGAATTAAGGGTTGTATGCGTATTCGGGTGCGGATCTCATTGGCAAAATCTTTAAAGCGTCGGAAGAAACTACTCTTACCAAATGGCGGTACAACCTTTGTATCGTTTCAATATGAAAAGTTGCGTTTGTTTTGCTTCCGTTGCGGCAAGCTTGGACACGGAGAAGGCTTTTGTCCTTTACTTGTTCTTCAGCCTCAGCACGAGGGTCCTTTCCCATGGGACGTTTCCTTACGTGCTCCGGCGAGAGGAAGAAACGTTCCGGTGAGTAATTGGCTGCGTGAGGAGGATGGAGGTGTATCCCGCATTTCTCGGTGGAATGCTAGCCAGCAGATAAACATCAATAAAGGTGATGAGAATAAGGCTCCTAATCCGGATCAGATAGAGCAAAATAAGGGATTTGCCTTATCTCAATCTGGATATGGAACCCAATCTGGGCCGCATAATGTGTCACGTCTACAAGGTCGTTCTTCTTTTGGACTGGGCCCATTGTTACCTGGGTATGCGGGCTCTCTTTCATTTGATACGGAGATGACCCTGGTGGATGAGGACAACCCGGTTCAACCCTCGGATGGGCTTAAACGTCCAAGAAAGGCTTCTGATCTGTCCCTCTCGGATAAAGGGGTGGCTTCCCCTTCAAAAACTGTCTTTCCATCGGCCGGCCTGGATGCTCAGGCCCGCCGGGATCAATGAAGCTAATTAGTTGGAATGTTCGGGGCTTGGGGAGGCCTCGAACAGTAAGACATCTCCGGGATTACTTGAGAGACGTTAACCCGTCTGTAGTTTTTCTTATTGAGACCAAACTACAGTCTGCTGAGATGGAAAGGGTGCGAAAGAAATGTGGTTTTCCTAACGGTATTGAGGTTGGTTCGCGAGGAAGGAGTGGAGGGCTTTGTTTGGCTTGGAAGAGTGGTTGCAAGATCTCTCTTCGTTCTTATTCAGGTTGCCATATTGATTTCATGTTTACGGATGATGGTGAGGGTCGTTCGTGGAGGTGCACTGGTTTCTATGGTGCTCCGGAGGAGAGGTATCGCAGGGATTCATGGAATTTACTACGTCAGTTAAATGACTGCCCCAATATACCTTGGTTAGTTATCGGGGATTTTAACGAATTATTTTTTTCGTTTGAAAAAATGGGAGGAAGGGTCCAAAGTCAGCGGCAGATGAGTGACTTTCAAGAGGCCCTCAATGACTGTGCTTTATCCGATGTGGGTTACCAGGGTAGATGGTTTACGTGGGAAAAGGGGAAGTTCGAAGAAACTAACATCAGAGAGCGGCTAGACAGGGGTGTTGCGAATAATGCGTGGTGGTCTTGCCACCCACATTTCATTCTCTCTCATTTAGCTCATTCGTTTTCTGATCATTGCCCGCTGCTTGTTAACACATCCCCAAATTCTGATAATAAAGCCCATTGGCATTTTAAGTTTGAAGCTGCTTGGATTTTGGAAGAATCATGCGAATCTGAGGTTGCAAATTTATGGGCAGTTTCTACGGGTACATTACCAGACCGGTTACGTTTTGTCGGGTTGGGCTTGGACAACTGGTTTCGCAAATTACGGGCTAGTAGGAAGATAACTAAGAGAAGTTTAATGAAGCGTCTGGAGGAATTAGTGGGCCTATATCCTACGGATGAGATTTTGGGAGAAATTGAGGAGGTTAAATTGTCGTTGAATCTGGAAGCTGATAAATCTGAGCTTTATTGGGAGCAGAGGGCGCGTGCAAATTGGCTTCGAAACGGTGATAAAAATACTGCGTTTTTTCACCGGCATGCTACTCAACGTAAGAAGCAAAATCGAATTTTGAAACTCACGAATGATGCTGGTGCTACTCATTCCTCCCCTGATTTTATGGAAGTTACGGCGAGGGAATACTTTCAGAATCTTTTTACTTCAGGGGGTGTTGCAGATTGTTCACACGTATTGGAAGGAATTACCCCGAAGATTTCTGAGGCTGATAATAGGAGGCTACTTCGTCCATATACTGAGGAGGAGATTTATCGGGCAATTAAGATGATGGGGCCTTTGAAGGCAGCAGGCGAGGACGGTTTGGGAGCCATTTTTTATCAACGTTTCTGGAATATTATTGGAAAGGAGGTGGCTCGGTTTTGTATTGCTGTCTTAAATGGGGAAGTTGACATGGGCTTAATAAATAAGACCCACATTGTACTTATACCTAAGAAAGCTGACCCTTCACATATGAGTCAATTCAGGCCCATCAGTTTGTGTAACGTTTTATACAAGACTGTGTCCAAAGTTCTGGCCAATAGAATGCAACATCTGCTATCAGATTTCATTGATGAGGCCCAGAGTGCCTTTGTTCCGGGCCGGCTAATTTCTGATAATATCATGGTGGCCTACGAAATTCTACACTGTTTGCAGAAGAAGCGTGTGGGACGTTCAGGTAATTTCGCTTTGAAATTAGATATGTCTAAAGCCTATGATAGAGTAGAATGGGTATTTGTGGCTCAGATTATGGAGAAGATGGGTTTTGCACCAGAATGGGTCCAACGTATTATGAGTTGTATGACGACGGTATCCTACTCAGTTGTTCTTAATGGTATGATTGGTGAATCTTTTTTACCGTCCAGAGGACTTAGGCAAGGTGATCCTCTTAGTCCTTTCCTTTTCCTTATTTGTAGCGAGGGATTGTCATCTTTGTTACGCAGGGGAAGCATGCTGGGTACAGTGAAGGGGTTTAGGCTTAACAAATATGCTCCAAATGTTACTCATTTGCTCTTTGCAGACGATAGTATAATCTTTGGCGATGCCTCGATGAATGATGCGGTAAATATAAAGAGCATTTTATACGAATATAGTATATGCTCGGGTCAGGTGATTAATTTTGAAAAGTCGGGGCTCTTCTTTTCAAGTAATGTGAGTGATTCGGTCAGGATGGATATTCAGAATCTCTTAGAAATAGGCCATACGTCCAGCATTGAGAAATATCTTGGGCTTCCGTCAATAGTGGGCCGTAATAAAAGACAGGCTTTCCAGAACTTATTTGATCGGGTGCAGGCACGTATATCGAACTGGTGTGTTTTCCCTCTCTCTCAAGGGGGTAAGGAGGTTTTTGTGAAATCGGTTCTACAAGCCATACCGGTATATGCAATGGGGGTTTTCCTCCTTCTTAAGTCCCTATGCCAAAAGCTCGAGTCTGCTATGGCAAGGTTTTGGTGGCAGAAGTCTCAGGCAAGACGTGGTATGCACTGGAGTAACTGGAGTTTCTTGTGTCGAAGGAAAGAAGAAGGTGGCCTGGGCTTCAGGGATCTTTCGGCTTTCAATGTGGCCCTCCTTGCAAAGCAAGCTTGGCGGTTGTTGTCTAATCCGACATCTCTCGCGGGAAGAATTTTCAAGGCTAAGTATTTCCCGAATACTGGTTTCCTAAATTCCACTCTCACTTCTCACCCGTCCTTGATATGGAGAAGTGTTTGGAGTTCACGCGGGCTCCTAGAACTTGGGATGAGATGGAAAGTAGGTAATGGGCGTTCAATTTCGATTTGGGGTGATTGCTGGTTGTCGGGCCCTTTACCTAAGCGTCTATTGTCCCCCCTGGTTAATGGTCTGAATCGGGTGTCGGATCTGCTAAGCCCGAATGGTGGTGCATGGAATGAAGATCTTATTAGGGAATCGTTCTTGCCTAATGAAGCATCTCAGATTTTAACTATCCCTTTATCTAGTTTTCCTCAAACAGACTGTCTAGTGTGGAGTGGAGAAAAAACAGGAATTTACTCGGTAAGGAGTGGATACAATTTTCTTAAACCAGCAGAGGATGTGTCACCTATGGACGTGGAACTTT
This sequence comes from Hibiscus tridactylites, assembly GCA_958450335.1. Lineage (NCBI taxonomy): Eukaryota > Viridiplantae > Streptophyta > Magnoliopsida > Malvales > Malvaceae > Hibiscus > Hibiscus tridactylites. Next base: position 58,255,647 of record OY288275.1, read on the forward strand.
TCAGAACAGTTTGGAGCACCAAATGCCCCCCTAAAGTTCGAATTCAGGTTTGGAGATTCTTATGTAATTTTATACCTACTAAAGCATGTCTCTATTATCGCCGTATTGCTCAGAATCCTAATTGCCCAGACTGTATAGACGTGCCTGAATCTAGGGAGCATGTCTTTAGGGATTGCAACAACGCTACTCTGATATGGCAAGGGATGGGTTACAACTGGCCTTCGCCAGTTTTAACACTATCGTTCAAGGAATGGCTATCGTGGGTGTTAGTTTCACACCCTAAGGTGCGGCACACAGAAATCATGATAATTTTATGGTCCATTTGGTATGTGCGAAATAAGAAACTTCATGAAGGTGTATCAAATTCATACAATCACACAATCTCATTCATTAAAGCATATTGTAGAGAGGTTGAGAGTCTTTTACCACAGCAGATTCCCCCTCCCTCGTCGACAACATTCCGATGGTTTGCCCCGATAGCTGGCGTAGTGAAGGCAAATTTTGATGCATGTTTCCGTTCCTCAGAAAAGACAACATGGTCAGGAGTTATTATCCGTAATCATAATGGAGATGTTATGGGTAGTAGTCGAAGGGTTACCTTCCATGTCTCAGATTCTTTCCAGGCGGAGGCGGTGGCGGCCCTTCATGCTGTTCTTCTGCTTTACGATCTAGGGTTCAATCGAGTTGTAATCGAAGGGGATTCTCTCACAATCATCAAGAAATTGCAGTCACAAGATCCGGATTTGTCAATTATCAGCAGTATTGTCCATGAAATAAAAGAAAGAGCGAAGTTTTTTGATGAGATTTCATTTACACATACCTTTCGTCAAACGAATCGGGCAGCACATTTAATAGCAGGTGCCTCCCATCTTGGCTCCGACGACCTCTTCTGGGTAGAAGAAGCCCCAGTTTGCGCGCAGGTGGCGGTAGAGGAGGATCGGCCATCGCGGTGAACTTCTAACCCTCCGTTCTGTTTCGTCATCTCCTCTAGAAGTTCTTCATGCATGCTTAGATCTATGCTTCTGGTGATTCACGCTCCTCCAGATCGCTTGTAACGGTGTTTTCGCATCCCAGGTCCGCTGGTGTGAGGAGTGGTTGCACCGCCTTCATCGTTTTCCTCTTTGTTTTTCCGATTAGCTTTTGAGTTTTTCTTTAGTTGTGTTTTACAAGTTTGTCGGTTGGTCTTTCTAGAACCCTCTTGATATTTGTTTTAAGTTTCTTTTTAATAATAAATGAAGGCCGGTTTTATTCAAAAAAATATATATATTTGGCTAGATCATGGACCTTTTATATATTTTATTCAAAACTAAATTAGATCAACTCGTAACCCTATTTCATAATATAAAATATTTTTATATTTATAATTAATTTTAGAAAAAATACTAATAAATAGTAATTCACATCAATTAACCGATGGATAACCTAACATTTGTGTGTGATTCAAATAAATAAATTCAGCTTTGGGAATTTTAATTTAGAGTCAATTAACCGAAACACAATCACATGCAATTTGAAGTTTTGAGAAAGCGGCCTCCAAATTGCATAACACAAAGTCAAATTAGGCGGACCCTTTTGTGCTAATTTTGGCCACGGTCATCATTGTCGATCTAAATTAATCGATCAATAAATTAAAATTTTATAGTTAAACTAACAAAAAAATAACATCCTCATCTCGAATTGTTTGTTTGAATTTTCAATCTTCTTAAATTAAATTTGAATGGAAAAAAATGTTTGTACTTCAATCAATTCAGAACAATTAAAATATATAAAAAATTTTTTGAAAAATGGTGGGCCTCGTTAAAAACCCCCTCTAAAACCTAATTAGGGGGAAAAGAGTGCCCAATTTATATAATAGAGCCAATTACACTGTTTATCCATTACAGACTCAATCACACTACCAAGTAAAAGACCAAGTAATTACACTGTAGAAACTCAAATAGTTACAAGAATTTCAAAAACCCCCTGCACTGTAAAGCATAACCGTGAGGAGGAAACTTGCAAACCTGATAGCGAGACTATCAATCCTTCTGCGCTTGTGTAGACGTCGACCTCACACATTGATTTCGTGATAATTCAAGCAGCACTTACACAAGGTTAGCCCACGTAGACCAGATGGGGATGCCTCACAAATTCAGCTATCGACGGGATCGCAGCAGGCCATTTAATCTTGCTCCAATGACCGATTCTCAAAAACGCCGTCTCCACCACCATGTTAACTGCTGACCTCCTATTTTTGAAAACCACTTCGTTTCTCTCCAGCCAAATCGACCATATGATCCCAAAAAAACCTAACAGCCAGACAGGTTTGGCCGTACGGCTGATACGAACATCATTCCAGATAATTAGGAGATCTTTTATCGTCGCCGGGCAAATCAAATTCACGCTCCACTTGGAGAACCATGCCTGCCAAACCTTCCACGAAAAAGAACAATGGCATAGGAGGTGGTTAACTGACTCTTCAACAGTGCCGCATAACACGCAAACATCCTCCCCTAGGTTCCTTACACCTCTTTTCTTTAGCGCCTGCCTCGTCGGGATTTTGCCCAAGATCGCTCTCCAAACAAAGGTCTCAACCTTCGGGGGCGCAAGTTTCGCCCAAACCAAATTCCAAACCGGGTCTCGCTGGGAATTGACACCGGAGGCCAAATTACAGTAGTCCTTGGGCAAGTAACAACCCGATTTGCCTTGTTGCCAATGAAGGCTATCGGATGTTCGACAGAATTCAGTTGCTTTATTTAGAGTCTGCATGAACAATTGCCAACAATTTTCCTCCCATGCGAACAACTTTCTTCTAAGTTCAATGTTCCAATTCCAGATTCCGTTGACACAAGATCCAAATTCACATACCTTTCCTACCTTTTTTAACGCTAAACTGTGCAATCTAGGGAACTTCGCCTTTAGCGTGAAATTTCCAGCCCACCTATCTTCCCAGAGGTTAATCCGGGAGCCATCACCCAATTTACACATGACATTCATATTAAACAAATCATTAGGGTCCGATAGAGGTTTTGAAATGTTCCTCCAAACCCACGATTTCTTACGCTCCGCTACCTGACTTGGCAATATTGAGTTCATATGTTGGTTATATTTGGCATCTATGACTTTTCTCCAAAAAGACTCGGGTTCTCGACTATATCGCCATAACCATTTGTTTAACAGTGATCTGTTTTTGATTCTAAAATCAGTGAGCCCAAGACCACCATACAAACGAGGTTTCGCCACATCTGTCCACTTTACCCAATGAATGGGTCTCGTGGAATTAGGACCCCATATAAAATGTGCACATAGTTTATTCAGGGCAGCAGCAACACATACAGGAATTTCGAATAGACTCATAAAATATATGGGAAGATTAGCAAGGGCTGACCTAACAAGGCAAATACGTCCCGCCATCGACAACCATTTTCCTTTCCAGTTGGCAAGTTTAACTTTCATTTTATCAATGATCGGGTTCCACAATTGGGATGAGTTTCATCGGGCACCAAGCGGGAGGCCGAGATACGTTGAGGGGAGTTTTTCAGATTTGCAGCCCAATGCCGAGGCCCATTTCACAACTTCCGATTGATCAATTGAAATTCCAAATATGTTGGTCTTCTTAAGATTCAGACTAAGACCGGAAGCAATTTCGAATAATCTCAGCAACCTTTTTATATTACTCACATTTTGTTTGCTGGCCTTTGCGAAGATGATTAAATCATCCGCAAATTGAGGATGAGAAACATTAAAGTCAGCTCTGCCGATTTGGACTCCTTTGATGAGATTAAGACTGTCTGCTTTGTAAAGAAGAGAACTTAGCGCCTCACCAACAATGTTGAATAGCAACGGGGAGAGAGGACATCCCTGACGCAACCCTCTTGATATCGGAAACATATTAGAGTTCTTGCCGTTCACTAGGATCGAGACGGAAGCCGACGATATACATATCGAGATCCACGACCTCCATTTGGAACCGAAGCCAATCTTTAGCAGAATAAAATCTAAAAATGCCCAGTCTACAGTGTCGTAAGCACACTTGAAATCGGCTTTGAAGATGATGGATTCTTTCTTTTCTTTTCTCAATTCCTCAATGACCTCATTGGCTATGAGGATGCAGTCAGCAATTTGTTTTCCTGGGATAAATGCAAATTGATTTATCCCCACAATCTCCTGCAGAACCTTGCTAAGTCGTCTTGATAGCACCCTCGCAAGGATTTTATACATGCTGTTAACTAATGAGATAGGCCTATAATCTTCAACATTCACTGGCAAGTCCTTTTCGGAATTAACGCAATGAAAGAATGGTTGAAAGATTTATCCTTGACTGTGCCGTTGGCGAAGTCTTTGAAAAACCTTAGCACACTGTCTTTTAGGATAGCCCAGAATTTTTTGTAGAATTCGAAACTGAAACCATCAGGCCCCGGGGCCTTATTGCACTCCGCTGACCATATCGCCTCTCTAATTTCCCCTTCGGTAAATGGCAATTCCAAATTAGCAGCAGACTGAACAGATAATCGCTTCAACTCGCAATCAAAACTGTAGATGGGGATCGTATTGGTCTTGTTGAAGTTATTTTTGAACGCCTCCTCGAAAACTTTTAAAATCTGAATCTCCTCAGTATAAACCATGTTTTTCCATTCAATAGAGCTGATCCGATTCCTATTTCTTCTGCAGGAGGCGGTTAAGTGAAAAAACTGGGTATTTTTGTCCCCCTCAGTATACCATTTGATCCTTGATTTTTGGTACCACTCCCGTTCCTCCCTTCAATAGAAGTCCCATAATTCACCCTTTAGCTTCTTCCATTCTGATACAGTGGCAGGAGGATGATTGTCAGTGAGCAATTGATCTTCCACTGTTACCAATCTGGCCTTAATCGCAGCAAGATTCGCTCCAGCTTCTCTTCTAACTCTCGACACACACGTTTTGGTTGCTGCTTTTGTTTTCTGTAGGATCAGGCCCATCGGTTTTTTCCTAAGTTTGTAGACCGTTTCCTGAACTGTATCAGTGACTTCAGGATTCTGTAACCAATGCGAAAATAGCTTAAAGTAACCCGGATTATCCCTAGATGCTGGGTCGATCAGAATCATAGGGCTATGATCCGACAGCCCTTTCTCTAAGCCACGCTGCTCTATATTCGGAAACCACAAAAGGATTTCAGGGGAAACCACAATTCTGTCGATCCGGCTAGCCTCTTTAGAAGACCCTCCACGCATCCATGTGAACTTACAGCCCAATAAAGGCAAATCAATAAGGTTACTGACCTGGAGGAAATTGGCTAATAGGTTGCCATTGTCTGACCCTGTTTCCGTCCCAAGGCGTTCGTCGGCAGAGAGAATCGAATTGAAGTCCCCACTGACAACAACCGGAACATTAAGCTTCAGGATTAAATCAGCTAATTCAATGAAGAAAGACCTCCTGTCACCGAGGTTATTAGGAGCATAGATGTTGATAATACCCACTCTATCATTCGACTTGGCCAAACTACCTACCAGCACAATAATTCTATCATGCACCACAGAGGATTCCACCTTGAAGAAACTCGAATCCCACAAAGAAATAAGGCCATCTAACGCACCTTGCGCAGGCGAATACGTACACCCGTCGAAACGATTTCCTTGCACTCTGTTCAACAGACTTGGCTTTAGCACATTCAATTTTGATTCTTGAATCAAACATACCTTGCATCTCGTGTGATTCAGTACACTGCAGAGGGCCCTCACTTTCTCTGGCCGGCCCATTCCTCTTATATTCCAATTGAGAATTAATGAACACATGACGAAGCAAATTAACCCGAAAAGCAGGACTTGCCTAGGAAGCCTCTTCCCCAACTTCAATTTTCATCAGCCGCACAACAACTAACTCGTCCGGAGCGTTGAAAGAAACACCCAAACTTTTGCCCATATTTAACGTAGCAACTGCTTCTAAATTTGCCTCCGACCCCGCATCATCACTCCCGCTAACCGGTAAGCCTTGATTAGGGATTGAGATCCGAGACCCCCTTGAATCCCTAGCTTTTTTCCTGCGCCATTTTCCCTGTAATCCCGAACTGACCGTCTCTCTAAGTTTCCCCACGTTTGACCACCATAAAATTTTATCAACGTTATTTCGAAAGCCCAGATGTTTTCCACCATTCCACCCACGGGATCTAATGGGACGGGTTTGTGGGATAAAAGGGCCTTTATCATCAGGGGTGACGATACCCACTTCAATGTCGATAAGATTTGGGCTCGATGCTTCTCGTGGGCTCATCAGCGAAAATATATAAAAATTGTTTTATATTTTAATTAAAAGTTTAAAAGAAATAGTTTATTCATTAAATAATAACAAAAGTTTAATTTGTTTTTATGTAAAGGAAAATGAATTTAGGATTTAAAGTTAGAGAACTAGTTAATAATATTTAGAGCATGTGGTTAAAGCTTTCAGTTGACACCTTCTCTTTCTTTTAGGTTGTGCGTTCAAAACCCAGTAGAAATAAAATTTCTTTTACCCCCTCTACTAAATATAAATTGTTCAAAAAGGAGTTAACGAGAATTAAAACAATATTTTTTGTCGGTACATCCAAGACTTGTTTGATTAATTTATTTTTTCCTTTGAAAATATGTACAATGAATTTCATTAGCTTTTTCCTTTTTTATGAGGGGAGTCAATTTCTGTGAACTTATTTTAGGCATAATATCAAAAGTATGTTCATAACATTTGATTGAATAGTCACTTTGACTCATTCTTTTTTTTAACTAATTTAACCTTCAACATTTTATTTTGGGTTAAAACGACTGCTCTGTGATTGAAATTATTAGTCAACTAACAATAAATAATTTAAAATAACTTGATAGAATTATACATCAGTAAAAAAAATAATTTTATATTTTATATAATTATTCTTTTACTAATGTGACATTCTTTCAAGTCAATACATTTATCTATATAATACTATTATTATTAAGTACACTACCATGTAGATTTGTCATATCATTTGAAACAATTTATTATTAATTAACTAACGGTTTCATCCGTAGAATGACATTTTGACTCATAATGAAAAATTGAGGCTTAAATTATTATTAAAAATATAAATCAAAATAATTATTCAGTATAAACGTTAGGGTATTTTGTAATTTTATGTCTCTATTTTATGTAGGTCCAACGTATGGTCAGAGAGATGAACATATTTTGACAAATTATGTGGGTTTTTTCGTTTGGGGTAATTTTTTAAAAGAGGGGTTAGAATCATTGAACCGAAAGCTCTAGAAATATGAAATTACTGTTAAATTGGTTTCAACGATTTTATACTTAATATATGTTTAAGTTTAGTTTGTTTTATATATTTTACCTGTATAATATATGAAAAAATATCTTATGTACTGGCGGTAGAAACGAAAAGTTTTCACAAGTATTTTAGTTTTAGGGTTTATGGACCTAAATCAGGGTTTAAGTGTAGATTTTAGAATTTAGGGTTTACGGTTAAAATTTAAGATTTAGAGGTTAGAGTAATATGTTAGGGATTTAGGTTTTAACCTTGAGCCCTAAATTATAACTACACCCTTCAAAAATCCTACATTTAAACTCGTAAACATTAAGCCCTAAACAAAGTCCCTAAACCCTAAAATTGAGGCGCTTGTAGAAACAAAGTTTCCACTAGCACTTGTGCATGGAATAATTACCCATAATATATATTAGGTCTGTAAACGAACCGAACGAACACGAACGAGGGTGTGTTCATGTTCGTTCTTTTAACTTTAACCGAACAAATGAACAAACACGAACATAAACGAACACAAAATTTTTTGTTCGTGTTCGTTCATTAAGGAATGTAGCTTGTCCGTGTTCGTTCATTTAAATGGTAAACGAACACAAACGAACATATATAATTTGTTAAATATTTAATATTTTTGGTTAGTTCGATTAATTTGGTTAATTAATCGATTTTAAACCGAATTAATCGATAATTGAAATTTGAAAAACTCTTAATCATTAGACGAAACCTAAAATTATCTAATAGATTAACCAATTTTATTTTGGTTCGGTCGGTTAGTTCGGTTTAACCGAATAATGAACACCCCTAGACATATGTGAATAATTTTTTTTTGAAAATTTCATTTTATTCAAAAACAAAAACGACACTATCTCAGACCTCATTAAAAAACCTCCCTAGACCTATAATGGAGGAAAAAGAGTGCACTGAGATAGCGTAATTACACGAGATGCCAGAAAAAAACATAGTACCAACATCAACAAATATTGCAACCACATGCCCACAACCGTACAAAAGAACAACAATATTAAAACTTTGGAGCCCAACCAGTAACCAAATATACCAACCAAAACAAGAACATAACAGGTTGATAAAAGACAACCAGGCTGATTGTAAAACCCAGTCACCATCTCCACTTGCACACTTGGTTCCTTACGAGGGTTTAACCCAAATGAAAGATGCAGATCTAGAGATACTTGCTTTAACCAACCTATCCGTTGTCACATTCCATTCTCGGAGAATCGACTGGATAATCCAACCAAACTCGGCGCAAGAATTCGAAATATCAGTAACTAAAGCACTAAATACTTCTGGGACTAAATGAGGCTTGCTTACCCATTCTACAAATAAAGAACAATCAGTTTCTATGACTAGCTTTACGGATTTAAACCATGGAGATACCCGGAACAAGGAACAAGCTTCTTTAACGGCAAGAAGTTCTGTCGTAGTCGCGTCGAAGTTGCCGACAAACTTGGAGAACTGGATCATCATCATCTTATCATGATCAAAACAAACACCACCGATCTCGGCTTTACCGAACCCACCAACCACTGCACCGTCCACTAGGAACCTGAGAGAGCCAACAGAAGGAGCTTGCCAACCAGAACATTTAATCTTAACCTGCTTGTCACCAACCTTCTTAAACAGCGATGGATTACTGATCAGATCCGAAACAGAGTAAACACTTAACGGCCACTTGGCCTTACACCACAAACTCAGTCGAACCAAGCAAACATCAAACAGAATCTCCACAGAGGCCTTCGATTTCTTGAATATTGATTCATTTCGATACAACCAAATGGACCAAACAATGCACTGAAAACTCATTAACCACACTTCTTTACAATTGAAAAAATTAGCCATTGGGAACCAAACTGTCATCAGCTCCTTAAAGTTACTCGAACACGTAAAATTTAATCCCTACAAGTTGCACCATAGTTGCCAAATACTCCACGAAAAGGAACACCTACAAAAAAGATTATCTATAGATTCATTAGAGATGGAACAAAGAGGGCACAATTGACTTGCCAATCTAGGGACTCCACTTTTTTACCAATTGGTCTTTCGTAGGAATTTTCCCATGAACCGCTTTCCAAATAAAAGCTTCAACTTTTGGTGGGCCTAAATTGATCCAAACTTTTTTTTAGATATCGTCACATGGAGCACTACTTCTAGCACATAACTCACAATAGGATTTAGGATTGTACATCCCATTTGAAGAAGCATCCCAACGAATACTATCAAAATGAAGTCTTCCCGAAATAGCTGTGTTGATAGTCCTAAGAAAATCGAGCCATATTTCACATTCCCAGCTGAATAATCTTCTACGAAGAGTTAAATTCCACTGCCAAACACCATTTTCAATACTACCAAAATCAGCAAGAAGACCAAATTTTTGCACTGATAATGCAAAAATTCTAGGGAATGCCACCTTAAGAGCTCCTAAACCAGTCCAGTTATCAACCCAGAATATGATTTGTTTACCATTCCCAATTACAATTTCAATATATTGAAGAAAATCATTTTCCGGATCGGAAAGAGGCGAGATGATTCCCCTCCAAATCCAAGACTTGTTAGCAGGACCGATGTTTGAAGGCAATAAAGAAGAAGAGCCCTTTTCATATTTAGCAGAGACCACCCTGCGCCAAAGACTATTATTTTCTGAACCAAACCGCCATAATCATTTTTTTAGGAGTGCCATGTTTTTAATGCTGAAATTACACAGACCAAGCCCCCCAAACTGTTTTGGAAGACACACTGTCTCCCAACTGACCCAGTGTATGGACTTCTTTTCTTTTTTGTTCCACAAAAAGTTAACCACAAGCTTGGTTAGAATATTACTAATAGATTACGGTATTGGCATCAAAGAGATAAAGTAAATTGGCAGACTAGATAAAACTGACTTCACTAAGGTGGTTTTGCCAGCAAAGGAGAGCAACTTAGAGTACCAGTTGGATAATTTCTTCCTAACTTTATCAACGGTCAGTTCCTATAACTGAGTTGAGTTTTTGATAGCTCCCAAGGGAAGCCCCAAATAGGCACAGGGAAAAATACCCCTTCCGCACTTGAGTAGAGACGCCCAATGTTCTATAGTCGACTCGTTGACGTTAATGTCGAATAAGGAAGATTTCTTCAAGTTAAGTTTTAACCCATAAGCAACTTCAAAAACTCTTAAGATGCGCACAATATTTTTAATTTGGGTTTCGCTGGCACCACTAAAGAGGACGAGATCATCCACAAATTACAGATGAGAGATTTCCACCAAGTCTTGGCCAATAATAACACCACTGAAGAAGCCCCTAGCAACTGCTTTTGATAAAAGAGCACTGAGAGCCTCTACCACAAGATTGAAAAGCAATAGAGATAAGAGGCAACCTTGACGTAGTCCACGACTAGTAGAAAAGGGAAAAGTGTGGGTCTCATTCACCAAAACTGAAATAGATGACGTCAAGATGAAATATAAAATCCACTAACGAAACACTTTCCCAAACCCCATATCTTTCATGATGAACAATAAGAAAATCCAGTCAACTGTGTCATATGCCTTCCAAAAATCTACTTTGAATACCATTCCTTCCAGACCGAGTCTTCTAGTATGGTCAATGACTTCGTTCGCTATTAAAGAGCAATCAAGAATTTGACGACCAACACAGAACGCAAACTAATTTTCCCCGATGATATTAGGCAGAACTGACTTGAGCCTGGCAGCAATAGTCTTAGCCAGAAGTTTATACACTGACTCGACCAAACTAATGGGTCTATAGTCATTTACAAACTCGGGCGATGGTACTTTAGAGATGAGCTGGATGAAGGAAAGATTAAAGGAGCGATCGTTTAATTCCCCCTTGTAGAATTGATCAAAGAAATTGAGGATCTCTTCTTTTACTGACGGCAAGAAATGCTTTATAAAATTCATATTAAATCCATCCGGACCCGGTGCTCGTGATCCGTCGATCGAAGATAGAACCTCCCAAATCTCCTTCGACGAGAAAGGCTTCTCAAGCGATGCAGCATCTTCCACACTAATTCTCCTTAAACCACACTCAAACTTCTTGATCGGGATTGTATTAGAAGAATTGAAGCTTTCCTTGAAATGATCTAAAATGATTTTTTTAATTTCCACTGGTGAAACAGCCTTTGAACTTCCAATATTAATTTTGTCAATGTAGTTTGCTCGCCTTCTGGCAGAAGCGAAAGAGTGAAAAACCTAGTGTTTTTATCTCCCACTTCGAATCACCTGAGTCGAGACTTCTGTAACCAGTCTCGTTCTTCTTTTCGGATAGCATTCCACAGTTTGGATATAATCTCCTTCAACTCACCAACGAGATGTGAGTCGCCATTTAGGATAGCCTTTTCTAACTCTTCACTACGTTTTTCCAACGCATCAATAGAACCAGCAACCTCTCCTCCCTTGGCCAAAACCCAAGATTTTGAAGTTGATTTGCAACAACCAAGCAAAACCATAATACCACTACCTACATTATTCAAACAGGTTTGGGTAATTAGCTCCACATAATTTGTAACACCCAAGTTTTAGGGTCGGGTGAAAATAATGTTTTAATATTATTCAGGTTCGGTTTTATAATTTAAATAAATTAAATAATGGTTCGGGTTTTGTTTACAAATAAAACAAAGGTGTTGGACCCAATTTTTAAACCAAGCCCAATAGCCATTCATTAATGGCATTTGTGTAAATATCAAATAAAACCCATTTTTAATTACCTTATAATTCAAATAAACCCAAAAAAAACCCATCATCTTCTTCTTCAAAGCAAAACCCACGACAAAGAGGAGAAGCTTACCTCTTGTCACTATTTCATCATCTTTCTTCCTCATCTTTGGTGATTTTCGAAAGGTAAACATATATTTGACTTGTCCTCTCTTCCCTCTACATGCTAGTACTCTTAGATTTCATTAAAACCCATGATTTTGCATTTTGGTATTTTGAAAGTTTAGACTAAAAATGTCATCTTTGTTGTCTTAAACTAAAGCTTTTGATTTATTAATGATATATGAGTTGTTTACTATCTATAAGGTTCAACATATCCGATTTTTACATGGTTTTATGGTGTTTCTCGAAATTGGGTTTTAGGGAGGTTTTAGAGTGTTGAAATGTTGAATTTTGGGGGTGTTTTGTGTGAGAATTTGTAGGCTGGTGGTTAGGCTATGTATAAGAGTTGTTTTGGAAGCTATTAGGTGTGTTAAAAGAGTTGGAATCATCGGTCTTGGACTGTGCAAAGGGGCTGCTCGGGTGTTTCAAGTATTGTTTTGGTTCAAAGATGATTTTTGAGAGTGGTTTATATTTGGGCTTGAAAGTAATTTAAACTCAAAGAGTAAGTGATGTGAAATGCCTCTTTAAATTTCTCTTTTATCATTGTTTTTCATTGCTTGAAATGATATTTGATATACATGAAATTCTAATACTTTGGGAAGAAGCATGATTGCTTAATATTATATCGTTGATCATGTATGATGGTAATAATGTTGATGTTGATATGCCTTGCAAGATGTGTGTAAGTTGGTGCAGGTTGTGCACGAAAATGGTGAGTAATACCATTTGTGATTGGTAAGATTGTAAGTAGTAAGTGATGCCTAATTGTGGGTTTTGTTACAACTTGTTTTGGTTGTGCATGATATAGTGAGTACATGTTGCATGATAGTGATTGTATGTTGTGTTGCATGGTTGGTGTCGAACCTCACGTGATGGTTGTCGTAGCTCCGGTGATGTGTAGTCCTGCCGGTAGCGAGTGGTATAAGACTCCGGTGATGTGTAGTCCCGCCGGTAGTGACTACTAGTCGAAACGGTGATGTGTAGTCCCACCGTGTGTGTTTTGGTTATGCTCGTGCATGCCATGTGTTGCTCATGTTGTATCTCTCTATATCATTCTCTTTTATGGTTTTGTTTTAATCTAAGATCATACCTCTATGCATACCATGAAGTGTGATGCCATGATAAATGCCTATATCGTTGACTTGTGGTTGAACTTGTATGTGTTGGCCTTTACCTTTAAAGAAAGCTTTGAACCCTGCATTGTCGTAGTTATGTTTTTGAGCTCCGCTCACTAAGCTTTATGCTTACGCTCTCCCTTTTCCGACAATACAGATCTTTAGCTTGGAGTTAGCAAGGAGCAAGAAAAGGGCATCCAAGCGTGTGGTAATTGCTCAAGTATGGTTTATTAAATAATGTAGTAGTCTAGCAATGGGAAATGCTACGTGTTTTAGGAGCTTGTATCTAGACTCCTTGGTGTTGGCTTTATGTTGTTAATGCCTTATGTGGATGTTTTGGATTGATTATGGGTTGTAATGCATGAATGCTATGATGTATGCTTGAGTGCGGTGGCATGTCTTTAGATGTTTAGGTTGCCTTGTTGTGGGTGAAAACCTCTTATGTTTTATCTTGTGCCATTCGGGTCTTTGAGATTCCATGTATGACCTTAAATGTTGAAGTGCCCCTTTGGAATGCCATGTATAGATGCCTAGTTTCTATTGTGAATGCTTAAGTCGCTTGTATGATGTGTGCCTTTGGTTTCAAGTTAAATCATGTTTGTATTGTTGGATTGCCTTAGGAATGATGCTAGTGTGCTGGTTGAGGTTTTAGAGGGATTTAGAGGCCTCCTTGTGCCTTAAATCAGCTCAAACTTGTAAGTTCGTAGCAGGGGTATTGATATGGTTGGTCCCGTATCGATACGGCCTTCTTGTTTCAGGTCTCGTGTTTCGATACGCGAGGGGGCGTATCGATACCTTTTTGGTCACTGGAGCTATTGTCCATTTTGGTATCGATACGGGCCTTTGGCGTATCGATACGGTCATATTAGCGTTGACCGTGGGAAGTCAACCGTTGGGGAGGGTATCGATACACTCCTTGGGCGTATCGATACGGTCTCCACGGGTTGACTCTGACCAGTTGACCTAGTCAAGGGGTATCGATACACCCCTTAAGTGTATCGATACCGCCTGCAGTTTAAGTTTAAAATTGGGCTGTAAAGTGTTGGGTTGAGTTCGTTTGTTTGTCTCGTGAATGTGGCTCCGCTGTATGATCACATATGATTAAATACACATCTAGACAAGATTTAAAATGAGAAAAAAAATAGGGTTGCTAACCGAGGGGGAATCCTTAAGGGGGTTTTCACTCGGTTTTCCCCGTGTAGCTCACTCGGACCGGTCATCCGGCCAGACCGGGACGAGGGGGTTACATAATTCTTAGTTTCAGCTAGAGATTCAAACCATTTAAAAGGGCGAGGACCCCAGGAAGCACTCATGAAAGAAAGGCTTACAGGATTGTGATTCGAAATACTTTTTTGATGAATCATTTGAAACATATCAAGCCAATACTCTAAAATGTCTGCAGAAAACAAAAACCTATCCAATCTGCTGAAAGATGGTAAATCCCTAAAATTAGACCAAGTGTACTTACCACCGTACGGAGGAAGATCCACCAAACCTAGAAGATCGATGAATTCCTCAAAATCTTCCAATGTTCTCTTGTTTAAGCTAATCCCAACTCGTTCATCTCCCGACCTAATTTTGTTGAAATCTCCGCCCAATATCACAGGGCAACTAAACCTAGATAATTTGTTGTTCAACTCTATAAACAAGGCTTTTCTATCAGAGACATAACTTGGAGCATAAATGTTAACTAAAACGCATTTCAATTTGGGGGTAAAAAACCTGCCCACCAACCCAACATGAGAATTCGAAACCCAGTATGACTCACAATCGAAAGCAGAGGAGTCCCACATTGAAATTAGACCTTCAGCAGACCCTATAGAAGGGGAAAAAAAGTTGAAATTAGGGAGATTACCACTTAATAGCCTGAAATCACTATCATTTACGTGCTGCCTCTTTGATTCTTGAATGAAGACAATCGAGGGTTTCAAAATAGGCGTAATTTTTCTGACCGTAGCTTTCTTCTCGAATCTTCCTAATCCGCGAATATTCCAAGTCAAAATTAAACACTTCTTCATAGAAATTAGTAAAAGAACCATAAAATACCCAATCTCTCAACGGGCAAAAAACTCAGATGCCCACCAGATTACACTCCATCCCCACTGTCAATCTCCAAGAGACGTTGAATAATAGCCTCTTTGCTAGCATCAAAAGAAAGACCAAGTGATTCGCACACCTCTAACGCTGCAGAAGCCTCCAAGACAGAATTGTCAACATGATTTTTGGAGCCAAAAGCTACAGAGGGCACTCTTTTATTCGAATTTTTTGGGTCGGTTTCATCTGGAAAGGATTGCAGTGCAGAAAAAGACCTTTTTTTGGTTTTGCTTTTACGGGATTTCCCCGAAAAAGGATGAAGGGCAGGACTAAGGAACGCCCAGTTTCGTAGCTTATCCAACTTCGATCTGGAAACCAGAGACTTTGAGTTGTTGCTACTATGCTTGATGAATTTGGGCTTAATGGAAAACAAGCCGGAGACAGCATCCAGAATAGGCTCACACGATGTGCTATGGTCCGATAGTTCACAAAAACACTCAAAACCTTCCCGTATTCCGCAAAAGCTTCATGTAGCGTAGAAGGGTGAATCTTTTTGCTAACAATGTTCACAAAAACAGCAAAACCTTGCCTCTTGTAGAAGCCCGTACGGTATCCAGAAGGTTGTTGAGGACGACGAAAACTGCTCAGACCCGGCTGACCTGCCCGGAAAAACTCTCCCCCTCTCTCACACACACACACTCTCTCTCTCATTGAGACTGTATGGTTATTGTGCTAGTAGTATACATATATATATATTCCATGTATATATGGCGGAAACAAAAAGTTTCCTCAAGCGCTTCAATTTTAGGGTATAAGAACTTCATTTAGGGTTTAATGTTTAGGGGTTTAAGTGTAGGCATTTTAAACTTATGGAGTGTGGTTAGAATTTAAGATGTATGGTTAAAATTTAGGGTTTATAGGTTAAACTCTAAACATATTACCCTAAAACCTAAATTCTAACCTTTAAATCCTAAATTTTAACTCATAAACCCTAAAATTCTAATCAGTATCCCTAAATTCTAAACTCATAAACCTCACACCCTAAACTAAGACCCTAAGCCCTAAAACTAAATCACTTGTGGAAACTTTTAGTTTCCACCGCCAGTATATAGGATATATATATATATATATATATATATCATTTGATTCATTAATGAGAAGGGATTTAAATATTATGTGCATCGTGTCAAATTGTACAAGTATATTCTAGTTTAAGTAGTGGTGGCAATCGAGTGGGGAATAACCGAAAATCATGGGGAGCTGAACAGATGAAAATAAGAAATAAGTGAAATCTCCACCTACAGGAACGAAAAAAGTTTTATCACTGAAGCTCAAATAGGAATAGAGACGATGATTGTTATATTCGAACCGTGCCCATATATATCACCGTAGGGATCCTCAAAAAAATATTTGCAAGGATGCCTAATATTTTACAAAATTTTAAAATATATATATACTCATTTACATATATACCCCTAACGTATGTCTTAAGAGAAAAACTTATATATTCAAAAAAATTAAAAAAAATAAAAATATTATTATCACTTTATTTTTGTCTCAAACCTAACCTAGCACTTTTAAGTTTTTCAGCCGCACTACTGGTTGTTTTTTTTTCTTCTTCAATTTTCCCCATTCTGTAGTTCTTTTCTCTTTTTCAGATAAATTATGTGTTTATTTTTTCCTTTATTTTTTTAGTACTAAAATGATTGTTTCCTTGTTATTGACAAGTCCACCACCTCAAGGCTAATCTTAATATTCTGATTTGCTCTTAAATGTACTCTCGAATTTTTTTTCTTCCAGCATACTAGAGACTTTTTGCCTCTATCGCTCATATTATTTTGAAATAATTCATGCATTTCTTATATCTTTGATTGAGTTCTTAGTTTAAGTTGTTTTGACATTTTATTCAATTTTTTTATCAATTTAAATGATGTCATGAGTGATTTTCAATTGACCTGAATATATTTTTTCTAACTACAATTTGTTGTTAGTCAATAGCATAAAAAACAAGTATAGTATTTACTTTTCGTATTATTAATGCATATGAATCTATGATATTTATTTTTCGTATTATTTGATGCATGTGATATTTGCTTTTCATATTA
Organism: Hibiscus tridactylites; assembly: GCA_958450335.1. Classification (NCBI taxonomy): domain Eukaryota; kingdom Viridiplantae; phylum Streptophyta; class Magnoliopsida; order Malvales; family Malvaceae; genus Hibiscus; species Hibiscus tridactylites. The sequence goes on from OY288275.1 coordinate 58,272,960, forward strand.
TAGGTTGATGACAAAAAAATCAAAAAAGTCTACAAGGACATCATCAAGTATCACATATTAGATTGGTTTGGCTATAAAAGTGTTGAGAGAAAAAATTATTACCTGTTAAGTTATTATTATAGTTTTGAAATGATTTCTTTATTGTTGGCAAAATTAAATTTATCAGTTATGTTTGTAATTTTGAAGATTTCATGTTGTGTATTTTTTTAATGTTATAAGATTTGTTTATTTTTTGGGATGACGATTAACCGAAACCCGCAGGGATCCGCAAGGGATGGGTATGATGACGAAAAAATCTCCAAAAAAAATAATGAAGATATCCCAAAACAGTATATGTAAATTCTGAGGATATAGTAGGGAATACATAATTGTTCTCGACCCGCCCCGTTATCAGCCCTAAATTTAAATCTTAATATATTCCAAATTTCAAAATTATACTTTGTTGCTTTCAAAATTATTAAAAAAAATCAGAGGCTTAACATCAAATTTAATTCTTAATGTTTATACATTTATTTTAATTTGATTTTTTATAGCTAAATTAAACTCCAACCTTTCAAAAATATTCAATTCACTCTAAATGAAAATGCTATTTTTTCACTCAATTGAACAAATTGTATTTATTTTACAGTGAATACAATTTATTCAATTGAGTGAAACCGCTAATTTTGAAAAAGCTCATAATATGAGCTTTTTAAGATTAGAGGTTTGATATTAGACTTGTAAAGACTCTTTTACCCTTAGCAATTACAAAAAATCTCCAAATACCCTGAATTAAATATTTTCTCACCCCATTTATAAGTTAATCCTATTTTTTATCACATATTTATACGTGTATTTAAATTTATTTATTAATTAAATTATATTAAAATAATTATATAAATAATAAATTAATATATAAATCATTCGAATATATTTAGAAAAGTTATATCAAAAATAATTTTATAGATATAATTAATAGTAATTAGATACAAAATAATGATAACTAATAAACTATTCAAACAAATATTGAATATAAGCATGCTCTTATATGTCATTTTGCTTGCTTAAATAATCTAACAGCTATCAGTTAATTTTACCAAACACTTTTATACAATCAGCTAATACAATTCGCTAGTCAAATCAACTAATGCAATCAACTATCAACTATCATCTAATGTAATCCGCTATCAGCTATTAGCTATCCGCTAATTACTAAGCAAGTCCTATGTCATACATAAAATTTGATCTAGTTTGAACCAAAATTTCATTTTTTTTACAATAAACAGATTATAAAGAACTAAGATATGATAGTATATATAGATTAAAAAACATCCGTGTGTAGAAACTATTGTAGCACTTCTAGAGGTTGTTCTATCATCGTAAAACCTACTACATGTCCTTGCGAAGTCCTGATAGACAATTTACAGTTTTGTTACACTCACGTGACACGAAAATATATGAGTCTAATCGAGATATATTACAGTTATTAGTCTAATTATATTTTGCAATAGTTATTTAGAATATATTATTTTTATGTTTATTTATTTATTTATTCCAAAAACACATTTTAGAGCTTAGATTGATTTCGGCTCATTTAGGTCCATAATCTAGAAGGGGTTTATTATTATTTATAGGTTTATAAGTTTTTCTTTGATTGTGTAGTTTTCAATTTTCATACCAAAATTAATTAAAATTATGCAAAAATGGTTACAACTAGCCTATCAAGTGATGCGTTGGTTGTTTAGATGGCCACATGCAGATCCCCGGCTTGTCCATCCCGTTGCTAAAGAAGTCGTAACCCTCAGTTATGACTTATGATGCAAAATTTGTGGTCCAAACTCCCCACTCTTTTTTTTTAATATGCTGGTGCGATGCAAGGATAGCATCTGTTTAACTTTTTTAGTCTTTTTAAAGACGGCACACACAGCATGACATTATTGGTGCTCGAACGCGGGTCCCAAGAGATGATAAACATCTACCTTTGCCACCCGGACACAAGGGGATGAGCCTCTTCTTTCTCCTAAATTCAATGCCACCAACTTCCCATCATCTTTTTTCATTTATTTATTTGATAATAACATCTGATTTTGAGTTAATTTCACACACGTTGTCGAATTATGATTTGTCATTTTAATTTGATCTTTAAACTTTTAACTACTTTAATTATATCCTTAAACTATAATTCTCATTTTAAATTGATCCTTAATTTTTTTAACATTCCAATTACATCTCAAACTATAATTCATGTTCTAAATTGATTTTCAAACGTTTAAATGCTTTAACTTTATTTTTAAAATGTTATTCATATCGCATCATATTATTTCAGAATGTAGGTCCCAAAGGGGTCCATATGCAATCGTAGAGTATGGTCCATTGACAGCTTTGTGGTCCCCACTTGATGCTCTATCAAAATTTCATTTTGACCTTCCAGTCTCCACTTGTACCAAAACCATTGATATTTTCTCCCCCCTTGTGTTGTGTTTGGGCAGCAGAGCAAGTTTTGCCAGTTCATTTCATCTCCAAAATGAGCTGAGAATGCAACCCACAATTGCTGTTTTTTTTTCATTTATACATCAACTTGTTGGTAATGTGGATCAATTTGACAAAAATAAATGAACTTGGAGGGGGGAAACAGGCTGTCTTGGTACTCAGAGTTTGAACCCAAATCCATCAGGTTTTATAAACTAAAATCTATTTTTCTTTGTCATTTAAATATAAAGATAGTATGAAACGGACTATGTCATTGTATATTTTTTATGATCATCGTTATCGAATCTTTTTTTATAATTATAAGTATCTTTTTTTGAACAATTTTTACCTAGGGAGAGAGGAAGGGAGGGGAAATTTGCTCCTGAAGGGTTTTGATCCCACAACTTAGGAGAAAAGAAAATGTGTCAACTAAGAACTTTAAATACTTGTTTTAGAGATTGTTGATATATAATTATAAGTACATGGCTCGTTGATTGATTAATTAGATCGAGTACTACAAATATCTATTATAAGAGCCATCTTCATAATCCATTTTTCTCTATTTGCAACATCATAATCCAAATTTTAGACATTAGTTTAAGGATCTAATGTCTTATCCTATTAAAACATCATTTTATTATATGTGATGAGTAATAATAGAAGTGATTTTTTTAATATTTTTACATAATTTTAGTAAAAATGATATTTTTTTTTTTGTTCTCTACAAAATTATTTAGCATTAATTCACGTGACTGTCACTTACGATGTTGGTACTAAAATATCAAATGGCAAGGCAAGGAAAAAGAAAGAGAAATGAACATTAATTAATGTAAGATCCATTTCTTGGTTAAAAATTCTGCAATTTTAGATAATTTAATAAGAAAAAGTTAAAATTATTATAATAAACTTGCTTCGATTAACATAACTATTTAATATATGGATTTTGATTGTGTATGTGGTTTTCATATTATATTATTTATTAAATGTTTGACAGTGTTAGTATCACTAATCATTATATACTCATTCAGTTAAAATAACATTTTTATTATAAAAGTATATATGTGTATTTCAATAATTTCATATAATTTTGAAACTTAAATAGTTTACCCTATAATTTTAAGTTAACTAAGCTACTGGTATAAGACGTCACTTTGGTCATCATTGAAATTGGGCGCTAGGCAACCCGTCTAGAGATAGTTAAATTATTTGAATTTAGTAGGTTTCGACTCGATCTTATAGTAAAAAAAAAATTAATTTAGATAAAACCGGTTTGTATGTTTTTTTTTTTTTTTTGAAATTAGCTTGGGATAATAATATAATTTTTTTATGTATTTAGAAATAATTATTATAATACACATCTTTTTATATTTTTTATTATATTTTTATTTTATCGAATAAAACGAGATAATTATTATAATGTCTCTATATATATTTTAATAATTTCTCTATTTTGTGGAATAAAATGGGGGAAAATATGTATGTCTTTTGGATCGTGGGCTAGTTTTTACCTCAAATTCAAGTTTGATTTAGGGTTGGATGGAGCTTTTCTAAACATGGGTTGGATCAGGTGTTAGGTGAAGGGTATAATACTCGGGTTGACCAAAAATTTGGGCCGACCCATGACTATTCCTAAACTCGTCCCCTCCCCTTTACACAATATATATATATGAAAACTATTTTGATACACATGGTATGTAAATTTTGTTAAAAAAGTTTACATGTGTGATAATTTTAAGGTTTTGGGTTTTACTTTACAGATTAATTAAACTTAAAAAATGTAGGTGGTATGAGTGTAAGTAAAATCCGTACGAAATAATAAAATAAGAAAGGGTGGTAAAATGGGAGAGAAGATGGACAAATGAAAGCAAACAAATTCATGCAATATCTCAACATCATTTCGGAGTTAAAAATACAATTCATGAAGATGTGTTGATTATAATTGTTTTTGGAAACATTCATTGTATATACACTAACATTCATTCATACACCATGTATTTCCCCTTATGGAGGGCTTGATTTTGTCAAAGATAACAATAATCTTAACAAAATCTTTGTCCTCATCATGTGTAATGTGTTTTAGATTTTCCTTAATTTTCTTGATTCCCGCTTAAAACTTATTATTTTTTTATCAGAAAATGATATAATTTTATTTAGCATAAATTATACACATCGAATACTATTATGGGTCTTATTAAAAACTTCTTTAATCTCTTAGTTTAGAGAAAAAGAGCACACTATGATACTATGTTAGAGCAAAGACCAACTTCAAGAGCATGAAGAAACTCCTAAGCCAAACGGATTATTATTATTATTATTATTATTATTATTATTATTATTATTATTATGCATTTGTAAAAGTCAAGCCAAAAATAATAATAATAATTTTAATAATAAACTTAAAAGAATACAATTACTGGAATAATTTTACTAATTTTATTCCCTAAATTTAAAAACAAATGGTGAGATGAATACTCGACATCTGGTATGTCGTTTGCATTGTGATTAATACTAAAAAGTAGAGGCGGATGTTGGTGGGAGTTAGTTGGGGCTATGGTCCTTCAAAACTTTAGGCAATTCATATGTGGTCCTTTTATTTTTAATAATTTCAATCTAAGCTTTTAAAATTATTATTTGTTTTGTCAAGATCCGTCCCAATTAGAAAGCATAATGTTTGGGGAAATAATTTTATGTGTCTCATATTTAAAGAAAATAAGTGTGATAATTGCGTAAAAAAGAAGTCATGTGTGGTTTAATTTTAGATGACAAAGTTGTCCTTTGCAAGTACTGTCAAGTGTGTAAGGTGCGGTGCGGTTGGGCATCAGATTCAGGTCATTGTTTTTGTGATGTTTACCTCTTGTCTTGTGTTCATGCACCTCTAAAGTTGGACATTTATTTTATTTTTAACATTTAAGCCTTGAATTAAGATACATTGACCATGTCATACGGATGTATACAGTTTCGATTGGGTTCCATAAAAAAATTTAATAACCCTTTAGTTTTCGATTCAGTTAAATCTTACTTATCGGTATTTTCATATTAACCTTGTTTTGGGGGATTTGTATTTTACTTTTAACAAAATAACTTTATTTGATGTCTTTTAAATATTATTTTATAAAATTTCAAAGTAGTTTTCATAATTTTTTAAAAAAAATTATTTTTATAATGAATAAAAATAATTAATATTTGTTGGTATGGTCCATGCCTATTTTATGGTCTTTCTTTGAGATTTGTGGCTCTCCTTTCTAACAATATCATCTCTAAAGTTCGAACATGAATTTTCTCCTTGAGAGAACAATATGACTTGCCATTACACCAACACTCGTTACAAAAACAATTAATATTTCATAAATAATACTGTTAAGTTATTTCACTATTTTTAAAGAATAAAATATCTATTTTACATTATAAAATATTTAAAATTAATTATAATTCAAATAAAAATTCAAATTTGATTCGATTAACCACGATTTTAAATTTGTAAATCATGAATCGTCCAAACACTTAGGTTCAAATCGATTTTTGATTTTTCAATTTAGCATGATGCTCAGCCATAGGGGTGTTCATTTCTGGGTACTCGAAGTATCGGGTACTCGGACTTTCGGGTATCACTTTTTTCAGCCTGTTTCCTGCCCACTTTAACCGGGTACCCGTTATACGGGTACCCGCAAAACCCAGGTAATCGGGTAACGGGTACCCGAATGCTTTTTTCAATTTTTTTTAAATCACTTAATTTTATAAAATAAAATCACACATAATAAAAGTTCGAAATATATAATCTGAGCATAGAGTTTAAGATTCAAATTATCAAACCGCAAACAACTTTAGAATACAAATTAAAGCTTTCAATCCCTAATAATAATAATAATAATAATAATAATAATAATAATAATAATAATAATAATAATAATAATAATAATAATAATGCATCAATTCAAATCTTAAACAATATCTCTAAGACAAATGAAAAATATAGACTAATAAATAATAATGATGCATCAATTCAAATTTTAAACAATGTCTCTAAGACATATCTTAAATTTTTAATAATTTTATATGTAAATATATATAATTAATAAAAATATAAAATATATTTTAAAACTTTAACGGAGTCATCGGGTCACCGCGTACCCGATAAGGGGCATTCTTGCGGCCCGGACCCGACCTAGAAAAAAGTTTATTTTAGCGGGCCAGGTACCCGGCACGGGTAAAAAAAAGTGAGTAATTACTCTGAATTTTATGTTCGGATAGTCGAGTCGGATCAATCAAGTCGAGTATTTTTAAACACCCCTACTCATCCCTACCATGTGGAGTGTGTATATTGATTTTATAAATTATTAATATTTTATTTATTAATAGACTTTTTTTTAAAAAATATTTAATACAAATATCCATTATAAACAATATTTTAATCTAATTTATTACATTCATAATATCTTGATATACTTATTAATTTACTAATATATCTAATTGTACACTATAAGTTTAAATTTCTTTGTCTGTAAGGTATGTGGATTGTCAAAGAATTAAAAATATATATGAACATATACTATTTTATAATCACTTTAAAACTATTAAAAAAATTGTGCATTATGAGTTAACCATTGAAAAAAATCAAAGTAAACCTTTGGGTTTTTTTTTTCTCTCAAGCAAGAGCCTACATCTCTTTTCTTTTCATTTTTAGTTTAGCCGGCAACAGTACCAGTCTAAATGCTGATTATTGATTGTCAGTGTTCATTATATTTTTTACTTTTATTTATCATGTTTTTAATTTTTTTCTTGAATTTTTTAATAAGAATCTATGTTCTTGTGGCACATTTTTCTTATGCCTTTATTGCACATTTTTTTATTATTTTGTGATACGCTTTCTCCGTTATTTAGCACGGTTTCATATATTTTTGCGATCGTCTTATTTTTTAATTTGGGTGTGTCAGTGGTCATAAAAATCTTGATTCCCTTTTATGATTGTTTGCTAATGTAATCAAATTTTGGTAGCGGAGCAATCTGCCTGATAGTTTAGTTCGTCGTCACTACTTTTTTCACCTTGTTAAGTGTCTCATCTGAATTGAAACAAAAGAAATTCATGAAAAATTTTGAGTTCTTTACTAGATACGTCATTCTCAAAGGAATAGTCCGTTTTTCTTTTGCACTTTTAATTTCTATTTTGTATTTGTGATTTCTTTCTTTATTTTTTATTAAATTCAGAAACCATTGATAAAAAAAATTGTACACTATGGGTTACACATAAATCATATAAAAAATATAATCAGCAAAAAGTAAACTTATCCGTGACTTACATCGAATTTGATTGGTTTACGATACAATTCGTTTAAAATTTTCATATTAAATATAAAAAAATTCACAAACACTTCTAAAATGATGGGGGGGGGGGGGGGGGGGGGGGGGGGGGGATTCTACAAACAATATGCATAAATTTTTCTTAGCTTATTTTTTACTTATGGGGTAACATAGATAATAAAGTATTCTCTTCTTGTTCAAACACAATTATATATTGTTGGGGTTTACTAGAACGTAGAACTTTTAGTTTTAATAATATGTCTTAAAAAAATTAAGATTCGAACATGAGATGTTAATGTGCCCAATTATTATTATTATTATTATTTAACAAGTATCCTAGTGGAAAATTAGATGATATTTATCTTAAGAGACATGTGTTCAATCGCTTTGTCTGTTTAGATGTGTGTGCATTCTCAAAGAGTTAAAAATAATATTTTAAAATATATATTCATATATTTTAATGCAAGCATTTTAGTTTACATGAAATTTAATCTCATATTTGATATTATATTTTTCATTATGTTGCATCACATTTTAATTATATTCTTGTGTTGTATATCAACAATTTTTTTTGGATCCGTATGATACCCTAGTTTTGGACTATCCAGTATCATTTTTCATTCTGCCAATTCCGAAAACTAGTTTCCAAAGGTTCAATAAGGCCCGAAGAAGGGGACAAAGGCCCAAATTCTTTTGGAGTACAATATTTCTAGACGCCAAAAATAAAATTTTATTATTATATATCAAAGGCATAGAGCCCCCCAATATTTGATCATTTAGTTGTTTTAGCCCCTATTTTATTTTTGGAGCATATAAGCCTCTAACATTTTAATTTATGTCAAAATAATTTTTTTTAGATGAAAACTGTTAGTTGACTAACAATCAATTTCTTTTACTAATATGGCGCATCCATGTGTACTAGATTGATAACGTGGCATGTCCACGTGTAACTAGATAATGATGTGACATTACAAATATTTTTAAATTAATTATAAATATATTTTATTAAATTAATTATAAAATTTAGATAAGTGTTTAGTGGGAATCAAACCAGAGCTTTGTACATGAAAGATTAAATGGTTAACCACTAGGCTAAGCTACTATCGTGTAATTTAATTACTATTTATTATATTTATTTATTATCTCATATTTTAAAAGTTGAGAAGTAAAATAATGGGTAAGAGAAATCAAACCTAAAACTCTTGGATAAAAGGACAAAACAACTTACTAAACTAGCTAATTATATAGATTCATTAGCACCAAACATTAAATTTAATTAGTTTATATTATGGTTATCTTTAATTATAACATAAATTAGAGTATCTTTATGAGATAGACTTTGTGTTTTATTTCAAATATAATATTTTAAATTATTGAAATTGATTTCTTTTTTAAATTTAAATTTTCTATTTTAACTATTTATTTGATAATAATGTAAAAATAATTAAAATTAAAAAATAAATTTATTTTTAAAATTATTGATAATGATAGTTTTTATTTATATTTTTAATTAATGTTATTTTTTATATTGTTGTCAAATATTTAATTAAAATTAGAAGAAAAAATCAAAAATTAGAAATTAGAAACATATTTAGAAAAAAATTATTTTAAATAATTTAAAAGTATTATATTAGGTGAAAAACAAAATTCATCTCAGAAATATAATTCAATTTATGTTATAATTAAGATAATCATAACTTAATTTAAATTAAATTCAATTTGATCTTTCGTAATAACAAATTGAAGATGCCTAATAGGTTTGGTGGCAAGATGTTAGTGCTATTTCCATGATTCTTAAGTTCAATATCCTTTACCTCTAATTTTTTTACTTCTTTACTTTTTAAAATGTGAGATAATGAATAAATATTTAAAAATTAACGAAAAAGCTTATGTAAAATTTTGTATTATTTTTTTAATTTCCATTTTATTTGTCCAACCAAAAAACATATTTCAAAAAAAAACATAAATTAAAACATATTTAAAAAAAACATAAACTAAAACATATTTCAGAAAAACATAAATTAAAACATATTTAAAAAAACATAAATTAACATATTTAAAAAAACATAAATTAAAACATATTTAAAAAAAACATAAACTAAAACATATTTCAAAAAAAACATAAATTAAAACATATTTCAAAAAAAACATATTTCAAAACATATTTCAAAAAAACATAAATTAAAACATATTTAAAAAAACATAAATTAAAACATATTTAAAAAAACATAAATTAAAACGTATTTAAAAAAAACATAAAATAAAACATGTTTAAAAAAAAACATAAATTAAAACATATTTCAAAAAAACATAAATTAAAACATATTTCAAAAAAAACATAAATTAAAACGTATTTCAAAAAAAATCATAAAATAAAACATATTTCAAAAAAACATAAATTAAAACATATTTAAAAAAACATAAATTTAAACGTATTTAAAAAAACATAAATAGAAACATATTTAAAAAAACATAAATTAAAACATATTTAAAAAAAACATAAATTAAAACATATTTAAAAAAAACATAAATTAAAACATATTTCAAAAAAAACATAAATTAAAACATATTTCAAAAAAAAACATAAATTTAAACATATTTCAAAAAAAACATAAATTAAAACATATTTCAAATAAAACATAAATTTAAACATATTTCAAAAAAAACATAAATTAAAACATATTTAAAAAAAAACATAAATTAAAACATATTTAAAAAAACATAAAATAAAACATATTTTGAAAAAAAACATAAATTAAAACATATTTAAAAAAAAAACATAAATTAAAACATATTTCAAAAAAAACATAAATTAAAACATATTTCAAACAAAAACATAAATTAAAACATATTTCAAAAAAAAACATAAATTAAAACATATTTCAAAAAAAAACATAAATTTAAACATATTTCGAAAAAAAACATAAATTAAAACATATTTCAAAAAAAACATAAATTAAAACATATTTCAAAAAAAAACATAAATTAAAACATATTTCAAAAAAAACATAAATTAAAACATATTTCAAACAAAAACATAAATTTAAACATATTTAAAAAAAACATAAATTAAAACATTTTTCAAAAAAACATAAATTTAAACATATTTCAAAAAAAACATAAATTAAAACATATTTAAAAAAAAAACATAAAAAAACATATTTCGAAAAAAAAAACATAAATTAAAACATATTTCGAAAAAAAAACATAAAAAAAAAAACATATTTCGAAGAAAACATAAATTAAAACATATTTCAAACAAAAACATAAATTTAAACATATTTCAAACAAAAACATAAATTTAAACATATTTCAAACAAAAACATAAATTTAAACATATTTCAAACAAAAACATAAATTTAAACATATTTCAAACAAAAACATAAATTTAAACATATTTCAAACAAAAACATAAATTAAAACATATTTCAAACAAAAACATAATTTTAAACATATTTAAAAAAAAACATAAATTTAAACATATTTCAAAAAAAACATAAATTAATATTTCAAAAAAAACATAAATTAATATTTCAGAAAAAAACATAAATGAAATCGTATTTCAAAAAAAATATAAATTAAAACATCAAAGGCTTAAATGCTCAAAAAATAGAATTGTGGTAATGTTTATTTTTTCTTTACATCATTTTAAAATATATATTTTAAACTATCTTTTTAATTTATGGATCTGTCAGAATTGTAAACGACTATTAATAACAATCCTTATATATTTACCTCCACTTTATGAAATCTTAAGAGTAAAACTTCATTAGAATTACACAATCAACGGTTTGATCAAAATTAACCAAAACATAAAAACTTCATTAGAATTCAAACTTTTACATCTAGATTTTGCTGAGAAAGCAAATTACACGATATGAAACCAAACCCTGCTTCTTCCATAATCCTATAATTAATGAAGTAAATACATGAAACCTAAGCCCTTTCACCTCTAATCCTCCTTGCAAGCTGGATATCCTTAGGCATGATCGTAACCCTCTTAGCATGGATAGCGCACAGATTAGTGTCTTCAAACAGTCCTACAAGATAAGCTTCGGCCGCTTCTTGAAGAGCAGCGACGGCGCTGCTTTGGAACCTCAGATCGGTCTTGAAATCTTGAGCGATTTCCCTAACCAGCCTCTGGAATGGAAGCTTCCTGATCAACAATTCCGTACTCTTCTGGTACTTGCGGATCTCTCTCAAAGCCACGGTTCCTGGCCTGAATCGGTGAGGCTTCTTCACTCCGCCGGTTGCCGGAGCTGACTTTCGAGCAGCCTTTGTGGCAAGCTGCTTCCTCGGAGCCTTACCTCCGGTAGACTTTCTCGCTGTTTGCTTCGTACGAGCCATTGAGAGGATAATTTGAATACGATTCTAACTTTCAAGAAAATTCGGTAATTCCGAAGAGAAAGTTTTGATGGCGGAACTGCAATGGTTTTGGACTATATATAAGGGGCGAATCGGGGAGCAGCGGGAAGAAGTGAAATTTTAAATTTCGTGCTTTTTAGTAAAGATTTTAAATGAGTGAATCTAAACCGTAGATTAAATTGGGTATGGACGGATGGCGTTTCTTTAACTTCGTGATCCGTGTGCAATGAGAAATGACCAATACGATTCCTTCTTTTAAGCGGCTTTGTTTTTAGTTTTTGGCTCCTTTCAATTTTATTGTAGACTGTAAGATACGATCAAGGCCGTCCATTGACAAATCATAGATGACAATCCGTGGGATATTTAACCAACCAATGGGATTCACCCATCACCTTTCACAAATGGGTAAAATTCAAAAGTATCACTAAACTATCCTAAAATGCTCTTTTTAGTCACTTAACTTTTAAATGTTATAAAACAAGTATTAAACTTTGGATTTTGTTTATTAAATACAAAGATGAAGCTATGATCAAATATTAAAAGAGCCAAATTATTTAAGTTCAAAACAATTGAGATCCGTTTTGTATTTAAACTTAAAAATTGGAGGGGTAAAAGTTTAATTTATCTTAAATCTAGACCAAAAATTTTTGGAGGGCGAGAGACCTTTCCCCTCTCTATATACCACGTCTATGATAAAATGATCACTACGTTTTTAACTATCATTAAGGGATGATATGACATGTTAAAATTAATGGAAAATATCTCATTTAACCCTTTGATTATGAATAAAACTTTAATTTGACAATTTTTTCAATATTTCTATACAGTAATTTTAAAAATCCAAAGTAATAGTCATATGCTTGTCATTTCTATTTTTTTCATGATAAGTTTTGTGCCTGCTGATTAACTATCATTTTGATTTTACAGACATATAGTGATAGATAGATTGTGGCAATGTAGCGTGTTCGAAAACTTAAACAGAGCAGAAGCTTGAAATTTTAACTATGATCCTAAACTATCTTCTTGTAAGTGTAATAAACAGGGGCAAAGCCAAGGATTTAAAATATTGACATCAAATAAAACAAGTTTACTTTCACTTACATTTAATCACTAAAGCAAAAATTATTTTATAATATCAAAGTAGGGAAAATAAATTATGATTTAAATTTTTTGCATATATGAATATAAAAAATTTGATTTGTAAGGATGAAAAAGTAAAGACCAGGCCTCCCATGTGGCTATGCCCTGCTAATAAATCAATGGTTTGCTAAACATAACATCGAGCAACCAAGCGGATTAGTAAACAATGGACTCAAAAAGAGCTATGGATCTTTTGTGTGATGTTAGCAATGACATGGCCATCCAGGCACTGGTCGATAAGCTGTCAAGTCGATGTTTAGAAACAGAGTCGTCTCGGAAGGCCCTAAGCAAAAAATTTCCCTGAACACTTAATTTATTTTTTCATTAATAATGGTTTAACAGTCAAATAAATGTCCAAACTATATATTTATTTCTAGATAGGTGTCTAAATTATAACTTAGCTAAATAGGTACCTAACGTTTTCTCCTGTGACCCAAATAGATATTTTAGCGAGACATACATCATTTTTCTCCAATTATCCAATGAAATACGAACATGTAGCATAATTTTTATTATTTTCTAAAATTAAAATTTGAAATGAGAAAAATAAAATAATATTAATTAACCCAACAATCTTTAGTTCTTCTAAACCCCTCAAACCCAAACTAAAACCCAAAATCCCTAAATTTATCCATTCCGACCACCGATTCAACCACCACATCCCACTCTTGTCTTCATCAAACCCGCACTACTATAAACCATGTCGCTTCGTCGTAAAAAGCCGACGAATGAACCATTTATTGCATCATCGACAAACACGCAACAATAAAGAAAAAGTGGACAATTGGGTTCCCACTGACGAGTAGAGGATGGCCGAAGTTGAACGGTAAGATATATGTATAACTAAATGTTTTGATATAATAATTGAAAAATGTTTTGGACTAAATTGAAAAGAATTTAAAATACGTCTTTAGTCAAAAACAACTTGAAAAATATGTTTAGGGTTTTACAAGGCTTTAAAATGATTTAAAGTGTATTTAAAGTAGCCAAAACCGTCCAAATTTGAGGGAGAGCTCCATACACACAAGGAAGAACACTTGAAGAAGGAATGCTTCACACCCTCCCTTGAAGTTCAAGTGTTGGTAAAATTTTCTAGTTGTTTTTATTTTAATTAGATTATTTTTTTCTTACAACTAGATTATCATATTGTTGGACTAACAATATTTGATGCTTTGAGTCAGGGGAGCCAAATCTAAAACCAAATTTTTTTAAATTGTGTCAAATTCTTTAAACCTCCTAAGTTACTTTGAGCCTAATGTCTTTTTAAATTCTTTTTGATATAACAAAAATGGGAGAAATGATTTGAAAAATTGATTTTTTGAGAATAAGGGGAGCTTTAATTTCATTAAAAAATTTAATCTCTTATTCCAAATTTTAAAATACTAAGGGGGAGATTCCCAAACAATTTTTTCAAGTTGGTTTTATTATATCAAAAAGGGGAGATTGTAGAACTAAATGTTTTGATATAATAATTGAAAAATGTTTTGGACTAAATTGAAAAGAATTTAAAATATGTCTTTAGTCAAAAACAACTTGAAAATATGTTTAAGGGTTTTCAAGGCTTCGAAATGATTCAAAGTGTATTTAAAGTAGTTAAAACCGTGCTTTTCAATTACTCGTACCGATACGGTCTAGTACTGTATCGATACGCCCTAGGGTTTCAGCTACAGTAAATTTCCAGTAGCCAAAACCCGTACCGATATGCTTTGTCGTATCGATACAGTATGTTTTAAATAACCAACAGCTAGTTCGCGTACCGATACGGTTGTATCGCGTATCGGTACGTCCAACTACCCTCAATGGTTATATTCCCAATGGTCTTTTAAATTCCCAACGGTCCTTAAACGCGTCAAATAAGCATATTAGTAGCTACAAACGAACGTTAAACACATAAACACAACATATACCATAGGAGTCACATAACATACTAGGACACCACATACATTACTTCATTATTGGAGCACTCTGGGTTTAGATGAGTATTACTTCCAACGTTTTGATAACTGTCGCAACCCTCTTTCGAGGCGTTTGGATGTTTACAAACAAAAACAACAGAGTTATCACTAATTTTTTTTTAAAAAAAGTGTGATTAGATCACCTAAAACGGGTTATTTTAATAAAATTATTTTATTTTATTAAAATAATATTTTTGGTTTGCAAAATCACAAAAAACGAGTTCATGAGCCGGTTACGCGTGAGAAAGAGTTAACACTCCACGCCGCCCAAAAACTGGTACCATGTTGATTACAAAAAAGTTTTAAAAGTCAATTTTTTGCGAATTCACATAGAGCTTAAAATTATTGTCTTTTTGTAAATTTATCTTCATTTTAACGGCCTTACTATTCGGAAAATGAACTCTAATTACCGCCAACACTTCTGGCACTAACTCGTTATTCTCGTTTAATAAGACACCACATTAATTAAATTTCACTTTCTTAACAAGAAATCAAAGAAATATTCAGTGTGTTTAGACTTTTATTATCGTACATTGTTGGTTATTAATCTTAAAAATATCTAAGTTTTTTTTATCTATTTAGGGTTAAATATGATTAAGTGTATTTTATGATTTTTATTGTGAAGAAAATTTTATTTAAGTAGAAAGAGTCTCCAACTAAAGTTTTTAAGATCCTAATCCTAGGTTCACCTAAACTAAACAAAAGAAAAGAAAAGAAGAGACAAGGCAAATAAAAAATTAAAAAAAAAAGTTTTGAAGGAAATTTTAATTATTAAATAAAAAAGGGTTTGAAGGTTAACTTAAATTTAAGAAAGCATATCTTTCTCAAAATTAGGTCAATGCCTTGTTTATTAAAAAATGAATTATTATTATTATTATTATTATTATTATTATTATTATTATTATTATTATTATTATTATTTAATGTTTTCTTTTTTTAAAAAAGATTCATTACTTTTTTTGTTTTAAAAAATAATTATTAAAAAGGGATGCTTTTATTATTTAATGTTTTCTTTTTTTGAAAAATAGTCCCAAAAAATTCAAAATTTAGTTTTAATTCAAAAAAGATGATCCAAATTTAGCATTTTTTTCTTTCAAACAACGGTAAGAACAAAACCAAACTAAAAATTAAATTTGAAATAAATTAAACAAAAGAAAGGAAGAAAACTTTGATCAAAAAAAGAAAGGAAGAAAACAATACCAAAGTGAAGAAGAAAATGCTTGCTTTGATTCTACAATTTCGATTACAACGCTGCTGGAGATTCAAATTTCTCCTTCTCGTAATTCTACTGAAAATTTATAAAGTTTTTCTAGTGTTTTTTTACAACAACAAGGTCTACTCGACATAAATGAGGAGTTAATGAAACCTTTTCGAAGAAATCTTTCAAAAAATGATTTTCGGATGAAAAATCTAATGGGTGGGGGGTTATATAGGTTTCAAAAACCTTGAATGCAAGAAAATTAGGGACAAAAATCCCTCAATTTCAGGGGAATTTCAACACCAATTCGAATCCAAATGTTGACTTGCCCTTTATGTTGGAATCAACTATGCTCTTCATCTGATTTTACCCAAATTTGGGTGATTTTGTCCCTAAAATTCGAGCTAGGGTTTGAACCCTTTTCCCTTTCGTTTTGCAGGTGAACAATGGTGAGGGTGCAACATCTCGATATGGGGAGCCTAGAAATAGCCGTTAGGATGTTTAAATTATTGTTAAGTCGTTTGTTGCTTTTAAATTGAAGTTGTAATTAGTTTAATGAAACAGTGCGTATCGAGTCTAGCGATAAGCACAGAACGCCGTCGTTTGGTATAGTAGGGTTTTAAGGCTTGCTGGGAAACAGGTCTCCCTATCGTTTTGGTTGAATGTTGTTTGGGACCTCATATGAGATATTTCTCTGTCTTTTCCCCTTTTCTAGTTTCTTTTGATTTTTGATTACTGGATATTGCAGTTTCATTGTCCATCTATTGCAAGGGTATCAGAGCTTCAATCGATCCGAGCTATGGTTGAAACACGCCAACAATCGAGTCAGGCAACCACTTGGCAGTTGGAATCGGAACGACTTTAGTCTGAAATTTCGAAGTTAGACGAGAAGGTGGAGACTAGGCTAGTAGAGTTTAAGGTTCAGCTGATGGTCGACTTTAAGAAGCTTCTCGATGATTCTATCAGGAAGGTATTGGGTTCGGTGAACACGACTACAACCAATCTAGAGGCGTTAGGAACGGGTCCAAGCTCTTCGAATCCAGCAGGGACTACTCTACAAGGGGCAACTACGAATAATATCGTGCCAAAGGTGACTGTAATAGACGCATAAACATCGAAAGAGCAACACGATGACTAGAGCTACACCAGAAATCTTGCGTTTAAGCTGATGTGCCTGAGGTTCGATGGATTGGATTTTAAAGGGTGGCTTTGTAAGGTGGAGCAGTATTTTGAAGCTGAACGTATTCCCGAAAATACCAAGGTGAGATTGGTGATGCTCCATTTGGAGGGGAAGGCTTTACAGTGGAACCATTTCGCAACCAAGAACAATTCAGAGTTAAACCAGCTCTCCTGGAGTCAGTATTTGTCAAGGATGAATGAGAGGTTCGCCCCAAGAGGATTTGAAGATCCATTCTCAGAACTGGTGGGATTGTGGCAAACGGATTCGGTGGAGAAGTACTATGAAGACTTCATAGACTTACTGAACCAGGTAAATCTTCCAGATGATTATGTGTTGAGCCTGTTTAAAGCACATTTGAGATTAGAGATCAGTCAATATGTTCAGTTATTGCATCCTGCTTCATTATTCGAGGCTTTTCAAATGGCCAAGCATTTAGAGAGCATGTTCTTCCCGGGCTCGAAGAGAACCTATTCGAATTTCAGTAGAACAGTAGTACCTTCAGCTATCTCGATTCCCCCTAGGCCAGCAATTGTTGGGTTTAAAGGATCTGTTAGTGGAGTGAACTCATCTGCCCCATCAATAGCCTCCAAAAATACGACCCCGAAAGTGCTGAGTCTAGTCCATCCCAAAGGCCATGGTAACAATGATCCGAGAGAAGCAGGGAAGGCTTTGTCGGCTGCAGAAATTGAGGAGAGACGTCAGAAGAGTTTATGTTTCTGGTGTGCTGCAAAGTACACAGCGGGACACAAATGCCAAAAATCTAAGTTGTATCAAATTCTAGTGGAAGGAATTGAAGAGGAAGGTGATCATGAAAAAATTTTGGACTGCGAGGACCATGGAGATTTGGCTAACATTGAGGGCCCTGTGTCAGAATCATCTGTTCTGTCGTTACAAGCCATGTGGGGTGCTGCTCAGTGGGAGACTATGAAGCTGCGAATTAAGATGGACAAGGTAGACTGCATTGCCTTACTAGACTCATGTAGTACCCATAATTTTATTAGCTTATCTATGGTTAAGAAGTTGTGATTACTGATTGACAAGAGGAAGAAACTAAAGGTCACTGTGGCTGATGGCAATTCCATGGGCACATTAGGAGGATGTTTGAGGGTGAAATGGGAGACACAAGGACATAGTTTTCAATATGATTTTTGGGTACTCACACTAAGAAATTGTGATGTAGTGTTAGGAGTACAATGGTTTTCTCAGCTAGGGACAATTAAATGGGATTTTGCTGACTTGAAGATGGAATTTATGCTGAATGGTAAATCTGTGGAGTTGAAGGGATGCATGCCAGAGTCTTTTTAATGGATTGGTGCTAAAACTTGTGCTAAAATGATAAGATGTACAAATAGTCCATGCACAATCTTCTTAATGGTCCTCAATATACAACTAGAAATGAAAGGGACAATTGGGAATGAAGATCATGAGATGCGAGAATTACTGGAGAAGTACTTGGATGTCTTTAAAGAACCAAAAGCCTTACCACCCGAGAGAGCCCATGATCATAGGATTCCCTTGATAAATGAGAATGTTGTGATTAAGGTGAAGCCTTACAGATACCCCAGTGTTCAGGAAGATGTAATTGAGAAGATGGTGGAAGAAATGTTACAAACAGGAGTGATTATGGATAGTACAAGTGCTTTTTCCTCTCCTATTGTGATGGTCAGGAAAAAAGATGATTTATGGAGAATGTGTATTGATTACAAGAGGTTGAATCAGATCACAGTTAAGGACAAGTTCCCTATGTCAGTCATTGAAGAACTGTTGGATGAACTGGGAAGGGCTAGGATCTTCTCCAAATTAGATTTGAGGTCTGGGTACCACCAAATAAGGATGTGGGGTCCTAACATTCACAAGACATCATTCAGAACTCATGAGGGGCATTATGAGTTTCTTGTGATGCCATTTGGGCTCACTAATGCCCCTGCAACTTTTCAAGGTCTTATGAAAAAAGTCTTCAAGGGATTGCTTAGGAAGTCAGTGTTAGTCTTCTTCGATGACATCCTAGTTTACTCTGAGGATTGACATTCACACTTGAAGGATCTGGAAGAAGTTCTGAACTTAAGGGAGCATAGACTATTTGCTAAGCAGAACAAATGTTGCTTTGGTGCTATTGAAATGGACTACGTAGGCTACATCATCTCTGATAGAGTGATATCCATTGACCAGGGGAAAGTACAGTGCATTTTGGATTGGCCAGCACATGTCTCAGTTAAGGAATTAAGAGGGTTTTTGGGGCTTTCTGGTTACTACAAGAGATTCATTAAGCAATATGGTTGGATTGTTAGACCTCTCACCAACTTGTTGAAGAAGAGAGGTTGGAAATGGACACCTGAGGAAGAAGTGACTTTCAAAAGACTGAAAGAGGCCATAAGCTATGCACCTACATTAGCCCTGCCAGATTGGGAAAATGAGTTTGTTGTAGAAACTGATGCCTCCGAGCTGAGAATTGGAGCTGTGTTAACCCAGAATGGGAGACCTTTAGCATTCTTCAGTAAGGGACTTGGTGTGAGACATCAGGCATTGTAAGTTTATGAGAAAGAGATGATGGATGTTTTGGTGGCAGTGAAGAAGTGGTTCAATTACTTGATTGGCATGCATTTTAAGATTAAAACCGGTCATCAAAGCTTAAGATTTCTCACTGAAAATCAAGCTGTGACCCCAACACAACAAAAAGTGGGTCATTAAGATGATGGGCTATGATTTTGAAGTCTGCTATAAGAAGGGGATCAATAATACAGTTGTTGATGCACTCTCTAGAAGGCCTATGGTAGATCAGCTCCAAAACATGGTGTTAGTAGCATTTCCACTAATTTCTTTAAAAGGGTGGCCAGTTCATGAGAAGAAGATGATAAAGTTATGAAGGTTATTAAGGAGCTTAAGGATGGATCTGAGAGACATTCCAAATACTCATGGGATGGGAGACAGCTGAAGAGGAAGGGGAAATTGGTGGTTGGTAACAATCCTGAGCTAAGGAAAGAATTGTTGGAATTCTTCCATGCAAGCCCCATAGGTGGCCACTTTGGAACCCATGCCACCATTAAAAAACTTGGTGCATTACTGTATTGGAAGGGGATGAGGAAGGAAGTGAAGGGAATGGTTCGTGAGTGCTCAATTTGCAAAAGAAATAAAGCTGACTTAGTGCATCCTAGAGGCCTTCTGCAACCATTGCCCATCCCCGAGTCAGCATGTGCTTCGATCAACATGGACTTTATTGAGGGATTACCACTCTCAAGGACGAAAGATGTGATTCTGGTGGTAGTCGACCGTTTGACAAAATACGGGCACTTTATAGCATTGGCTCACCCTTTTACTGCTAAGGATGTGGCCCAATCATTTATGGAGAACATTTTTAAACTTCATGGACTGCATGGAAACATAATCTATGACATGTATAAAATTTTTATGAGTTTATTCTGGTAGGAATTATTTGGGAAGCTTGGAGTGAAGATCAACCCTTCTACAGCTTACCATCCACAAACTGATGGCTAGACTGAGAAAGTGAATCAGTGTTTGGAAGCATATTTGAGATGCATGACATGGGAGAAGCCCAAGGAGTGGAGAAACTAGTTACATTTAGCAGAGTGGTGGTACAATACTTCCTTCCACTCTGCTATCCAAACAACCCCTTATCAAGCCTTGTATGGTCAGCCACCAATGGATCATTTACCTTACACAGCTGGTGAATCCCCAGTAGCTTCAGTAGATAGGAGTTTACATCACAGGGAGGCTGCTTTGAAGATGTTGAAGTTCTACTTACAGAGAGCTCAAGCTAGGATGAAACAACAATCAGATAAAAAGAGAACAAATTGTGAGTATCAAGTTGGGGATTTGGTGTATCTGAAGTTACAACCGTACATGCAACAAACTATTTAGCAAAGAACTTGTCAGAAATTAGCCCCTAAAAGGTTTGGTCCTTTTCCTATTATTGGCAGAGTTGGGATGGTTGCTTACAAATTACAGTTGCCAAGGGATTCGAAGGTTCACCCTATTTTCCATGTGTCCTAGTTGAAAAAACATATTGGAAGTGCCGATTGTCAATATGAGCTGCCAGTCATTAATTCTGATGGGGAAATTAGCAAGGAACCTTTGAGAATCATTGACAGAAGAATTGGGAAGAAAGGGAGTAGAGCTATCACGGAGGTTCTAGTGGAGTGGACCAATGTTTTCCCGGAGGATGCTACTTGGGAGTCACTTCATCAACTCCAGCTTCGATTTTCAAATTTCCATCCTTGAGGACAAGGATGTTCTTGAAGGAGAGACACTTGCAACAGCTCGATTTGTGGAGCCCAGAAATAGCCGTTAGGATGTTTAAATTACTGTTAAGCCGTTTGTTGCTTTTAAATTGAAGTTGTAATTAGTTTAATGAAATGGTGCGTATCGAGTCTAGCGATAAGCACAGAACGTCGTCGTTTGGTAGAGTAGGGTTTTAAGGCTTGCTGGGAAGCAGGTCTCCCTATCGTTTTGGTTGAATGTTGTTTGGGATCTCATCTGAGATATTTCTCTGTCTTTTCCTCGTTTCTAGTTTCTTTTGATTTTTGATTACTGGATATTGCAGTTTCATTTTCCATCTATTGTAGAGGGGTGACGGCGACGGCAGAGGCGGCTTCGGTGTAGGCTGGTCACCCCCCAACATCAACGGCAACGACCGCCGATGACACAGGCACGACGAGAAGAGTTGCAGCAGCAGCTTCATTTTTGGCGTGACAGCACGTGTGGCATTCCCTCCCTCTTTTTTGGTTTAGTCTGGTCCTTTAGATCCTCATGCCCTAGATCCAACGTCCCTTATTAAATCTGCATATGAGGGAGAGAAAATTAGTTTGGGTCTTATTTTTTTGGCTTTTTATGAGTGAGTTAAAAAGTTCATTATTTATTAAATGACCTCCTTTATTATTTAAAATAGCCTTTTTTTACCAAATATTATTATTATTTTTAGATTTTAACTCTAATAATATTACTTTATATACATAAATATAATTATATATTTTTTTAAAAAAAGTGAAAATTCAGTAACAACAATAGACATTATCACATGACAACAATGGAGAGTGCCACATATGTCATCATTTAAGGTTGTTAATCTCGAAAAGGACGGAAGTAAAGTACAGAAAATACATTGAAGATTTAAAAAATATAGGCATCAAATTGGAAGATTTGGCGAAGTATTGGGGCATTGGTGCTAGGGATGTTCAAAAGTACCCGTCCCGATTGACCTGACCCGCATACCCGATTTAAAATTACAGGGTATTTTTTAAAAAATTACCTGAATTTTCAGGTCGGGTACCCGGTTCACTTTTTTTTCTGGGTATTCGGGTCGGGCCTGAGTCATAAAATACCTCTTAGTCGGGTACCCGACTACCCGATTTAATTTTTTTTATTTTAATTAAAACTCACCGTTTTATTTAGGTAAAAAATTTACCTCGTCTGACTCGTCTCCCACTCTCCCCCACCGCCTCACGCACGGCTCACAGTCACATCACTTCCCCAAACCAAAATCGCTCGCTGTTCCTAGTTTCACATCGCTCCCTCCTCTCACTCCCATCGATCGCCTGAGTTGTCTCCCTCGTCTCAACCGATCAGCAGCCTCTATCGCTGGTCGATCATCTGCAATTCTGCACAGTGCACACCTTTTGTTACCAACTTCAACTTCTAGGTATTCTCCTTTACAATTCCTTTTGGCTGACTGCAAAACTAAAAAATTCTCAAGAACATCAGCATAAATCGATACGATTTTCTTGAAGAATCATTTAGAATTAAGGGAATAGATAACTGTAAGTTTATGTATAAGTGGCCATCCGTTTATAATCGTATGGCCCTCAACCTTTTGTCGGATATTAAATAAATATATGTTTTATGTATAGCAAGACATTTCGTTTTGTGATTGAATTTGAAAGAAATTCTTAAACATATGTCCTAACTGTTTATGTGCTAACTGTTCACTTTATGCTACTCCTCGTAAAGTGATTTGCGTCCCATATTAGAAGCATTAGAATAAGGGAATTGCGTCCAATAACCTTGTAAAGTGAAATATGTATAATCTGTAATTGTAAAGGAGATGAGTGCCATACGATTATAATATGAAATCCTTGAGTTAGAATCAATTTTTTTCTTCTTTAATGGATTACCAACATATGAGAATATGTTGTGGTTAATAGTCTGTAATTTTCAAACAACCAAGTGAGCAAATGAAGTCTAGAATTTATATTAGCAAATGAGAATCAAACAATAGACATTTGGAGTGCACTATGCATTGTTTTATCAATCAGTGAAATATGTATAGTGCTCTCACAATAGTTTAAACTTTAAATGCAATTTAACTTAGCACATTAGCAACGAAAATTGTTATCATGAAAAAATAAAATATATCTTACCTAGCATTAGCAATGGAGGTTGTTATCATGAAAAAAATAGAACACGTATAGTGTTCCTTTTGCAATTGCTGCAATATGCCAGTATCTAGTCTTTTGCTAATTTGATAAAAAAAATTCAGATAATGTCAATGTTGAGTTGTGTGGTGCTCGATTCGATCAACCAATGTTGCTCACCAAGTGGTGGAGAGGTGGATTTTTGGGTGGAAGGGTTGTGGAAGCTAGAAAGAATATCGACACAAAGATTTATAGTGGTTCGACCTTCTAACAAGCACCTACATCCACTACCTTAGCTTCCCACTAAGGATTTCTCAATCAATCCACTAATTGATTCGTCCCCTTTTCTAGGATTAGGAGGAAACCCTTACAACCGATCAAGCTTCTACCCAAGCCTTGATCAAACCCTCTTTTACAAAGAGATAATGAAAGCAAACTTAAACCCTCTAATAGGTGTTTGTTTGCACAATGAAGCACTCACCCAAAACCTAAAACACTTGAGCAAATTTGACAATTTTGGCTCACTAGTGTTTGTCTATACAAGAAATGACACTTTAAGCACTAAGACAATTTCTTGATCATTTGTTGATTGACAATTGAAGCATTAGTCTTCTCTTGATGCTTGGAGGTCCCTTTTATACTCCCAATTGAGTTTGTAGCCGTTACTAGCCGTTGGGGATGAATTGGAGCCGTTGAGGACTTTATTTCCCTTCATAAATGCTGTTCTGCAGCTACCGGTATCGATACACGTGGAACGGTATCGATACAACCTTCTTGAGGAAATAGCCGTTGGGCTCTTGCCAGCATAGGCGTATCGATACGCTTGAGGGCGTATCGGTACGGGTCCATATTTGAATAGCCGTTGGGAAATAGCCGTTGGGGTAGTTGAACAGGGATCGGTACGCTTACCTGGCGTATCGAAACGATCCCGGTCCGTATCGATACCCTAAACCCTCGTATCGATACGGGTTTTGACAGTGGCCAAACTGAGGCAAAATGGTATCGGTACGGGTGCAACCGTATCGATACTGGGACGTTGAAAATTCAAGTTTGGCTGTTTAAAACATAAAAAATCTTTGCCAAAAACCTTTTAAAATATATCAAACATAATTTCAAGTTGTTTGGACTTAAAGACAAGTTTTAAATTCTTTTCAAATTAGTCCAAAACATTTTTCAATTATTATATCAAAACATTAGTTCTACAGTCAATGACGGGGCAAAACTGTGATGATGATTTAATAAGGATATCTTCCTCAAATGAGTCTCCTAAAGAACCTGAGGCTGACAATATGGTAGAGACTCCAACAATTGCAAAAAACAAAAAGAAAGGGAAAAAGATTGTTGAAGCTTCAAGTGAAAGAGGTAAAAGAGAAAAAATATGTTGTTTGGGATCACTTTAAAAAAATTGAGGGTGATAAATATCATGCTGAGTATATTTATTGTTCTCAAAAGATATCTTGTGCATCTAGTAATGGAACTAATGCTATGAAGTGTCACACTAGTCGGTGTAAGAAAGCTCCTTTTAATGTGGATACAAAAAAACAATCTTAGATTTTGAGTCTAAGACAAAGTGCAATGCTGATGGCACTATTGAAAATGTTAGTGTTTCTAGATTATGGCATTTTGATCAAGATAAGATTAGAAAAACACTTGCTAAGATGATGATTGTTGATGAGTTGTCATTTAGTTTTGTTGAACGTGAAGGATTTCGTCATTTCTGTAAGGTTGTAGTTCCTAGTTTTGTTCCTCCTTCGCGTGCTACCATTACTAGATATTGTTATGCTCTGTTTATTGAAAAAAAGAAAAAATGAAAAACTATTTCAGTACTTTATCTTCTAGGGTATGTCTTACCACTGATACGTGGACATCTGGTCAAAATTCGTCATATATGTGTCTTACTGCCCATTTTATAAATGATGATTGGAAATTGCGTAAAATGATAATCAACTTTTGTCCAATTGTCGGTCATTCTGGAGAGCTTATTGGCAGGGCTGTTGAAAAATGTCTACTAGAATGGGGTCTTAAGAGGATAATGACAATAACTGTTAATAATGCTAGTTCTAATGATCTAGCGATCAAGTATTTGAAGCAAATTCTTAATTTGTGAGATAGTTGTGTGTTGAATGCTGAATTTTTACATATGAGATGTGCTGCACATATTTTGAATTTGGTTGTTAAAGATGGACTGAAAGATATTGATGTCTCTGTTATAAGAGTTCGTGCTGCTGTGAAATATGTGAGATCTTCTCCTGCAAGGCTTCAAAAGTTTAAAGCTTGTGTTGAAGAGGAGAATATAAATTCTAAATCTCTTGTTTGCTTGGACATTGAAACAAGGTGGAAGTTTACCTTTTCCATGCTTAAAAGTGTTTTGCTGTTTAGGAAGGCATTCAAAAACATGAAAATTAAATATCTTCCTTACACAAAGGAGCTTCGAAAGGTTGGTGGTGCACTTGATGATGAAGATTAGAATAAAGTTGCATCCTTCTTGCCTTTTCTTCAGATCTTTTACGAGACTACATTGAGTTTCTCTGGATCAAGGTATGCGACTGGTAATACTTTTGTGGAAGAAATATATGACATTGGCTATACAATTAACCGTTCTATTGATGACCCGAATGAGGGGATTAAGAGTATGGTACGCCAAATGAAGTTGAAATTTGACAAGTATTGGACGAATGTTAATAATGTGAATGTGTTGATGTTCATTGCTTTAGTTCTTGATCCTAGGCACAAGTTACGATATGTTGAGTGAATCGTTCGTCGTTCTTATGATTCTTGCGACTCTTATGACTTGTGTCAACGGATTAAAAGTACTTTGACATCATTGTTTGATTTTTATGCTTCTTTGCATCCTTCGTCAACTCAAATGAGATCATGCTCTTCCAATCCTTATTCTAGTGGTCATGGTGGTGGTGAGGGAGAAATAAGGAAGTTAAAAGGAACAAATATGAGAATGGACTATGAGACCGAGATAGAATTGAATGATACTTCTGAAACAACAACTGAGTCAGATAGATATTTGGGAGACAAATGTGTTCGCGACAATGATAATTTTAATATCTTGGCTTGGTGGTCTGTGCAAACAAATAACTATCCTATTTTTATGAGCATGACACGTGATGTACTTGCAATTTCGGTTTCTACCATTGCTTCAGAGTCCGCTTTCAGCACCAGAACGCGTTCTTGATTCTTTCCGCACCTCTTTGACTCATAAGATAATGGAAGCTCTTATTTGTACTTAAGATTGGATACATATTTCTCATGACCCCATTACGATAGAGGAGAGCTTGCTAGCATTAGAGAATATGGAAGGAGGTAAGTTTTCGAATTTAAATTTATCACTTTCTTTTTGTGATATTTATTTGTATTATTGTTAATTTGCTATTGACTTATATTTGAAACGTTTTATGTAAAAATGCAAGATTTGACTTCCGAGCAACCAACAATTATCATTGATGAGACCAATGAAGTTTCGGAAGAATGAAATATATTTCTTTAGTTGCATTTTCTTCAAACTTTTTAGTTTTATATTCAAATTATGCAATTTGAATTTTTAGACTCTATTGTGTTTTATATTTGCATTTTGTTTGGATTATATTCCTACTTCCTACACAATTTGGTTTGTATAAACTGTGTTTTATATTTACATTTTGTTTGGATTATGTTCCTACTTCCGACACAATTTTGTATGTATAAACTATGTGTTTTATATTTGCATTTTATTTGAATTATGTTCCTACACTTGTTGTTTTCTAAGGATGAAATCCAAGTATTAATTTTTCTATTTTTGCATGATAATACAAGTTTGGTACTTTTAGTGGAAAATAATATTTGTTATTTTGTTTTATGCCTAGAATTTTTTATCCTACATGATAATAAAAGGATGTAATGACTAATAGAAAATGTTTTATTTTTTTCAATTTGCTTTTAAAAATAAAAAAAATTGGTTTCTATCCTTTATGTACTCATGTTTTTTCAAATTAAAATTGGTTTTGTTATCACTGTGATGAAGTTGAAAATAGATATGATTTTATTTTTTTAATTTGCTTTAAAAAATAAAAAAAAGAAGAAAAAAAAGAAACAAAAAAAACGGGTACCCTATTACCCGAATTAGCGGGTACCCGGGTTTTGCAGGTACCCAGTTCCCATGGGCCGAGTATCGAGCCGACCATTTAGTACCCGAAAATTTCCCAAAAACCCAGAAATGAACACCCCTAATTGGTGCCATTATCCCAATAAAAAAATGAAACTGAAACAACACAAATGGAACATATTCAACAAGTTCTGGTAAACATTAATAGATAACATCATTCATACTGCATTGAGCTAAAAATCAATTCAAGATTACCTTTTTCTTGGTTCATAAGAAAACATAAAAAAACACAACAATGACATTTTTAAGGTCGAACACTAAAAGACTGGCTCGATAGTGGCACGACTTCATCAGTCAAAGCCTCTAAAGGAGCAAACACCACATTCCAAGAGGCCCATCACACCGAATAAGAGTTGCATAATATCTTCAGATTAGGAGTTTTTCAATGGCATCCTGCATTTTGCAAACAAACAACATAAGCAAATGCAAAAACGAGTCTTATAATGTTAATCAAAATCTTTTAGAAAGTATACCTTGAGCTGTTGTATTTGCGATTTCAATTGACTTCCTTCATTTGTTGTGACAGAGCAGGAAATTACAGGTCTTGTAACGCCACATGCACGGCCAAGTGCTTGCTTTGAAGGAACAAATACATATGGAACATTCTGCAAAAGTTTGAAGTTAGATATTGTTATTGCGTTGCTGTAATCATGGTAAACTTTCAACAAAAGGTGTGGAAAATAGAATGTATAAGCAATTGATCCCAAACATTTTTGCTCCATAATTAACTTTACATTGAGCTATGAACCATCAAGAATTCATAGATCAAGGGCAGAAAACATGTCATATAAACAGAAAGTGCCATATCTTATGCAAATTCTTATGATGTTCTGACATATTTTTTGCTGAAAGATCCTAGTCCAACACTCATGCTGATTGGATATTTGGATATGAACGTGACAGTATGACCTCCAAAGACACTAAATACAGTGAAATTTTAGAAAAAAAGTTGAACCAGTGAAATATACGTTCCAAGATCAACACAATTTGTCAAAATAACTCTTGCGTAGCAAAATATTTGCAGGACTCATCAGGCATATTAACAAAAGAACTGTGTTAGGAGGAACAAAACGTTAAACAATATCTAGCATATCAACCATAAACCTGAACACGCAAGGGTAGGCTATAAATAATATAAAAAGCGAAAAAAATATTCGACATGCTCAGAATCCTCTGTTACATATAATTTTATGCACAATGTGTGTGTAAAGCACAAGCCTTTAGCTACCTTATATTATTATGTGACTTAACCCATTACAAACAAACAAACGAATATATCATAAAGAAATTCCAAAAAACAAATGACCTTATCTTCAGCAAGCAAAGGGAGATGCAACAGAATCTCAAGGGGTTCAGTATCGGCAGCCATGACAACGAACTCCGAGATACCTCTGTTCAAAGTCTTAGTAGCTGAATCCCAACAAAATGAAAAAAAAAACCCAGATCAGAAAAATAAGTGGAAAATCACAAAAAATGAAAAATGGGTAATGTCCCAAACCTTCATTAGCTCCCTTTTTGAGCTGCTTGTAGTTAGCAGCTTGTTGAACAAGATCCAAAATGGTGGTGGTTAATTGAGCATCGGCTAACGGGTATGCTTTGGGATTCACTGCTTCTCCCGTCTGCAAAAGAAAAACAAAACAAAACTATGAGTCGGTTGTAATATTAATGAAAAGATTTAACATTCGACGAATAGAGAGAGAGAGAGGAATACCATTTTGGTAGAGAGAGACGGCTAGAAAAGAGAGAACTTAGAGAGGAGAGGCTAGGGTTTTTGTTAATAAAATTTTAGGGTTTTAGAGAAGCTAAATTACAGATTAGCCAGATGATTTATAGGATGTGCAACTCGGATCGGATCTATCCACGTTTTTGGATCCGATCTTAAACCTACCAAATCAAGCCCAGACCCAGTTTATAGTAAAACCCAGTCTTCCAAATGTGGAACAAGGTTAAATATTATTTACGTAAATGTAGATTAAACGATCATTTTTCAATACAAAAAATATAAAAGAGATTTATGTATGAGGACGGAGCCAGGGTAAACGATGATTGATAATTTTTTTATTAGGGTGTGAGATTTAAAAATTTGAGTTAGAGTGTCAGTGAAGAGGCAAAAAGTAATGAAATTTGACTATTTTAGAAGTCAAATTGATACGAAAATACCATAAAGGCGAAGTCGATACATTGGGGGCTACTACAAGGGCAAAAGTAACCATTAAACTTTATAAAAATAATTGTGTAAAAATATATATTAGATATATTTCAAGTGTGTCATGTTCAATATTTTAAGGTTTAAATATTTTTATTAGATTTATTAGATGTATTAAATTTAGTGTAAAAATACAAATTTGTCAACTTTAATTTAATTTTAGATATATTTCAAGGTTTAAATATTTTTATGCATTCCAAATGTGTTATGTTCGAGTTTTTTTAATCCATATTTATTTTATTTTTTGACATTAAAAACAAGTTAAAATATATATTAAATTGTGTACCTTAAATCATAAAAAATCTCTTGGCTTAGTGGTAAAGTCACACTTTTTAGACCAAGTTTTCTCTGGTTTGAATCCCGCTAAAGTCATTCAGCAGTTTGAATGTATAAGTAATGGAGACTAAATATGTAATTATAATTTTTGTTAACTGTAGTTTGGTAATATCAATTAAGTCCCAATGGTTTAACTAGGGCGGGAAATCATTTGCCCCCAAACCATGCCTCATTTGGTGCTACACTTTTAAAAAGTGTATTTAGGGTTTCGGTTTAAAGGTTGTGGTTAGGTCTTAGAGAATTACGGATAAAGTATATTTTTTAGAGTTTAAGGTTTAAGATATAGAAATTAAGGTTAAGGTTTAGAATTTAATTTTTAAATGTTTTTTAGTGTGGGGCATAAGAGGAGCATGGTTAAGGGCAGATGATTTTTGTTCACTAACTTTTTGACTAAAACATGAGATCGGTCTACTTTTAAATTTTCTTAACCAAATCGACTAATTATGGGTAAAAATTATCCGCCCCTAATCATGCCCCATACTAAAAATTACTTAAAAATTAAATTCTAAACTCTAACCTTAATCTTCACATCCTAAACCTTACTCCCTAAAAATACACCATACACCTAATTTTATAAACTCTAACCACAATCCATAACCTTAAACCCTAAGTCCACTATTTTAAAGTGGAACGACATAATAAGGGGAGAAGATTTCCATCCCCTAATTACTCCCTCATATAGCAAACCTGAAATTCGAATATCAACGCTATCAATTCCATTTGTAGCATCTACCAACATTACAATAACAATATAAAACATGTGATCTTAGAGGCATAGACTTTTCTTTCTCTTGCGTTAAACGTTTCTGTCTACGATCTATATCACATGCACATGCCAAATGGCCAAATTGGCAATTTCCAGCTGATAACAAGGCTTTGAACACTGTATATAAGATCTTTTCTTCTTGAATCCAGCAGTCCACGCTTTCTTTGTTTCTTTATAATCTTGTCAAAGGTGAAGAACATGCACAGACCGTCTTCGTCGTCGACCAACAACCCACTCATCTCTGACGAGTTCTTCATCAACTTGCCGCCGGCTGCCATGGCTTCATCCCAACTCCTCAAAGCCGCGACGGCATCAGATGACGATGATCACTTGCCGGAGTACAGTGATCCGATCACAGGATCTAACAAAAAGGAAATTCCTTTCCATCTCCACAACGGAAAGGGAGGGAGAGTGGTTCACCTTATCCCGCTCCTATTACTCATTTGTGCTTTAACTCTGTGGTTGTTTTCTTTGCCTGCTCATACTTAAATATGTATTAGTTCAACTGTAAATGCTTTTTTGCATTTTATTGATGGTTTTTATAATAATTAAAAATAATAATAATTTCGTTATTTGAACATGTTGGGATGGATTAACCAAATAACTCTTTCTGTTATTTACGTATGCTTTTCAATTTGTTGAATTCAAGAAGGGGTTTCAGTAAAAAAAAATGTATTTTTCTAGCAGAGTCGGTCCGAACATAAGTTTTATCAGTAGCTAAAAACAAAACAAATATTATCCATGAACTTCTGCTAATGGTTACCAAATTATTTGCCATGTTACAAAAAGCAGATATAAAATACATATATCTTATTCATCGGTAAGAAAAGCTTGAGCTGCAGCAATAAACAGTAGTATAAAACAACATGATCTTAAAAAAAGGGAGAAGAAAAGAATGATGATCAAATGAAGGCAAGCGCAAGACCGACCAATCTATGGTCTTGCATGCCTAAGAATGGAGAAAAAGCAGACAAGAAATGGCATTGTAATGGAAATTGGAAATAGCAGCTGAAGTCAGAGCATCAAAACTTGCAGAGAATCGCCTCTTTTGCATGACCCACAGAGTCTTCACAAGGAATCCCAAGCCTTCAATCAGCATTGCCATCTTCAAGACTAGATTTGATAAAATAAAGAAAATATATTTGATCAGAATTCAGAAACCATCTCTTTCAGCTTTAAAAACAAAACTGAAGGATTTTCCCCCTGGTTTACTCAGAAATCAACCAACTCACCATTGATACAATACAAACCAGTAAATTTATATAAACACGATTTTAGTTCATGGAAAATGCTCGTTTGGTAATTTCAGGTTGATTTTTTTTTTTGGACAAATTTCAGTTTGATTGAACACCATCTACTAGCTCGTTTGGTTCCGGTGGGAGAAGGAGAATTGACGACGATAGACTCAAGGAGGACGGCTAGGTTTATATAAAATTATAGTTAAAATAGTACAAAAAATATTAAATTAGGGATTATTATCCCACACATAGGCCGTAGGCAGTGAAAGCTTTTTATTTTTACAAGTGTCTTAATTTTAAGGTTTATTATTTTAATTTAGGGTTTAGAGTTTAATGGTTTTAATGTAGGAATTAAGAATCTATGGTTCATGGTTAGAATTTGGGATTTATGGTTAGAATTTAGTGTTTAGGATTAGGGTTAGGGTTTATGGTAATATGGTTATAAATTTAGGTTTTAACCCTAAATTTTAACCTATAAACCTAAAATCCTAACAATAACCCAAAATTCAAAACTACTACACTTAAATCCATAAGCTCTAAACCCTAAATGGAATCCCTAATTCCTAAAACTAAGACGTTTGTATAAACAAAATTTCGCACTTGTGCATAGAATAATTCCCCTTAAAATAATATTTATTTAAAATTTAGGACTCAGATTAAAAAATATCATTTTTAATTTTTCATGTCATCAAAATAATTAAAATTTGGCATAATGACAAAAAATACCCCCAACGTTTGCATGTTTTGTCATTTGGCTCTTATTCTTTTTTTGGGTCCAAATATGCCCCAACGTTCGATTGTTTTGTCATTTGCCCCCTATTCTTTCTTTTGATCCAAATATGGCCACAACGTTTCATTCTGTTGAGTGGATCGAAAGATCGATATTTACCAAGAGGGGGTGAATTGGAAATTTAAAGGATTGTAGTGGAAATTGGCAAATTAAAAATGATGAACAAGGGATTTAGAGTGGTTCAAGTTCCAAATGAACTCTACATCCACTACCTTAGTCTCACTAAGGATTTGCAACAATTTCACTAAATTGATCTTCCCCTTTTCTAGGACAAGGAGGCAACCCTTTACAATATCGGTTGATTTTTCTACCCAAAAATCAACCAAACCCTCACACAAGAGAACAAAGAAATTTGTAGGCTAATTAACTATCTCTCAATACAAATGATAGCCCCAATACAAGCACTCAACCCAATTTTACAAAATAAGAATGAAGAACACAAATTGGGATTTTTGCTCAAATGCTTGAATTTGATGTTTGGATGTTTGTTTTAGGATCAATAGTTGTTGCTGATGCTTTTGGATGTCTCTTTTATACCTTCTCATTGATTTCTAGCCGTTTGGGTGGTTGGGAACATAAATGGAGCCGTTGGAACCCTCTCTTGCCACCATAAATGCAGTCTGCACCAACCCGTTTCGGAACACGGGGAACCTGTTTCGGAACGGACTAAAATAAAAAGAGCCGTTGGGGTGCATTTAAGAGCCCGTTTCGAAACGCCTTAGGGCCGTTTCGGAACGGTTTTGCCACTGTCAAGGGTCGTTTTGGAACGGTCCTAGCCCGTTTCGAAACGCCTTAACGGTTTCAAGAAAATCAGTTAAAACATACAACGGTCATATTATTTAAAATAAAATCTAGCCCTTGTTTTGGAACGGGATTGATCCGTTTCGAAACGGAATGGCTATTGTCAAAGGGTCGTTTCGGAACGGGCTTGATCCGTTTCGAAACACCCCTTTTATATTTAAAAATCTGAAATATTTGAAATAAATTAACCCTTTTTAAATCCTACATGAAGAACAGTTTCGAAACGAGTTGTTCCGTTTCGAAACGTTTTCAAGTGTTTCGATACGCGTTTTGGAACGGTGGTCGACAGTGGTGAAAATGTTTCGAAATGCTTTAGGGCCGTTTCGAAACGGGTACTTGAAAAACACTGTTTTGGCTTGAAACACTTAGAAAAATATTTGGAATAGTATGTTTTTAACTTAGGCATAATATAAAAATTATATGGGGATATTT
Source organism: Hibiscus tridactylites (assembly GCA_958450335.1). Classification (NCBI taxonomy): domain Eukaryota; kingdom Viridiplantae; phylum Streptophyta; class Magnoliopsida; order Malvales; family Malvaceae; genus Hibiscus; species Hibiscus tridactylites. Next base: position 58,307,628 of record OY288275.1, read on the forward strand.
TGAGGACTTAAAATTCGTTTTGACTTTTTCAATTTAGTCCTTAGGTTTTTAGTTATATCAAAATTAAAATATTTGTTTCACAATCTCCCCCTTTTTGATATAACAAAACCAAAGTTAGAATTTTTGGGAATTTTGAAAGTTTTGAAAATATTCTAACTCCCCCTTAATTTAAGATAGGTTTTTAAAGTTAAAAATAAATTTTTGATTTGAGATCCAAGTTGTAAACCTTTAAAAACCTTTTAAGATTTTAAAACGAATTTTAGTTTAAAGTGTGGCTCTTAAATTTATTCTCCCCCTTTTTGTTAGATCAAAAAGAACAATAAAAGCTCATAGAGAAGATAAATGATTAGTACCAATAAGCAATAATAAGCAACCATATTATAAATTCATAATCAAAATATCCAAAACATAATTCAAACATTAAGTTCAAACAAAAAAAAATCCCAAAATAAAATAGCCATAAGCATAGGTCCTAAAACATGAGAAAACATAAAGATGCAACTTTAGTCCTAAAATGCATAGATAATATGATATGATATGAGATAAATATCCTAAGCCTCGTCCTCATCATCCGAAGTATCATCATCGCTCTTGGCTTGAGAACGGTGAAACTTCGTCCATTGCCCATAAAGAGTGGAGAAGGATAGGTCCAAGTTGGAATGAGAAGTCTCAAGAGAATGAAGACGATCCTCGACATTCTTCAACCGATTGCCCATAGATTCAAAGCCCGAAGTAATGCGAGTGTCCAAAGCATCGAACCGAGAGTCCAAGGCATTGAATCGCTCGATAAGGAAAGCCGTGAGGGCATCATTGTTTGCGGCTTGAACTTGCGGTGGAGGAGCAACGAGAGGAGGATCCGCTTCTCTATCAATTCTTTCCCAAATACCATTCACATATTGGAATCCGGACTTGCGAAGGGATGACTCACCAATCTTGGTCTTGCGAGGTTCCGGAGAGTCATAGGTACAATCAATTTCAAGATGATGAAATAGGGCGCTCAAGACAATGCCATAAGTAAAAGACTTTAACTCATTCGTGTCAATAAGCTTGATATTATTGACAATCTCGGCAAAGATTATCTTAGGGACATTTGGGCGCTCACCCCTACGGAAACACTCTAGCCAAAAGTGATCGGTTTGACGGATATGGGAATATTTACCGCCGGAAGGGCGAATAAACCAAGAGACTATCAAGTGAAGAACACGATCATGCACATCCAAATTAAGTGCTTTACCGGTGAAAGTACCAAAGTGGCGTTCATCCTCAAGACCCTCATCCTTAAGTTTAAGAGCAGACTCTAAAAGATCAACATTTATAACAACCTTTTTGCCTAGTAAGGATGACTCAATTCCCATGATCTCGGTTTTGGACTCATCATAAAGAAAACGAGCATTAGAGTAAAAGATGAGTACCATATTTTTGTAGCAAACATCCGGAATGCTCAAGAAATACCAGAGATTCCACTCATCCAAACGGCCGAGATAACGGAAAAGGAATCGCTCGGAATTGAGGAACTCAAGATCAATGACACGTTCTTTACGAACCGCGAATTCCTCGACATAAGCAAAGCGAGCACGCGCGTCCGGATTTTTAAGAGATTTCTGAAAAAGCATAGTGATATTCGGACGAATGCTCGAATCACCGGATTGAACGGCCTTCCGCTTCTTGTTCGATTGATCCGCCATCTAAAAATATTAAGCAAGTGTTTTAAAATTAAGTGTATGCATTGATAATCAAAATAAATCCAATAATAAATTCCACTTAGGTTTTTGAAAACAAAATTAAAATAAAAAACAATTTAAAAAAATACGATTGAAAAATTTTATATTCGAATAAAAAATTTTGAGATTTGAAAATTTTTTTACAAGATTTTGAAAACCCACAACCAAAAACATATAATTTATACAAAAATAAAATTTTCTAACCTAAGATTCGAACATGAATTGAAAAAAAAAAGAAAAAATAGAAAAATTACCTTAGTTTGGGATTTTGGATGATTTGAGAAAAATCCTTGCACAAGATTGATGAAACTTGCTTAGACTTGAGTTGTAGAGTAAAACCCCTCACAATTTTGTGAAAATCAAAGAGTTTTAGAGGGTATTTATAGAGAGGGAGGCGGTTTAGGGTTTTAAGGGTTTGATATAAAGTGAACTTTATCATTAAAAGCCCTAATTTAAAGCAGTCCGCGATGCTGTTTCGGAACGGTCAAGACCGTTTCGGAACGGGCGGCTAGGGTTTTGACCATTTTAAAACCATAAACAGATCGTTTCGATACGGTGTTGACTGTATCGAAACACCCTTTGACCCGTATCGGAACGCGTTCCGAAACACCCCTTGGCAGAATCAAAAACGTTTCGGAACGCTTTTTAGGCGTTTCGAAACGCCCTTCTCTCAGAGCTGGATTTAAGGTATCCGTATCGAAACAGGTTCACCCGTTTCGATACACCTGGGCCTGGAAGTGCAGATGAGGCTCTAAAAATGCAGAAAAATGAAATTTTAAGAGGCCTAACATGCATAAATGTCATGAATGAGCAGGCAAAACATATTTAAGCATAAACATACTCCCCCTAACTATAAGCATGGATAAAATTAGGAGTTTAAACACATCAACATGGCATTTCACAAGATCAAGCATATTTAAGCACAAAAGAGGTCCAAAAAGGTCAAGATAGGCTAGCTAGACCTAACTCTCCCCTAAGGGACCAAAAACGCTCTTTATCTAAGGGTTTTGTAAAAATGTCCGCTAATTGATTCAAAGTGTCCACATACTCTATAACCACATCTTCCTTAAGGACATGATCTCTAATGAAATGATGCCTTATTTCTATATGTTTGGTTCTAGAGTGTTGGATGGGATTTTTAGTTAAGCATATTGCACTAGTGTTGTCACATTTTAGGGGTATGGTTCCAACTTTAATTCCATAATCTAAGAGTTGTTGCTTCATCCAAAGGACTTGAGCACAACAACTCCCTAAGGATATGTACTCGGCTTCGGTGGTAGATAAGGCTACACTATTTTGTTTCTTAGAGAACCAAGATATGAGCATACTACCTAAGAATTGGCAAGTTCCCGAAGTACTTTTCCTATCAATTTTACAACCCCCATAATCCGCATCCGAGTAAGCATGTAGGTTGAAGGTAGAGTCTCTAGGATACCAAAGGCCTAAACAAGAAGTGTCTCTAAGGTATCTAAAGATTCTCTTAACGGCTATAAGGTGAGACTCTCTAGGACTAGCTTGAAACCTAGCACACAAGCAAACACTAAACAAGATATCCGGTCTACTTGCGGTAAGGTAAAGCAGAGATCCAATCATAGAACGATAAAGCTTAGAGTCAACACACTTACCTCCTTCATCTTTGTCAAGCTTTGTAGATGAGCTCATAGGAGTGGCTTGAGGTTTTGCATTCTCCAAGCCAAACTTCTTGAGCATATCCTTTATGTATTTTGCTTGGTTGATGAAGGTGCCATCCTTCTTTTGCTTGATTTGGAGTCCCAAAAAGAATGAGAGCTCCCCCATCATGCTCATCTCAAATTCACCTTGCATTAACTTAGCAAACTCTTGACAATGACATTCATTAGTAGAACCAAAAATAATATCATCAACATAAATTTGAACTACTAAGATGTCATTTTTATACATTTTTATGAAAAGTGTAGTGTCCACCTTACCTTTTTCAAATCCTTTTTCAATCAAAAAATTTGAAAGCCTTTCATACCAAGCTCTAGGAGCTTGTTTTAAACCATAAAGAGCTTTGGTAAGTTTGAAAACATGATTTGGAAATTTTGAATCTTCAAAACCCGGTGGTTGTTCCACATACACTTCTTCATTTATAAAACCATTTAAAAATGCGCTTTTAACATCCATTTGAAAAAGCTTGAAATTATGATAACATGCATATGCAAGCAACATCCTAATGGCTTCCATTCTAGCTACGGGTGCATAGGTTTCATCAAAATCTATTCCCTCTTCTTGAGTGTAACCTTGTGCTACAAGTCTAGCTTTATTTCTCACAATGTTACCACTCTCATCTAGTTTGTTCCTAAAGACCCATTTAGTTCCTATTGTAGATTGATTACTAGGCCTATCAACTAATGTCCATACATTACTTCTCTCAAATTGATTTAACTCTTCTTGCATAGCCATGATCCAAAAGTCATCTTTCAATGCTTCTTTTATATTTTTAGGCTCTATGCATGAGATAAATGCAACATGGTTCATTAATCTAAGAGAAGAACGAGTGGTTACCCCCTTGGATGGATCACCCAAGATTTCACCATCTTTGACATAGTTCAACTCCCTTGGGTAGCTCACTTCCTTTTCCTCAATAGCCAAGTCCTTCAAGGCTTCAAAAGGTGGTTCTTGTGTGTCTTCTACTTTTGTTTGAATCTCATCCTCCTTTGAAGTTTGACCTCCATCAAAGGCATTTATGATTCCTACATCATCATCATCACAAGAATCCTTCCTAAGAAGGAGGTTATCATCGAATACAACATGAATAGATTCTTCTACTACTAAAGTTCTTTTGTTAAATACTCGATAGGCTTTAGAGGTTAAAGAGTAACCTATAAAAATGGCTTCATCACTTTTTGCATCAAATTTACCTAAGTTATCTTTTCCATTATTTAAAACAAAACACTTACACCCAAAAGGGTGAAAATAGCTAATGTTAGGCTTTTTAGATTTTAAAATCTCATAAGGTGTTTTCTTTAAAATTGGCCTAATCATCACACGATTTACAATATAACAAGCGGTGTTTGTGGCTTCCGCCCAAAAATATTTAGGTAAATTGTTTTCACAAAGCATAGTTCTAGCCATTTCTTGTAAAGTTCTATTTTTTCTCTCAACTACCCCATTTTGTTGAGGAGTTCGAGGAGCCGAAAAATTATGGCTAATACCATTTTCATTCAAAAATTCTTCAAACCCTAAATTTTGAAACTCGGTTCCATGATCACTTCTAATGTGTGAAATTCTAAGTTCAAGATCATTTTGGGTTAATTTTGAAAATGTGATGAATTTTTCCAAAGCCTCATCTTTAGTACTTAAAAAGAGAACCCAAGTAAATCTAGAAAAATCATCAACTAGCACAAATGCATAAGATTTACCACCCAAGCTCATAGTCCTAATTGGCCCAAACAAATCCATGTGAATTAATTGTAAGCATCTACTAGTAGAAACATCATTAATGGATTTAAAGGAAGACTTATGTTGTTTACCCTTTGAGCATGCATCACAAATTTTGTCATTTGAAAATTTTATTTTGGGCAAACCTCTAACTAGATTTAGAGAGACTAGTTTTTCTAAAACACTTATGCTAGCATGTCCTAGCTTCCTATGCCACAACCATGCATCATTTTCATTTTGAGCAACTAAACATGCATGAGATGTATGTATGTCATCTAAATGTACCATGTATATGTTTCCTATGCGATGACCTATGAGCATAATATTATTAGATTTAATGTCTACAATTTTGCAACCATTTTTATCAAATAAAACATTAAATCCTTTATCACATAATTGACTTATGCTCAATAAATTATGTTTAAGACCATCGACATATAAGGCATTTTCAATAAGAATGGTAGAGTGATTACCTATGGAGCCAATACCTTTAATGTGGCCTTTGGAGTTGTCACCAAATGTTACTCCTCCTCCACTTTTTGGCTTTAAATCCATGAATCGACTCTTGTCTCCGGTCATGTGCCTCGAGCATCCACTATCAAGGTACCATGAGTTTTGACTTTGTGCTTTGGCCTTGTAGCAATGCTCCCCCTACAAACAAAGATATTAAACCTTGGTTTTTGGTACCCAAATCATTTTGGGTCCATAAGTGTTAGCTCCCAAAACCTTGGTTCCCTTAGGAATCCAAGATGACATAGCATTAATATTATTAGATTTTACAAGTTCTTTAGGAACCCATACACTTCTAATTCTTTTAGCTCTACTATGTCTAGGGTAGCTACCTTGTTTGTAGTAGTTAGTCTTTTTCCTAGGTTGGTGTGTTCTAGATGATTCTCCTACTTCATGCTTGACACTACCAACATTTTTTAAAGACTTTTTGAGCTCATTTAGCTCACCCAACACCTTTTGGTGTTCACTATTACATTGAGATAAAAGATTATTGAGATCAACATTTTCATTTTGAAAGAATTTAAGTTCATCTTTTAATCCTAAAATCTTTTTCTCAAATTTAGAATTAGCTTGAGTGAGTGAGTCATTTTTCTCATTTAGTTCTTGAATAATCTTTTTATTCCTAATGACCGACTCCTTATACTTCTCAACTAATTCATCATATACCTCTTGTAACTCATCATATGCATCATTTAACTCTTCATATGAAAAATCTAAAGAAGATGAGTTAGAGGTTACCAAGGAGGAATCTTCCTCAAGTTCCATGAGACAAAGATTAGCCACTTCTTGTTCGTCATCCTCCGATGACTCCTCATCACTCCAAGTAGCAAGCTTGGCTTTGAGTTTCTTCTTCTTCTCAAAACCCTTCTTCTTGAGTTGAGGGCATTCCGAACGGATGTGGCCGGGTTGTTTGCACTCATAGCAAATGATGGGATCCTTTCCTTCTTCTTTGTTCTTGCTTTTGAAGTCCATCTTCCTTTGGATTTTTCTTCCCCGGTTGGACCTCATAAAGCGTGTGAATTGTTTGGCTATCATAGCCAATTCTTCAAGTTCATCCTCCTCACAAGATGAGCTCTCATCATGTTGTGAAGCTTTAGCCTTGAGAGCTATTCTCATCTTCTTCTTCTTCTCAACCTCAAGCTTCTCTACCCTTTTTTCTTCTTTCTTCTTCTCATCTTCCCTTCCTTGCTTCATGATCTCATGAGTAAGGAGAGAACCCACAAGCTCATCAAGCTTTAATGTCTTCAAGTTCTTTGCTTCGATGATAGCGGTTCTCTTCCCATCCCAAGATTCGGGAAGTGAATAGAGTAGCTTCCGGACAAGCTTGTCTTCCAGTATGATCTCTTCATAGCCCTTTAGACCGTTGACAATTGTGGAGAATCGATCAAACATCTTTGACACCGTCTCATCAGGCTCCATCTTGAAGTTTTCATAACTAAGATTGAGAAGTCCAATCTTAGTTTCTTTGACATCATTGGTGCCTTCATAAGTGGTCTCAAGTGTGTCCCACACTTCTTTGGCACTTTCAATGGATGAGACCTTTGAGTAGATGTCCGGACCGAAAGCACAAAAAAGCATGTGGAGAGCTTTATCGTTGACTTGAATCTTCTTCCTCTCCTCTTCACTCATTTCGGCTTTCTTCTTCAACACCATCTTGCCTTCACCATCTTGCTTCAATGGAATGTATGGCCCATCCTCAATGACATCCCACACAAGATAGCCACTTGACTTGATGAATAGCCTCATTTTATTCTTCCAAAAAGAATAGTTGTCACCATTGAAGAAAGGAGGCTTGGTGGTTGATTGTGACTCGTACATGCCGGAACCGGAGGTTGAAGTCATCTCTTGATATTTAGATGATCACACTCTTCCAAGGATCTCCTCTTGTGGTTGTTAATCCTCAAAGAGTTAAGCTCTGATACCAATTGTTGAGTGGATCGAAAGATCGATATTTACCAAGAGGGGGGTGAATTGGAAATTTAAAGGATTGTAGTGGAAATAGGCAAATTAAAAATGATGAACAAGGGATTTAGAGTGGTTCAAGTTCCAACTGAACTCTACATCCACTACCTTAGTCTCACTAAGGATTTGCAACAATTTCACTAAATTGATCTTCCCCTTTTCTAGGACAATGAGGCAACCCTTTACAATATCGGTTGATTTTTCTACCCAAAAATCAACCCAACCCTCACACAAGAGAACAAAGAAATTTGTAGGCTAATTAAGTATCTCTCAATACAAATGATAGCCCCAATACAAGCACTCAACCCAATTTTACAAAATAAGAATGAAGAACACAAATTGGGATTTTTACACAAAGTGGGATTTTTGCTCAAATGCTTGAATTTGATGTTTGGATGTTTGCTTTAGGATCAATAGTTGTTGCTGATGCTTTTGGATGTCTCTTTTATACCTTCTCATTGATTTCTAGCCGTTTGGGTGGTTGGGAACATAAATGGAGCCGTTGGAACCCTCTCTTGCCACCATAAATGCAGTCTGCACCAACCCGTTTCGGAACACGGGGAACCTGTTTCGGAACGGACTAAAATAGAAAGAGCCGTTGGGGTGTATTTAAGAGCCCGTTTCGAAACGCCTTAGGGCCGTTTCAGAACGGTTTTGCCACTGTCAAGGGTCGTTTCGGAACGGTCCTAGCCCGTTTCGAAACGCCTTAACGGTTTCAAGAAAACCAGTTAAAACATACAACGGTCATATTATTTAAAATAAAATCTAGCCCTTGTTTCGGAACGGGATTGATCCGTTTCGAAACGGAATGGCTACTATCAAAGGGTCGTTTCGGAACGGGCTTGATCCGTTTCGAAACACCCCTTTTATATTTAAAAATCTGAAATATTTGAAATAAATTAACCCTTTTTAAATCCTACATGAAGAACAGTTTCGAAACGAGTTGTTCCGTTTCGAAACGTTTTCAAGTGTTTCGATACGCGTTTCGGAACGGTGGTCGACAGTGGTGAAAATGTTTCGAAACGCTTTAGGGCCGTTTCGAAACGGGTACTTGAAAAACACTGTTTTGGCTTCAAACACTTAGAAAAATATTTGGAATAGTATGTTTTTAACTTAGGCATAATATAAAAATTATATGGGGATATTTTGAGGACTTAAAATTCGTTTTGACTTTTTCAATTTAGTCCTTAGGTTTTTAGTTATATCAAAATTAAAATATTTGTTTCACACATTCATAGTCCAAATATGCCCCTGTTGGATGTAAATTGTCAATCAACTGACGGTTAACAGCTTATAAAAATTTTTTGACGTGGCATCAGCAGATTTTAATACGTGGCAAGTTCAGTCAGCATCAACTGTTGAACGTTAGTTGTCTGACAGCTTCTATCTAAATAGGGCATATTTGGACCAAATTAAAACGTTGGGGGCATATTTGGACTACAAATGAAATATTGGGGGCATATTTGGACCAAAAGAAAGAATAGGGGGGCAAATGACAAAACAAGCAAACATTGGGGGCATATTTGGACTAAAAAAAAGAATAGGGGGCCAAATAACAAAACATACAAACGTTGGGGGCATCTTTTGTTATTTTGCCTTAAAATTTTCATTAATCAAATTATAACAAATCAATAACGTAATTGATCAAAATATAATATTTTAGACTTTAGTGATCAAAATAAGACCAAACAAAAATATGAGTGATATTTGATAGAATTTAACCTATTTATTATTAATAATAAAAAAGGAATACAGTTGGGGAAGCTTTAAAGAGTACGTGGGTATGTCACAGAAATGGGCAGCAAATTTCCAGAGTTGTCATTCCTTTGTCACTAGTATATTCACCAATTTTTATAGACAACGTCCGGTAAATTTGTTTAAATATTTTCTTTTGGGATTTTTTTTTTGGGTAAATACCCCTCATAATAATATTTGAAAAAATATTCCTCATTCAGCTTACATAAGAGTAATTCGTATTCTGCAGGATGCAATATTCAAACTCGCATTTCATAGACTGTGACTTCAGTCCGATGTAGATTATATTATTTGGTATTTATTTATTTTTAAAAAATAAAACAAAGTCGAGTGTTACAGAACGTGACTTCCACGAGAATTTCAAATGACTCGTCGTGATAAACGAAAGTCGCGCTTTGTGTGCCGCGATTTTCGCGGTAATAAATTGCAACGGTTGGAAATTTATACTGCGTTAGGGTTACGAGAAAGTTGCGTTCTGTAAGGTGCGATTTTCCTTCAATATTCGCACTCCAACCGATGCGATTTCCACTATAAATTGGTCCCCACCCACCCCTTTATCCCACACCAAACAATTCACTCTCTGAAATCTACTTTCTTTTAATTTCTCAGTTGATTTCTCGTGTTCAATATAATGACAGAATTGATAAGGTTGGATCATAAACACGTGTTCGATTATCATCGGAGAAATGTAAGTTTTATCTAGTTTAATTTAATTTTTTATATTATTATATATTGTAATTTATACATACTTCTTTTGGCTTAATACAACTTCCCCCTAAAGTATACTCTATTTCTCAACTTGCCCCCTAAACTTCATTTTGCCCACTTTTTCCCCTTAAACAATTCGCCGTTACCCATTTTGCCCCATTCCGTTACCCTTTTTCATTAAAAAATTTTCAGCCAATAACATCATGCCATGTCATCAACGGATTGACTAAGTCTATCCGTCTAGTTTTATTTAAAGGGTAAATGACATGTCAAGTCTGTCAAGTTTGATTTTTTGTTCAATTTAGTCACTGAAAAGTCTATTTTTACCTTAAATTGACCCCTATTTATTTTTAATTTTTATAATTTAGTCCATTATTTGTTATTATTAATAATATTATTTTATGAAAATGTTAATATTTAATAAAAATAAATAAAAACAAATATTTTAATACTAAATTAGTAATTTTTTAGATTCGAATTACAATTATATTTTAATTTCACTATATTTGAATTATAGATTTTGAGTAAAATTTAAATTATATTCGAATCATGTTCATATTATATTCGAATCATATTCAAATTATATTTGAATCATCTTCTAATTATATTCAAATTATTAATTCGAATTTTGCTATATTCGAAATATATTTTTTGAGCAAAATTCAAATTATATTAGAATTATATTTGAACCATGTCTATATTATATTCGAATCATATTCAAATTATTTTCGAAATATAATTTGAATATGATATTTCGAATGTAATTCGAATATGATTCGAATATAATATGAACATGATTCGAATATAATTCTAATATAATTACATGTTTTTTCAACTATTATATTCGAATCATGTTCATAGTATATTCGAATCATGTTTAAAGGTAATTATATTCGTATTATGTTCATATTATATTAGAATCATATTAAAATTATTTTCAAAATATAATTTGAATATGATATTTCGAATGTAATTTGAATATGATTTGAATATAATATGAACATGATTCGAATATAATTCTAATATAATTACATGTTTTTTGAACTATTATATTCGGATCATGTTTAACAGGTAATTATATTCGAATCATGTTTAACAGATAATTATATTCGAATCATGTTTAACATGTAATTATATTCATATCATGTTTAACATGTAATTATATTCATATCATGTTCATATTATATTCGAATCATATTCAAATTATATTTTAAATATGATTCGAATATAATACGAGCATGATTTGAATATAATACGAACATGATACGAATATAATTACCTGTTAAACATTATTCAAATATACTATGAATATGATTCGAATATAATAGTTGAAAAAACATGTAATTATATTAGAATTATATTCTGTTGAGTTGATCACACAATTGCAAATGGCCAAAAGGGGGTGAATTGACAATTAAAATTTTGGTAAGAGGTAAGAGTGAAAAATAAAAAGTGACACAAGTGGTTAGAGTGGTTCAAGTTCTCCAAATGAACTCTACATCCACTACCTTAGTTCCCACTAAGGATTTTCAACCAATTCACTACTTGAATTCTTCCCCTTTTCTTGGATGAGGAGATAACCTTACAAATTGATTAAGCTTTCTACCCAAAGCTTAATCCACTCACTTTTACAAAGAGATGGATTTGGTAAATTCTAAAAATTCCTCTCAAAGGATAAATGTTTACCCAAATACAATTTCAAACTCCCCAAACTCACAATACAAGATAACAATAAAATCACAAGAGTTGGGTACAAGAATTTGACTATGAAAGGCACTAGGGTTTGGATTTTATGCTTTGATGTTGCTTGAAGGTTCAATAGTTGTTGCTTGAAGGTTCAATTGAAGCTTGTTTTTATACCCTTGCATTGAATTCTAGCCGTTTGGGTAGTTGGGATCATCAATAGAGCCGTTGGGAGCATTTTTCGCGCAATAAATGTAGCTTTGCAGCCTACCATATCGGTACTCGTAGAGGGCGTATCGATACCTGCATCAAAGAGTAAAGAGCCGTTGTGACTGAAAACAGAGCGTATTGATACGCATAGAAGGCGTACCGGTACAGTTTTAAGGGGCGTATCGGTACGGAAGGCCGTATCGATACGGTGTTTGCTCACTGGAATCCCAAGTTTGGTTTTCTTAAAGATCGTATCGATACGCATACCAGACGTGTCGGTACGGTATAACGGTCTTTTAAAAATTGGGAAACCAACCAACTGACAAGTAACGATCGAAAAATTAAATGCAAAGATTTTTCAAAGATAAGCATATCGTATCGATACGGTTGCAAAGCGTATCGGTACGATTTCATTGAAAGAGTTGCCCATATGAATATTATATCGATACGAGGTAATACCGTATCGGTATGCTAAGTCCATTAAAATTCCAGTGGCAAAAGCCCGTATCGATACGCCTAAGGATATCGATACGCCTAAGGATATCGATACGCCTGCGCATTTTTGTATAGTTTGGCTTGAAAATCATAGGAAAAGACTTAGAAAATTTTCATATATTCGAATCATATTCGAAATATCATATTCAAATTATATTTCGAAAATAATTTGATTATGATTCGAATATAATATAGACATGGTTCAAATATAATTCTAATATAATTTGAATTTTGCTCAAAAAAATATATTTCGAATATAGCAAAATTCGAATTAATAATTCGAATATAATTAGAAGATGATTCAAATATAATTTAAATATGATTCGAATATAATACGAACATGATTCCAATATAATTTAAATTTTACTCAAAAACTATAATTCAAATATAGTGAAATTAGAATTAATAATTAGAATATAATTGTAATTTGAATCTAAAAAATTACTAATTTAGTATTAAAATATTTGTTTTTATTTATTTTTATTAAATATTAACATTTTAATAAAATAATATTAATAATAATAACAAATAATGGACTAAATTATAAAAACTAGAAACAAATAGGGGTCAATTTAAGGTAAAAATAGACTTTTCAGTGACTAAATTGAACAAAAAACAAACCTGACAGACTTGACATGTCATTTACCTTTTAAATAAAACCAGATGGATTGACTTAGTCAATCCGTTGATGACGTGTCATGATGTTATTGGCTGAATTTTTTTAACGAAAAAGGGTAACAGAATGGGGCAAAATGGGTAACGGCGAATTGTTTAAGGGGAAAAAGTGGGCAAAATGAAGTTTAGGGGGCAAGTTGGGAAATCGGGTATACTTTAGGGGGAAAAGTTGTATTAAGCCTACTTGTTTTTATATTATTTTATGTAATTTAATTTATACATACGTGTTTAATTTTTGGGTAAACTATACAAATGACCACTCAACTATGGGGTTGGTGTCGATCTGACCACTATATTTTCAATTGCGTTAAATAAACCACTTAACTATTTAAGTGGTTCCAATGTTGCCACCTGCCGTTAAAAAATAGACGGCACAGCTGATGTGAAATATTTTGCTTATTTTTTTTCCACGTTGGATATATAAAATAAATATTTATATGCCACCTCAACATTTATAATAAAATAGACGTTGGGTTTTGTCTATTTAAAGAAACCCTAATTCCTAATGTCTGAATTTTTACCCATTCTTACGATTTCACCAAGAAAAAAATTTGTTCAAGGTTGTAGCGGGTTATGGAGGCAGAGATGAACCGGGTAGGAGATTTTGGGGTTGTGAAAATTATGGAAAAGGCGTTAAGGGCTGTAAGTTTTTTTGCTGGTATGATCCACCAGTGAATGCTAGGTTGAAAGCTGCCATTGTTGGTCTTCGTAGAAGGATTGTTGCTATGGAGAATCAAAGTAAGAAAGAAAGAATTCTGGGCATTTTGGGTCTTCTTGCTGTGTTTTTTGTTGGATTTTTTTTGAAACATTATTCTCTTAATTGGAATTCTGGGAATTCTCTTAATTTTGAGTATTAGTGTTGTGGGAATTCTAAGAATTTTAGGTCTTGGTATTATGTAAATCCAGATTATAGTAACTGGATTTAGTTTTTTCTTCTTCTGAATTTAGGTAACTGTATTTTGTGTTTAGGTTATGTAAAATGATCCTATTTGTGCAATGAAAAAATCAGTTTGATGAATGCATTATTGACCATTCATTAGAACTTATTGATTGTGTACAAGAAATTACATAAAACAAATGTATTTCATTAGAACTTAATAACTGATAATTACATAATGCAAGTGAAGTAAATATATTGACCATTCATATATGTATATCTAAAGTTTAAAATGAAGTATGTCAAACAAATATAATGTAAATAATTGCTACAATATAAAGAATAATACATAATTGCATAAACCATTATGTTTGGAATGTAATCCATACATCACATAATTTTTGACCAATACATGTGTTTGAGCATGTAATTCATACATCACTCCAAAAATTGACCTAGTAAAGCAAGTCAAACAAAATACATGTGATATTTATTTTCACAACAATATAATCTAGTTTGGTCAAATGTTTGCAATACACAAAAAAAACAAAAAGAATCTGTTGTGAACAGACTCAATGATCAACCATTGGAGATGGTTGACTTGCACTACTTTCCTGGCTCATATGTGTAGTGGGGGTGGGCATCCATCTAACATTATGGACTTGTGGAGTTGATCTTGGAGTTGAGGTACCAGCATGGCTGGTTGTTGTTGGGGTTGTTCCAGGTCTTTTAATCTGCAAAAAAATGACAATTTCTTCAACCAAGTAAACCCCAAAAAATGAAATTATGCATTTGATTTAAAAAAGTAAATCTTACTGGCAGTTTTGAAATTCTGGGAGCTCTTGCAGAAGATGAGGATGCTTGTCTTCTGATATTGCCACCAACCATCCCCTTACAAGTTCTAATATTATGTCCACTTCCTTTATATTTTTTACAGTAAATTTTGACACCCCTCTTTGACAACTTACCAGGCTGAGATGGTGGTCCATCAGCCTCTCTTCTTCTTTTCTTGTGTGGTCTTTCTGGAGGTCTTCTAAATGTAGGTGGTATGATAGGCTCCAATGTTTGTTCACTACTCCATTGTTTCTCACCTCTCACTGGACTTATCAAGTGAGAATAAATAGCCCTTTGAGTCTCCACGAAATAACAAGGATGAACATACTTTTCTGACCTATCTGGAAGTGATAAAATGACAGAAAGTGCATGCACACAAGGAATGCCTACATGAAACAAATATTAAATTAACAAAGGGTATTCTACTATTGTATAAATAGTTATAACTTAGGGCATTCTACTATTGTATAAACAGTTATAAACAGTTATAAAAAAGAGTAAACTATACTAAAAAATCAGTCCAAATAAAAAAAGGGTTAACTATACTAAAAAATCAGTCCAAATAAAAAAAGGGTAAACTATACTAATAAATCAATCCAAATAAAAAATTGGTAAACTATACTAATAAATCAGTCCAAATAAAAAAGGGTAAACTATACTAATAAACAATTATAACTTAGGGCATTCCACTATTGTATAAATAGTCCAAATAAAACACATGCTTAACAGAATGTAATAAACTCAACAAATACCACATTTTCTACTTATACCTGTTAGTTCCCATTTTCTGCAAGAGCATGTCCAAGCTTGAATGTTAACAGAATGTTGAGTTGAAGGACCACATAAAACTTGGTACATGTGTCCACCAGCATAAATAGGCCAACAACTGCAATAAAAATGAAAAGTTAGCACAACTTAAACAAAAAATAAATATTATTTTAAGTAACTAATTATACCTATGTGCTAGTGATGTTGCATGGTCAAGCTTCTTTTGAATTTTAGGGCACAGAACTCCAGTCCATTTTTTAGCCAGATCTTTTCTTTTAGCTAACCTTTGCATCATTTTTGTTCTGATTACCTCCACCAATGTGATAATTGGTTTGTCTCTAGCTTCAACAATTAACTGATCATACAAAACAGTACAAAGTTAGTACAAAATTATTTGTATATTTGTAAATAACTAATTTACAGTAAGAAAAAATACCTTATTGAAACATTCACAGTTGTTATTCAGAAGCATGTCTGACTTGCATGTGATAGAAAAGTGTGACTTGGACCACATCCTTGGGTCTTTAGGTGCCAACCATTTCCAAGCTTTTTCTGACAAACCCTAAAAAAGTGAAAGTTAGTATTCATATATAATTCAGTAAAATATAAAAATGATTTTAAAATTCAAATAATATACCTTCAATTCAGCCATGGCAGATTCAAACTCCCTAGGATATGTTGCCTTTGCAGCTTTTCATAGTTGATCCTTAAGTGCTTTTCCAACAAAATCATTAGTTTTAGAGTTAGAGTAAAAATGCCTAACACAGGTTCTGTGTTCAGAATAAGGGAACAGTTCTGACACAGCTTCCATTAGCCCATGTACATTACAAAATAAAAAGTTAATTAACAAAATTAAACTGCAAAATATAATTAACAAAATAAATAAATAAAATTAACCATACCTTTTGTCTATCAGTCATGAAGGTGAACCTATGAGAATTGTTTATTTCTAAATCAGTGGCTAATATTTCCAGAAATCAACACCAAGATGATTGACACTCACTCTCCACAACAGCAAATGCAATTGGATAAATTGAATCATCTGCATCTGTCCCAATAGCTGCCAGCAGTTGACCATGATAATACCCTTTAAGTGGCATCCATCCAAACCAATAATATACCTACAACCAGCCTTGAATCCATCCTTCATTGCTTGCATACAAAAATATAGTCTCTCAAATTTCTTCTCATCTAACTTACAAATTACTGTTGTCCCTGGATTTGAGTACTTCAATTCATCAATGTAATCATACAGTTTAGCATACTGGTCATGAAAGTTCTCATGCAATTTTTCTAGAGCTAAATTTTTTGCCCTAACACACTTACTCTTGTGTACTGTAATCCCCCAATCTTGGTGAACAGCTTGTTTCAAAGAGTTAATTGAAAAAGTAGGATCAACATAAAAATTGTTGAAGTACTTCTCGGCTATCCACTTAGCAGTTACATTAGGATTCAGAAACTCCCTAAGACAATTATGTTCACCATGCACTGACTTAATTTGCCAAGTACCTAAAGAAGAGTCTTCACCATTAATTGGAGTTGCCCATAAAACCCATGTACACCCTCCCTTACATGTTACTTGGATCCTTTTATTATCATTTCTTTTCAACTTCACATTGTACCTATTTTTAATACTATACATCTTAATTGCTTCTTTCAATACAACCTTACTTGCAAATATCAAACCAACCTTCAGTGTAGGGTTAGACATGTCTGACATACTATTAAACTCAGGAAACTTAGGTTTTTTTGGTGGACCATCTGAATCTGACTCATCTACACTGTGTAGTGAGTCATAATGTTTACTGTCACTTTCAACCCCTACTTCATCAGTGTCTAACCCTACATTCACATTATACACTTCATCCTCTGAACTAATATATTCATTTTCACTATCAGAAAACTCAGACACATCAGTGGTTGACTCAGATTGAGCAGCAACAAATTCTTCATCTTCTGAGTCAGACTCAGATTCAGTTTCTATCCTAACCTCAGACTCAAAAACATCATTATCAGCATCAGCAAAATTCATTTCAGGTTCAGGCTGAACATGTTCTACAACTTCTTCTAAGTACATGTGAACATAATGATATCTAGGTAATTTACTAACCATTTCCTTCACATCAACATCAGTTTTCAATTGTTTTACTTCTAGTGGATTATCTGCTAATTTCCAAAAGACCTTAACTGCACAAGTAATCTTTAATGCTTCAATCATACCAGTAACTTCAAACATAGACATTTTATCAACATTGCAGTAGTAAAAATAATTCACTAATTTTCCACTATATTTAACCCTAGGCCTCCAAACAATAAAGCCACCATGATGTACTATAATGCTGAACATGTCTGAATTGACCCCTGTTAATTAAAACAATTTAAAACATGTTCAATTTTTGTTCAAATAATCCTACTATGTATACACCAAAATACAGACATATAACCATCATTAATCATTCAAAAAAGCATGCATTTCATTCAAAATAGTAGCCCTAAACCCTACAACAATTACAATTTACTACTAGTGAAAGCAATAACCATCATGTCTGTATTATATCAAGCAACAAAATACAAGCCCTAAACCAAATCAAAGAGACAAACCAATTAACATAATAGATAAGCATCATGTCTGTATTATCTAAGCCCTAAACCAATATTATATCAAGCAATAACTTTGTAAATAAGTTAAGGTCTACTAAACATTAAAGATGAATACAAGCCCTAAACCAATATTATATTAAGCTTTAGAAGAACATGTTCTGTTTTATGTCTACTAAACAACAGATAAATGGTCTAAACCAAAAAAAGACCCCACCATTATGTCTGTATTATGTCTACTAGAAGACAAATAAAGAAGCAAAACAACAGACAATTATGTCTGAGAGATCCCCTACAACAACCAAAAAATGACCTTACCATTATTATACAATCTAATTTAGTACTAGTGAAAGCACGTGCAAACCATAACAGGACCACAAATCAGTTTATTTTTCTTTTTTCTTTAATGTTGACTTCAACCACGGTTTATATTAATCCTAAACAATCAAAGATGCAAATTAAACACATTTTAACCCATTTAGTAACCTATATATTAACACTAAAGTATTTACTCTTGAATCGTTTATAAACCCCTAAACTGAAATATTAACCCTAAACCCATATTTCAACTATTAACCCTATTTCGAAACATAACTTTAGTATTAACGCTAATCCCTAAACTATTAACCCATAATTTTAGTATTAACGCTAAATTTGAATATTAAACCCAGATTATGAACCCTAATCCCAAATCAAACAAACAACATATTTTTCGCGAAGAACTTACCGTATATCGGACTGGGTTCATCTTTTTCGCGAAGAACTTCATTCATTTTCAACTTCTCCCACAGATTTCTTCAGAGATGAATCGTCCTTGAAAAGTTTTGCTGATTTTCTCCAATCGTCAATTTTTTTTAGGTTTGAAAGTAAAAGTCAGATTAATGACTTTGTCGAGAAGTGTAATGACTTTGTTTGTGTCGTTTTGGGTTTTTTCCAACGTGGAAATTTTATAATTTTAAAATACACATCATTCATTCCGTTACTCAGTTAACAGCCACATCAGCTGTGCCGTCTATTTTTTAACGGCAGGTGTCAACATTGGAACCACTTAAATAGTTACGTGGTTTATTTAACGCAATTGAAAATATAGTGGTCAGATCGACACCAACCCCATAGTTGAGTGGTCATTTGTATAGTTTACCCTTTTTTTTTTACATAGAGAGAGCAATGAAAATGACTTTGTACCTCATGCTCACATCTCAATTCTCATGTATGAAAGGAATTGAAAACCAGTTTTGTCAAATAATTAAAGTTAATTGGAAATATATATTTTTGGATAAATAGTTGTTATCCTTCTAAGGAAGAAAAATTTGCTATATATATAACAATAAAAAACAAAGATATTAGTGTTTAATACTACTGAATTTTTCAAGTTGTACACATGTATTTCGTGTGGCTATCATATTTATGTATACGAATTTTAATGGTTATTTTAACAAAGATATTAGTGTTTAATACGACTAACATTGTTTGATTGTTTCTCATGGCTATTTTAATGGTTACCTTAATTGTTTAACTGATTTGTTCTGTTTGATTGAATTAGTTTTTTATTTCTATAGGAAAAATGGCATGGGATGAGTGTTCTTTAGTAATACACTTTGGGGGAAGGTTCAGTAATGTTCCTAAGTTTAGTTATGTTGGGGGCAAACAAATAGAAAGGAAGATAGACCCTGATTACATATGTTACCCTACTATTGCCTCATTTATTGAGGAAGCAGGAATTCCCAGTTCTAACATTGCCTATTTGGCTTATTTAGAACCGGGTTGCAATTTACTAGGAGGTTTAAGGGCATTGGGGTCTGATAATTCTAGTTTCTTGAAGTTAATTGAGCATTTAACTGCTGAAGGAAGCATACACATATATGCAGAACATGGATTGCTTGCAGATGATCCAAATTTTTGTGATGAGGAAACTGGTGAAAATAAAGGTGATGCAGAGCCTGTTGTGGAAGAGAATGATGATATTGGGCCTGTTGTGGAAGAAAATGATGATATTGGGCCTGCTGTAGAAGAAAACAATGATGATGGGCTTAGTGTAGAAGAAAATAATGATGATGGACTTGGTGCGGAAGAAGATGATGAAGCTGTCAATGAGAGGATGGATGGACTTGGGCTTGGTGTGGAAGAAGATGATGAAGCTGTCAATGAGAGGATGTATGGAGTTGGGCTTGGTGTGGAAGAAGATGATGAATCTGTCAATGAGAGGATGGATGGAGTAGGGCTTGATACAACTGTAAATGAAGGTGTTAATGAGGAAAATGATGATATAGATAGTGAGAGGACATGTACAACTATAAATGAAGGTGTTAATGAGGAAGAAACTGTAGCAAACGGCAGTGAATCATCAGAGACTGAGTCAGAAGATTTTGGGGCTGCTGGATGGCTGACTGATGAAGATGATGAGGAGATAACAAACATCTTAGAGAACAAAAGAAGATTCAAGAAAAGAAATGTTAGGGATGAAGTGCAACAAGAGGCAAAAGTTGATGTTAGTGGTGGTCACGAGAAAGAAGCAAATGTAGAGCATGAAAGCAGTGACACAAATTACATACCATCAGATGATCTTGGAAGTTATGAAACTGATTCTGAAGGCGAGATTGTTTGTAAGAAAGGTAAGAAAATTTACTTTGATGAGAATAGTGAAGTACCTAGGTTGGATTTAGGTATGATATTTGAGGAGCATCTCAACCTCAAGCAGCTCAAAGCACTCATCCATCAGCAGCTCAAGGCACTCATCCAGCAGCAGCTCAAGGCACTCATCCAGCAGTATCTCAAGGCACTCATCCACCAGCTCAAGGCACTCATCCAGCAGCAGCTCAAGGCACTCATCCAGCAGCATCTCAAGGCACTCATCCACCAGCTCAAGGCACTCATCCAGCCAGAGTGCACTCTGCACCCATGCATCAACCTCAAACTCTATCACAGTCTGAATCATCTAACCCTGCACCAATGACTCAACCTACAACAGTCACAAATCCCAACAGAAGAATCCCAAAATTAATTCCAAGGAGGAAGCCAACTTAAGCAATAGACTTGTGATGTGTTTTGTGTTGAAATGTTGTTTAATAACCATTTCAAAATACTTTGTGTAATGTTTAAGTAGGATAAGGGCTTCATGCACAAAATGCCCCTAACTTATTTTGTGTAATGTTGAATGGTAGGGTGCTGTCTTTAAGCCCCTAACTTATTTTGTGTAATGTTTGTTTGTTTTCTGTTGAAGAATGATGCAATAGACTTGTAATGTTAAATGTTTTTTTTTCTTGTTTATAAACATCACTCTTTTGTCCATGTTTAGTCCATGTTTGTTTGATAAACATCAATTCATTTGCATAAGTTCAACAACAACATTAAACTTCATTACACCATAACATTACACACATTAAACTTAGTTACATCATTACATACACATAAAACACCAAATCAGTCTTTAACAACATTAAACTCCACAACATTGCATAACAATCATGAAAAACATATCTTCTACAACATTCAAATTCTCAAGTTTCACACTCTAAATAAAAAACTTCATTGCATAACATAAACATACAACAATTAAAATAGTCTTGTACAATATTGCATCATTCTTCAACTTTCTTGTTTCAACTTTGTATTTCTCTTTCATCTTCTCCAGCTTTGTTTCCAATCTTCTAACTTCATCAATATTCACCATCTTCTTCAATTCTGCATTTTCAACTCTAATTTCTCTATTCTCAACCAATAAATTATGAACTTGATTTCTTAATTCTTCATATTCATTTGGAATTGGGTCATCATAGTCAATCCATCTAAAAAAATTACATCCACTCTACAAAAATACAAAACAATTCAAACAATTCATTAATTCAATCACAAGCAAAAAACACTTAATTCACATACAAAAATAATTTCTTACATCTCGACCTTTAGCACACCCATAGAATCTCCTTCCTTTGCTCTTTGGAACAGTTGAAGTGCAAATTGGTGATTTCAACTTGCATTTACATTCTACAAGGTCTCCTTCAGCACTAAATTTTGAACTTCCAGTTGACATGGTTCAACAAAAAATGTCGACTTCCTAGAATTCAAACTCAATGAGAAAATATTAATCTAAGCAAATACAAGCAAAAAATTACATAATGGTAATAAGGGATTTACCTCAACACAATCTCCTACGTGTTTCCTTACTTTCAGATGCAGACTCTCCTTTGATTGAAATCACAAACCCGACTAAACTCAAAATCTGTAAAAACAGAGGCAAAACTTGTAAAAAAGAAGTCAGTAATAAGATGGTAGAGAGTCTAAAACCCTAAACCCGTTAGGAACGAATTCACAAACCCAGTCACAAACCCATAATCTTGTTCAATACAATGATTTCTTCCCCCAATTCGTCTACATGAAATCAATTTGAAAGGAATCGGTAAAACTGAGAATGGGGGTAAAAAGATTTGTGGGTAGTTTATTTATTGAAGAGTTTTTTTTAATTTTATTATTATTATATTATATTTATTTAATTTTTGAAATTATTATTTAAATTCGGAAATTATAAATGAAGAGGGTGATGTGGCCTTGTTTTATTGGCTATTGATTTTTTTTCAAACGACGTTTATTTTTGGAGTTATTAGGGTAACGACGTAACCTTTAAGGGGCAGAATGGCCGAAAAAATTCTTTAGGTACCAAAATGAGAAATGGGGTAAACGTTAGGGGGCATTTAATGCATTAAGCCTTTTTTAGTGAATATTATTGAAATAATAAAAATTTATACATATGCTAATATATATATATATATATATATATATATATATATATATATTCCTATTGTAGGCATATGTTTGCGCTTATATTTTACAGATAATCGGTGGGGTATTGATGCCTGACAAATCCTGGAACAAAGTTCACACGATCTGGTTGCGGCATTTGCAGAATTTTGAAGATGCCGATAAACTTAGTTGGGGATCCGCAGTTTTGGCCACTCTGTTTAGGGAGCTGTGCAAGAACATCGATCTGTCAAAGTATTACATCGGAGGTTTGTTTAGTGTTGCTCCAATCATAGGCGTGATGGAGAATGTCGTTTTTACGCCCTAAGCTTATGCAGCCTACTCCATATGTTTTTTCGCTGGGCCAGAGGTGAGAAAAGAGTTAATTTCTTTAATATACGTATTTTTTAATTAAAATTATCTTCTTCTTTTGTAGGTGGACCAGTCTTTTAAGTCATGTTGGTGTTACGAAGGGTCTAGACGTTATCAGACATGATATTGAGGATTTCTCGAAAAATTAGGTAACACTTTGGTGTATTTATATAAAATAAATTTTATATTTAACTATAATTATATATTGTACAGTTTTTATGGATACCGTACGCGGATCCAGAAGTGCACGATTGCATCCTAGATTTTTCGGACGAGACAAGGCTTCTTTGGACGGCCACTGTACCACTCGTCTGCTACGCTACAATTGAGTGGCATCTGACTAATCGCGTCTTACGGTAGTTTGGTTGTTTCTAATGTATCTAATGGACCCTCCAAATCTGGATGAGTTGCACAAACTCATTCGACAAGAGAAGCCTGAGATAATATTTATATACTTATCGCATTCTTTTATTAACTCGAACGTAATTCATATCTAAAAATAATAATAATAATTTTTTTTATTGTCCGATAGGTTGATTGGTCGGTGTACCATCAAGGCTATATCGTTCACTAGAGTGACAAGGCGAATCCGCGATGGCAACCCCAGCGTAATTACCGTATGTTTGATACGATGGTCACCCATGATTACGAGGACTGGTTTATGGCGAATGAGAAGCCATTTATTCTGACTCGAGAAGAACAAGCGGTCGTCTATCAGCGTTAGCAACACAACCACCCATGGTCTCAGTGTACGGGGGGAGCACGAAACACCTCTGCGGTGGGTCATCATCGACGAGAAGTCATGCTCCTGCCCCCGAAGCACCGCCACCATCACATGCTACCCCACCATCAATGCGGCCACAGCCGGCCCCGAGTTTGAGCCAAGGTTATTTAATGCTTTCTATGTCAGACCCCTATGCTCAGTTTGCGATGATGATGAGTGTGGCCTCGAGCTATCCTACAACCTATGTGCCCTACGTGCCCTTCATGCAGTTGCCCCCGGAGACAACCGCATTTGGAACCGAGATTATCCAACAAACGCCGCCACAACCCATTTTCTACCATAGTGGGCCCGATGGAACGAGTGATACTGTTGGAGCTGGAACCGGGGATGATGATAACGATGAGGCGGTTGATGTTACTTGCTCCCGTCGTAATCCCGATCGACTTCGTCGTCCACCGTCTTGTGGTACCGGTGGACATAGGCGTCATTAGTTTTTTAGTTTATTTTATTTGAAAATATTGAACTTTATATTTTTATTTTGTTTTTAATTAGTTTATATTTTAGTTGAATCAATATTTTTAGTTTATTTTTTAATTAGTACATATATATTTTGGTGGATGAAATTTGTGGAGGTATTCGACTCTCGTTTAATTTTAATTAGTATATATTTTCATTAGTATGTCCTTTGTTTTGTAATTAGTATATATTTTTAATTAATATATATTTTAATTAGTATATGTTTATAATTAATATATTGAACTCTCTTAGAGAAGTACAATTAGTTGATTTGTGGGCCGGTCTTAAGAGGACATTTATTTTAGAAACTATTTATATGTTTATAAAAGAAAGAAACACACGTAGATTATTATTGTACAATTGTACCCCTAAACATGCTAATAAAGATACTTCTAAAAGACCATCAACTTCTTTTGCTCTCTTCGTCTCATCCTCATTTAGTGAACCGGTGCTCTTCTTTTGAAGGCCTTAGTAGTTAAAACTTTGGGGTACGCATTTTGCGAAGTTAGGAGTTAACATACCCTCGTCTTACTTCCAGAGCTGAGTAGAGAACCGTTTCTTGTCTTCAAGCTTGGAGGTCTATTGAAGCCAAGTATTGTACCCCTAAACATGCCTTCATGGTTGGGGCTTTGACTCCGGTTACATGCGGGGGTCATAGCCTAGACCAAAAGGTTAAGAATCACGCATGCCATTCAAAAAGACATCAGATTCCCAGATATTGTGATTTGTTGTTGTCGATCCTCGTGAACAAAGACACCGAACATTCATCTCACAATAACTAATAACTCACCATCATCTACTCAACATATAGATGCAACTACAAATAACAACAAATCACAACATCCGGGAAATCTGTTTGCGAATAAATTTTCCAGATACGTGGTTTGTTGCCATTAGTAGTTACAATAAAATCAAAAACTTCAAGCACTACAACACAGTTTATTTTTTTTGCTTCGACTGCGTGGTGTATGGTTCATTTAACTAGAAGGTATTTATAGTAAAAATCTCGTGTTTTTCAAGACGCGACTTTCCTGGCGTGTCAGGAACCCTGGCCAAACTCGCGTTTTGTAAGACGCGACTTTCTTGACTTGTCACGATTTCTGGCTAAACTCGTGTTTTTTAAGATGCGACTTTCCTGACGTGTCAGAATTCCTAGCCAATATCGTGTTTTGTAAGACGCGACTTTCTTGACATGTCAGGAATCCTGGCCAATCTCGCGTTTTGTACGACGCGGGTTTGGTCTATATATAGCCTCCTTTGCGAGCTTTAGTGGATATTTCACTTCTATTGTGATTTCCCACATAAGTAGTTGCATGATAAGCACATGGTTTTGGTAGGATACTAGTTGTGGTGTGATGTGTGTATCGTGTGCTTGTTCAAGATGAACGACAAATCACAATATCCGAAAATGTGTGGTCTTCTTAAAGCCCCTAACATTTGAGGCGAAGATGAAAGTGGGTAGAAATTGCTCATTTCAGGGGGACCTCAAAATCCTACACTGCCCACATCGTCGAAGAATGGGTATATCTCAGGGGGTACAAGATGGCCGCTTTGGTTGGGGTGCCCTCTTTGATCGGTGTCAGACCTGCAGATATAAAATGTTTGGTAAAACGAAATCACAATAGCTGCAACTTCATTTGTCATGTCTAGGGTTATAGCTTTTGGTGGGGTGCCAGTTACATTTGATACTGCGGGTCACAGCTTTTGGAGGGTGCTCTGTTACAAGGAAATATTACGTCTAATTTTGTTCTTTCTAAGGATGTAATCTAAGTTTATTTTGAAATGTAGAGATAACAAACGTTGATTAACACTTTGTATATTTAAGTATTTCTTGAACTTTATAATTTTTTTGAGTTTTTAATATACACTAAGCTCATTTTTGCCTTTATTTTGATAAAATCATTCTTAATTGTAGAGATAACAATATAGTGGATATTTTGATGCATGTACAGTTATTCTGAAATACATCTAATGTTGGAATGGAAAAAAATATTGGGACTGAACTCGCGTTTCGCATACTGCGAGTTTCACTAACATGTGTCCGGAATCCTGGCCGAACTCGCGTTTGGCTAAACGCGAGTTCCATACTATAAATATATGTTGAGCATGACGCATGTTCGAACAATAAAATATTAACTGCAATCCATAATAAAAATATAGTTTTGGTGGGTTACCAGTTTTGGTGAGATGAGTGTTCGATGTTTTTGTTCAGGAGGAACGACAAATCACAATATCCAGAAATACTACGCCTTTTTGAAGTACATTTAACAAGAGTCAAAGCTTCTACCATTGTCGGTGTTTTCGAAGCTATGTTATGACCCCCACATGTAACGTTGTTGGTGACATATGTGTCGTGGATGATGATGATTATCACGTACTCATGAAATCCACGATGCTTTTAGGCTCTAACAACTAGGACGAACTATGGCACCATTTTTCTACATCAACGACACATCTCTCGCCGGCCATACAAATCGGACAAACTATTGCACCTCTTGTCTATATGAATTCATATGTAAATTATTTTGTCTGCATGTTTATGGGTACAATTGACCGTCTGTTTAGGGGTAAAATTATTTTTTAGATACAAAAATAAAAATATAATTTACATATGTGATTCATATGTAATATTTTACGTGTTTCAATGCATGGCTTCTATAAATACTATAATTTGAAAGAACACCAGTTCATTTACACCCCTATAAATAGACCCCTCCGCTTCCTCAAAAACTCACACTTTCCTTTCACTGTAATGCACTCAAAATTTCTCTTAGATGGTGAACTACAAGTTGGGATGATATTCACTACCAAGAAAATCACGGAGGATGCAATTAAAAACTACAACATACACCAATCAGTTCTTTCGACAGTAAAGAAAACGAGTGCGGACAACTATATTGCAGAATGTGTCCAAAAGGACAACGACTGTAACTGGAGGATTCGTGTATCACGAAAAAAGAAGTTGAACAACGTGTGGCAAATAACAATTAACGAAACGTACTACAGGATTGTTGATTGACATAAGTACACCAACATTAAATTACTAAGCCTAGTTAAAATCTAGGAAAACGAATCATATTCGTTGTCCTCGTAGTCGGTACTTATGTCATATGTTAAGTTTAGTTCTCAATTATTTGTTCATTCTCTTGTCGTCTCCTATAGTTTTGTGTAGAGACCGTGTCCTCGTCTTGACAATGGGGGATTATTGATGAACTGGAGCCGTCATCAAATTTTACACTAAGCTCGATGTTCGTACCCCCGACATATTTTTATGCCCGAAACATCTTGCGTATATCTTTCTGATTGGATAGTGTTAGCATGTAGTGTTCTCCTAGGTCGGGCTCATTGACTGGCACTTTGACATGCAAGGCAAAAATTTTGGAGCTTGTAGACTCCCTAACCCGTGTTGAAATCAACTCAAAACAATTCATCTCTTGTGATTTTCTCATTGATAGAAGTGTAAAAGTAGGTTCCACGAAAGAAAACACTAGCAGAAAACACGCCATAATTTGTACTTGTAGTTTGGCAATGGAAGGTATGTAGAAATTGTTTGAGTGATGTAAAAAGTTTGTGACTCCTGCAGAACATATATATGGTAGAATAATTTTGAAATCATCTGCTAAACTCGCATTTGGCGGGATGCGAGTTAGGCCATTATTCATAGAAATCGCATTTTGCAGGATGCGAGTTTGCCTGTCATGTCAGAAATCCTGCACAAGGTGGCAGAACTCGCATTGGGTCAAACGCGATTTCGGGAGAAGTCTACAAAACGTCAACTCAAATTATAAGGCACTCGAGCGAAATTATCAACCAGAAAAAATTTGTAAAAAACTGCTATGCTTGCAAATGTGCTAAAAATTGTCGTGTATATGGTGCTAAAATTGGCGTTAGGGGTGTTTAAACTTCGGTTAAAACCAAACTAACCGAACCGAACCGAAATTTTTTCGGTTAATCGGTCGGTTAATTTTAGGTTTGGCCGGTTAACGATTAATGATTTTTTCAAACTTCGGTTATCGGTTAATTCGGTTCGAAATCGGTTAATTAACCGAATTAAACGATTTAACCGATATTTTTATATATTAAATATTTCATAAATTTATTTTTAGTCGCTGAATTTTTAAAAATTATAAAATAGTCATTAATTTTTTTGATATATTATAAAATGGTCATTAAACTTTATCAAATTAGCGCAAAATGATTTATCAATAATTTATAACGTGCAAGTTAATGACTATTTTGTAATAGTTCGATAAGTTTAATGGTTATTTTATAATTTTTGAAAGTTTAGTGACCAAAAAGATTATTTTTAAAATAGTTTAGTGACCATTTGGGTGATTTACCCAAAATTTTCTAACAAATTTCGGTTAATTCGAAAACCGACCGAATTAACCGATTTTTTTTTCTGTTTGGTTAAAAAATTTTGAAAATTTTCGGTTCGGTTAACGGTTAATATGAAAAAAATTTCGGTTAATGAAATTTTGGAAGTTCGGTTCGGTCGGTTAACCGAACCGACCGATTGAACACCCCTAATTGGCGTGTTTTAACGAAGCTATAAATAATGTTAAAAATATAAATAAAATTTACATATTATTTGGGACTCCAATAACATCATCATCATCAGAAAGCATTGCATATAGCTCAAGGGCCCACCTTGAACAAAACTGTAGGTGAGATTCCGCCATCATTTCCACATCATCGTCATCCATAATGTGAAATAATTAGTACGTTAATGGTTCTAACAACGTCGGCATTCAAAACTTCAACGGTTCTAGCTTTTGCCCACGACTATGTGGAACATGTTTCTTCACTTCATTCATCAAATTCTTATACGATAAGTTGTATGGCAGCGGAAGCAATATAGTAGTTGAGGACTGAAATATGACGTTGAGAGATGCATTATCGATTATCTGCCCATCGCAGTATACCAAAGCTGTAATAGTTTCTCGTCTTGACATATTATATCGATCGAAGTCTTTACAAATTATATCCCAACCTTCAACGAGCCAAAATTTTCGTGTTGTTCTCCTTGTTGTAAAATTCATTTTGGTGTATATATATACTGAAGAAATCGCATCTCATTTGAGACGAATACTCTGACACGACAGGAATCATGACACGGCTGGCCAAACTCACGTTCTATAAAATGTGAGTTCTTTGAGGAATCACATTCTATTAAACGCGAATATTCTTGACACAATACATATCCTGCAAATCTGGCAAAACTCGTGTTTGTAAGAAGCGAGTTACGCTTTGTCTCTGCTCTCATGTCACGTCACCTCCCATTTTATTAAAAAAAAGATAAAAAAATTTCAGTGAAGAAATATTTTCCAACAAACGTTCAAAGAAATTTGTGTGCGAAGAAGAAAGACTGCTTCGTTTTTTCAACAATGCCAAAAATAGTGGATGCTCTGGTTCACTATGATGGTAAAATGATCCCCGATGCCGAACTCGATGTCATATTCTAGTCCTCCAACAATGTTACACTAGAGATTCCGATCGGAGTAATGTATGAAAGGATGAAGCGAGTGCTAACGAGGAAGATTCCACATGCTTCCGGGAGGGAGTTACACTTACCGAGGTATCGACTACCTTCGTCGATAGATCTGCTTTATTTCACAATATTTGATGTTAGTGACGACGAAGATGTGCAAATAATGATTGACACTCATATCCAGTATTCCATGGGATGGCCCCTAGAGCTCTTTGTAACATTTTCTAAATGAAATGTCGGATTCCAAACTGTTGTGCCAAATTGGATACGAGCAAATCTTGACTTTGACCCAAATGCTCATAGTCCAACATCAAGTTTGCTACAAGGCTTCATCTTACTAAGTGTAAGCAATGACCACGCTTCATCGTCTTCTGCCTTGAGGCCAAGGCATTCTTCTGTAGCCAAGTTCGACATTGATCTGAACATGCTGCCAACCCAACACTCAATGTACAATCCATAAGTGCGGGTGTAGGGCCGTTATCATCTATTAGTCCGTCCCACCGTGAAGAGTTTAACCCATTCGATGACTTCTCTTCCGGACGTCACTCAACTTATATACCCAGTGAGACAAACGTAGATGATTTCTCATACGGACGACACTCAACTTATATCCCAGGTGTAGGGCCATCATCATCTATGGGGCCGTCCTACCATGAAGAGTTTTACCAGTTTGATGACTTCTCTTTCGGACGTCACTAAACTTATATCCATAGTGAGGAAAACACAATTGATTTCTCATCAATAAGAGACATTCTGTTGGGTTTATACGTGAACTAGCCGTTGGGTATTTTAAGGCATACCGTATCGATACGACAAGGTGTGTCGGTACGGGTTTTAGCTACATCCACTAGTTGATCGATTTGAACGGTGGACTACAAGCGTTGGATCTTTACTCCCGGATGTTAGTCCTACGATGGAGACAAGGCTCTGATACTAATTGTTGGGTTTATAACACGCTCAAATCGATCACCGAAACTGTCAAGGAGGGTTGTAAATGTTTGGTGGTTGAATTGGCTAAAATTGAAATAAAGGTAGACAAGTGACACAATGATTTTAGAGTGGTCCGGCCTTCTAACAAGCACCTACATCCACTACCTTAGCACACCACTAAGTATTTCCCAATTCACTCAACAATGAATTCGTCCCCCTTTCCCGGTTTAAAAGGAAACTGTTACAACCCTATCTTTTGGACTTGGCTAAGATAGAACCAACTCTAGTTTTTCTCTCAAGGATAAACTAGAACCTCTTCTTTTATAGGGGATTTGTTTGGTAAACTTAATACCTCACAAGGTGGATGTTTACACAAATTTAGGCTCACAAGAGTACAAGGATTTACAATAAAGCTCACTCTCTAAAGACTATGTACAAGAGAATAGTAAAATAAAGATTTAGACTCTAATTCTCTTGACCATATTGCTTGGATGTTGTCTCTAAACTTCTTCAAGTGTTCCAGCCTTCAATTTATAGTCCCAATTGAGCTTGTAGCCGTTACTAGCCGTTAGGGATGTTTTGGAGCCGTTGGACACTTTATTTCCCTCATTAAATGCAGTTCTACAGCTTGGTGTATCGATACCCTTGAATTCGTATCGATACGACCCCGATAAGAAAATAGCCGTTGAGCACTTCAAGCTGGTGCATATCGATACGCGTGGCAAGCATATCGGTACGATCCTGTGATTTAAAAGACCGTTGGGAAAATGACCGTTAGGGGTAGTTAGGCGTATCGGTACGCAATACAACCATATCGGTACGCGAACAAGCTGTTGGGTATTTTAAGGCATACCGTATCAATACGGTAAGGCGTATCGGTACGAGTTATGGCTACTGGAAAATGACTGTAGTTGAAACCCTAAGGCGTATCGGTACGGTACCAGACTGTATCGGTACGAGTACTTGAAAAGCACGATTTTGAATACTTTAAATACACTTCAAATCATTCCAAAGCCATGTAAAACCCTTAAACATATTTCAAGTTGTTTTTGATTAAAATACATTTTAAATTCTTTTCAATTTAGTCCAAAACATTTTTCAAATATTATATCAAAACACTTAGTTCTACACATTCTCGCAACCGGGTTACGGTTGCAGAACCTAGTAGGGTACATGTTGCTGATGAATCAGAACTATACAGTTTTGAAGGGGATAATTCTGATGAGGAACTACTGAGGGAGCCCAGGCCCGAAGATGACGTGATGGGTTTATTTCCAAAAGAACCATCAGACCTTGATGAGCCCGTGAATACCGAGGATGAAGCAGTCGATGTTGCAGAGGAAGAACCTATGGAAGTTGTTACCCCGGGCAGTTTTATTGGAACTCGCAAAAGCTCTACGTATTACAATCCACCATCCCACTTCACAATAGTGGATATGGAAGGATTCTACGATACATAATTTCCAGAATTCCCACAGTTGGAGTAGTTCAACGAATGGAATAATGGTGAACTGTATGTTGGGATGGTCTTCAGGACTATAAACCTTGCGGATGATGCCATCAAGCATTAAAACATACACAACTCAGTTACATCCATCGTGAGGAAAATTGAAGCAAACAAATATATTGCTGAATGCCTCTACAAGTACGACGTATATAACTGGAGTGTCCGTGTATCACGTTTGAAGAGGATGAACAACCTATGGCAGATAACGAGAATCGACGGACCTCACACATGCTCTGTGGCAAGCATGAATCAAGATCATCCTAACTTGGATGTTCACGTGCTCTCTGATCATATCCTTCCACTCATGAAAGCAAATTCACACATATTTGTGTCGGTATGTATAGCCTCGATCAAATCTCGTTTCACGTACACGGTTAAATACGATAAGGCATGGTTTGTAAGATATCGTGCCATCCAAAAACTGTATGGGTAGTGGGAGG
Organism: Hibiscus tridactylites; assembly: GCA_958450335.1. Taxonomy (NCBI): domain Eukaryota; kingdom Viridiplantae; phylum Streptophyta; class Magnoliopsida; order Malvales; family Malvaceae; genus Hibiscus; species Hibiscus tridactylites. Next base: position 58,340,540 of record OY288275.1, read on the forward strand.
AATCTTACAACAAGTTGCAAACGTGATGTAAAAATACAACCTAGGAACGATTGTGGAACTTGAGACAGTGCCAAGATACGATATGGATCGTGTCATACCTGGGGAGTGCAAATTATTCCTCCCATTTTGGACATTTCTGCAATGCGTTAAGGCATTCTGCCACTACAAGCCGATGCTGCAGATTGACGACATATTCTTGTATGACAGATACACCTAGAACTTACTAGTGGTAGTTGCACAAGATGGCAACAAAAAATGCATTCTGGTAGCGTTCGCAATCGTTTAAAAGGAAGATATCCCTTAGCAGACGTTTAGACAGAGGCGTAAGGATTTAAGGATCAATCCAACGTTTGGGACCGTCTTGGGAACCTCCGTATATTCATCATCACTACTGTTTACGACACATTGCTACAAATTACTACCAGAGGTATAAGAAAAATGATGAGCGTATAATGGTTCTTTGCTTGGGTACGCCTTTCACTCTTAAAATTATTTATTAACTTGGCTTTTATTATTAATTCTTGTTACTTATTCTGTCTTTTATTGAATAGGCAATGCACACCGAGTAGAGCTGGTTGAGGAGCTGCTAGAAGAGTTAAGAGTAAGAAATCAATATGGATATAACTATCTTCTTGATATCCCGAGGGAGAAATGGTTGCGATGTTATGATGGAGGTTGTTAGGTGTATAAAAGTATTCATTTTAGGACCCTTTATGACTCAATTATTGTTAGACTTAAGCTTATTTTAGATGCATTACTAATCATACATACACAATTTACTGTTCTTAACGTTGCCATGCTTGACCATCTTTATTTGATTAGATTTGGTGGAAAAGGTACTACTTTGGTATGTGTTTTGTGCTTGTGCAGATTTCATTACCTACTACCCGGGCAAGCATTGTCGTGGCAGTGAAGGAAGGGGAAGAAAGGCTACAGAACCATCACTCGACGATCCAGACTAGGCCATCCTTTGACGACAAGCCTTACCAAGGAACGCTGGATCAAGAACTAGCCCTATCGAGTAGAAGAGACTGATAGACCATTGCCGAGGCAAAGACCAAACCATTGCCGAGGCAATGGCCATACAAGTACCGACAAGGGAGAAAATATGCAAAGTGGTATGTGACTTGAAGAGCATAAAATGCCGAATTATTAGAGATACTTTGCATGAAGATCAGAGCAGAGGAAGGCCATGAAAAAGCCAAAGGAATGTCAGAAATAGAAAGTCGATAAGGAGGAATAAAATAATGAATTAAAAGAGATTCATCTCTTTTATGAAGTTATATTCAACTCAAACTTATCCTCCTACTCCAAGAAGGACTCGGCAAGGCCATGCCCTATAAAGCCAAGACCCATCTGCCACCATGAGGCAAGCTAAAAAAATCTAGAAATCGAGAGCCTTAGGGATTTAGTAGAGTGCTTATTATCGCCATTATGTTCTAATTCTTTCTTAGGCTAGGGTTATTTTGTTTAGTAGTTGTAAGAAGACGATTGTAATTTGTTTAGGTTTTTGTTAATGCAATTTAAGTTCAAGGTTTGCTTATTCTTGGTATTTACTATTTCTTGCAATTGAATCAGGAGAGGATAATGCGATTGCATCTATTTGTCTAATATCGGGAGAGTTAGACTCACGAAACGAATAAGCATGGTCTTTATCCCAATCGATGAAGACTAATTCGACTTAGGGATAAGTACGAGTTTCAACGGCTAACAGAAACGTAAAGATTGGTTGGTGTTCACCCTTGGTTCATGCTGGGACGTATTATCAAGGCCTGCACATCAATAGAGTTTCAAATTAGGGATAAGAAGGAAACATTGAAGAACGCTTTGCCGAACCTTGAAGGTTGTCGCTCAATTTCCCAAGTAGTAGCTGTGTTCCTTGATGCGACAGTAGCTTTGCCCATTGCCGAGGCAATTATCTTGCTCATTGCCGAGGTAATCAAGTTGACGATTGCATTCAAAACCGAGACAGTTTCATTCAACTTCCACATTACGATGCAATATAATTCGGCCTGCTTTATCATCAAATCTACTCAATCTCTTAGTTTACTTGCTATCTTTATTACAGTTGCTCTCAACCAAACTATTACTTGTGTTTTTACTTTTCTACAGTGCGAGACGATAATTTCTGGAAGTAGCACAAATCCCTGTGGAGACGATATCTTTTATACTATAACTTGGCGATGTGTATACTTGCACTAAAATTGCGACACCTAATACGCGTAACAGGGGTCGTCGATATGGTCACATGACGACGAACTTGGCTGAGGCGATCAATTTGTCTCTGAAGGGAACACGTCATTTACCTATCACATCAGGGTTGAAGGCAACATATTATCGATTGGCTACCCTTTTTGCAACCCTCGGAAAACAAGCTACGAACTGGATGGCAGGTGGCTACAGGTTCCATCTAGATCTCCAGCAAAAATTTCAGATATATTGTGCGCAAGCAAACACGATGGGTGCCATATCCTTCTCTCGTCACGAACATCGCTTTACAATTACTAATTTTTCACGACCGCTTGAAGGAATTATGCACCACAACTACATTATTAATCTACATGAGAGAACATGCTATTGCGGAGTCTTCTAGACATTCAAGTACCCTTATGCTCACGCCTTCGCTGCATATGTATACGTTCATTTCGACGTAATGACACTCATTGATCATGTATACCGACTTGAAAACATTTTCAAGGTATATCGATCTGAGTTTCCTCCGATCGGAAATGAACGTCATCGTGATGTGGTTGACAATGAATCTAAGATACGACCAAATAAATCCATGCGACGCAACAAAAAAGGTCGCCCAAAGTCAAGTAGAATTCACTGTGCCGAGGATATGGTTCCTCAAGAACGAACCAGCCAACCTAAGTTGTGTAGCAATTGTAGGAACCCTGGACACGGCATCAGAAAATGTCCTTCTAGGACCCGCCCTCGAATCAACTAATTGTAATTGTAACTCTAATGTTTTAATCCTAAATAACATTATCAACCTCCGAAGCTACATTTTCTAGGCACCATTATAAACATGTGTTCTTGTACTACCACGTGAAAGTTAAATAACAAAAAAACCACGAACATACAACAAAATCGACTAAAACATGAATACCGAACCATGTTTCCATTTTTTCATGTAAAGGAATATACCAAGATAGCATTTTTAACACAAATTCTACACTCTTTAGGATGCCTTATACGCGCCAATTTCTGCACCATTGTAAACATGTGTTCCCGTACTACGACGTGAAAGTTAAATAACAAAAAACCGCGAAATTACCACAAAATCAACTCAAACATGACTACCGACCCATGTTTCCATTTTCTTCATGCAAAGAAACATGACAAGATAGCGTTTTAACGCGATTTATACTCTGTTTCAGATGTCTTATATACGCTGATTTTCACACAATTTTCAAGAGATGCATCACTACTATGAGGTAAAAGATCAAAACCATGAAAAATTATCCCCCAAGACCATGTAAATTAACCATAAACAAGCCTATCGAGCTTTGTTTAATCAACAGACTCGCGTTCTGCATAACGCAACTTTCGCATATACCACGATAAATTCGCGCAGATTCGTTTGAAATTCTCGCAGAAGTCGCGTTCTACAGGAAGTGACTTTGTTTTATTTTTTAAAAAAATATTAATACCGAATAATATAATCCACATTGGCCTAAAGTCACACCCTATGAGGTGCGAGTTCTGAAATCGCATCCTGCAGAACGTGAGTTACCCTTACGTAGGCTGAATGGGGGGTATTTTTCTAAATGTTGTTATGAGGGGTATTTATCCAAAAAAATCCCAAAAGAGAATATCTGACAAAATTTGCGCTGTCACTATAAATCTATCAATCAAAAGTTTTTATATTTTAATAATTTTTTATTTCTCTTCTTGTTTCCAATGCTTCACACTAATTAATCAGAATCGACCTGCGTCACACACCTAGTTTTGGTGTGTGAGTTTCCTTGTGAGAATTTTCTGCATACACAACGTCTTGAGCACGAGATCTGCTTAAACGATATCAAGCTGCTTACCACTTAGACCAACCCGTTAATTATATTTTAATAAATCGATACTATTATAGTTTTAATAGTATACTCAACGTATTAAGAAAAATCACAAGAATTTTATTTAAATCCCCACACATTCATAGTTTTGTTTAATTAATTAGTAAGAAATTTATATTCTCAAAGTAATTATCGAATTCGAACCCATACAAGATAGATTATGAACTTCTTTAACTACTCGGCTAATTAGTGGATCTCACACATATGTAATTTGATTGTTTTTGAGCAAGCACATTTGGCCAGTTGAGCAAGTTGATCATCTTTGTTCTCTTACATTCCCTTATGTAGAATTAGGACAAGAATTTATCAAAAAAATAATTTGATTATTTTTTTCTTTTTTCATTCCAATCTCACTATAGAAAATTTGGAATATTTAAGGGGCTCCACCAGATCTTCAGCCCCTTGTCTCATTTCTTTAAAAAAAAAATCAGCCGACTTTCATTGAGAAACAAAGAACATAGAAAACAAGGATCCATAGCAGAAACAGAGAACACAAACTAACAACAAGAGTAGAGGTGGCAATCGGGTCATTCGGTTCGGGCTCGGTTCGGGTCGTTTCGGTTCGGGTCATTTCGGATCTATCTAGAATCGGTTTAGATTCGGTTCGGTTCGGGTTCGGGTCTAATTCGGGTCTGTGATGAGTCGGATTCGGTTCGGGTCAAAATTGGATCAGTTGTTTTCGGGTAGGGTCAATATCGGATCGGTCGCTTTCGGTTCGGGTCAAAATCGGGTCGTTCGGGTCGCTTTCGGTTCGGGTTAAAATCGGGTCAATTTTGGGTCAATTTCGGGTCGAGTCGACATTTAAATTTTCGGGTCAATTTGATTTGAGTTGGGTTAAAGGTTTGAGGTTTAGTATTTATGGTTTAGTTTAGAGTTATTGGTGTATGAGATTAATTCTGATTCAACTTGTCAATCTATGCATTTGAATTTGATTAAATATTTAAATCAAAGCTTCATGTATCCATATAATTTTTTTTTGTATAATCATATTGAATCAAAGTTTATAATAATAATAATAATAATAATAATAATAATAATAATAATAATAATAATAATAATAATAATAATAATAATAATAATAATGTCTAAAATAAATTAATTTATTAAACTTAGGATCTAATTGAACTAACTAAAATCTAAAAGCATAAATTACGGACATAATTAAAATAATTTTAAAACTAAATGTGAAATTTCAATTAAATTAATCTAAATTGAAACTCAATTAAATCAAGAAAAATAGAAAGACAATTGGTAAAAATAGAGAGGGAAAAAACAAAATTTTAGAGGGAAATAAGCCACCAATTTTTTAAGCTAGATTGAAAAAAAAAGACAATTGGAAAAAATAGAGAGAGAAAAAACAAAATTTTGGAGGAAAATAAGGCACCAATTTTTTAAGCTAGAGATTAATTACTTTTTAGGTCATGTTGCATTTAAAATGTTACATTTTAGTCAACTTTAAGTTTTAGTTTAATTTAATTTAGTCACAAGTATTCTCACAGTTTAGACTTCGGATATAGAAATCTCCTCCCCGTAGTGATATTTAGTCTCTAAAAATTTACTTTTAGTTGAAATTGACTAATCTTTATAATTTAGTCTATTAATTTAATATATTGATATTTTCGTTCATTTTAATTTTAAAGATTTAATTTTTAGCCAAAATTGACCCCTATTTATTTATATGGTATAATTACAAAATTGATCATTGGACTCTTAAATTTCTCCACTTTCAAATTGTCAATTTAGTCTACAATTTCAATTTTATGCTATATTTTATGATGAAATTATAAAATTGGTCACCAAGATCTCAAATTTCTATACTTCATTTTATTATTTATTATATTGTTAACAATAGATATTCGGGTTAAAATCGGGTTAAAATCGGGTTGATATTCGGTTCAGCTTTCGGTTCAGCTTTCGGTTCGGGTAGCATTCGGTTCGGGTCCATTCGGTTCGGGTCTATTCGGTTCGGGTCTATTTCGGTTCGGGTCCATTTCGGTTCAACAAAAAAATTCGGTTCGGTTCGATTCGATTCGGTTCGGGTTTCGGGTCAACTTCGAATCATCATGTTCGGGTCAAAATCAGGTTTCGGTTCGAGTAATTCGGTTCGAGTTTCGGGTCTCGGGTCAAATTTGCCAGGTCTAAACAAGAGAAACAATAGGAACAAAGCAAAGACAAACATGTAAAAAAGAAGAAGAAAGAAACAGCGGGTAAGACACAATAAAACACCAAAATCTTGCTTATTGGTCTTTGCACGAGGATTTGTTCCTTTGACTTTGATTACTTTAGATATCGTTTTCAATGATATAGAAATGAGCAAATGCCAAATGGTGAAAATCAACACCAAAATAATTGTGAAAAATCCTCGATTCTAATTTCAATTACATATATAAAAATACGTTTATATAATTTTTTTTAATATTCTGATATGATTACGTGATAGTATATATTATTTACTCTTAATTTTATACATATTGTACAAATTATGTTGTTCGAATTCGAAACCATTCAATGAGTTTTGTTTATATAAAATTTTAACATTGTTAATGGGGTTAAAAATCGTATTAAATGATTATATAGACGTGTAATTATAAAAATAAAGAAGTGCTAAAGAAAAATATTTAATTTAATTTAAAATATAAAAAGATCTTGTACAACTAAAACTTAAACTAAATATTATTTTGGCTTATAGTACAAAGGCTTAAAGGTCAAATTGGCCCTAAATGAAAAATCAAAAAATAAATTAAGTCCTTATAAAAAAAATTCACTCAATTGAACCATCATAATTCAAATTACGATCTATTAGGCCCTCAAAATTTAAATTGCGATCAAATCATCCAATCTGTAACGTTGACCGTTAACTCAAAAATAATTATTATGGTGGTGACACGTGGCACACTCTGGACGTTCTATGTCATCAAAACAGTAAATAATCATTTAAAAATTTAAAAAATATTTAAAATTATATAATAATATATTTTAAATTCAAAAAATTATTTAAAATTACAAAAAATCTAAAATTTAAAATATAAAAAATTATTTAAAAATTCCAGAAAAATCTAAAAAAATATTAAAATTTGTAAAAAAAAATTAAAATTATCTATAGAATTATAAAAAAAATATTTTTTTACTTAAAATCGAAAAATATAAAAAATATATAAATATTTATAATGAAATAATATTTAAAAATTGTATAATTTTTTATAAATATTTTTAATTATAAAACCCCAATATTTCAAAATTCCTAAATTTTTTAAATCCCTAACCCTAAACCCTAATCTTACATTCCTAAATCCTCAAATCAGTTTAATCGACGATGGAAGTTGTTGGTACTGTGACAAACGACAATGCTGGTGAGAAAAAATATTGAGAGAGAACATGTTGGGCGATGCAAGGGGTGTTGAACGATGAAAATGGGTGTAAGAACGGAGAGTGGCCGGTGGTTGAATCGGCGCTAATGCTTGATTTAGGGATTTATAATGTTTTTTTTTAAATTATTTTTTTATTAAAAAATACACCCTACCCCAAATTCACTAAACCCTAACTTTAAACTCTAAACCCTAAACTATAAACTTAATTTTTAGTATGAGGGCATAAATAGAAGCACCGAAAAGGAGCAAAAATATTTTTATTCTTTGACAAGGCACACACATCTTATAAGCAAAGCGATTGAACATGCGTCTCTTAGGATGAACATCATCTACTTTTTCACTAGAACCACTTATTGGGTTCCAAAACCAACTCTATTTGATTTCAATCAGACATTATATTTTTCATAGAACATATTCAATTTAGCCGACATAAATTAAAATTAAGTAACAAAAATTAATTTAAATTTAATTATAATATATATATATATTAATATAAAAATATTTGAAATATATATTTTTAATGATTGAACCCTAAAACAGACGAGTTAATCAAGCTTTGTTTGAATTTGGTCATGTAACCTTTTTTAGAAATGAGTTGAAGCTCAACTTAATTTATACGTAAGAGTTTCTTAACTCTGTTTTTAAAATTAAAAACTTCATCATTAATATATCAAAAAATAATTCTTATTAGTAGGGACGAAACTAATCGTGCCCCTCCTAGATTTTTTTAGTTCAATTGCATCTTAATTTCTTGATAGTGTTGAAACCAGATAAATTATGTTTTAGTCCCTCAATTTTTTGTGTTCAATTACTTCTTTGATCCATAGTAGTTATGAAATTAGACAAATTAGACTTTTATTCCATTTTTTTTATAAAAATACTTTCTAATTTCTTGTCAAATTTTAAATTAAACACCCCCTTTTATTTAAATATTCCATAATTGTTTTTCATAAATTTCAAGATTAAACTAATTAACTCTTTATCTTTATTTTCAAATTTCGAATTGATAATTCAACCATTAGATTTTAACATCACGTTTTATTATTTATAGTCATCCCTAAGATTTCATCTCAATTTCATGATACCGGTTAGAATATTAATTGTAGAACAAAAGTTATTTCATTATTATTTTTGGTGGATCTCCTAGTTCTCCAAGATTTTCCCCTGACTAATTAGGACCGACCCACGTCGCACACCTGATTTTGGTGGGTTAATATTCTAACGAGATTTTTTTTTCATACACAAGGTTTCGAACTCGATATTTGCTTAAGCGATACCAAGCTGCTTACCACTTAGACCAACTCCATTGGGTATAAGGTTGTTCAAATTCGGGTACCCGGGTCTTCAGGTAGTAGTTTGGTCGGCAATGTCCCTGCCCATGTTGTTCGGGTACCCGCAGAACCGGGTAATTGGGTACCCGGATATACAAATATGTATTTATTAAATATAAAAATATTTTATTAGTTTAATATAAAAATATGTATTTATTAGTTTAATATAAAAATATGTATTTATTAAATATAAAAATATTTTAAGATGTTTTATTAGTTTAATATAAAAACATGTATTTATCAAATATAAAAAATATTTTAATTTGAAATGCATCTGGGTGTATGAGTATTCAGGTATCCGAAAATTTAGAATTTTGCGACTTAGGTCCAACCCGAGAAATGACGGGCCTAGTACCTAACCCGAGAGATAAAAAGTATTATAAAATTATCTGAATTTTTGAAAACCCTAATTGGGTAGAACAAAAGTTATTGAAATACAAGTAGATTGCTTTAGCAGCCTCTAGATGGAGGCTTGGAGACTTACAACTTTTCTACATAATTATAATCTAGAATGCAAATTTATAAATTAGTATAGGGATCACAACTGGCAAATACCAGTTATCTCACCATCAAACACCCTAAACCCCCTTCAATCAATAACAATAACAACCCTAAAACAATCATATAAATAGAGAATATAGCAGAAAATATTCAAAATAATAATAAAAAGACTCAGGTATGAATCATAATCTCATATATAAAATATAAGAGAAATTGAGAGATGGTGGCATGGTGATGGGAATACACATAAATGGAAAAAAAAGGGGAATTAATAATCCCAAGATGGGAGGGCAGAAGGTGTTTGGTATTTGGTATAAGAGAAGGCAGACAGGCTCACATTAATCACAAGCCAGCTAAATCACTCTGGCATAAAAAAATGGAGACAATTTGGAAGTAAACAAATGCAGGTTTTCATTATATTATTACTAACAAATTCTTTTTGCCACTACTAATTAACTATTAGCTAGGGATGATCTATAAAATCTATTTATTTATCTATTACTAGGGTCTTAGGAAAGCTAGCTTTACTTATGATAAGAATTGGGAACCAAAACATGCATAATGGTGTTCCTCTTTGTTACATACATACATACATACAATGAGTTTATCTCTTATCATATGACCGGATTCGATGCGGAGATACTTAAAAGATTTTGTCCCAGCCATACCAACCCATACATAGGATCTAGTACATCCGGCTATTTAAGTGAAACTTGAGTGATGGTGTTACATCCAGCACTATAGTTTTTGTAAAATATTTGTTCATTCTAGGAACTTTTAGTTTTTGCTTTGAGCATTATTAAACCATTTTGTCAGTTCTAAAACAAAACTCTCAGTAAGAAAATGTTTCAAAGGAGAGTAATGCTTTTGTAAGTGTATGGGAGGATGCTTTTGTAAGTGTATGGTTGCACTTAAGTTCTTGTTCATAGTTTTTGTTTTAGTCATTTCTTTAGTTACATCTGCTTCAATAATTGGTATTAGAATTAGACATTAAACATATTTAATTATAAGTCTTACGGAATAAGGCTTTGTAAAACTTATGTTTGATTTTTGTAACACCCGAGTTTAGGGGTCGGGTGAAAATAATATTTTAATATTATTTTGGGTTCGGTTTTACAATTTAGATAATAAAATATTTTCGCGGGCCTCGGGATTTCAAAATATTTACAACTATGTTGGGCCTATCTCTTGGGTCCAAAATCCATGGACTTTAAGAGATATGATTTTGGACTTTCATTAAAGGCATAGTGGTAAACATTGTTTTTGGGTGAATTTAAAATAAAGCAAAAGATGAGCATGTGCTCATCTTCATCCTCCTCCCCATTTTCCATTTCCAACGTGAGAAGAGAGCTTCTCTTCACCTCACTCTTCCACCTCCTTTCTTCCTCGTCCTTTGAGCTTTTTGAAAGGTAAATATAGTTTTGACTTGGCCTTGCTATCCTTTACATTTTAGTATTTTTAGATTTCACTAAAACCATGTATTTTACATTTGGATTTTTTCAAAGTTTTAAGCTAAAGGTTAAAGCTTTATGAGTTTTTATCAAGGCTTTTGGTTTATTTATGTTAGATATGTTGTTTGTGAATCAAATAGTCCAACATATATGATTTTTAGAGTATTTTAAATGAATTCCCGAATTTGGGTATAAATGGGTTTTTTGGAGGGTTTTGGGTGAGTTTTGGGGTTGTTTTAGGTGAGAATTGATAGGCTATTGGTAGTGCTATGTTTGGGGGTTGATTTGGGATCGTTTGTGTGTGCAATGGATGTTGGAAACATGGTTTTTGGACATGGTTTTGGGGCTGTCCGAGATTGCAAATATTGGGGTTTGTTCATGGCTTGCAACGTTGTAAATTGAATTTGAATTGTGTTCCGGGTTGGTCTTTTGATGTTGGGCTGATTTGAAATTGTTTGAAATGTGTTTGAGGATGTTTAGAAGCGGGAATTTGTGTTGGAGAAGCTTCGGGAAGAAATCCGGAAATTTGAGGGAGGTTGCTTGCTTGGCTTGGAGCTTGGAAGCTTAGGTGAGTGGTTAAATATTTTTAAATGGTTTTCAAGTGTTGGTTCAAGCATGTGAACTAGGTTGGGATTGGTAGACCCACATAGAGTTGGGATTAGGGTGGTAGCCTAATCCCAATCTTTAGTTAGAGACATTGGTTAATCTTTAAAGTGTTGAATTATGCCTCATGTTTAATCATGCTTATGGTGGTTATGCTTATGTTGCTATACATGTATGTGGAGGCATGTCTTAATGCATTGTTACATGCATGTTGATGATAAATGTGATAGAGATATACATATGTATGAAATATGATGTGATAATTGTGTTGTTGAGATACATGTAGTGTTGACATGTGTAATGATGTTATGAGGTGATTGTATGATCCGAGGATCATGGTGAGTACATGCTAGGCATGGAAATGTGGCTTGTGCATGACGGTGAGTCATGGTGAGTACGTGCTAAGCACGGAAGTTATTATGAAATGGTATTGTGAAAGAGTAATGAAATGTGTAGTATTGGCACTAGTATGCTTGGGTACAAATGATCGATCATTAGGATGTTTAGTGTGCACACGTGAGTCAAAATGCGCGCGTGGTCTTGATGATGGTAGTCATCAAGATGGAGTACGGGTTCACCCGGAAATCTTCTTATATATATATTCGTCGGTGATGAGTGGAATCCCATCGACGGGCGTGAGGATGAGTGGAATCCCCTCCGCGTGAAATGAGGCGTGAGGATGAGTGGAATCCCCTCCGCGTGAACGGTGATGAGTGTAATCCCACCGTCAGGTAATGGTTGAGTTGTCGGATGTGAGTTCCAACGGTTATCCGCGTATTCGAGTCATAGCTAGGTGCCAATACGGATTGTGGTTTATGTTGCCAATATGTGATTAATTGTGAGCCAATGTGATTTGGGAGGTGTTGCTAACATGGTTTAATATATGCGATTTCATATGTTGTGGATTTAAACATGTTGAGCATGACATGATATTGAATATATGTCCATGCATCATTTATAATTATGGCTCGCGTGGATCGGAGGTAAGATCATGCATTTTATCTTGGTTGTAGCTCGTGCTTGGACCCTGCATTGTCGAAGGTTTGTTTTATGAGCTTACCCTCACTAAGCTTTCATGCTTACGCTCTCTTTTGTTCGACAATGCAGATAAATAGCTTGTGGGTGGCAAGGGCAAGGAAAGGTCTCCAAGTGTTGCTTTGGTGAGCTCAATGTATGAATTTTAAGTGATAGAATGTAATAGTTAAGCAATGGGATAGGTGTTGTTGATTTGTGCTTTTGCTGGTTGTTTAGGAGCATGTTTAGACTCCTTAATTATGTTGTTTTGATTGGCTTGTTGATGCCATGTTTGAATTGTAATCTATGCCTAAATTGCTTACCATGAATGTTGGCTATGTGCCCTTTTGAGGTTGCCCTTGTGTTTGAATGTTGAAGTATGAGACTTGAGTGCTTAAATGTCATCTTTGATTCAATTGCATGTTTTCCTTGATGTATGTACATGTTGGGTGGTTGGATGGCTAAATAATGACCTGTAAATGTTGTATGAATGCTTGTTTGGGTCTAGGGAAGTCCTAAATTGCATCTAGGTCCGAGTCTTGTTCGTTTTAGTTGAGTTTGGAGGTTTTGCAGTACATGGGTATCGATACTGTTGGTCCCGCATCGATACCGCCTTCTTGTTTCAGGCCTCGTGTATCGATACGCGAGGGGGCGTATCGATACCATTTTGGTCACTGGAGCTACTGTCCATTTCGGTATCGATACAGGCCTCTGGTGTATCGATACCGTCATCTTAGCGTTGACCGTGGGAAGTCAACCGTTGGGGAGGGTATCGATACACTCCTTGGGTGTATCGATACGGTCTCTACGGATTGACTTTGACCAGTTGACATAGTCAAGGGGGTATCGATACACCCCTTAAGTGTATCGATACCGCCTGCAGTTAAAGCTTAAACCTAGTCAAGGGGTATCGATACACCCCTTAGGTGTATCGATACCGCCTGCAGTTTAAGTTTAAAATTGGGCTGTAACATGATTGTTTGAGTTCGTTTGATTGTTTTGTATATGCTGTTCCGCTGTATGATCACTTAGGGTTTAATATCCATCTAGACAAGATTTTAAAATGAAAAAAATAGGGTTGTTAACCGAGGGGGAACCTTAACGGGTTTCGCTTCGGTTTTCCCCGTGTGGCCCACTCAGACCGGTCATCCGGCCAGACCAGGACGAGGGGGTTATATTTGTTGGTATCAGAGCCTAAGGTTACCGAGACCTTGGGCAGGTAAGTGAGGTAAGTTAAGTTCTTGCATTGAAATTGCACGGTGTTTGCTTGCCATGTAAGCACGTTGCTTGTTATCCGTGAATGCTGTGGTTTACGCTTGTTTGATTGAGAATGTTTGCTGTTTGATAGTACGCATGTGTTTGCTTGTTTAGCAAGTAAGCCTTGTTATATGCTTGGTTGAGCGTGTATGTGTGTTGATTTGTTTGAAACATGTTTCGTAGAGTCCCATTACTACTATTACATAAAAAAAGAGATTTTAAGTGAGGGGAACATACTTGAGCCACTTGGAAACCTTGCCTTGCTAACCCAATCGTGTATGTTTTACTATTGATGTTGTTGTTGATTTAATTGCTTTTCGGTAAGTAAAAGTCGTAGTTTCTGAAAAGGTGGACGATGTTGAGGGAGTCCATCATCTTAGTTGGGGAGGTATGGTTGTACCGGAATTGAGGTACAATTTGTCCGTTTGAGACGGTGTGTATGTGGGTTGATTCCTGTGGATGAGGGACGATGTGATCAACACTGGCATCAGTTGGTAAGAAGAAGTGAAGGCATATGAGTGGGAGTTAGAGTGGTGTCGATGTTTTAACAGATAAGCCCTTGGTACTGTAATAAGTTGTTTCCTCTAGTTGATTCTAAACCCGTGCTTTTGTTTATCGATAGTGAGTATGCAAGTTTGGATGTGCCCGATGAGATGTCAGAGGTAGGTATGAGTACCTTGGTTCTTTCGGCGAGATCTAGGTAGGGGTCTCGTGTGAGTAATCTGAATTTCGGAAATGTTAGTTGGTGACCGTTGGGGTTCGGCCTATGATTTTAATGCAAGACAGCCAGTCAGTGTCCGTGAATGGGAGCTAGTTTGTGTGATTGGGTCAGTGTACGTTGGGTTTTCTTCCAGCAAGCGGAAGAGATGAAGTCACTTCCAATATAGTTGAGCCGAGAAGGGAGTCTCGAGCTTTGACTCCAGATTGATTGTTAGGGGTAGAACACGTCCAGCATGACTGTTTGTGTGTGTGATCAGAATTGAATCTTGAAGTTACGAGATGCTCTAAGAACAGTTTAGAAGAGTCAGATTTTGTTGAAGAATCAGTCTGAAGACAAGAGGACCGAAGACTATCAGTTGTGTACATGTGAAGTTGCAATTTCCGCGGATACCTCCTTTTGTGTGAGCATGTAAGAAATTAGATATCTTTGTTGAGACTTTAGATGTAGGGACACATGTGACTAGCCTTTGGGAGATAGTAGTGATAAGAAAGATGTACAGAAGATGTTCGTTGGTGGTTCAGAGTTACTAGTTTCTAGTAGATGTGAAGTGATTGTCTTCCTACAGTTTCGATGTACCTTTTTGACATGGTTTGGCTTGTAGAGCACAAAGCTAGGATATACATTGAGACAGAGAGAGAATTGCCTTGAAGTCGCAGATTTTTGTGAGACTGTAGTAGTAGGTAAGGATGTGAACTCCTTATTGAATGTTGATCCAGCTTTAGAGGTCAAAGATTGGTTGAGTTTAGTCAACAGGCTTGCTTAGCAATTGTGATGGAATTTGATTTTGAATGAAGATTAAACCACAGAATGTTAGAATAGTTGTGTTTTCTTTTCCTATAAGTGTTTGGAAGAATTGTCGGTTTACCTCTTGTTAGAGGAGAAGAGTTTGTTATTGAGACCGTTTTCGAGGTTGCTTCTGTTTTGTTTGTTCTGTAACTTATGAATTCCGGAAGAATTGAGAATGTTGAAGAATTGACTTCGAGACTTGTTAGACCTTAGATTCATTAGGCCTAGTGCATCATCTCAGAGTTCTACAGTGTAATTTGTGAAGAAGAAAGAGTGACAGTACGAGAATGTGTTCAGATTACATACAGTCGAAACAAGTGACAGTGAATGATTAGTATCCGTTTCCGAGTGTCAGTGATTTGTTGGTCAGTTAGTGTGTGCTTCAGTCTATTTGAAGATTAGTTTGAGATCCGTTTACTACCAGTTGAAAGTGTGAAAAGTGGAAGTACCGAAGATAGCTTTAGGGGTAAGATGTGATCACCTTGAGCTCTGAGTTATGCCGTTTTGTTTGACTAGTGTGTTAGTTACTTTTGTAAGAGATGTTGAGTAGAATAATTCCCGAGTTCCTTGGTCAGTTGTAGTAGTTCTCGTAGTTGATACATGAGTATATTTACGTACCGAAGAAGATCACGACAAGCTTTAGAGTTAGTGTTGTAAATCCCATTAGAAGATTAATTGTATGCCAAGTTGTGTAACATGAACTTCGAGTTAATGAAGATGTTCTCTTAGGACATGTAAATTAGCCGAGTGTATTAGAACAAATCTTGAACAGACAGAGGAAGATGTGAGTTGGAAGAAATTGAAGACTGTGACAGGAACCTATAGTTCTAAGTCTAGCAGTGTTACTACCGGAAGTTTGTAAATAGCTGTTCGAAGATAGCTGCTCTTTTGTCAGATTGCTACAGAAGAATGTTCAGTTGTGAGGTTAGATGCGAGACATTGAACCCTTGAGAAACCGAAAGAAACTTTGAAGAGAGCTTCGACCTTGATCCAGCCTATACTAGAGAAAGAGCTTGTGAACTGTAGTGATGTGTTACATGAAGGGTTAGGTTATGTGCTTATGCAAGACGAAAGATTGTGACTTGTTCATCGAGTTAGTTGAAAGACCGTGAGAAGAGTTATCCGATATGAGACATAGAGCTAATTACAGTTGTATTTGCTTCGAAGACTTAGAGACAAAGCCGTAAAGTAAGAAATGCACAATGCATACGTACGTATCATCAGAACTTGGAATATTTGAAGACTTAGGAAGGGTTGAAAACTTGAACAACATAAAGTGTTAGAACTGCTTGAAGACTGTAATATCAAGATTGAGTACCATCCGAAGATAGTCAACGTAGTAACCGATGTTCCGAGCTATGTTGTTGATAGATTAGTAGTAGAGTTGCGAGATGTAATTGCCGAATTTGGTTTACCGAATGATAGTAATCTTGTAGCCGAGTTACATGTTAGACCTACATTGAGTCAGAATGCTTGAAGAGAAACAGTTGCAAGACAGGTTCTTGGCACCTCACGTGCGAGGCATAGTAGAAGGAAGACCTTCAGAATACAGTTTCAGAGATGATAGAGTTTTGCATTTCAGAGACAGAATAGTTGTACCGATTGACATAGTGTTTTGAGACGTATTGTTTTGGCCGAAGCACACGGTAGTTCATCCGTATTGCATCTGAGTAGTATGGAGACGTATTGTGGGTTGAAGATGAATACTTCGGGATTGAGATGATGTGTGATGTGGTTCAGTATGAGGGTAAGTGTACAATTTTCCAGCATGTCAAGACCGAACGTCATTTTTCTTCTAGCTTGTTACATCCGTGGAAGGTTCTTAATGGAACTGGGTAATAGGGATCCAAGATTTCAACTAGATTGTTTTTGAAGACGTCTGCATGGTGTTTGGTTAACTGATGAAGTTAGATGATCAGTCAGAGAAAGTCATCGGTCAAGTTTCTAAACAGTGTGGTAAGAGATTGTGAATCGGGCTTGTTCAGTTGTTTATTTGTTGCGGTTACCACCAGAGTTAGAAAAGGGGTTTGTGATGTGATTTGTGTATCTGTGATTCGAGAATGTGAGTCAGATCTGGGTCGTGCTATGTTTGTTGAAGAGATTGAGTTGAGTTTGAAAATTTCGTGCAACGAAGAATCAGTTGAGATCATAGCATCTGATATCTATTGATGTGTGGTAAGTCCACCGAGATTGGTTAGTGTGTTGTGGTGTGAAAGAAAGTGGGTTCCTGTCCGATAAATTTCGGGGACAAAATTTCCTTAAGTGGGGGGAGAATTGTAACACCTGGGTTTAGGGGTCGGGTGAAAATAATATTTTAAAATTATTTTAGGTTCGGTTTTACCATTTAGATAATAAAATATTTTCGCGGGCCTCGGGATTTCAAAATATTTACAACTATGTTGGGCCTATCTCTTGGGTCCAAAATCCATGGACTTTAAGAGATATGAGTTTTGGACTTTCATTAAGGGCATAGTGGTAAACATTGTTTTTGGGTGAATTTAAAATAAAGCAAAAGATGAGCATGTGCTCATCTTCATCCTCCTCCCCATTTTCCATTTCCAACGTGAGAAGAGGGCTTCTCTTCACCTCACTCTTCCACCTCCTTTCTTCCTCGTCCTTTGAGCTTTTTGAAAGGTAAATATAGTTTTGACTTGGCCTTGCTATCCTCTACATTTTAGTATTTTTAGATTTCACTAAAACCATTTATTTTACATTTGGGTTTTTTCAAAGTTTTAAGCTAAAGGTTAAAGCTTTATGAGTTTTTATCAAGGCTTGTTGGTTTATTTATGTTAGATATGTTGTTTGTGAATCAAATAGTCCAACATATATGATTTTTAGAGTATTTTAAATGAATTCCCGAATTTGGGTATAAATGGGTTTTTTGGAGGGTTTTGGGTGAGTTTTGGGGGTTGTTTTAGGTGAGAATTGATAGGCTATTGGTAGTTCTATGGTTGGGGGTTGATTTGGGATCGTTTGTGTGTGTAATGGATGTTGGAAACATGGTTTTTGGACATGGTTTTGGGGCTGTCCGAGATTGCAAATATTGGGGTTTGTTCATGGCTTGCAACGTTGTAAATTGAATTTGAATTGTGTTCCGGGTTGGTATTTTGATGTTGAGCTGATTTGGAATTGTTTGAAATGTGTTTGAGGTTGTTTAGAAGCAGGAATTTGTGTTGGAGAAGCTTCTGGAAGAAATCCGAAAATTTGAGGGAGGTTGCTTGCTTGGCTTCGAGCTTGGAAGCTTAGGTGAGTGGTTAAATATTTTTAAATGGTTTTCAAGTGTTGGTTCAAGCATAGGAACTAGGTTGGGATTGGTAGACCCACCTAGAGTTGGGATTAGGGTGGTAGCCTAATCCCAATCTTTAGTTAGAGACCTTGGTTGATCTTTAAAGTGTTGAATTATGCCTCATGTTTAATCATGCTTATGGTGGTTATGCTTATGTTGCTATACATGTATGTGGAGGCATGGCTTAATGCATTGTTACATGCATGTTGATGATAAATGTGATAGAGATATACATATGTATGAAATATGATGTGATAATTGTGTTGTTGAGATACATGTAGTGTTGACATGTGTAATGATGTTATGAGGTGATTGTATGATCCGAGGATCATGGTGAGTACATGCTAGGCATGGAAATGTGGCTTGTGCATGACGGTGAGTCATGGTGAGTACGTGCTAAGCACGGAAGTTATTATGAAATGGTATTGTGAAAGACTAATGAAATGTGTAGTATTGGCACTAGTACGCTTGGGTACAAATGATCGATCATTAGGATGTTTAGTGTGCACACGTGAGTCAAAATGCGCGCGTGGTCTTGATGATGGTAGTCATCAAGATGGAGTACGGGTTCGCCCGGAAATCTTCTTATATATATATTCGTCGGTGATGAGTGGAATCTCATCGACGGGTGTGAGGATGAGTGGAATCCCCTCCGCGTGAAATGAGGCGTGAGGATGAGTGGAATCCCCTCCGCGTGAACGGTGATGAGTGTAATCCCACCGTCAGGTAATGGTTGAGTTGTCGGATGTGAGTTCCAACGGTTATCCGCGTATTCGAGTCATAGCTAGGTGCCAATACGGATTGTGGTTTATGTTGCCAATATGTGATTAATTGTGAGCCAATGTGATTTGAGAGGTGTTGCTAACATGGTTGAATATATGCGATTTCATATGTTGTGGATTTAAACATGTTGAGCATGACATGCTATTGAATATATGTCCATGCATCATTTATAATTATGGCTCGTGTGGATCGGAGGTAAGATCATGCATTTTATCTTGGTTGTAGCTCGTGCTTGGACCCTGCATTGTCGAAGGTTTGTTTTATGAGCTTACCCTCACTAAGCTTTCATGCTTACACTCTCTTTTGTTCAACAATGCAGATAAATAGCTTGTGGGTGGCAAGGGCAAGGAAAGGTCTCCAAGTGTTGCTTTGGTGAGCTCAATGTATGAATTTTAAGTGATAGAATGTAATAGTTAAGCAATGGGATATGTGTTGTTGATTTGTGCTTTTGCTGGTTGTTTAGGAGCATGTTTAGACTCCTTAATTATGTTGTTTTGATTGGCTTGTTGATGCCATGTTTGAATTGTAATCCATGCCTAAATTGCTTACCATGAATGTTGGCTATGTGCCCTTTTGAGGTTGCCCTTGTGTTTGAATGTTGAAGTATGGGACTTGAGTGCTTAAATGTCATCTTTGATTCAATTGCATGTTTTCCTTGATGTATGTACATGTTGGGTGGTTGGATGGCTAAATAATGACCTGTAAATGTTGTATGAATGCTTGTTTGGGTCTAGGGAAGTCCTAAATTGCATCTAGGTCCGAGTCTTGTTCGTTTTAGTTGAGTTTGGAGGTTTTGCAGTACATGGGTATCGATACTGTTGGTCCCGTATCGATACCGCCTTCTTGTTTCAGGCCTCGTGTATCGATACGCGAAGGGGCGTATCGATACCATTTTGGTCACTGGAGCTACTGTCCATTTCGGTATCGATACGGGCCTCTGGTGTATCGATACCGTCATCTTAGCGTTGACCGTGGGAAGTCAACCGTTGGGGAGGGTATCGATACACTCCTTGGGTGTATATATACGGTCTCTACGGATTGACTTTGACCAGTTGACATAGTCAAGGGGGTATCGATACACCCCTTAAGTGTATCGATACCTCCTGCAATTAAAGCTTAAACCTAGTCAAGGGGTATCGATACACCCCTTAGGTGTATCGATACCGCCTGCAGTTTAAGTTTAAAATTGGGCTGTAACATGATTGTTTGAGTTCGTTTGATTGTTTTGTATATGTTGTTCCGCTGTATGTTCACTTAGGGTTTAATATCCATCTAGACAAGATTTTAAAATGAAAAAATAGGGTTGTTAACCGAGGGGGAACCTTAACGGGTTTCGCTTCGGTTTTTCCCGTGTGACCCACTCGGACCGGTCATCCGGCCAGACCGGGACGAGGGAGTTACAATTTTGATCACTACAAAAAATGACATATAGCGACGGACAAAAAACCGTCGGTAAAACATCTAAAAACCATCAGTATATGGTCTAAAACCCTATACCATGGACAAAATGGATATTTCGACAGATAAAATACCGTCAGTAAAATACTAGTCGGTATAAATCTAGTGACGCCACAATCTGTCGGTATAGACGTTGAGACCCTATACCGACAGACACAACCGTAGGAATAAGTATGGGCTACCCCGACAGTTAGTGTATCTATTCCGATGGTCGCAATCCTTTAATATATATAGTACATATATAACAACGGGTATTTATTGACGGATGTGTCTGTCGGTATATGTTAAGACTTTTAACGAGGATTTTGTCTGTCAGTATATGTTAAGATTTTTAGCTACGATTTTGTCTGTCGGTATAGGTCTCATTTAGATCTGTATACTATACTTATACCAGCGGTTTTTCCGTCGGTATAGGTTTAATAGGCATTTATTTTTATTTTAATTATTAAAATTACTAATATTATTATAATAAAATTTGTTTGATATTTTAAAAGAAAAAATATCCAATTTAATCTTCGAATAAAACAAGAATGTAACACATAATAACTAAAATACGTACGAGTGTATTCAAGCAAAAGAAATGTGCAAGCAAATAACATACATAATAAAAGCTAAACATAATTCGAAGATCCTTCTCTACTGTGTGCTCGGATCATTTCTATTTGTATTTTGTTGATTTGTTGAAGGCAATGATCGACTAACACAATTAATTGTCACTGAAGCACTGCCAGCATCAGGAGTTGCCTAAAATAAGTAATGAAAATAATAACTTTAAATAAGAAAATAAAATATTTTGTATACCTCTGTATCAATCATCCAAAGCAAAGTATCCATATCAGGCACATGTAGATATGTACATTGTTGTTGAAAGTAGAGTAGAAAGTAAGTTTCAAAAAGTTTTTCTAATTTTGCAACCATAGATTTTAACCCTTTCATTTCTTCAGCATTTTGGACTGGTTGTGAAGGTTAAGATTCCTGAGAAGAACGAGTGTGAACTGCCCCTACACAACGAACATGTCCTCTTCTTTTCGGTCCCTTAACTTGAGCGAACACATCATTTGACCACGAAATTTGTGATATATTCTCAGAAGAAGAACTTTCATTTTTCTTCTCTCGAATATGTTCCTAAAATATAAGCAAGTTAAACATATTATCATAACTATATTATATTTTTTCAAAGCACATATACAAGACTTAGTAATAATAAATTATCACAACAACTGCAGCCCTGGAATTTAAGATACTTTTATCTTTGCGTGTACGAGATCGAATATAGACATCAGCTTGTGTTGGTGGGATTCTGTTAGATTCCGCAGTCTGACATTTATAAAATAAAGTGAGATATTAGAAACAATTATTATTATTATTATTATTATTATTATTATTATTATTATTATTATTATTATTATTATCATTATTGTTGTTGTTGTTATACGAATCAATGGTAATAATAAAGAAAATTATACGCATCAAGTCTTCAACAATCCTAGGGAAAGATCTTGTTCCTGTACAATGTGGTTCATCTAACTTTGACCTATTTGATCTATTTGTGGCACTTTGTTCCTATTTGAATTATAAGTAATAAATTGTTAATAAAAATTAAAATATTAGAGTTAGAGAAATTATAAAAATGTAGCATTTTACCATCGCCTTTAAGGACAACCAATATTCAACAAGTGTATTCAATTGATCCAAATTCACTCGTAGATCCTTGTAATTTTTGACGATTTACTCTACAGTTTGGTTCTCATCAAATATTTGAGATTCCAATTCATTTTTCAACTGCCTCCATTTTGTATTCAAATCTGAGAGAAACCATTTCTTAACATGTTTCAATATAGCTTCGTCAACGCCTTCCTCCGAATCAAATAGTTGAAATTGAAAATTTTAACTATATTAACAAAATAAAATATGAATGTCATAATGAAAAAACAGAAAACCAAGAAATATATGATGCGGCTTATAAATATATATGATATGAATGTCAAATACAAAGCAACCACTATACTTTCAATATTGGAATTTAGAAGGAATAAATCCTAACTCTTACATTATGGAAGAGAACATACATCGATCGTGAATCACATTTCTTCTTTTTTATTGTTCGGCATCTCATGCCAATTCAAATAACTAATTGGCGCAAACTCAGCCTTTCGCACCATCGTTCCACTGAATCGACATAAACAAGTTAATTCTTCCTCCATAGGTTGATATAAGTTGTTAACTTTGACATTAACACATTGTCCCTCAAGTAGCTCCCAAATATCCGTCATAAGTGTTACTCATCGAACTTTCTTACGGTTAATGTTCTCTACAAAAAATATGCATAATTACAAATGACATTCAAACAAAGAATTGTATTTAAACCTTTGATTTGAGGTGAGAATATCATACCTGATGAGGGTTGTGATTGTTCTTCATCGGATTGTTTTCCACCTACTCCTCGAACATCTTTAGATTGTTGAGATTGTTGCACTTGAGATTGTTCCGGATGCTGCAAAAATGTTGCTTGTTGTTCTTCACCTTGAGCACGAGATTCAAAGTTTCTGATTGTTGAAACAATGTTAAGACGTTTTCGTTTCGCCATATTGTTTAAAATCCTACAAAATTCAATCTAAAACATGAGTAAACCCATATTGCTAAAGATAAATTGGAGTGGAAACAACTAAATAACACAACTAGATACATACATTAGAGTGGTAGAAACATCTTATTGTCAGCAAATCTAGTATTAACAACAGCATCACAATAAAATAGAAAAAACACAACAAGTACAAGAGTACCAATTTCAGATTCAGAATTAACAATAAAGTATCACATTCAATTAATAAGAAGTTCTCGTTTTGTAATTGCATTACAAAGGTCAACAAAAGATGACACCAAATCCATTAACCCATAATTACAATAGAACAAGTACAAAAGAAGACATATAACTCTAAAATATGTCTTCTCCATTTTCTTCATTAACTTGATCTTCCTCTATATTTTCATTTTTTAAAACTGGAGTGACATACAACCCATTACCACCAACATCATTTCTAATCTAACTTGATATACTAGTGTCGATAGAATCATCCAAAATCAATTGTTCATGTTCCTCATCTTTGTCAAAGGATGATGCAACACCCATATCGAACACATCTATAAGCTTAGCATGTTTGACGATTTTCCAACTGGGTTGTGTTTCATCCTTAACAAAGTAAACTTTCTTAACTTGTGATGCTAGCACAAATGGGTCATCAATTAGATTGTTTCCTCTATACGCCAAATGCGAGAAATTCACAAGCATGAAACTAAATTTATCCTTCTTACAACCTCTATTGATATCAACCCAATCACATTTAAACAATACAACTTTAAATCGACCTTAATAATTCAATTCAACAATATCTTTCAAAGCCCTATAATAGTTAACTTCTCCTTCAATAGGTTGTTTGTCTCTTGCAGTTTCATAACTCCATGTCGTACTCGTAACAACAACTCCACTACTTTGAGTTTCAAGGTTTTTTCTCTTCTTGTTTTATGAAACCTAAAGCCATTTATCATGTAGCCATTGTATCTCTTAACAACTTCAGTTGGACCTCGAGCAAGCCACTTAACTACATCGACGACACTTGAATGTACTTATCAATCTAAGAGTGCAACATATCTAGTCGTGATTTATAAGTGTCCTTATTCTTCCCCTCTTTTCCAATCAATGTTTCAAGAATATTATCACAAATGTTCTTCTCTATATGCATCATAAGTCGAAAAATAGAAAAATAAGTAGAAAATGGTGATAACAAGGGTTGTTTATCCATGGCCTGCCCCAGCCCTACCCTTCTGAAAAAGGAATATACAAATACAAACTTCATATGTACTTTATAGTTATATAAAATTACAATTTGCAGGTTCACAACCCTGAAAACATGTTGGGTAATGGATATATCCCTCGACTCAGCCTCTAGTGATTTCACTGGAACTAAAGGCGAAACAATATATGTATATGTTGATGTTTAGAGTTATATATGCATACAATTGTATATAGTGATTGGATTAGGCGAAAATCCTCAGCTGATCCATCACTCTAACGTTTTCTTAATAACACTTCATTTCTCAAGTAGAGAAAATCACAATCAATTTCAATCCAAAAATAGAAAAATAAAGGGGAAAAGTCTAATTAATCAAAACCATAATATCCAAAAAAAAGATCGATTCGTAAAATACCTACAAGAGAAAAAGATTTGCTTAAAAAATTCCATCTAATTAGGCGAAAAAACTAAATTTAACAAACCATGCTGTAATTGAACTAAAGCCAGAGAACAATGCAGGACCATCCGTGCAGTAGACCTAGAAACGAAGGCTAAATGACTCCTACCATTGGAGGTTTGGAGACGAGATGAGCGATGGAAACGACTACCGTCGACGAGCGCGAGAGAGGAGAGCTATATGGAGGGACTAGCATCGAGTATGAGAAAGATAATTTCTAATTCTAGGGATTTCAATTTTTGGGTGAACTCTATGCTGCGTACATTTTTAACCACCCTATACCGACAGACACAATAACTGTCGATATACAATATACTTATAAAGACAAACTATTTAAACCGTTGGTATACTCTATAACCTATACCGACACACATAATCAACCGTCGTTATATGGTTTACCTATGCCAAAGGATGTTGTAGTGCGACAGTATAAATTAAATCTATACCGATGATTCATTCTTTTCCGTCGGTATAAATGCTGCCTATAACAACAAATACTTTATCCGTCAGTAAATATCAAAACTTTTATCGACACTTCTTTAGCCGTCAATATATGTATTGTATACCAGCGAGTTATGTCCGTCGGTATAGACACGTGTTTATATATGTACATTATTTTGAAGTGGATATAAAAAATTATTCAAGGACCAATTTGAAAAGGTAAATAAATTTTTAAGTACTCAAAAGTCTCACACATGAAAAGAATTTTAAATCTAAAAATCATTTCAAAGAATTTTAAATCTAAAAATCATTTCAAAGTCAAAACTTAAACTCCAAAATGTTTTCTAAGTGTTTCAAAGCCAAACTTAACTAAATCGCCAGGCGTATCGATACGCCTATAGCGTTTCGATATGACTTTTGGCTACTAGAATTTTAAGTGAACATACCGTTTCAATACGGCTTAGCATGTTTCGATACGGTGTTCTGATACGGCCTTGTCCGCTTCGATACGACCTTCAACATGGGATGTTTTAAACTTATGAGTTTCGGTACAGGTCGAAGGCGTACCGATCCTCAGTTTCGGTATGACACGTCAGCGTAGCGATACGGGGTCTTAAGATTTTTAAAATCTTTGCATTAAATTTTAGACTGTTGAATGTTAGTTAAAGCTTCAAAAGTCAGCTATACCGTATCGATACAGATTATGTCTGTTTCGATACGCCTTTGTAAAAACAAGCTATCAGTTTCGATACGCCCTTTAAGCGTACCGATGCATTTTCCAATGACTTTTTCCTCATATTCTAGTGAGCAAATATCATATCGATACGACCTAGCCATTTCGATACGCCTTCCCGCATATCGATACATCTTCCCACATATCGAAATGTCTTCCCGCGTATCGATACATCTTTCCACATATCGATATGCCTTCCCGTGTATCGATACGCCACTTCATTTACTCTTGCAACGTCTAGTTTCTAACTTACAGGTACCAAATAGGGCTCTCGTATACCGATACGCCCTGCCTGAGAAGTGCATTTATTATGGAAAAATGGTCTTCAACGACTCTATTTATGATCTCAACTAACTAAACGGTTAGAGATCAATGAGGGCATATAAAAGCAAGCCTCGAAAGCTACATCAACAACTATTGATCAAGTGAAAAGCATTCAAGCAAAAATCCAACCTCTTTGAGCCTTTTAGAATCAAACCCTTGTACCCAACTTATATAATTTTATTGTAATCCTTTATTTCAAGTTTAGGGAGAGTGCACTTGTAAATTAGGCAAAATATTAGCCTTTTGAGAGGTCAATTTCAATTTGCCACAACTTCTTGTAAAAGAGTGATCTTGATCAAGCATTGGGTAGAAAGCTTGATCGAATTGTAACGGTTTCCTCCTAAGCCTAGAAAAGGGGATGAATTCATTAATGAATTGTTTGAAATCCTCAGTGGGAAGCTAAGGTAGTGGATGTAGATCTTGTTAGAAGCTTGAACCACTCTAAATCTCGTCTATCATTTTTATCATTTCAATTTCCTCCCTTCAATTTTTTAATTGCCAATTCACCCCCTCTTGGCCATTTGCCATCGATTGATCATCTAAACAGGTTTCTTAGTTACCAAGTACTTTAGCTACTTTGCAGAGATGAGTTTTGTAGGATATTGAAAGAGATTTTGGTGAATATATATATATATATATATATATATATATGAAATTTCATGTATTTGTGCTCTTAGGAGAGAGTTAGGGCCTTTCTATAGCCTTAGAGCCTTTTTAGTGTCAAAATTTGCTTGAATTTGATTGATTCGCATGCTCTTGTGATTTTGCTCTTTTATGCATCTATGCTTGTTGCTAGGGGGTATGTATCTGTTCTAGTCGATATATGTAGTTTATATGTCATATACATTCATTTTGATTTGATTAAAATCGAATTTTTGAACTATTTGTTGCCTAAAATACATATTATGGCACAAGTGTATCGAAACGACCCTTCGCGTTTCGATACGGGTTCTTGGACGTGTTTCGATACAAGCAAGCCTGCACTGATACGATCACATGTTTTGGTACGAATTAAACAACGTTTCGATACACGGTTTTGATACGCCATGTGGCGTATCAGTACGCACCGTTGTTGGGAGTTTAAATGAGCATTAAAGACCAAATTTCACTTTAATTTAAACACTCATTTTTCTCAAAACCCTAATACAATTTTTTCCTATAAAATCCTATCAAATCCTTTATTTTCCACACAATCTTTTGAGGGTTTTAATTTTTCAAATCAAGCATAAGCTATATCATCAAGTTTGGTGCATCATTATCGCTTCATTCATCCTAAATTCCATATTCAAGGTTGTTGAGTGTGTAAAAGTTATTTACACCCTTTTTAACCCATATTTCTGCTGCATTCAAGCATTATTCATTGCATTTAGGTTAGTTTACAGCAAAACATCACAAATATATTAAAAGGCACAGATTCTACTAAGAATGGTTGTTTTTGCAAGTTGCTGCCGTAGCAGACGGAAAGGGCAGGCGCTGGGCAGTGAAGCAGAAGAGCTGAACTGGACAAGCAGTCAAAGAGGACGACGCTACCATGGTTGTTGCCGTGACAGCAGAGGACGACAACAATTTTGTGGAGAAGAAGCAAAGTGGACCTCGACAGATAGAGAAAATTCAGCCCGTCTGTCGTGTGAAAACCTTATATTTTTCCAAGCCCTAGATCAAAAGATATGTCAAGCCCAAAGTTCAAGGAGAGAAAATCCCAAGCAAGGAGATGACGGCTGAAAAGTAGATTCCTTGAAGATTTAGTCTTTATTAGAATCATACTTTCAATTAAAGTTGTATTCTTGCTAATTTAGATAACTTGAGCCCAAAGCTTATATAAGAGCATGTATTTTAACCTAGGAGGGCATAACCGATGACCCTACCTTCTTCCCAAAAACTCTAGTCGTTTCCCTTCCCACAACATGTTCTAAATTCCCCCTAGGGCCACGGGTTGATTTGTAAAGTAGTTGCAAGGGTTGTTTTGTTTTAGGAATTTTCAGTTCAATAAAATAAACTTCAAGTTCTCTTATTTTGGTTATTAATATCTTGCAAGAGCATCAGGAGAGAATTGTGAGGTTATCTATTTACTTAGCATCGGGAGAGTTAAGTATACGAAAGAAATAAGAGTCAAGTTCTCTTATTTTGGTTGAACTATCTCGGGCCTAGGGATAGGACGAGGTTAAGTGGATAAAGAAGAATTCATACACATCGGTGTTCATCCTTCGATTCACGTCGGGAGGTATCATCAAAGACGTGATCATCAACAGACTTGGACCTAGGGATAGGCCAAGGCACATCTGGGATTCTTGCCAAAATTGAAGTACTGAGTTGAGTGTTGTTGTCGCGACAATCAACGGACTGCTGCCGCGACGGGTGACGACGACAGAACTGGATTTCCTAAATTCTGCAATACCTGCACTACTGAGCAATTCAATACCAGCCCATTCTCTCTATCTTGATATCTCTACTCTTTTATTTATGTTTACTTTATTATTTTCGTGACAACTTCTCAAATATTTTCTTTACTTTCGTGCAGTGAATTAAGGTGAAGCTATTAGCCCAATCCCTGTGGAGACGATATCCGATACTTCGTATCACTTTACTACTTGATCCGTGTACACTTGCACTACCATTGCGATAGACTCTTTTACACGTAACAAGTTTTTGGCGCCGTTGCCGGGGATTGGTAACATAACTCTACCTTTTCTTTTATTGCACTCTTCGTTTTTATTTTATTTTTATTTTTATTTTTCTGTTTTTCTTTGGTGCATTCAACTCTTGCTTTTCACAAGGTTACTTGTTTATGCGCAGATCAAATCGAGGTAAAGATCCCGAGTATCAATTAGATCCGAAAATCGAACGTTCATTCAATCTCAAGAAACAACTTCGTCGCTTACTAGCCAGGAACGAGTACCTTGAGGAACAGCTAGAGAAGATGGCCCACAATGGAAACGACCCGCCTGTCGGCGATATTATACCGCCTGCCAGCAACCCTGCTGCCGCTGCCGGACGACGGTCCTGTCGTGACTACATGTTGAACGTTCATGTAGAATTGGAAACCACGCTGCCGGACATAGATGTTGACAACTTCGAGCTGAAACCTGTCATGTTTAGCATGATTAACAATGCTGGTCAATTCAGTGGTGCTGTTACAGAGGATGCTAGGGAGCATCTCAAAACGTTCCAGGAGATCTGTGGTTCGTTTAGACTGCCAGGAGTTAATCCGGAGATACTGAGGCTTCGGTTATTTCCTCACTCATTGAGGGATAGAGCAAAGACTTGGTGGAATAAACTTACGCCGGGTTCAATAAGAACTTGGGCAGATTTATCTCGTGAATTTTTATCTCATTTTAATCCTTCGCATTTATCTGAGCGATTACGTAATGAAATTGCTACTTTTCAACTGGAAGATGACGAGCCGATGCACGAGGCCTGAGACAGATTTACCACTCTTCTACGGAACTGCCCAATGCATGGATTCCCCGTCTAGAATCAGGTAACAAAGTTTTATAATGCTGCCAACTTACAAACTCGTATTCGAATTGATTTAGCAGCGAACAGACTATTATTGGATAAAGATACAGACGAGGCAATGCAAGTTTTGAAAAATCTGGCCAAGAATGAGGAGCAGTTTCCGACAGCAAGAAGAGGGGGTAAACGAGTACTAGTTGTCAAGGATTATGAGGCCGACAGCACGATGAAATCACAGGTAGCATTCCTTACTAAAGCAATGAAAATGTTATTAAATGATGATGCACAACATGGATTTGCTGTTGAGGAGATATGTGAAATCTGTGAGGGAAATCATAGTTCGGATGAGTGTCCTATACAGTTAGAAGAGGGAAAGTATTTTGGAAACTACAAGCCGAATTACAACTCCAACAACTATAATCCCAACTAGAAGAAGGATCCCAAGTTTTCTTGGAGTAATCCTAATAATGCCCTGAATCCTCAAGCACACAATCAGAATCAGGGAGGACCTAGATTGCTGACGCGACAACAACTGCCGCCGCAACAACAGCAACAGCAGCCACCAGCTGCCACGAGCAGTATACTGGAACAGACTCTGGCCACTTTTATGTCTCAGACAGGTACTTATATTGAGAATATGAATCAGTTTGTCAAGAAAAAAGAGATATTCATGGATAAAACATAGATGCAGATGACAAATCATGAAGCTACTCTGAAATCTTTGGAGACACAAATAGGTCAGGTTTCCCAACATATTAAGCCGAGGCAGACTGGAGGATTTCCTAGTAATACTGAAAATGCTAGACAGCCCACACATGAGCAATGTAAGGCCATTACTACTAGGAGTGGGAAGAAATTACCAGGGCCGGAAAAGGAAGCTGAAACAGTAAGAAAATCAACCTTGGACAGACCTGTCAAGGAAGCTGCCCCGACAGGTAACAAATAGACTGCTGTCGATGGGCCTGTCACGACAGCAAAAGCGACAGAGGAGAAAAACGATGAACCTAAACCTCCTCAGATTCGTATGCAGTGGGAAGGACGTATTGCTGATTATCGTCCCCCGCCACCTTTTCCTCAACGGATACAACAAGCAAAGCAAGAATCTCAACTCAAAAAGATTTATGATATTTTTAAGCAGGTTCATATTAATATTCCGCTGTTAGATGTCATTAGGGAAATGCCCGGTTACGCCAAATTTCACAAGGATGTCATGTCAAAGAAATCTAAACTTGGGGAATTTGAAACGGTTAAGATGATAGAAGGTTGCATGAGTATTCTTCATCGGCAGCCACCCTAGAAAAAGAAGGATCCGGGGAGCTTCATCATACCTTGTGTAATCGGAGACAAATATGTGGGTAAGGCACTTTGTGATCTTAGTGCTAGTATTAATTTAATGCCAAAATCTGTTTTTCAGAAATTAGGTATTGGAAAGGCGCGACCCACGACAGTAATTCTGCAGTTGGCAGACCGCTCTTACATTCATCCGGAAGGAAAAATCGAAGATATTCTGGTAAGAGTGGATACATTTATTTTTCCTGCTGACTTTCTTGTTTTAGATTGTGAGGCAGACGAAAACGCACCAATCATCCTTGGGCGACCCTTCTTAGCCACGGGAAGATCATTGATTGATGTGGAAAAAGGAGAACTCATCATGAGAGTAAACGATCAAGAAATTAAGTTGAATGTTCTCCAAGCTATGAAGCATGCTGATGCAGACGAGGAATGCAAGGCTATCACTGAAGTTACCCTTGATCAACCCTGCATCAGGTCGGGCTGTCACGACATCAAAATTGGTCACTGTCGCGGCAGCCACCTACAGGACTGTCACGACAGCACCGACGACAGCAACTCCTCTGAAGCCGATAAATCTGATACTGAAGATCAGGAGGAGGTAAACTGGATAGGCAATCGTCCAGGTAAGTTATTCGAACCTTTGAATTATACTTCGGATAACCATGCAATCCAAAAGCCATCTACTGTTGAGCCATCTGCCTTAGAACTGAAGCCCCTGCCAGGGCAGCTAAAATATGCTTTTCTTGGTTCAAATGATACGTTGCCCGTAATCATCTCTTCTAAGCTGCCGCAGGAACAGGAACAACAGCTAATAGGGATGCTGCGGCAGAACAAAAAGGCAATTGGATGGACGATAGCCGATATTCAAGGCATTAGTTCGGCGTTATGCATGCACAAAATCCTTCTAGAGGAAGATCATAAGCCGATTATAGATGCACAAAGGCGGCTAAACCATGCGATGAAAGAGGTGGTGCGTAAAGAGATAATCAAATGGTTAGATGCTGGTATTATTTACGCCATCTCCGATAGCAAATGGGTGAGCCCTGTGCAATGCGTTCCAAAGAAAGAAGGAATGACCGTGGTAACCAATGAAAACAATGAGTTAATCCCAACCAGGACTATAACCGATTGGAGGGTTTGTATGGACTATCGGAAGCTTAATAAAGCTACCCGAAAAGACCACTTTACTTTACCCTTTATTGATCAAATGTTTGATAGATTAGCGGGTAAACCTTACTATTGTTTTCTTGATGGTTATTCAGGGTATAATCAAATTGCTATCGCACCGGAAGATCAAGAAAAGACGACTTTCACATGCCCCTACGGAATGTATGCTTTTAGGAGGATGCCATTTGGATTATGCAATGCACCCGCCACCTTCCAAAGGTGCATGATGGCCATATTCTCCGATATGGTGGAGGACTTCCTTGAAATATTTATGGATGATTTTTCAGTCTTTGGAGACGATTTTGAGAGCTGCCTAGGCAATCTACAAAAGGTACTTGAAAGATGTGAAAAAGCAAACCTGGTCTTAAATTGGGAAAAATGCCACTTTATGATGGATGAAGGAATAGTCCTTGGCCATAAGATTAGCTGCCGTGGCATAGAAGTCGATAGAGCCAAAATAGAAGTGATCGAAAAGCTGTCGCCGCCGACCACAGTCAAGGGTATTAGAAGTTTCTTGGGACATGCTGGTTTTTATCGGAGATTCATTGCAAATTTCTCAAAAATCACCAAGCCTTTATGTCATCTTTTAGAGCAGAACCGACCCTTTGACTTAAAAGAAGAATGTACTGAAGCATTCAAGGTTCTGAAGGAAAAACTGGTAACAGCCCCAATAGTACAGCCACCAGACTAGACACAGCCATTTGAGATTATGTGTGATGCTAGTGACTATGTTGTCGGGGCAGCACTTGGGCAGCGGAGAGATAAATTATTTCATGTCATATATTATGCCAGCAAGACATTGAATGGCGCCCAAGTGAACTACACCACCACAGAGAAGGAGTTATTAGCTGTGGTGTTCTCCATTGACAAGTTTCGTTCTTACATTCTTGGAACGAAGGTAATAGTGCACACATACCATTCTGCCCTGAAGTATTTGTTCGCGAAAAAGGATGCAAAGCCTCGATTGATACGGTGGATCCTGCTATTGCAAGAATTCGACCTTGAAATCAAGGACAAAAAAGGGACAGAAAATCAGGTGGCAGATCACTTGTCAAGGTTGGAGAAGGGACAAAGTGTAACGCCCCGGTTTTGGGCTTAGGAGTTTTGAGCGTTGACCGGTTGGTCAAAGTGCTGTTCGAATCTAAAGAGGTGAATTTAGGAAAGCCTAGTTCGGGTTGCATTAAAAATATGGAAAAATGTTCTAAAATCATCTTTTAATATAATTAAGTGAACTGTGAAATCAATTTTGGAAAATGAGTTTTGGAAGTGTGACATTTTGGCTAGTGACCAAAATGTAATTTTCGCAAGTTTGGTGGCTGTTTTATAAAGGGTTGAAACTTTGAATCTTTAAGGAGCTATTTACCCAAAGGGAGTTTCTCCAGATTTTTCTAAGATATTTTAAGTCTAAAATCTGATTTTAAAGGTTATTAAAATTGGAGGGAAGCCATTTGGCTATTTTCTTAACTAACTTTCCAATTTTCTTTCTCTCATTTTCTCTCAACCCAAACACTACTTTTCCAGAGAATTGGATCTGATTTCTTCACCTAAATCCCTCCTTTCAACTCTCATTTGATTCCTAATCATTGTATCTTCAAAACCTCTTCAATTGCTAAGTGTTTCAACAAGGATTTTGATTGCAAAAAGAGGAGAAACTCAAGTTTGGAGGTAAGAACGTCCTTCTCCTCTAAACTATCAGTTCTTTACTGAAATTCCTAAGTTTTCAATCCTAAATTGATGTTTAATTAAAGGCTTTTAAGTTGATTAATGGATCTTGGCTTATTATGCAAGATTTTGATGGTTTTTGATGATTTTCGTTAGATCTGATTAATCTGTGATTTGAGAGGTGTTTTTGATGTTAAATGATCTCTAATTTGATATGGAATTGAGTTTTGATTGATGCAATCCCGGATAGGTTGAGTTTCCTAAGTTTAGCTTGTGTTTCAAGGTTGTTTTTGAGGTGATCTTGGTGATCTGTTGTTGCTGGAGGTATAAGGATGTTAATAGGTTGTTTTTAGATGTGTTATGATGTTTATAGAAGTGAGGTTTTTCTGGTTTATGGCTGGGCTTTGTTTAGAAGTGGTTTGGATGCATTTTCGGTTGTGTTTGGTGGCCGAAAATGGAGGTTGGATGAGAGCAGCGAGTTTAGGTGCTTTCATTGAAGCAATTAATGCATGATGATGCATTAATCCTCTGCTTTGATGTGTTGAAACAGGGGAGGCATCTTTGGATCCAAGAGTGTTTGATCCGGAAGCTTGATTTGGTGCTTTGGCTTGAAGCAAAGTGGAAATCGGTGAGTGCATTTGTGGAAATTGGATTTTCAGCTTTAAAACCAAGGTTTGAAGGTTTTGGGAGCTTAGTTTAAGTCTAAACAACTTTGCTAAGCTCAAGTGTAAGTTTTCGGATTTTCTCTCTAGTGGTGGCCATGATTTTATTGTGATGCAAAATGATGATTTGCATGTTTTAATTACTGTTTTGAAAGCATGTTTTAGCATGGTTTTTGCTGATGATGTAAGCCATATGTTGAAGGTAACTCTAGGTAGGAGTTCCTTGCTTTTGTACATTGAAATAATGTGGTTTGATGCTTTGAAATGCATGATGAAAATGGCTTGGTTTAATGCTTTAAAACAGTGGATTAAATGATGAAAATGATGTATATTGGCAAGTGATGTTTTGAAAAGGTTAAGGTCACTAAGGTGGTTAAAAGTCCTTGAGTGAGCCTTGTTATTTAAGAACATCAAGGTGGTTAAAAGTCCTTGGATGATTCTTGTTGCGGACACTAAGGTGGTTAAAAGTCCTTAGGTGATCCTTTCCATGGTGTTTAAAAGTCCATGGGGCCATGGTGTTTAAAAGTCCATGGGGCCAAGGTGTTTAAAAGTCCTTGGGGCCAAGGTGTTTAAAAGTCCTTGGGGTGATTCAAGCTTTGGACACAAAGGTGGTTAAAAGTCCTTGTGTGGTCCTCATTCATGGTGTTTAAAAGTCCATGGCCAAGGTGTTTAAAAGTCCTTGGGGCCAAGGTGTTTAAAAGTCCTTGGGAAGTTGATGAACTTGTTTTAAGAAATGGAATTTATCACTTGAGCCAATATGACATGTTAAGTATATTGTGAAGCATGAGATGCTTGTTTTAATGTTTATGTTGAAGCATGGGATTGCTTGTTTTAAGTATGCTTTGAGCATGTGCAAAGGTTGATTTTAAGCATGATTTATAAATGTTTTAAATTGCATTATTGAATGGTTTTTAAAGAGCATGCCTCACTAAGCTTTTGCTTACGCTCTCTACGTTTTCCTTAATTCAATAATGCATAGCATTTGAGTACCTTGAGGGGCAGCAAGAAGGCAAGAATTCAAGTGCAAGTAAAGCTCAATGTATGGAAGGTTTTTGTTAAACATTTTAGCTTTTGGGTAATTTGGCAATGGGGGACCAATGTGTATGTTTTGGGAGGTGTTTGGAACTCCCTAAGTATGTTGAATGATGTTTTGAATGCTGGTTTTTGAATTGGATCATTACATGCTTGTTTTGGAAGTTTTGTGCTTGAATAGCTAGCTTGTGTAGGAAGCATGCCTATAGAATTGGGGCTTTTTGCATATGATGTTAGATTGTTGATTTGATGATGCCTATAAGTCATATATATGTTGAATTGTATGCTGGTAAAGTTTGGTGACATTTGGAGTATGTTTGAATGATAAATTGCATGTTTGGAATGCCATTTTGCTGCAATCTGTGCAGGCGTTTCGGAACAGTATGCACCGTTTCGGAACGGGTGCCTTACATGAACCCAGGCGTCCGAAACGGTATGTACCGTTTCGAAACGGTTGGGTCTCTGCCAAGCCTACGTTTCGGAACCCGTTGCGGAACGGCCCGTGTTTCGGAACGGGGTCTACCTGTTTCGGAACGGTCGACCGTTGGGGGCTGACATTGGCAGTTATATGTTTTGAATGGTTTGCGTTTTGGTCCTGAAACTTGTTTGTTCAATTGCATGAGCTTGGGAAGTCCTTTTGAGCTGAAATTTCACAGAGAAGCATGAAACCTGATTAATTTCAAGTTGGTAACTTTAATTTGGGTTAAGTCCTTTTAATTATCAAAAATTACAATTTGGTCCCTAAAGTTGTAATTTGTTCAATTGGGTCCCTGTTTGATCTCTGATGTTTGTGATCTTTGAGTATGATGTTGGTGTGATCACAATTAGGACTAATGTGCATCTAGACAAGATTAAAAAGAAAAAAAAGGGTCGTTAATCAAGGTTGACTTTCGGGTTGACTTTGGTTTTCCCCGTGTGACTTTCTTAATTCGGGTCAACCGTCTAGGCCGGGTTAAGGGGGTTACATTTGGTGGTATCAGAGCTGAGTTCTCGAGTAGTTGGGAATGAATGTATGCATGATTGAAGTATGTTTGTCTTGTATGCTTGTTGTGTGAAAGCATGTTCAGTGGCTTGAGATGTTGATGCAATTGAGATGTATGCTGTGATGTTGCATGTTGAGGGTACCCATTGCCAAACAAAAGCTAATGAAATGATGTTGATTTTGAATGAAATTGAGCTTGAATACTTGGATTGCTTACCTTGCTGGGCCTGACTTGTTTTATTTTGCATTGTTATTGCATGGTAAAAGTATGGCACCACGTAGCGAGTTAAGAGGTAGTGTGCGAGCTACGGCTCCCAATGAGAACGAGAATGAAGAGAACACGGGTAGTGCTGTGTTACCCCCTCCTCCGCCTGGTGGTGGTGCTAGAGGTGAAAGAGCTGAAGCTGCAGCTGGTGCTGGAGCTGCTGGACCAGAGGTTGGTCAGGGGCAAGCTATGCCTGATATGTCGATGCTGGTACAAGCTATTGCGGGTGCTTTTCGAGCAGCAGTAGCTGGAGCTCAAGGAGCTGGGCATCAGGGAGATGCTGGTGTTAGACTACCTTTGGAGCGTTTGCGCAGTCTTGGTGGGACTGAGTTCAGGGGTATGTCTGCTGAGAGTTCGGAAGCTTGGCTAGAGAGTACCAAGCGTATCTTGGGTCAGATGAGCTGCACGGATGTGCAAAAGTTGGGATGTGTTGTGTCCTTGCTGCAGGACGATGCATATACGTGGTGGACGACCACCATAGCTGGGATGGCTGAAGCTGATGTTACTTGGACATTCTTTCATAATGTGTTCAAGAGGAGATATCTTGGAGTGAGATATCTGGATGAGAAAAAGCGTGAATTCATGTCTCTTACCCAAGGGAGCATGAGTGTGGCTGAGTATGAAGTGCAGTTTGTGCGACTCAGTCAGTATGCACCGGAGCTGATACCTTATGAACGAGCAAGGTGCGAGAGGTTCCGTTATGGTCTTGTGACGGATGTAAAGATGTATGTGCTGGCCACTGAATATGATGATTTTGATGTGTTGGTGGGCCGAGCCAAGGATATTGAGATGAACTTGGGTTTATCTGCGAAAGGTGCTGGAGCGAGTTCTGGCAAGAGAGCTGCTGAGTTTAGTTCCGGAGGTGGACGGAACAAGAGGGGACGTGATCAGAAGTATCAGTCCTCAGCCAAGAGAGGTGGTGGTGCACCTGCTAGGGGTGGTTATGCTAGAGCTGATCCTAGTGCTTGTTGGATCTGTGGTTCTCGTGGCCACATGAAGCGTGACTGTCCTAGTGCTGTGAGGGAGGTGCAAGCTCCTGTTGCGGCAGCTGGTAATGGATGCTGGAATTGTGGTTCTGTTGACCATCTGAGGCGAGATTGTCTGAGGTTGGCTGGTGGCCAAGAGCGTGCTCCTGTTGTTGCTGCACCGCAGAGAAGTCGTGGGCGCGGCCGTGGTAATTTCCAGAGGCGTGAGGAAGGTGGCCGTGGAGTAGCCCATGTTGTGGCTATTCAGCCTGAGGGTGGAGGCCAAGCTAGGGTGTATGCTCAGCGCGAGGGAAGGAATGATGCAGATGTGATTGCAGGTACCTTTACTTTGCAGTCCTTGTCATTGCTTTCTTTGATTGATTCTGGATCTACGCATTCATACATTTTGCGTGAGCATGCTGAATTGCTTGGTTTGCCTGTTGAGTCTTTGGATGTTGGTGTTCGTGTCACTAGTTCTTTTGGTAAAACTGTTGTGACTCGAAAGCTTTATAGAAGGTGTCCTTTGGTTGTTCAAGAACATGTCTTTCATGTTGAACTTATGGAGTTGCCCTTTTATGGTTTTGATGTGATCCTTGGTATGGATTGGCTTGCTGAGCATCGTGCTGTGGTAGATTGTGAGAATAAGCGGGTTTCGCTTAAGCTTGCGGATGATTATGAAGTTGTTGTGGTTGGTGAGAATGTGAAGTTTCTTGCTAATGTTGTGTCTACCTTGGAGGCGAGTAGGATGCTGAGGCAAGGTTGCGAAGCTTATCTAGCTTTTGTGATGAATCCTAGCTCTAAGGAGTTGAGGGTGCAAGATATCAAGGTTGTGAAGGAGTTTCCTGGTGTTTTTCCTGAGGAGTTGCCTTGTTTACCTCCTAATCGCGAGGTGGAGTTTGGAATTGAGCTGTATGAGAATACAACTCCTGTGTCCATTACTCCCTATAGAATGGCACCTAAGGAGCTGAAGGAGCTGAAGACGCAGTTGCAAGAGCTGCTAGATCGTGGTTTTATCCGGCCGAGTGTGTCGCCTTGGGGTGCTCCTGTCTTGTTTGTGAAGAAGAAAGATGGCACTATGAGGATGTGCATTGATTACCGTCAGCTGAACAAGTTGACTATCAAGAATCGGTATCCTTTGCCGAGGATTGATGATCTCTTTGATCAATTTCGGGGAGCTGATGTGTTCTCTAAGATTGACTTGAGGTCAGGGTATTATCAGTTGAAGGTGAAGGATGTGGATGTGCCTAAGACAGCTTTCAAGACAAGGTATGGGCATTATGAGTTCCTTGTGATGCCGTTTGGTTTGACAAATGCTCCTGCTGCTTTCATGGACATGATGAATCGTGTGTTTCATGAATACCTGGACAAGTTCGTTGTGGTGTTCATTGATGATATCCTCGTGTACTCGCGTACTGAGGAGGAGCACGAAGAGCATTTGAGGGTTGTGCTGCAAGCTTTGTTGGAGAATCAGCTTTATGCTAAGCTGAGCAAGTGTGAGTTCTGGCTTAAGGAGGTGGTGTTTCTTGGGCATGTGGTCTCAGCTGAGGGGATTCGTGTTGATCCTCAGAAGATTGAGGCGGTGATGAATTGGAAAATTCCTAAGTCTGTTCATGAGGTCCGTAGTTTCCTTGGTTTGGCAGGATACTACCAGAGGTTTGTGGATGGTTTTTCCAAGATTGCTGCTCCTTTGACGAAGCTGTTGCAAAAGGATGTTATGTATGAGTGGACGGAAGTGAGACAGCAAGCTTTTGAGAAGCTGAAGGCGGCTTTGACGCAATCTCCTATCTTGATTCAGCCTGAATCAGGGAAAGAGTTTGTGGTCTATAGTGATGCATCCTATGTTGGTTTGGGGTGTGTGCTGATGCAAGAGGGTAAGGTTGTGGCTTACGCGTCGCGGCAGTTGAAGGTGCATGAGCGCAACTATCCTACGCATGACATTGAGCTGGCTGCAGTGGTTTTTGCTCTGAAGATCTGGAGACATTATCTGTATGGTGAGAAGTGTACTGTGTACACGGATTACAAGAGTTTGAGGTATCTGATGTCTCAGAAGGAGTTGAATCTTAGACAGCGGCGTTGGTTGGAGTTGCTTAGGATTATGATCTGACGATTGAGTATCATCCTGGAAAAGCTAATGTTGTTGCGGATGCCTTGAGTAGAAAGGTAGCTGTTGAGCTGAGGGCTATGTTTGCTAGCTTGAGCATATCGCGAGATGGTGGTCTTGTTGCTGAGTTGCAAGTGAAATCATCTTTGGTTCAGTTGATCAAGGAAAAGCAGTTGTTGGATGATTCCTTGGTGTCTCATGTTCAGGATATCGCGGAGGGTAGACCTTCGGATTTCTGCTTTAATGAGGATGGTGTGCTGTGTTTTGGTAGTCAGATAGTAGTGCCTGCTGATGTTGAGTTGAGGCGTGCTATTCTGACTGACGGTCATAGTAGTCCTTTTGCTATGCACCCTGGTAGTACTAAGATGTATCGTGATCTGCGTGATGAGTACTATTGGGTGGGTTTGAAGAAGGATGTTGCAGAGTTTGTGAGCAAGTGTTTGGTGTGTCAGCGAGTTAAGGCTGAACATCATGATCCTTCTGGTTTGTTGCAACCGTTGAAAATCCCTGAATGGAAGTGGGAGAGGGTTACCATGGATTTTGTATCTGGTTTACCTTTGTCTCCGTCAAAGAAGAATTATGTTTGGGTGATTGTGGATCGCCTGACGAAGTCTGCGCATTTCTTGCCTGTGCATACTACGTTTTCTTTGGATAGGCTGGCAGAGCTGTACATTGCTGAGATTGTGAGGCTGCATGGTGTGCCTAAGTCGATTGTGTCGGATAGGGATCCGAGGTTCACATCGCGTTTCTGGCAGTGTTTGCATCAAGCTCTGGGTACAAGGTTGCATTTCAGTACATCCTATCATCCTCAGTCGGATGGTCAGTCTGAGCGGGTTATCCAGATTTTGGAGGATATGTTGAGATGCTGCGTGATTGAGTTCCAAGGTTCTTGGGAGAAGCATCTGCCTTTGGTTGAGTTCGCTTATAACAATAGTTATCAGGCGAGTATACAGATGGCACCTTATGAGGCTCTGTATGGGAGGAAGTGTAGGACTCCTCTTTGTTGGGCTGAAACTGGTCAAAAGTTGGTTTCAATGCCTGCTTTGTTGAAAGGGACCACCGAGAAGGTGAAGCTCATTTGTGAGAGGTTGAAGGCTGCCTCTGATCGGCAAAAGTCTTACGCGGATTTGAAGCGTAAGGAGATAGAGTATGCGGTGGGTGACCGTGTGTTCTTGAAGGTTTCGCCTTGGAAGAAGGTGATGAGGTTTGGCCGGAAGGGTAAGTTGAGCCCTCGGTACATTGGACCATATGAGGTGGTTGAGCATGTGGGTCCTGTTGCGTATCGGCTGAGGTTACCTCAGGAGTTGGAGAAGATTCATGATGTGTTCCATGTTTCTATGCTCCAGAAGTATAGATCTAATCCTTCGCATGTGATGCCTGTGGAGGAAGTGGTTTTGAATTCGGATTTGACCTATGATGAGGAACCGGTGAAGGTTCTGGATTCGGATAGCAAGGTTCTTCGTGGCAAGACCATTGAGTTGGTGAAGGTGCTGTGGAAGCATCGAGGTGTTGAGGAAGCCACGTGGGAGCGGACACTAAGGTGGTTATTTAAGAACACAGGGTGGTTAAAAGTCCTTGGATGATTCTTGTTGCGGACACTAAGGTGGTTAAAAGTCCTTAGGTGATCCTTTCCATGGTGTTTAAAAGTCCATGGGGCTATGGTGTTTAAAAGTCCATGGGGCCAAGGTGTTTAAAAGTCCTTGGGGCCAAGGTGTTTAAAAGTCCTTGGGGTGATTCAAGCTTTGGACACAAAGGTGGTTAAAAGTCCTTGTGTGGTCCTCATTCATGGTGTTTAAAAGTCCATGGCCAAGGTGTTTAAAAGTCCTTGGGGCCAAGGTGTTTAAAAGTCCTTGGGAAGTTGATGAACTTGTTTTAAGAAATGGAATTTATCACTTGAGCCAATATGACATGTTAAGTATATTGTGAAGCATGAGATGCTTGTTTTAATGTTTATGTTGAAGCATGGGATTGCTTGTTTTAAGTATGCTTTGAGCATGTGCAAAGGTTGATTTTAAGCATGGTTTATAAATGTTTTAAATTGCATTATTGAATGGTTTTTAAAGAGCATGCCTCACTAAGCTTTTGCTTACGCTCTCTACGTTTTCCTTAATTCAATAATGCAGAGCATTAGAGTACCTTGAGGGGCAGCAAGAAGGCAAGAATTCAAGTGCAAGTAAAGCTCAATGTATGGAAGGTTTTTGTTAAACATTTTAGCTTTTGGGTAATTTGGCAATGGGGGACCAATGTGTATGTTTTGGGAGGTGTTTGGAACTCCCTAAGTATGTTGAATGATGTTTTGAATGCTGGTTTTTGAATTGGATCATTACATGCTTGTTTTGGAAGTTTTGTGCTTGAATAGCTAGCTTGTGTAGGAAGCATGCCTATAGAATTGGGGCTTTTTGCATATGATGTTAGATTGTTGATTTGATGATGCCTATAAGTCATATATATGTTGAATTGTATGCTGGTAAAGTTTGGTGACATTTGGAGCATGTTTGAATGATAAATTGCATGTTTGGAATGCCATTTTGCTGCAATCTGTGCAGGCGTTTCGGAACAGTATGCACCGTTTCGGAACGGGTGCCTTACAGGAACCCAGGCGTCCGAAACGGTATGTACCGTTTCGAAACGGTTGGGTCTCTGCCAAGCCTACGTTTCGGAACCCGTTGCGGAACGGCCCGTGTTTCGGAACGGGGTCTACGTGTTTCGGAACGGTCGACCGTTGGGGGCTGACATTGGCAGTTATATGTTTTGAATGGTTTGCGTTTTGGTCCTGAAACTTGTTTGTTCAATTGCATGAGCTTGGGAAGTCCTTTTGAGCTGAAATTTCACAGAGAAGCATGAAACCTGATTAATTTCAAGTTGGTAACTTTAATTTGGGTTAAGTCCTTTTAATTATCAAAAATTACAATTTGGTCCCTAAAGTTGTAATTTGTTCAATTGGGTCCCTGTTTGATCTCTGATGTTTGTGATCTTTGAGTATGATGTTGGTGTGATCACAATTAGGACTAATGTGCATCTAGACAAGATTAAAAAGAAAAAAAAGGGTCGTTAATCAAGGTTGACTTTCGGGTTGACTTTGGTTTTCCCCGTGTGACTTTCTTAATTCGGGTCAACCGTCTAGGCCGGGTTAAGGGGGTTACACAAAGTCTACCAATAGATGAGACAAACATACTGGAGACCTTCCCAGATGAGCAGCTCTTTGCTGCCGCAATCACTGCCGCGACAGCTATAGCGGCAGGTAAGTCTTATAAACTCCCCTGGTATGCTGATTTCGTTAATTTTATAGTTAGCGGAATAATTCCTTCTGATCTTAATTATCAAGCGAGGAAGAGGTTCCAAAATGATGTTAAGCATTATTATTGGGACGAACCTCTTCTTTTCAAAATCTGTGCAGATCAGGTTATAAGGAGGTGGGTACCACAAGAAGAGCAAGAAGACATTCTTCATCACTGTCATGCTTCACAGTATGGAGGTCACTTAGGAGGCAACAAAACTGCTGCCAAGGTGCTGCAGTCCGGATTTTATTGGCCGTCACTGTATAAAGATGCACAAATCTTCTATAAGTGCTGTGACAGGTGCCAAAGGACAGGAAACATCTCAAGGAGAAACGAGATGCCGCTGCAGAACATTCTAGAAGTCGAGATCTTCGATGTTTGGGGGATTGATTTTATGGGACCTTTTCCATCTTCATGTGGAAATCTATACATCCTCCTGGCAGTAGATTATGTCTCTAAGTGGGTTGAAGCTATCTCCACTCAAAAGAATGATGCCAAGACAGTCCAAAGATTTTTACACAAAAACATCTTTTCTAGGTTTGGCATCCCTAAGGTGATTATCAGTGATGAAGGGAGACATTTTGACAATAGGGTTATTGTTGCCGCCTTGAAGAAATATGGTGTCAAGCAACGGATCACGACAGCATATCACCCACAGACCAATGGACAAGCTGAAATATCCAATAGGGAAGTTAAGAACATTCTTGAGAAGATGGTTAAACCAACTAGGAAAGACTGGTCTTTACTCCTCAATGATGCGCTATGGGCATATAGGACAGCTTTCAAGACTCCATTGGGCATGTCTCCGTACTGATTGATTTATGGGAAAACATGTCATCTACCTGTCGAGATAGAGCATAAGGCATACTGGGCAATCAAGGTAGTAAATATGGACTTGGACAGGGCAGGACA
Organism: Hibiscus tridactylites; assembly: GCA_958450335.1. NCBI lineage: Eukaryota > Viridiplantae > Streptophyta > Magnoliopsida > Malvales > Malvaceae > Hibiscus > Hibiscus tridactylites. The sequence goes on from OY288275.1 coordinate 58,384,690, forward strand.
TAAAAGGCTGTTAGATCTGAACGAGATTGAAGAAATACGGACAATGGCCTACGACAATGCAAGAATCTACAAGGAGAAAACCAAGAAGTGGCACGACAGGAAGTTGCTGCCACAACAGTTCTGCCCAGGGCAGCTTGTATTGTTGTTCAATTCTAGACTGAAACTTTTCCCAAGGAAAATCTAGATGGTTTGGCCCATTCCAAGTCGTACAAGTTTTTCCCCATGGTGCCATCACAATCCGATCATTAAAAGACGAGCACCAATTCAAAGTCAACGGACAGCGCCTCAAGCATTATCAGGGAAATGAAGCCCCAAGAATGCAGGAAGCGGTTACCTTAGGAGATGCCCCACCTGGCATCCCTAATTTAACCTAAATTTTATTTTTATTTATTATTATTATTATTTATTAGGAAATAAGGTTTATTTTATTCGAATAATGTTTTTTATGTTTATTGTTTTTCAGGAAATAAAGGAGTCAAGAAGAACAGGAGAAGTGAACTCAGCCCACCATCCATTAACCAGCCCAACAAAGCCCAATATTTGATGCCTGTCGTTACAGCTGCCGCGACAGACGCGGAAAATATAGGTTGTCACCATGCTATCACGACAGACGCGGAAACGCGTCACAGACGCAGAAACGTGTGTCAGACGCGTCAGACACGCTAAAGCTCAACAATCGCCCCGTTATTCGCGTCTGCCGTTACAGCTCCAACGGGCAGCAATTTCTTTTCTATAAAACCCCATTTCATTTTCATTTTCACTCACTTCTACCTTTCTTATTTGTTCTCCATCTTTAGTTTTCATTTGCTTTCATTTACCTTTCACAACCCTTGCACTAATATGTCTTCCAGAAAAACCCGACGCAATGCTGCCTCTACTTCCTCACCGGCAGCAACTCCCCCACAGTCCTTTGCGACCAGAGACATGTGGGAAGAACGAGGCTTCATCTATACACCAAAGGCAAAGAATCTGGGCCTCAAGCCTTTCATAGCCAGGAAGATTAGAGCTCTATTATGGCAAACATTTGCGGAGCAGCCAGAGGAGATAAACGAGACGCTGATGAGAGAATTTTATGCTGCCATCAGCAGCAAAACGGCGACAACAGTGAATGTTAGAGGGAAAGAAGTATCGTTTACAGCCGAGCACATCAATTCCTTATATGGCCTTTACATAGGCCACAATGATGATGCACACCAGCAGTTCCTCGACACCTTGGACGATGCTGCCTATGACGCTGTCATGGCAGAACTGACGGAAGAGGGAACCGAATGGAATACCAGCCGGAAAAATCCACACACGGTGAAGCGGGGTCAGCTGCTGCCGGAGGCAAAACTATGGAATGCCTTCATCAAAAAGAGGATCATGCCGTCCTCCCACCATACAACCGTCGACCAGCAAAGGTTAGCCTTAATACACTCTATTTTAAATGAACGGCCCATTAATGTGGGCAGTTATATTCGAGAGAGTATTTTGGAAAGCGCACATCGACCGACGGGCCTCCTTTTCCTCCCCTACCTCATCACGTCACTATGCCGCGGCCATAACGTGCCGGAAGCCCACATCGATTTAATAGTCAAAGGACGGGGTTGGACGGAAAAGAATATCCTCAGCCTCATGGAGCTAACCGTGGCCACCCCTCTATCATCATTCAACCCCGCTGCCGCCACAGCTGAATCATTGGAGCAGCAAAATCTTGAACCTGACGCTGCAGCAGCTCCTCCGACAGACTCCTCCACTCAGATCCTAGCTTCCATTCAAAAGATGGAGGAAAGACAGTTGGGCCTAATGACATTTATCAGGGACTTTGCCGCCTCTACGGTAAATTTTATTCAAAACACTTTAAATTTCCCTGATACTATTTTCCCTACTTTCCCTGCCCATTACTTCACTGTCACCACCCCTGTCCACACACCTACACATGCTTCTACCCCACAAACACCATATACCGCCTCCATACCATCGCCTGCCCCGACAGCAGCCGGCAGCACTCATGCTGAACCATCTGCTCGAGGAACAAAGCGACCAGTGCCATCGGATGACCTTGTTGCCTTTGTTGCTGGGTTCTCTTCCTCCTCCGTTTGGGCAGACAGTGACGATGAACCCTCTATTCAGAGGAATCTGTCGAAGGAGTTTTCACCGGTAAAGAGGCAGAAACGAATGGCAGATAAGAACACTCTGCCAAAGGCCACCCCCAAACTCGAGGGTTGCATTGCCCTCAATGCAAATGACAAAATAAAAATGAAAACATATGAAGGCAGTACATCACAATATATATATATATAGCAGGCAGCAATAATAAGATAAGAGACTTAAATTTTAATTGTTGTCTTCGCTGCTGCTGCTAAGGCGGATCTGGCGGCGGGTTCTGGTTCTCGGGGCGGGCTGGGGTGGTTGCTGTACAACCTGAACATCAGAGCTGCTGCCACTACTGTTACTGCTGCTGCTGGCCTTTGACAGAGTGTTCTTATCTGCCATTCGTTTTTGCCTCTTTACCGGTGAAAACTCTTTCGACAGATTCCTCTGAATAGAGGGTTCATCGTCACTGTCTGCCCAAACACTGGAGGAAGAGAACCCAGCAACAAAGGCAACAAGGTCATCCGATGGCACTGGTCGCTTTGTTCCTCGAGCAGATGGTTCGGCATGAGTACTGCCGGCTGCTATCGGGGCAGGTGATGGTATGGAGGCGGCAGATGGTGTTTGTGGGGTAGCAGCAGGTGTAGGTGTGTGGACATGGGTTGTGACAGTAAAGTAATGGGCATGTAAAGTAGGGAAAACAGCATCAGGGAAATTTAAAGTGTTTTGAATAAAATTTACCGTGGAGGCGACAAAGTCCCTACTAAATGTCATTAGGCCCAACTGTCTTTCCTCCATCTTTTGAATGGCAGCTAGGATCTGAGTGGAGGAGTCTGTCGGAGAAGCTGCTGCAGCGGCAGGTTCAAGATTTTGCTGCTTCAATGATTCAGCTGTAGCGGCAGCGGGGTTGAATGATGATAGAGGGGTGGCCACGGTCAGCTCCATGAGGCTGAGGATATTCTTTTCTGTCCAACCTCGTCCTTTTACTATTAAATTGGTGTGGGCTTCCGGCACGTTATGGCCGCGGCATAGTGACGTGATGAGGTAGGGGAGGAAAATGAGGCTCGTCGGTCGATGTGCACTTTCCAAAATAATCTCTCGAATATAGCTGCCCACATTAATGGGTCGTTCATTTAAAATAGAGTGTATTAAGGCTAACCTTTGCTGGTTGACGGTTGTATGGTGGGATGACGGCATGATTCTCTTTTTGATGAAGGCATTCCATAGTTTTGCCTCCGGCAGCAGCTGACTCTGCTTCACCGTGTGTGGATTTTTCCGGCTAGTATTCCATTCGGTTCCTTCTTCCGTTAGTTCTGCCATGACAGCGTCATAGGCAGTATCGTCCAAGGTGTTGAGGAACTGCTGGTGTGCATCATCATTGTGGCCTATGTAGAGGCCATATAAGGAATTGATGTGCTCGGCTGTAAACGGTACCTCTTTCCCTCTAACACTCACTGATGTCGCCGTTTTGCTGCTGATGGCAGTATAAAACTCCTTCACCAGCGTCACGTTCATCTCCTGTTGTTGCTCCGTGAATGTTTGCCATAATAGAGCTCTAATCTTCCTGGCTATGAAAGGCTTGAGGCCCAGATTCTTTGCCTTTGGTGTATAGATGAAGCCTCGTTCTTCCCACATGTCTCTGGTCGCAAAGGACTGTGGGGGAGTTGCTGCCGGTGAGGAAGTAGAGGCAGCATTGCGTCGGGTTTTTCTGGAAGACATATTAGTGCAAGGGTTGTGAAAGGTAAATGAAAGCAAATGAAAACTAAAGATGGAGAACAAATAAGAAAGGTAGAAGTGAGTGAAAATGAAAATGAAATGGGGTTTTATAGAAAAGAAATTGCTGCCCGTTGGAGCTGTAACGGCAGACGCGAATAACGGGGCGATTGTTGAGCTTTAGCGTGTCTGACGCGTCTGACACACGTGTGTGGCAGTATAAAACTCCTTCACCAGCGTCACGTTCATCTCCTGTTGTTGCTCCGTGAATGTTTGCCATAATAGAGCTCTAATCTTCCTGGCTATGAAAGGCTTGAGGCCCAGATTCCTTGCCTTTGGTGTATAGATGAAACCTCGTTCTTCCCACATGTCTCTGGTTGCAAAGGACTGTGGGGGAGTTGCTGCCGGTGAGGAAGTAGAGGCAGCAGTGCGTCGGGTTTTTCTAGAAGACATATTAGTGCAAGGGTTGTGAAAAGTAAATGAAAGCAAATGAAAACTAAAGATGGAGAGCAAGTAACAACGGCAGAAGTGAGGGAAAATGAAAATGAAACGGGATTTTATAGAAAAGGATTTGCTGCCCGTTGAAGCTGTAACGGCAGGCGTGAATAACGGGGCGGCTGTTGAGCTTTTGCGTGTCTGACGCGTCTGACACATGTTTCCACGTCTGTTACGCGTCTGTGACGTGTTTCCGTGTATGTCGTGACAGCATGGTGACAGCCTGTATTTTCCGCGTCTGTCGTGGCAGCTGTAACGACAGGCATTAAATATTGGGCTTTGTTGGGCCGGTGGATGGATGGTGGGTTGAGTTCACTTCTCCTATTCTTCTTGACTCCTTTATTTCCTAAAAACAATAAACATAAAAACCTTATTCGAATAAAATAAACCTTATTTCCTAATAATTAATAAATAATAAAAATAAATAAAAATAAAATTTAGGTTAAATTAGGGCTGCCAGGTGGGGCATCTCCTAAGGTAACCACTTCCTGCATTCCTGGGGCTTCAGTCCCCTGATAATGCTTGAGGCGCTGTCCGTTGACTTTGAATTGGTGTCCGTCTTTTAATGATCGGATTGTGATGGCACCGTGGGGAAAAACTTGTATGACTTGGAATGGGCCAGACCATATAGATTTTCCTTGGGAAAAGTTTCAATCTAGAATTGAACAACAATACAAGCTGCCCTGGGCAGAACTGTCTTTCCTAGTAAAGCTGTCATATATGCCCATAACGCATCATTGAGAAGTAAAGACCAGTCTTTCCTAGTTGGCGTAACCATCTTCTCAAGAATGTTCTTCACTTCCCTATTAGATATTTCAGCTTGTCCATTGGTCTGTGGGTGATATGTTGTCGCTATCCGATGCTTGACACCATATTTCTTCAAGGCGGCAGCAATAACCCTATTGTCGAAATGTCTCCCTTCATCACTGATAATCGCCTTAGGGATGCCAAACCTAGAAAAGATATTTTTGTGTAAAACCCTTTGGACCGTCTTGGCATCATTCTTTAGAGTGGCGATAGCTTCTATCCACTTAGAGACATAATCTACTGCCAAGAGGATGTATAGATTCCCACACGAATATGGAAAAGGTCCCATAAAATCAATCCCCCAAACATCGAAGATCTCGACTTCTAGAATGTTCTGCAGCGGCATCTCGTTTCTCCTTGAGATGTTTCCTGTCCTTTGGCACCTGTCACAGCACTTATAGAAGATTTGTGCATCTTTATACAGTGACGGCCAATAAAATCCGGACTGCAGCACCTTGGCAGCAGTTTTGTTGCCTCCTAAGTGACCTCCATACTGTGAAGCATGGCAGTGATGAAGAATGTCTTCTTGCTCTTCTTGTGGTACCCACCTCCTTATAACCTGAACTGCACAGATTTTGAAAAGAAGAGGTTCGTCCCAATAATAATGCTTAACATCATTTTGGAACCTCTTCCTTGCTTGATAATTAAGATCAGAAGGAATTATTCCGCTAACTATAAAATTAACGAAATCAACATACCAGGGGAGTTTAGAAGACTTACCTGCCGCCATAGTTGTCGCGGCAGTGATTGCGGCAGCAAAGAGCTGCTCATCTGGGAAGGTCTCCAGTATGTTTGTCTCATCTATTGGTAGACTTTGTCCCTTCTCCAACCTTGACAAGTGATCTGCCACCTGATTTTCTGTCCCTTTTTTGTCCTTGATTTCAAGGTCGAATTCTTGCAATAGCAGGATCCACCGTATCAATCGAGGCTTTGCATCCTTTTTCGCGAACAAATACTTCAAGGCAGAATGGTATGTGTGCACTATTACCTTCGTTCCAAGTATGTAAGAACGAAACTTGTCAATGGAGAACACCACAGCTAATAACTCCTTCTCTGTGGTGGTGTAGTTCACTTGGGCGCCATTCAATGTCTTGCTGGCATAATATATGACATGAAATAACTTATCTCTCTGCTGCCTATGTTCTGCCTCGACAGCATAGTCACTAGCATCACACATAATCTCAAATGGCTGTGTCCAGTCTGGTGGCTGTACTATTGGGGCTGTTACCAGTTTTTCCTTCAGAACCTTGAATGCTTCAGTACATTCTTCTTTAAAGTCAAAGGGTCGGTTCTGCTCTAAAAGATGACATAAAGGCTTGGTGATTTTTGAGAAATTTGCAATGAATCTCCGATAAAAACCAGCATGTCCCAAGAAACTTCTAATACCCTTGACTGTGGTCGGCGGCGACAGCTTTTCGATCACTTCTATTTTGGCCCTGTCGACTTCTATGCCACGGCAGCTAATCTTACGGCCAAGGACTATTCCTTCATCCATCATAAAGTGGCATTTTTCCCAATTTAAGACCAGGTTTGCTTTTTCACATCTTTCAAGTACCTTTTGTAGATTGCCTAGGCAGCTCTCAAAATCGTCTCCAAAGACTGAAAAATCATCCATAAATATTTCAAGGAAGTCCTCCACCATATCGGAGAATATGGCCATCATGCACCTTTGGAAGGTGGCGGGTGCATTGCATAATCCAAAAGGCATCCTCCTAAAAGCATACGTTCCATAGGGGCATGTGAAAGTCGTCTTTTCTTGATCTTCTGGTGCGATAGCAATTTGATTATACCCTAAATAACCATCAAGAAAACAATAGTAAGGTTTACCGGCTAATTTATCAAGCATTTGATCAATAAAGGGTAAAGGAAAGTGGTCCTTTCGGGTAGCTTTGTTAAGCTTCTGATAGTCCATACAAACCCTCCAACCGGTCACAGTCCTGGTTGGGATTAACTCATTGTTTTCATTGGTCACCACGGTCATTCCTCCTTTCTTTGGAACGCATTGCACCGAGCTCGCCCATTTGCTGTCAGAGATGGCGTAAATAATACCAGCATCTAACCATTTGATTATCTCTTTACGAACCACCTCTTTCATCGCATGGTTTAGCCGCCTTTGGGCATCTATAGTCGGCTTATGATCTTCTTCTAAAAGGATTTTGTGCATGCATAACGCCGGACTAATGCCTTGAATATCAGCTATCATCCATCCAATTGCCTTTTTGTGCTGCCGCAACATCCCTATTAGCTGTCGTTCCTGTTCCTGCGGCAGCTTAGAAGAGATGATTACGGGAAACGTATCATTTGAACCAAGAAAAGCATATTTTAGCTGCCCTGGCAGGGGCTTCAGTTTTAAAACAGGGGCTCAACAGTAGAAGGCTTTTGGATTGCATGGTTATCCGAAGTATAATTCAAAGGTTCGAATAACTTACCTGGACGATCGCCTATCCAGTTTATCTCCTCCTGATCTTCAGTATCAGATGTATCGGATTCAGAGGAGTTGCTGTCGTCGGTGCTGTCGTGACGGTCCTGTAGGTGGCTGTCGCGGCAGTGACCAATTTTTATGTCGTGACAACCCGACCTGATGCAGGGTTGATCAAAGGCAACTTCAGTGATAGCTTTGCATTCCTCGTCTGCATCAGCATGCTTCATCGCTTGGAGAACATTCAACTTAATCTCTTGATCATTCACTCTCATGGTGAGTTCTCCTTTCTCCACATCAATTAGTGATCTTCCCGTGGCTAAGAAGGGTCGCCCAAGGATGATTGGTGCGTTTTCATCTGCTTCACAATCTAAAACAAGAAAGTCAGCAGGAAAATTAAATTTATCCACTCTTACCAGAATATCTTCAATTTTTCCTTCCGGATGAACGTAAGAGCGGTCTGCTAGCTGTAGAATTACTGTCGTGGGCCGCGCCTTTCCAATACCTAATTTCTGAAAAATAGATTTTGGCATTAAATTAATACTAGCACCAAGATCACAAAGTGCCTTACCCACATATTTGTCTCCGATTACACAAGGTATGATGAAGCTCCCCGGATCCTTCTTTTTCTGGGGTGGCTGCCGATGAAGAATACTCATGCAACCTTCTGTCATCTTAACCGTTTCAAATTCCCCAAGTTTAGATTTCTTTGACATGACATCCTTGAGAAATTTGGCGTAACCGGGCATTTCCCTAACGGCATCTAACAGCGAAATATTAATATGAACCTGCTTAAAAATATCATAAATCTTTTTGAGTTGAGATTCTTGCTTTGCTTGCTGTATCCGTTGAGGAAAAGGTGGTGGGGGACGATAATCAGCAATACGTCCTTCCCACTGCATACGAATCTGAGGAGGTTTGGGTTCATCGTTTTTCTCCTCTGTCGCTTCTGCTGTCGTGACAGGCTCATCGACAGCAGTCTGTTTGTTACCTGTCGGGGCAGCTTCCTCGACAGTTCTGTCCAAGGCTGATTTTCTTACTGTTTCATCTTCCTTTTCCGGCCCTGGTAATTTCTTCCCACTCCTTGTAGTAATGGCCTTACATTGCTCATGTGTGGGCTGCCTAGCATTTTCAGTATTACTAGGAAATCCTCCAGTCTGCCTCGGCTTAATATGTTGGGAAACCTGACCCATTTGTGTCTCCAAAGATTTTAGAGTAGCTTCATGATTTTTCATCCACATCTCTGTTTTATCCATGAATGTCTCTGTTTTCTTGACAAACTGATTCATATTCTCAATATAAGTACCTGTCTGAGACATAAAAGTGGCCAGATTATGTTCCAGTATACTGCTCGTGGCAGCTGTTGCTGCTGTTGCGGCGGCAGCTGCTGTCGCGTCAGCAATCTAGGTCCTCCCTGATTCTGATTGTGTGCTTGAGGATTCAGGGCATTATTAGGATTACTCCAAGAAAACTTGGGATCCTTCCTCCAGTTGGGATTATAGTTGTTGGAGTTGTAATTCGGCTTGTAGTTTTTGGTTTATTTTGCGTCGTGTACACTTGCACTACCATTGCGATAGACTCTTTTACACGCAACAAAGGTATAAACCAATTTTTTTTCTTTTCAATTCCGTTATTATTTATATATTGTTTTTAATCAAAACTTGTAATTTAGTATATATATAACATGGGTATCAAATATTTTGTAAATGTTTTTTCAAAACTAAATTTTTTTGTTCGAATATAAAATTATATTGTATATTTTTCTAAACTATTTTTCAAAATTCGTTTTACCAAAACTTCCTTTTATACATGTATATGTTTTTAAACTATATTGTATATGTTTCTACTATACCTTGATCAGTGGATTAATTATTTGGGTTGAATGTGATGATTTATGCATATACGTTTTTGGTTTGATTTTGATTTCAGGTTTTCTCATGGCCCCTAAAAAGAGACCAAGAATTAGTGAGGTTGGAGAATCTTCCAAAAACGATGGTACAAGACCAAACCTCACCCTTATCCTCCAAAGGTGTTTTACAAATCCCACCAGTATGGCTCACTTTAAACAATACCAAAACTATAAAATCCATCGTGAGCATATTACCTCTATTCTTTTTTTTTTAATTTCGAGCGTTCTAAATTTAAATACCTTGGTTTATTGCATCAATGGAAATTTATGACATTTTTTATCATACCCGATTTTTATACCGTAACCTTGTCCTTCTCTTTTATGCCAATGCCCAGTGTCTTTACAATCCCGATAGAACCGAGGTTATAACCACTGAATCCTAATGGGGAAGAAATTTCAGATTGATCAAACCATTTTAACAAATGTTTTTGGGTTTGAGAACATTAGAACAGATGATGAAAACTCCTTAAAGCATGTTCTTAGCGGCTCCGTAACCGTCCTTGATGCACATGATTGCATCCTCCACCTCATGATCACTTGGTGGTTTTGTCCATTCGGTGGAAAGTTCTCAACGATTCGACAAGTCGATGATTTTTGGATTCGATGCTTTCGTAAGTGTAAGCGGGCGAATCTAGCTCAAATTATGTTTGCGGAAATTGTTTACCTCGTGCAACATCGCCACACCACCCTTGTCACATCCTTCAAATATGGCACCGCCATAAGCTATTTTTTTCAAAGTTTGAGATTGATTGTTCACAAGATTGTATTAAGCCCCTCACCGATCTTATTGACGAGCGATCTCTCTTTCGTGCTAAATTCCATAATATTGTTGGAGTATGGGTTCGTGTCGTGGATCCTCCTCAAGGTGTTGAACCCGATCCGGTGGCTCAACCTTTTATGGATGCTCTCATGGCCTATCTCAATGAGAAATTTACTTCCTTGGGGACTAATATTCATCTTTGGATACAACCATGACTTTCGGTTTTGCCGCTATCGACACTCGCTTCACATCCTTGGAGGAAAGAGTGACTACCATTGAGAATCGAGTTACTTCCATTTAAAATCAACAAAACCCAATGTACATCTCTCTCATTGCTTCCCATGGTGCATGGCTCCAATCTCAAGCAAAAAAAAGCCAATGAGGACGACGGGGATGACGACGATAGGAACGAGTCTTAGGCTTATGCATCTCATATCAAATCATATTAGGATTTTAATTTTATGCACCTATGTTATTTTCTTATGAACTATGTTTTGATTTATATTTTGTTTTTAGGATTAGGATTTGAGTTTGGATCTATGTTACTTTGAACTTTTATTCTTTAAGTGCTTAATAATATTTATGTTGTTTGCTTTATATTGCTTCAATGTTAATATCTTGCTTATTCCATTGATTTTGATCTAACAAAAAGGGGAGAATAATTAAAGAGCTAAATTTTATTCAAAGTTTTTCAAAACTTAGCTTAAAGTAAGGGGGAATATTTTTCAAACTACTTAAAAATTTACTTTAGTTTTGTTATAGCAAAAAGGGGAAGATTGTAAAATCTATGTTTGATTTTGATATAACAAATTATTCAAGGACCAATTTGTAAAAGTAAATAAATTTTTAGGTACTCAAAAGTCTCACACGTGACAAGGATTTTAAATCTAAAAATTGTTTCAAAGTCAAAACTTAAACCCCAAAGATTTTTCTAAGTGTTTCAAAGCCAAACTTAATTAAATCACCCAGGCATATCGATACGCCTATAGCATTTCGATACGACTTTTGGCTGTTGGAATTTTAAGTGAACATATCGTTTCGATGTGGCTTAGCCCGTTACGATACGATGTTCCAATACAGCCTTGTCCTTTTTGATAAAACCTTCAACCTGGGATGTTTTAAACTTATGAGTTTCGGTACAGGTTGTAGGCGTACCGATCCTTAGTTTCGGTACGACACGTCAGCGTACCGATACATGGTCTTAAGATTTTTAAAATCTTTGCATTAAATTTTTCGACTGTTGAATGTCAATTAAAGCTTCAAAAGTCAGTTATATCGTACCGATACGAATTATGTCCGTTTTGATACACCTTTGTAGAAACAAGTTATCCGTTTCGATACGCCCTTTAGGTGTACCGATGCATTTTTCTAATGACTTTTTCCTCAGATTCCAGTGAGCAAATATCGTACCGATACGACATGGTCGTTTTGATACACCCCTTATTTTACACTATGATTGTTTCGATACGCCTTCCCGCGTATCGATACTCCCCTACATTTACTCTTGCAACGGCTAGTTTCAGTCTTACAGGTTCTGAAACGGGGCTCCTGTGTATCAATACGCCCTGCCTGAAAATTGAATTTATTGTAGGAAAAATGATCTCTAACGGCTCTATTTTTTATCTCAGCTAACCAAACGATTAGAAACCAATGAGGGGATATAAAAGCAAGCCTCCAAAGTAGGGATGGGAATTTTACTCGATCCGGTCAGGTTTCGACCCGGCCTGACCCGATCGGGTCAGATTTTTAATGAAAAATATGGTTCGGGTTGGGTCGGGTCGGGTTTTTATTAAGGGTGAGTTTGGGTTTGGTTTAGGGTGAAAAATATCTGACCTAGGACTAATTGTGTAATTTTCCCCTAATTCTTTGTAGGGATAGTTATAATAATACTCCATATTTATATATATTTTTATAATTAGGTCCTTAAAATTGAATTTTATTTAAAGTTTAGTCCTTCAAATTATAATCTTTTGCAATTAAGTCCTCTAAAATTATTATTTTTACAATTAGGCCCTTAAAATTAATTTTTTTATAGTTTGGGTCAGGGTTGGGTTTAGTATATTTTTTCGAGTCGGTCATGTTGGATTTTTTAAAGAAAATGTTCGGGTCGGGTTGGGTCGGGTGCGGGTTTAAGATATTTATTTTTGGGTCAGGTTCGGGTGGGCAAAAAACCCGACCTGACCTGTGCCCATCCCTACTTCAAAGCTACAACAACAATCATTGATCAAGTGAAAAGCATTCAAGAAAAAATTCAACCTCTTTGAGCCTTTTAGAGTCAAACACTTGTACCCAACTTGTGTAATTTTATTGTAATCATATATTTCAAGTTTAGGGAGAGTGCACTTGTAAATTGGGCAAAATGTTAGCCTTTTGAGAGGTCAATTTCAGTTTTCCAAAACTTCTTGTAAAAGAGTGATCTTGATCAAGCTTTGGGTAGAAAGTTTGATCAAATTGTAACAGTTTCCTCTTAAGCCTAGAAAATGGGTCGAATTCATTAGTGAATTGTTTGAAATCCTTAATGGGGAGCTAAGGTAGTGGATGTAGAGTTTGTTAGAAGCTTGAACCACTCTAAATCTCTCATCCATCATTTTTATCATTTCAATTTCATCCCTTCAATTTTTAATTGCCAATTCACCCCCTCTTGGCCATTTTCCATCGATTGATCATCTAAACATGTTTCTTAGTTACCAATTACTTTAGCTACTTTGCAGAGATGAGTTTTGTAGGATATTGAAAGAGATTTTGGTGAATATATATATATATATATATATATATATATATATATATATATGAAATTTCATGTATTTGTGCTCTTCATGAAATCTCATTTGTAGAGGTAGACAAGGTCATACCGCATTAAATTTTGTCTATTGTGTGTGTCTTATTATGTATTCATCTCATATTGTTTTCTTGTTCTCTTATAAAATCCTAATAATGTATATGATTCTAAGAATGATGTTGAAACTTCAAAGGACTTAGTAGAGGAATAAAAAATTGGGTTATTTTTTTGATATACAAGTAGTGTAAAATAAATTTTACACAATTGCCTATTTAAATCTTAATTCTTAAATCTAAAACCATATTGTTGCATGATTCGAGTGCTTCACAATTTGTGCAAGTATACACGTCGCAAGTTATAGTATAGAAAGATATCGTCTCCACATGGATTCGTGCCACTTTAAGAATCTATCGTCTCGCAATGAAAAGTAAAAGAAATACAAGTAATAGTTTTGGGTTGAAAAATCGACTAAACTAAAATAAACGAATAAACTAAAGAATTGAGTTGACAAAAAGAGAGAGTAGGCCATATTATATTTCGTCGTAGTGTGGAATTCGAATGGAACAGTCTCGATTTTGCATGCAAAAGGAAGATTGATTGCCTCGGCAATGGGTGGAATGGTTGTCTCGGCAATGGGCAATACGATTGCCTGTGCAATGCACAAGGTGACTGCTTGGGCAACTGGTAGGGTGGTTTCTGTGAAACAAATATTTTAATTTTGATATAACTAAAAACCTAAGGACTAAATTGAAAAAGTCAAAACGAATTTTAAGTCCTCAAAATATCCCCATATAATTTTTATATTATGCCTAAGTTAAAAACATACTATTCCAAATATTTTTCTAAGTGTTTCAAGCCAAAACAGTGTTTTTCAAGTACCCGTTTCGAAACGGCCCTAAAGCGTTTCGAAACACTTTCACCACTGTCGACCACCGTTCCGAAACGCGTATCGAAACACTTGCAAACGTTTCGAAACGGAACAACTCGTTTCGAAACTGTTCTTCATGTAGGATTTAAAAAGGGTTAATTTATTTCAAATATTTCAGATTTTTAAATATAAAAGGGGTGTTTCGAAACGGATCAAGCACGTTCCGAAACGACCCTTTGACAGTAGCCATTCTGTTTCGAAACGGATCAATCCCGTTCCGAAACAAGGGCTAGATTTTATTTTGAATAATATGACCGTTGTATGTTTTAACTGATTTTCTTGAAACCGTTAAGGCGTTTCGAAATGGGCTAAGACCGTTCCGAAACGACCCTTGACAGTGGAAAAATTGTTCCGAAACGGCCCTAAGGCGTTTCGAAACGGGCTCTTAAATGCACTCCAACGGCTCTTTCTATTTTAGTCCGTTCCGAAACAGGTTCCCCGTGTTCCGAAACGGGTTGGTGCAGACAGCATTAATGGTGGCAAGAGAGGGTTCCAACGGCTCCATTTATGTTCCCAACCACCCAAACGGCTAGAAATCAATGAGAAGGTATAAAAGGGACATCCAAAAGCATCAGCAACAACTATTGATCCTAAAGCAAACATCCAAACATCAAATTCAAGCAATTGAGCAAAAATCCCACTTTGTGTAAAAATCCCAATTTGTGTTCTTCATTCTTATTTTGTAAAATTGGGTTGAGTGATTGTATTGGGGCTATCGTTTGTATTGAGAGATACTTAATTAGCCTACAAATTTCTTTGTTCTCTTGTGTGAGGGTTGGGTTGATTTTTGGGTAGAAAAATCAACCGATATTGTAAAGGGTTGCCTCCTTGTCCTAGAAAAGGGGAAGATCAATTTAGTGAAATTGTTGCAAATCCTTAGTGAGACTAAGGTAGTGGATGTAGAGTTCATTTGGAACTTGAACCACTCTAAATCCCTTGTTCATCATTTTTAATTTGCCAATTTCCACTACAATCCTTTAAAATTTCCAATTCACCCCCCCTCTTGGTAAATATCGATCTTTCGATCCACTCAACAATTGGTATCAGAGCTTAACTCTTTGAGGATTAACAACCACAAGAGGAGATCCTTGGAAGAGTGTGATCATCAAAATATCAAGAGATGGCTTCAACCTCCGGTTCCGGCATGTACGAGTCACAATCAACCACCAAGCCTCCTTTCTTCAATGGTGACAACTATTCTTTTTGGAAGAATAAAATGAGGCTATTCATCAAGTCAAGTGACTATCTTGTGTGGGATGTCATTGAAGATGGGCCATACATTCCATTGAAGCAAGATGGTGAAGGCAAGATGGTGTTGAAGAAGAAAGCCGAAATGAGTGAAGAGGAGAGGAAGAAGATTCAAGTCAACGATAAAGCTCTCTACTCAAAGGTCTCATCCATTGAAAGTGCCAAAGAAGTGTGGGACACTCTTGAGACCACTTATGAAGGCACCAATGATGTCAAAGAAACTAAGATTGGACTTCTCAATCTTAGTTATGAAAACTTCAAGATGGAGCCCGATGAGACGGTGTCAAAGATGTTTGATCGATTCTCCACAATCGTCAACGGTCTAAAGGGATATGGAGAAATCATACCGGAAGACAAGCTTGTCCGGAAGCTACTCTATTCACTTCCCGAAGCTTGGGATGGGAAGAGAACCGCCATCATCGAAGCAAAGAACTTGAAGACATTAAAGCTTGATGAGCTTGTGGGTTCTCTCCTTACTCATGAGATCATGAAGCAAGAAAGGGAAGATGAGAAAAAGAAAGAAGAGAAAAGAGTAGAGAAGCTTGAGGTTGAAAAGAAGAAGAAGATGGGAATAGCTCTCAAGGTTAAAGCTTCACAACTTGATGAGAGCTCATCTAGTGATGAGGACGAACTTGAAGAATTGGCTATGATAGCCGAACGGTTCTCACGATTCATGAGGTCCAACCGAGGAAGAAAAATCCAAAGAAAGATGGACTTCAAAGGGAAGAACAAAGAAGATGGAAAGGATCCCATCATTTGCTATGAGTGCAAACAACCCGGCCACATCCGTTCGGAGTGCCCTCAACTCAAGAAGAAGGGTTTTGAGAAGAAAAAGAAACTCAAAGCCAAACTTGCTACTTGGAGTGATGAGGAGTCATCGGAGGATGACGAACAAGAAGTGGCTAACCTTTGTCTCATGGCACTTGAGGAAGATTCCTCCATGGTAACCTCTAACTCATCTACTTTAGAATTTTCTTATGAAGAATTAAATGATGCATATGATGAGTTACAAGAGGTATATGATGAATTAGTTGAGAAATTTAAGGAGTCGGTCATTAAGAATAAAAAGATTATTCAAGAACTAAATGAGAAAAATGACTCACTTACTCAAGCTAATTCTAAATTTGAGAAAAAGATTTTAGGATTACAAGATGAACTTAAATTCTTTCAAGATGAAAATGTTGATCTTAATAATCTTTTGTCTCAATGCAATAGTGAACACCAAAAGGTGTTAGGTGAGCTAAATGAGCTCAAAAAGTCCTTTAAAAATGTTGGTAGTGTCAAGCATGAAGTAGGAGAATCCTCTAGAGCACACCAACCTAAGAAAAGGATTAATTACTACAAACAAGGTAGCTACCCTAGACATAGTAAAGCTAAAAGAATTAGAAGTGTATGGGTTCCTAAGGAACTTGTAAAATCTAACAATATTATTGCTATGTCATCTTGGATTCCTAAGGGAACCAAGGTTTTGGGAGCTACCACTCATGGACCCAAAATGATTTGGGTACCAAAAACCAAGGTTTAATATCTTTGTTTGTAGGGGGAGCATTGCTTCAAGGCCAAAGCACAAAGTCAAAACTCATGGTACCTTGATAGTGGATGCTCGAGACACATGACCGGAGACAAGAGTCGATTCATGGATTTAAAGCCAAAAAGTGGAGGAGTAGTAACATTTGGTGACAACTCCAAAGGCCACATTAAAGGTATTGGCTCCATAGGTAATCATTCTACTATTCTCATTGAAAATGTCTTATATGTCGATGGTCTTAAACATAATTTATTGAGCATAAGTCAATTGTGTGATAAAGGATTTAATGTTTTATTTGATAAAAATGGATGCAAAATTGTTGACATTAAATCTAATAATATTATGCTCAAGGTCATCGCATAGGAAACATATACATGGTGCATTTAGATGACATACATACATCTCATGCATGTTTAGTTGCTCAAAATGAAAATGATGCATGGTTGTGGCATAGGAAGCTAGGACATGCTAGCATTAGTGTTTTGGAAAAACTAGTCTCTCTAAATCTAGTTAGAGGTTTGCCCAAAATTAAATTTTCAAATGATAAAATTTGTGATGCATGCTCAAAGGGTAAACAACATAAGCCTTCCTTTAAATCCATTAATGATGTTTCTACTAGTAGATGCTTACAATTAATTCATATGGATTTGTTTGGGCCAATTAGGACTATGAGCTTGGGTGGTAAATCTTATGCATTTGTATTAGTTGATGATTTTTCTAGATTTACTTGGGTTCTCTTTTTAAGTACTAAAGATGAGGCTTTGGAAAAATTCATCACATTTTCAAAATTAACCCAAAATGATCTTGAACTTAGAATTTTACACATTAGAAGTGATCATGGAACCGAGTTTCAAAATTTAGGGTTTGAAGAATTTTTGAATAAAAATGGTATTAGCCATAATTTTTCGGCTCCTCGAACTCCTCAACAAAATGGGGTAGTTGAGAGGAAAAATTGAACTTTACAAGAAATGGCTAGAACTATGCTTTGTGAAAATAATTTACCTAAATATTTTTGGGCGGAAGCCACAAACACCGCTTGTTATATTGTAAATCGAGTAATGATTAGGCCAAATTTAAAGAAAACACCTTATGAGATTTTAAAATCTAAAAAGCCTAACATTATCTATTTTCACCCTTTTGGGTGTAAGTGTTTTGTTTTAAATAATGGAAAAGACAACTTAGGTAAATTTGATGCAAAAAGTGATGAAGCTATTTTTATAGGTTACTCTTTAACCTCTAAAGCCTATCGAGTATTTAACAAAAGAACTTTAGTAGTAGAAGAATCTATTCATGTTGTATTCGATGATAACCTCCTTCCTAGGAAGGATTCTTGTGATGATGATGATGTAGGAATCATAAATGCCTTTGATGGAGGTCAAACTTCAAAGGAGGATGAGATTCAAACAAAAGTAGAAGACACACAAGAACCACCTCTTGAAGCCTTGAAGGACTTGGCTATTGAGGAAAAGGAAGTGAGCTACCCAAGGGAGTTGAACTATGTCAAAGATGGTGAAATCTTGGGTGATCCATCCAAGGGGGTAACCACTCGTTCTTCTCTTAAATTAATGAACCATGTTGCATTTATCTCATGCATAGAGCCTAAAAATATAAAAGAAGCATTGAAAGATGACTTTTGGATTATGGCTATGCAAGAAGAGCTAAATCAATTTGAGAGAAGTAATGTATGGACATTAGTTGATAGGCCTAGTAATCAATCTACAATAGGAACTAAATGGGTCTTTAGGAACAAACTAGATGAGAGTGGTAACATTGTGAGAAATAAAGCTAGACTTGTAGCACAAGGTTACACTCAAGAAGAGGGAATAGATTTTGATGAAACCTATGCACCCGTAGCTAGAATGGAAGCCATTAGGATGTTGCTTGCATATGCATGTTATCATAATTTCAAGCTTTTTCAAATGGATGTTAAAAGCGCATTTTTAAATGGTTTTATAAATGAAGAAGTGTATGTTGAACAACCACCGGGTTTTGAAGATTCAAAATTTCCAAATCATGTTTTCAAACTTACCAAAGCTCTTTATGGTTTAAAACAAGCTCCTAGAGCTTGGTATGAAAGGCTTTCAAATTTTTTGATTGAAAAAGGATTTGAAAAAGGTAAGGTGGACACTACACTTTTCATAAAAATGTATAAAAATGACATCTTAGTAGTTCAAATTTATGTTGATGATATTATTTTTGGTTCTACTAATGAATGTCATTGTCAAGAGTTTGCTAAGTTAATGCAAGGTGAATTTGAGATGAGCATGATGGGGGAGCTCTCATTCTTTTTGGGACTCCAAATCAAGCAAAAGAAGGATGGCACCTTCAGCAACCAAGCAAAATACATAAAGGATATGCTCAAGAAGTTTGGCTTGGAGAATGCAAAGCCTCAAGCCACTCCTATGAGCTCATCTACAAAGCTTGACAAAGATGAAGGAGGTAAGTGTGTTGACTCTAAGCTTTATCGTTCTATGATTAGATCTTTGCTTTACCTTACCGCAAGTAGACCAGATATCTTGTTTAGTGTTTGCTTGTGTGCTAGGTTTCAAGCTAGTCCTAGAGAGTCTCACCTTATAGCCGTTAAGAGAATCTTTAGATACCTTAGAGACACTCCTTGTTTAGGCCTTTGGTATCCTAGAGACTCTACCTTCAACCTACATGCTTACTCGGATGCGGATTATGGGGGTTGTAAAATTGATAGGAAAAGTACTTCGGGAACTTGCCAATTCTTAGGTAGTATGCTCATATCTTGGTTCTCTAAGAAACAAAATAGTGTAGCCTTATCTACCACCGAAGCCGAGTACATATCCTTAGGGAGTTGTTGTGCTCAAGTCCTTTGGATGAAGCAACAACTCTTAGATTATGGAATTAAAGTTGGAACCATACCCCTAAAATGTGACAACACTAGTGCAATATGCTTAACTAAAAATCCCATCCAACACTCTAGAACCAAACATATAGAAATAAGGCATCATTTCATTAGAGATCATGTCCTTAAGGAAGATGTGGTTATAGAGTATGTGGACACCTTAAATCAATTAGCGGACATTTTTACAAAACCCTTAGATAAAGAGCGTTTTTGGTCCCTTAGGAGAGAGTTAGGTCTAGCTAGCCTATCTTGACCTTTTTGGACCTCTTTTGTGCTTAAATATGCTTGATCTTGTGAAATGCCATGTTGATGTGTTTAAACTCCTAATTTTATCCATGCTTATAGTTAGGGGGAGTATGTTTATGCTTAAATATGTTTTGCCTGCTCATTCATGACATTTATGCATGTTAGGCCTCTTAAAAGATCATTTTTCTGCATTTTTAGAGCCTCATCTGCACTTCCAGGCCCAGGTGTATCGAAACGGGTGAACCAGTTTCGATACGGATACCTTAAATCCAGCTCTGAGAGAAGGGCGTTTCGAAACGCCTCAAAAGCGTTCCGAAACGTTTTTGATTCTGCCAAGGGGTGTATCGGAACGCGTTCCGATATGGGTCAAAGGGTGTTTCGATACAGTCAACACCGTATCGAAACGATCTATTTATGGTTTTAAAATGGTCAAAACCCTAGCCTCCCGTTCCGAAACGGTCTTGACCATTCCGAAACGGCATCGCGGACTGCTTTAAATTAGGGCTTTTAATGATAAAGTTCACTTTATATCAAACCCTTAAAACCCTAAACCGCCTCCCTCTCTATAAATAACCTCTAAAACTCTTTGTTTTTTACAAAATTGTGAGGGGTTTTACTCTACAACTCAAGTCTAAGCAAGTTTTATCAATCTTGTGCAAGGATTTTTCTCAAATCATCCAAAATCCCAAACTAAGGTAATTTTTCTATTTTTCTTTTTCTTTCAATTCATGTTCGAATCTTAGGTTAGAAAATTTTATTTTTGTATAAATTATATGTTTTTGGTTGTGGGTTTTCAAAATCTTGTAAAATTTTTTTTCAAATCTCAAAATTTTTTATTCGAATATAAAATTTTTCAATCGTATTTTTTTTAACTGTTTTTTATTTTAATTTTGTTTTCAAAAACCTAAGTGGGATTTATTATTGGATTGATTTTAATTATCAATGCATACACTTAATTTTAAAACACTTGCTTAATATTTTTAGATGGCGGATCAATCGAACAAGAAGCGGAAGGCCGTTCAATCCGGTGATTCGAGCATTCGTCCGAATATCACTATGCTTTTTCAGAAATCTCTTAAAAATCCGGACGCTCGTGCTCGCTTTGCTTATGTCAAGGATTTCGCGGTTCGTAAGGAACGTGTCATTGATCTTGAGTTCCTCAATTCCGAGCGATTCCTTTTCCGTTATCTCGGCCGTTTGGATGAGTGGAATCTCTGGTATTTCTTGAGCATTCCGGATGTTTGCTACAAAAATATGGTACTCATCTTTTACTCTAATGCTCGTTTTCTTTATGATGAGTCCAAAACCGAGATCATAGGAATTGAGTCATCCTTACTAGGCAAAAAGGTTGTTATAAATGTTGATCTTTTAGAGTCTGCTCTTAAACTTAAGGATGAGGGTCTTGAGGATGAACGCCACTTTGGCACTTTTACCGGAAAGGCACTTAATTTGGATGTGCATGATCGTGTTCTTCACTTGATAGTCTCTTGGTTTATTCGCCCTTCCGGCGGTAAATATTCCCATATCCGTCAAACCGATCACTTTTGGCTAGAGTGTTTCCGTAAGGGTGAGCGCCCAAATGTGCCTAAGATTATTTTTGCCGAGATTGTCAATAATATCAAGCTTATTGACACGAATGAGTTAAAATCTTTTACTTATGGCATTGTCTTGAGCGCCCTATTTCAACATCTTGAAATTGATTGTACCTATGACTCTCCGGAACCTCGCAAGACCAAGATTGGTGAGTCATCCCTTCGCAAGTCCGGATTCCAATATGTGGATGGTATTTGGGAAAGAATTGATAGAGAAGCGGATCCTCCTCTCGTTGCTCCTCCACCGCAAGTTCAAGCCGCAAACAATGACGCCCTCACGGCTTTTCTTACCGAGCGGTTCAATGCCTTGGACACTCGGATGAATGCTTTGGACACTAGCATTGCTTCGGGCTTTGAGACTATGGGCAATCGGTTGAAGAATGTCGAGGATTTTCTTCTTTCTCTTGAGACTTCTCATTCCAACTTGGACCTCTCCTTCTCCACTCTTTATGGGCAATGGACGAAGTTTCACCGTTCTCAAACCAAGAACGATGATGATGATGACGACGAGGATGATGATGACGAGGCCTAGGAACTTCATATCATATCATATCATATTATTTATGCTTTTAGGATTAAGATTGCATCTCTATGTTTTCTCATGTTTAGGACCTATGCTTTTGGCTATTTTTATTTGGGATTTTATGTTTGAACTTAATGTTTGAATTATGTTTTGGATATTTTGATTATGAATTTATAATATGGTTGCTTATTATTGCTTATTGGTACTAATCATTTATCTTCTCTATGAGCTTTTATTGTTCTTTTTGATCTAACAAAAAGGGGGAGAATAAATTTAAGAGCCACACTTTAAACTAAAATTCGTTTTTAAAATCTTAAAAGGTTTTTAAAGGTTTACAACTTGGATTTCAAATCAAAAATTTATTTTAACTTTAAAAACCTATCTTAAATTAAGGGGGAGTTAGAATAATTTCAAAACTTTCAAATTTCCCAAAAATTCTAACTTTGGTTTTGTTATATCAAAAAGGGAGAGATTGTGAAACAAATATTTTAATTTTGATATAACTAAAAACCTAAGGACTAAATTGAAAAAGTCAAAACGAATTTTAAGTCCTCAAAATATCCCCATATAATTTTTATATTATGCCTAAGTTAAAAACATACTATTCCAAATATTTTTCTAAGTGTTTCAAGCCAAAACAGTGTTTTTCAAGTACCCGTTTCGAAACGGCCCTAAAGCGTTTCGAAACACTTTCACCACTGTCGACCACCGTTCCGAAACGCGTATCGAAACACTTGCAAACGTTTCGAAACGGAACAACTCGTTTCGAAACTGTTCTTCATGTAGGATTTAAAAAGGGTTAATTTATTTCAAATATTTCAGATTTTTAAATATAAAAGGGGTGTTTCGAAACGGATCAAGCACGTTCCGAAACGACCCTTTGACAGTAGCCATTCCGTTTCGAAACGGATCAATCTCGTTCCGAAACAAGGGCTAGATTTTATTTTGAATAATATGACCGTTGTATGTTTTAACTGATTTTCTTGAAACCGTTAAGGCGTTTCGAAACGGGCTAAGACCGTTCCGAAACGACCCTTGACAGTGGCAAAATCGTTCCGAAACGGCCCTAAGGCGTTTCGAAACGGGCTCTTAAATGCACTCCAATGGCTCTTTCTATTTTAGTCCGTTCCGAAACAGGTTCCCCGTGTTCCGAAACGGGTTGGTGCAGACATCATTAATGGTGGCAATAGAGGGTTCCAACGGCTCCATTTATGTTCCCAACCACCCAAACGGCTAGAAATCAATGAGAAGGTATAAAAGGGACATCCAAAAGCATCAGCAACAACTATTGATCCTAAAGCAAACATCCAAACATCAAATTCAAGCAATTGAGCAAAAATCCCACTTTGTGTAAAAATCCCAATTTGTGTTCTTCATTCTTATTTTGTAAAATTGGGTTGAGTGCTTGTATTGGGGCTATCGTTTGTATTGAGAGATACTTAATTAGCCTACAAATTTCTTTGTTCTCTTGTGTGAGGGTTGGGTTGATTTTTGGGTAGAAAAATCAACCGATATTGTAAAGGGTTGCCTCCTTGTCCTAGAAAAGGGGAAGATCAATTTAGTGAAATTGTTGCAAATCCTTAGTGAGACTAAGGTAGTGGATGTAGAGTTCATTTGGAACTTGAACCACTCTAAATCCCTTGTTCATCATTTTTAATTTGCCAATTTCCACTACAATCCTTTAAAATTTCCAATTCACCCCCCCTCTTGGTAAATATCGATCTTTCGATCCACTCAACAGTTTCCACGGCAAAGAATTAAGCTACTGCTCGGGCAATTGAGCGACAACCTTTAAGGTTCGACAAAGCGTTCTTCAATGGCTTCTTCTTATGCCTAAGTCGAAACTCTATCAATGAGCAAGCCTTGATAATACCTCCCAGCGGGAACCAAGGGTGAACATCAACCGATCTTACACTTCTCTTAGCCGTTGAAATTCGTACTTATTCCTAAGCTGAATAAGTCCTCACCGATTTGGGCCAAAACTATGCTTATTCGTTTCTTGAATCTAACTCTCCCGATATTAGATAAATGGATGCAATCGCAATTTCCTCTCCCGATTTAATTGCAAGTAAAGATAAACACCAAGAATAAGCAAACCTTGAACTTAAATTGCATAACAAAAACCTAAACAAAATCCAACCGTTTTCTCATAACTACTAAACAAATAACCCTAGCCTAAGATAGTTTAGTTCATAGTTGGGACTAGGAACAACACAAGATAATTTCCCAACAAGAACATCAACCGAAAAACAAAGAAAAACAGAAGAATAGGGCTGCCTTGATCTTCAACTTCCTTGCCGATTTTCTCCCTCAATTCCACTCTTAGTTGCGCATTCTCTTCTTTTTATAGGAGATTGGTAGGTTATACTCCTTCTTGAGGAGGAAGTTAAGTTAGAATTAAATGTTATAAAATAAAAGAAATCAGTATCTCGTGGTTGTGAAGAGTAGCAGCTTCTTTATGTTGAAATCGACAACTTCTTCTTGTCTTAAATCAGCATCATTCTTCTCTCCTTCATTGCCGCGACAATACTTGCCTAGGCAATTAACAAGCACACATGAAAACATATACGAGAGCAGCACCTTTCCCACCAAATGAGCAATTAAAGATAATCAAGCATGTAAAAGGAGGAAACAATGAAATTATGCATGAATGGCTAATAATGCAACCTAAATGAGCCTAAGTCTAACAATAGTTGAGATGAAAAAGGTAGAAAATTAATACGTTTACACATTTAACACACCCCAAACTCGAACTATTTCTTGTCATCAAGCAATGCAACCTAACAATTACTTGCCAAGAGTCTCAACTTCATGAATTTTTCTTCGAACTTAACTATTTTCTCATGCACTTGTATGTATGACTCTCAACCTTTCGGATAGCATAGAAATTACCCGGAATCAAACTATAATGCTCGTGAGTGTGTGCATGTTCTGTGTACAAGATGATTTTCCGGATTCTAGTGCAACATTAGGCAATCAATTAAGTTCCTTGGGCTCTTAATTACTTCAACTAGAGCCAATTACGAGCACCTCTGGTTTATTAATTTCTTTCAAAATAATCTAATCAACTAGAGCCAATTTCGGGCACCTCTAGTGATTCTTCTAAGCATAATACTAGAGCCAATTTCGGGTACCTCTAGTAGTGACTTCTAAAGCCGGTTTTTGGGCACCTATAGAAAGATTCTAATTTTTTTACCCAAATTGTTAAGTGATTTACCTCAGTTTACTAGAATTCCTTCAATCCTTCGAGTCATAAAAGAATGCAATTAAAAATTAATCAAGTCTAGGCAAATTTAATTCAATTAGAACTAGGCCAAGTAGTTGATGCATCCTACATGTGATTCCTAAAGATAAGAGCAACATGAAACTGAACATGAAACTAAATAAAGACAATTATTCCCCCCCAAACTCGAGAAGAGCATTGCCCTCAATGCATGAAAACACAAAAGTACAAGGGAACAAGAAGTGAAAACAAAAGAAATGAAATTACAATGACTCGGAGAGGTCATCGTCTTGAATTATGAGTTTCCTTCTCGCAGTTTGCTTGGCTCCCTTGCTTGCTCAAGGTGGTTGAAGTCGTGTAGCGGGTGTATGAGTCGGTTGTTTACTCACCTCGTCATCATCTTCTTCCTCAATGTCGATTTCCTTGGTGGTGGATGCCTTGCGTTTTGCCGTGGCAGGGAATGTCGGAACTGTTTTAGGCTGGACGGTTGATGATTCGTCCGAATCTGAAGATTTTGACCATGTCACGCTGTGGCTTGGCTCAGTTAATGGTGCTTTGCCTTTGTCATCCCGAGTTGGTGGAGCATCTTCTGTTTGAATTGCTGAGGCAGTGACAGTGAGCATTGCCGAAGCAGGGGCTGTATGCATTGCCGAAGCATGGGATGTATGCATTGCCCGCTGTCACTGTTGTCGGCTGGAAAAAATTGGGAACCTCACTGAGTTATTTGGGTATTTCTCTAAGAATCACTCGGATTATGGCGTCATTGTAGTATAGTGGTGTGTATTCCGGCCTGTCACGCGGGTGACCCGAGTTTGATTTCCGGCAACATCGCCAAAAACTTGTTGCGTGATTCGAGTGCTTCGCAATTTGTGCAAGTATACACGTCGCAAGTTATAGTATAGAAAGATATCGTCTCCACAGGGATTGGTGTCACTTCAAAAATCTATCGTCTCGTACTGAAAAGGAAAAGAAACACAAGTAATAGTTTTGGGTTAAAATATCGACTAAACTAAAATAAACGAATAAACTAAAGAATTGAGTTGACAGAATGAGAGAGTAAGCCGGATTATATTGCATCGTAGTGTGGAATTTGAATGGAACAATCTCGATATTGTATGTAAGAGGAAGCTTGATTGCCTAGGCAATGGGCAGAATGGTTGCCTCGACAATGGGCAATACGATTGCCTGGGCAATGCACAAGGTGAGTGCTTGGGCAATTGGTATGGCGGTTGCCAGAGAAAATAATTAAGCTACTACTCGGCCAATTGAGCGAAAACCTTCAAAGTTTGGCAAAGTGTTCTTCAATGGCTTCTTCTTATCCCTAAGTCGAAACTCTATCAATGAGCAAGCCTTGACACTACCTCCTAGCGTGAACCAAGGGTGAACATCAACCGATCTTACGCATCTCTTAGCCATTGAAATTCGTACTTATTCCTAAGCCGAATTAGTCATCACCGATTTGGGAAAAAACTATGCTTATTCGTTTCTTGAATCTATCTCTCCCGATATTAGATAAATGGATGCAATCGCAATTTCCTCTCTCGATTTAATTGCAAGTAAAGATAAACCCCAAGAATAAGCAAAACTTGAACTTAAATTGCATAACAAAATCCAATCGTTTCCTCACAATTACTAAAAAAATAACCCTAACCTAAGATAGTTTAGTTCATAGTTGGGACTAGGAACAACACAAGATAATTTCCCAACAAGAACATCAACCGAAAAATAAAGAAAAATAGAAGAATAGGGCTGCCTTGATCTTCAACTTCCTTACCGGTTTTTCTCCCTCAATTCCACTCTTGGTTGTGCATTCTCTTCTTTTTATAGAAGATTGGTAGGTTATACTCCTTCTTAAGGAGGAAGTAAGTTGGAATTAAATGTTATAAAATAAAAGAAATAAATTTCTTTTTATATTATTATTTTATTCCCCCTATAACTCCTATCTTCTTGGAATTTAATCTCCTTTAAACACTAAAGGGACTTCGAATTCTCCTAGGGATTCTTGTGGCTTTCGACATGTAAAATAGGATTGAATCCTTGTTGAAATCGGCATCTCTTGGTTGTGAAGAGTAGCAGCTTCTTTATGTTGAAATCGACAACTTCTTCTTGTCTTAAATCGGCATCATTCTTCTCTCCTTCATTGTCGCGGCAATACTTGCTCGGGTAATTAACCTACACACATCGAAACATATACCAGAGCATCACCTTTTCCACCAAATGAGCAATTAAAGATAATCAAGCATGGAAAGGGAGGAAACAATGCAATTATGCATGAATGGCTAATAATACAACCTAAATGAGCCTAAGTCTAACAATAATTGAGATGAAAAGGGTAGAAAATTATTACTTTTACACACTTAACAAATATGCCTAAAACAGTAAATTTTAAACTTTAAATCCTAAACCCTAAATACACATCTCTTAAATAGAAACCCTAAACACTACTATTGATATGATTGTGTAATCAAAATATTTTCCTACAAAATTATGCTTGAGAATGAAATTAGGTACAGACAGGAAAAGAAACAAGCATTAAACAATGTAGAAGAAAAAGATGCAATGATCACTAAGGTGGGAAAGAGTTTGTAGCTGCCAAGTCAATCTTGAAGAAAATGAGATGGAGAACAGTGAATTTAGATGAGATCCTTGTTGTTTGCAAACTTGATTCAAGCAATACAAGTCTTGTTTATGTCACAAAAGGAAAAGAAACAGTGGCTCCAACTGTGTTTGATAAAGCCAAGCATCGAGAATTTTGAATCTTTTATCATCTCCTTGATTAAATGGAATTTGTTGCAGGATTTTGGCCAAAAATATCAAAAAGGGAAGATTATGAGAGAAAACAAGTTTTAATAGTTTTACCTCCAATTCCAAGGGTAGTCGCAACTATCTTTATAATTGTTATCACATGTGCATGAAAGAAACATGTTAAAATATAATAAAAAATGGATTTGGTTCGTGATTTATTGTGGAAGAACCATGTCCATCTAATAATTTCTCCTATTCTAACAAGGCAACTCTAAAGGGATATGATGGTGATTTACTTTCCTTATCCTACGAGGACTCTTTTACCAAGTTTATTTAGGGATTAATCTTTAGTTCTTTTTAATCAAGTCATTTCGAACAACTAAGTGTTGAATCTCATTTGGAGCGGTATCATAAATAGTTGTCTAAAAAGTGTTGAGAATATGTCAGCCAACACCTTTTGTTATAGCAAAACTAACATAAAAATCCATACATAAGATCTAAATTGACTATTTAAAGAAACTTGTGTGATGGTAAGTGGCAGAACATCGGGTGGGCTTAAAAGGATATGATTCTCTAGAGCATGTGGTTATAGCTTTCAGTTGACACCCTTCCTTTTCTTTAGGTTGTGGGTTCAAGACCTAGTAGAAGTAAAATTCCCCTTCCCCCCTCATAGGTAGAAATTGTTCAAAAAAAGTTTTAATTTAAGCTTTTAAAAGTTCTAAAACTATTAAAATTAAATTTTGGCCCCTCTTAAAATTTTCTAGTTTAATAATTTTCAAGACTCTATCAATTTTAAAGTTAATGAAATTAAGTTTAAATTTTTTTATTTAATTACTTTTTAAGATAAAAAATCAGTGGAATTAACTCTCAACCCTCTATTTTATATGGTTATTGTAGACTCTCGATGTGAATGACTAATTGTAGGCAATAGGGCATAAAAGATGTTGGTAATGCATGAAAACAATGCCAAGTAAAGTCTATTGCGTGCAAGTATACACGGTCTGCAAGTAATACAACAGTTAAGCTGAGTATCGATCCCACAGAGTGCGTTTTGGATTTCAATTGCTTTGCAGGTTTACTTGTTTTCAAGGAAAATGTTTGTTTTGAGTTGAAATTGATTTGAATGAAGGAAAAGAAAATAAAACGTTGGCAAGAGAGTGTCTTAGTAAATGATGAGTGTTGGCAGAGAGTGCCTGGTTTTCTCATTAATCATGCCATGTTGGCTTTCAATAAATCCTGTTGTGGTAATGTTTGTCGAGCAGATTCAAAAATGATGGCAATGTCTCTTTTGATGGTCAATGCCCTAAATCGTTTATGTTAAAAACACCTATATGTCTATAGTGAATGTTTTCTCAAAAAACCGATTTGATTAAGTCCCAATCTTTACTTCTGAGGTGTGGAATTTCACTCCCGAAGTAAGTTTATCTACTTGAACATCTTCTTTCGAAGCATCTCACCTCAGCATCTAGTATTTGTTCGTTGCCACCCAATTCAGTTATGACATTAAGTTGTAATAGGCTAACTATGCTAGTCGTCGTTTGGCATAGTACATTTAAAAAGAGAGTGCCAGCTTTCGCTTGGCAGTACGCTTAAAAATGGAAATCATGTCAGATAGAACAAAACATTGACGAGGCAGTTATGGTTTATTAAAAGCTAAGCATAAAAATAATGATCAACCTAAACACCCCCCCAACTATGAAATTAGTTCATGGTGGGGTTAACAACCAAAAAACCATCATCGTTTTTTACATCCATCATTATTTAAAAATAAAATAAAAATAATTCGACTAAGGATAGGCTAGAAGAGGGTCTTTTGATGCAGCTCTCCACAGTCAGGCCTTGGTCGAAGGTTGAACTCCTTAAACTCCAATCACTCTTCAGTTCTCTCCTCCCAAAAGAATCCCCCTTTTTTCTTGATCAATTGGCCTTTATATATGCGTGTAAAGGAAAGGATGAGATAAGTCTTTGTATTTGAATTTAAAATGATCAAGGGATAAGAGATAGATCTCTATTCGATCATTTTGAAGGCTTATCCTCTCGGTGTGATAGCTTATCAGACTAGGGCTGACGTTATCGTGCCAACGCTCCTCTGGCATTGCTGCTTGGCATGGTCATGCCAGCCGCGCTTGGCATTGCTTCCTATTTTTTCAGGAATTGGCCCAATCCCTATTTCATCGCAGCTTGATCTGGTCGTATTTTTTGGAGTTACCAACTACTTGGCCTGGCATTAAGTACTCTTCTATGCCAACCGGTGCTTGGCATTGTTCGTCCTTTGGTGCCAACGACAACCCGACATCCTTCTCGGCATCACTTCCTTTGCTGGTCTGCGTTGCTCTGCCCTGCCAGCAACGGTTCTAACTACTATGCTATCCTGCAAAAAGAAGTCAAAAGCAACCCTTCACATTGGCATAGAAACAAATCCCAACTCTTAATGAAAATGCATGCTTTCTAAACCTAAATGAAACTAAACCTACTCAAAAGACAAGAAAAAACATGTGAAATAAGCATATAAATTAGTACTTTTGGAGCGTCAGCACTCCCCCACACCTAACTCATTGCTTGTCTCAAGTAATGAAAAAGATAAAAATAATGACAAAAACAGAAAAATAGTGAAAATTATACCTCGGCAGAATTTTTGGGTGGCATGCCAACAGATGCTGGCAAGTAGACGTTGGCTTAATGTTATCCTTAGTAATCTCGATACAATGATGCGAAGCCCCAAGTTCCTATTATCTTTATGGTAGAGAAGAGTTAAAATTTTCATTGTCATGGCAGAACATTGCTGCCTTATTCTTTATCTTTTCACCCTGGCATCATCATTTTTTTTCCGAGCATGGTTTCAAAAAGTCTAAGTTTTCTAGGGAACTAGATGCATACTACGTTTTTAGTGTAAATCAATTCCCCAAAACTAGAGATTAATTGGCAAGCAATCATGGCATCATTATTCTGCTGGTATAGGTATTAAAGATTTAAATTTTCCTCATCGAATAGAAAACTAAGTCAAATTAAGCTTGCCTACAAGTGTTAACATGCTTCAAAATTAAGCCGAGATAAAATTTTCTTTTTCACTTTTTTAGTGGTTTGATATACAAACCTAATCTAAACTACATGGCATGGCATAATCTGAAGGAATGCACACCCTCAAACCCAAGATGTGCATTATCCTCAATGCATAAAACAAGACATATTTACAAAGAAATACAAAAAAATGCATGATCATGAAAACAAAAAATAAACATGAAATGTAAAGAGTTTGGGATGAAGAGGACTCCCACTCGGAGACTCCTCCTTTGGCAGCACGAGCTTCCTCTTGCAAATTGGCACGAGTTTTTCGTTGGGTCAAGGTGCCACGATCAGGGGTTGCTCGCTTTCTCCCACCCCATCATGGATTTGACGCGACTATAGTGGCAGGGGTCTCTTTGACAATTTTTATTGGCGTCGAGGATGTTGGAGTGGCAGCAGACTCGGTAGGGGCTGCAGGTTTCTTGGCATAATCGTGGGCATCCCTATATAGCGTCGGCTAATAAAATCTCGACTGCAGCACCTTGGCAGCAACCTTCATTCATGTAAAGTGTCCACCATATCGTGCGGCATGGCATGATTGCAAGATAGCAAGCTACTCATCTTCTGGCACACAACAACGGATCACTTGATCGACGCATTGCTTAAATAGGAATGGCTCGTCCCAACAATATTGTCGGACATAGCGCAAAAAACGTTTCTTGGCATTGTATCCCAAATCTGGTGGCATGATCTTACTTACCAGAAAATCGACTATGTCAACAAACCATGGCGTGGCACTGACCGCGAATAAATACTCATCTGGGAATTCATCTCTGATTGCATATGTTTTATCATCCTTTAAATGGTGTTCTAGTCTGGAAAAATGGCCAGCTACTAAGTTTTCACTACCTTTTTTGTCTCAAATTTCGAGGTCAAATTCTTGGAGTAGGAGCGTCCATCGGATCAATCTCAGCTTGGCATCCTTCTTTTCCAAGAGATACTTTAGTGCCGAGTGATCTGTAAAAGCAACAACTTTATTACCTATCAAATAAGATCTGAATTTATCAAAAGCAAATACAACTACAAGAAATTCTTTCTCAGTGGTAGAGTAGTTAAGTTGTGCTTCATTTAAGGTTCTCCTGGCATAATAGATGGCGTGGAAAACTTTGCCATGCAGCTGTCCCAATATTGCGCCAACGACAATATTGCGCCATGGCCGCTGCCGTGGCAGCCAAGGACGACAGCAATGGTGAAGAGAAGAAGCAAAGTGGGCCTCGACAGAAAGAGAAAAAGAAGTCGGTCTGTCATGGAGCACCCTTATATTTTTCCAAGCCCTAGATCATAATGAAGGCCAAGCCCAAATTTCAAGGAAGAAACTCCAAGGAAGAAGGACGAATTAAAGACATATGCTCTGAAGATTTAGTCCTTAATAGAGTTGTAATTTAGTTTAAACTTGTATTCTTGCCATATTAGAAAACTTGAACCCAAGGCCTATATAAAGGCATGTAATTCGACCTAGGGAAGGACATCTTCATCTCTAGCCTTCTTCCCAAAACCCTAGCCGTTTTCCCCTTCTCATCATGTTCTAAACTTCCCTAGGGCCACGGGTTGATTTGTAAAGTAGTTGCAAGGATTGCATTTGTTTTAGGAATTTTCTGTTCAATAAAATATACTTCAAGTATGCTTATTCTGGTTTTCAACATCTTGCAAGAGTATCGGGAGAGCATTGTGAGATTATCTATTTACTTAATATTGGGAGAGTTAAGTATACGAAAGGAATAAGTGCAGGTTCTCCAGTTTATGGTTGAACTATCTCGGACCTAGGGATAGGACGAGGTTAAGTGGCTAAGGAAGAATTCAACAACATCGGTGTTCATCCTTCGATTCACGCCGGAAGGTATCATCAAAGACGTGTTCATCGACAGACTTGGACCTAGAGATAGGCCAAGGCATCGTAGGGATTCTTGCCAAGCTTGAAGTATAGAGTTGTGTGATCGCTGCCGCGACTAACAACAGACCGCTGCCGCGGCAGGTGCTGCCGTGACAGGCGCGACGGCAGAACAGATATTCCTAGACTTTGCAACACCTACACTACGGAGCAATTCAATACCGGCCCATTCTCTCTATCTTGATTTCTTTAATCTTAATTTCCAGTTCTCATTATTATTTTCGTGACAACAATTTAAACTATTCCTTTTCCTCTCATGCAGTAATCGAAGGTGAAGCTATTAGCCCAGTCCTTGTGGAGACGATATCTGATACTTCAGTATCACTTTACTACTTGCGTCGTGTACACTTGCACTACATTGCGATAGACACTTTTACACGCAATAGCGGCCGGTAGAGCTGATCCAAGACCGATAAGTACGAGCACTTATCCTTACTTGCGAAAGAAGGCAACATCCAAAGAGTCCATATTTAAAGTATAAAGGAGTCTTTATTTAATGTAACTTACTTTTAGAACTCTTACTTCAAGGAGGGCTCAAACTTAGGCCATGAGCCCTATATATACCCAATGTATGTAAGGGTATATGGGCATGAAGACGAGGGTGAGGGAATACGAGCCTGAGCAACCGCACAACGAGATGTAGTTAGATAGGTTGGAGTTGTTAGGGGTCGCGGCCCAACTCTCCTAGGGTTTAGGCGCATGTATGTAAAGTAGTTTGAGGGAAACAATTGTAAAAGTTTTGAGTCGTTTTTAATAAAATTCCAAAGTTTGCTTAATCTATGCTCTTTGCTCTTTCAATTAGTCTACACCAGTCAGTTGAGAGAAAATGCATTTGTCAGGCACGAAAGTGCAAGGCTCACGAAAGGGTTAAGCACGGTCACAACATACAAAGGCGTGACTAACTTGGTTCCACACTAGTCCACAAGTTTCAGCAGCTAAGAGGGATCACCAATCGAATGGACTTGCCTGTGTTAGGTTGACACTGAGATTGCTAGGTATTGCCTACATCACGTGAGTGTTCGAGCATCCTAACCTAGAAATAGGATGGATCATTGTCGACTATCCCGCCGAACTTTGGAATGTCTGTCAGACTTGCCGCCAAGACTTCTTTTCGTTCCACCTGCCGAGACAGTACACTCCTGTAGTGGAAGTGACCTGCTGCGGCCGCGTGATAGGGTCGTAGTTTTTCGCCCGCCATCCCGCCGAGGTAGCAATTCATGGCAGCACAAAACATGCTCAGACTTTACAATGCAGTTCACATGCTATTGAGCTGCATTTGTCTTACCCAATCTATCGCCCAAATCGCTCTCTATCATTCCTCTCATCACTATCTTTATTTTATTTGTGTTTTTATATTTTCACATCATGAGATTTAATTACGCATTTACTAAATCTTTGTGCAGGAAGCCATTCATAGGAGCTGTTCTAATCCCTGTGGGAGACGATATCTTTTATACTATAACTTGACAAGAGTGTGCACTTGCGTTCTCGCAAAAAGGGAACACCTACACACCCTACAAGTTTTTTGCGTCGTTGTCGGGGATTGGCAATAGCAACTAAGTTTGAATTTCTGCACTCCTATTTAGTTTTTGCACATTAAATCTCTTTTTACTTATCTGCTTAAAGAAGCCTCTTTGTTTTCTTGGTGTATGTCC
Source organism: Hibiscus tridactylites (assembly GCA_958450335.1). Taxonomy (NCBI): domain Eukaryota; kingdom Viridiplantae; phylum Streptophyta; class Magnoliopsida; order Malvales; family Malvaceae; genus Hibiscus; species Hibiscus tridactylites. The sequence continues at coordinate 58,419,153 of OY288275.1, forward strand.
CGCCAGGGCAGCAAGGTTGGCAGCAACATCCACCTGAGGAGGGGAAGGACATGCCCAGATGAATAGCCAAACACAATGACCCTCAAGAAGTGGTTATGCTTGGGAAAAGCGCAGCCCGACATAGCCTATTTTTTTATTTTTTTTCAATTTATTTTAGATTTATTTTTTATATTTAATTCTTGTATTTAATTTATTTCAAGTTAGGAATGAAGGAAAGATCAAGAAAGATGAAAGAATAAAGAAGAGGCCCAACTAGCGGCCAAGGCAACCCAAGGCAGATAAGCATAACGGCTAGCCGTAACGGCAATATTTTGTCCCAACAAGCGGAACAGATATCTGTGTAACGGCAAGAATCTTGTTATTCGTGCCGCAATAATTGTCGCATGTTGACAGCGTGCCCGCCAAGGCAGAGGAGAGAAACGGCTATATAAAGCCAACCATTCACCCCTCGTTCTTCACTTTCCTTTCTCCTTTACTCTGAATTCTTTTTGCAATCTTTCCTTCCAAGATTTCCCTTGCTTTATTTTCTTTCACACTCTTTCTTTTCTTTCTTTAGGAAATACAACTACCCCACAAACTATGGCCTCATCACAGCAACCTGCCACCACCTCCAAAACCCCTTTCAAAAGGTTCTTGAGCCCTGTTGTTGAGGAGACTTACAAGAAACACTTTAGAGAGCGACAACTATAGGAGGAGATGGGTTTCCAATACAATCGGTCTGATGGGGATTTTGGCTTGGAACCCTCTATATTCGAAAGGGTCCACAATATGGGTTGGGACCATTTCGCACGGCAGCTAGAAGGAATTAACAATAACCATGTGCGAGAGTTCTACGCCCACAGACCGACACCGGCAAGCCCTTTCGTGTACGTCTGTGGAGAAGGTGTCAAGTTTACTGCTAACATGATCAACAACTTCTACAGCATAGAAGTCAGCGGCAATCCACACGAGGAATGAGAGTCATACTTAAGGGTGGCTGACTACAACAAAATCAAGAGAGAGGTCTGTAAGCCAAACACCAAGTGGCTAACATATAAAAACAACGGGTCAGTTAACCGTCACGATTTGCTGCCGGAGGCTGCCCTTTGGAGTTACTTTATCCAGCACCGCCTGATGCCTTCCACGCATGGATCGACGGTAAACAGGCCAAGGCTCGCCCTTATCTACAATATAATAATGGGGCGGCAAATCAACGTTGGCGAGGTAATCATAAAGGAGGTCTATGCCCACGCAGAGAAACCAAATGTCAAAGGACCCCTCTTCTTCCCTGCACTCATCACTCGCATGTGTGCCAACTTTCGCGTGCCACCGGGCCCCAAAGACAAAATTCTTCCTGCCAAGGAAGGATGGTAAAGAAGGGTATGCCAGCAGATGATGCATAACGCGGAGCCAGATACCCATTCCACTGCCCAGCCGCCTTCCCAAGCTGCCGCCAGCCCAGCCGCAACGGGCAGTACTAAAGCTGCCCTCCCGTTCGAAGTGATCCCCCTACTGCGCAGCCTAGTTGAAAGCTGCCAAAGGATCAAGCACAATCAAGTGATCTTCACCAAATACGTAGCGGACGTGCAAGAGGCCTTTGTGGCCTACTTGTTGGACAAGTATCAGGACGCCGAACCACAGTTGCCCGCTTTTCCCACGGAGTTAGCAGCTTCCAAACCAATCCAGATCACTCCAAGACCAGCTGCTACTCCTGCCGCCGATGACAGTGAGGGGACACACCACCGCTCCAAGAGAAGAACCTCTCTAACCCCTATCCAGCCATATGAACTTACCTCCTCATCCAAATCAGAGAAGGAGGAGGAAACCATTGTTGTATCCCCAGTAGCAAAAGGGGTCGCTGCCAAAGACGCTGGCGACTCAGACATAAAGATCTCAGACTCCTTCGATGACGAACCACCAGAGGCAGATAGAAAGAGAAAGCGGCCAACAACAGAACCTCAGGGTGGAGGAGTTGAAAAACAATCAAAGAAGCCCACCCCTAGCTGCATCCAGCCGTCGTGTAGCAAGAAGAAGAGCCCAACTGACAGACCATCTGCTACGCGCCGTCTCGTCTTGCCCGCCTCCTCAGCATCCTTCTCTAACGCGCAGCAACAGAGGGGAAATCCCTCAGTCTATAGCACCATTTTCTTTTCTTTTTAATTTTTATGTTTTATTTTATTTCTTTTTTATATTTTATTTTTTTGTTTTTAATTTTTGTTTTTATATTTTATGTTTTGTTTTTAATTTTTGTTTTGTAGAGGCATTGAGGACAATGCCAACCTTGAGTTTGGGGGGAATTAGTCCTCTTTGTTTCAGGTTCATTTAGTAGCTTTTATTTGCACATGTAAATTTTTGCCCCTTAGCACTTAATGAAATAGAAATCTTTAGTTCAAAAACTTGTACCTATGATAGCTTAGCCGACTACATATATTCGCACCATACTAAAAATTTTAAATCTAACTATGGGAAGAAGCTTGAAAAACACTTAGAAAATTTTTCTTTCTGTCAATTATCTTTACACTTTTCTGTTAAATGCCAAATTTTTTCTTGAGTTTTGAGTTTAACACTGCCTGCCTTACTTAATAAAAAATTCCTTGATTGAATACAGGTTTGCCGCCACGGCAGCACAGGGAAACACAACAAAAAAGATGAAAAACCTTAGAGGTGCCCGAAATAGGCTCTAGGAAGGATCATGAGCAAGGACACTCCGCTGCTATCAAAGTCCATGAATCTAAACCAAGTGACGGACAAATTAGCAAGAGTGAATGAAAGTCTTCACGGGATGACTCTATTCAAAGGGTTCAGAGTTTCGTAGAGTGCACCTATCTTAACCTCAGAACCGGAGAATAGTTGTGATGAGCTAAAGCCCTTAAAGCCATTATAAAAAAACAAAAAAATGCCCCACTATGCTGCCAAGGCAGCAACTCGTATCCTTTCTAGTAATTTAATTATTTTAGGCATTCTTTGTTAACTTAATTACCTCAACATGATTAGCATGAGCACAAACCTGCACTGGGATTAAGAAAATTAAAACCTAAGTTATTTCATGCCATTTCCTATCACTAACATAAAAACAGGTGTCATGGCCTTGAGGTAAGAAATCAAGTTAAAGGCTAATGTTTCTATTAATTTTGTGCTAAGAGCAGGTTTACTAGCTAGGTTGCATTGCTTGAGGACAAGCAATAGTTTAAGTTTAGGGGTGTGTAGAGTGTCCATGAGTTCTATATTTTGTACACATTCTTTCCCGTATTATTGTTGTTCTTAAGCTCATTTAGGCATATTTAGGTGCATTGCATGCATTATAACAGTATCATCTCTTTTACCATGCTTCTATTGAATATTTTATGTTTGGTTAAGAAAAGTTATTGTTTTAGTTTATTTATTTATTTTTAGATGTTGTAGAAATGGGAGGAGAGGACAGGACAAGAAAGCTGGAACAAAAGGAGATGTATTGAAGCAGTTCCAAATGTCGCCAAGGATGCTGTCGAAGCAGTATTGTCGCCAAGTGCCGCCTGGGCAGGAGTTACACTAACTTAGCCAAGATGGTCACGATTTAAAGAGGGGAATTTCCTAAGCCCAATGAGCCCAGTCTTGCAATTTTTTTGAAGCCTGTAGCGGCCGGTAGAGCTGATCCAAGACCGATAAGTAGGAGCACTTATCCTTACTTGCGGAAGAAGGCAATGTCCAAAGAGTCCATATTTAATGTAACTTACTTTTAGAACTCCTACTTCAAGGAGGACTCAAACTTAGGCCATGAGCCCTATATATACCCAATGTATGTAAGGGTATAGGGGCATGATGACGAGGGTGAGGGGATGCGAGCCTGAGAAGCTGCACAACAAGATGTAGTTAGATAGGTTGGAGTTGTTGGGGGTCGCGGCCCAACTCTCCTAGGGTTTAGGTGCATGTATGTAAAGTAGTTTAAGGGAAACGGTTGTAACAGTTTTGAGTCGATTTCAATAAAATTTCAAAGTTTGCTTAATCTATGCTCTTTGCTCTTTCAATTAGTCTACACCAGTCAGTTGAGAGAAAATCCATTTGTCGGGCACGGAAGTACAAGGCTCACGAAAGGGTTAAGCACGATCACAACATACAAAGGCGTGACTAACTTGGTTCCACACTAGTCCACAAGTTTCAGCAGCTAAGAGGGATCACCAATCGAATGGACTTGTCTGTGTTAGGTTGACGCTGAGATTGCTAGGTATTGCCTACATCACGTGAGTGTTCGAGCATCCTAACCTAGAAATAGGAGGGATCACTGTCGAGTATCTCGCCGAACTTTGGAATGTCTATCAGACTTGTCGCCAAGACTTCTTTCCGTTCCACCTGTCGAGACAGTACACTCTTGCAGTGGTAGTGACCTGCTGCGGCCGCGTGATAGGGTCGTAGTTTTCCGCCCGCCATTCCGCCGAGGCAGCAATTCATGGCAGCGTAAAAAATGCTCAGACTTTACAATGCAGTCCACATGCTACTGAGCTGCATTTGTCTTACCCAATCTATCGCCCAAATCTCTCCCTATCATTCCTCTCATCACTATCTTTATTTTATTTTTGTTTTTATATTTCCACATCATGAGATTTAATTACGCATTTACTAAATATTTGTGCTGGAAGCTATTCATAGGAGCTGCTCCAATCCCTGTGGGAGACGATATCTTTTAGATTATAACTTGACAGGAGTGTGCACTTGCGCTCTCGCAAAAAGGGAACACCTACACGCCCTAGGAACACACTTCTCAAATGTGTTACCAAACACTGAGAATTCATTCATAAACAATTTCATGTTATGCTCAATTAAATTGGAAAAAATAGACATCATACAACGTTGAAACGTTGTCGGTGCGTTGCACAAACCAAATGGCATTCTTTTGAAAGCAAATGTCCCATATGGACAGGCGAATGTGGTCTTTTCCTTGTCGTTGGGGGGCTATTGTGATCTGATTATAACCCGAATAACCATCTAAGAAACAATAGAAAGCTTTACTTGCCAACCTATCTAACATCTGATCGATGAAAGGTAATGGGAAGTGGTCCTTCCTTGTGGCTTTATTCAATCTTCTATAATCCATGCACACTCTTCATCTTGTGATCGTTCTGGAGGGGATCAATGCATCCTTGCTGTTTTGCACTACAGTCATGCCACCCTTCTTTGGCACACGCTGTATAGGGCTAACCCAGAAGCTCTCAGATATGAGATAAATAATTCCAGCATCAAGCCATTTTATTATCTCCTTTTTAACTACCTATTTCATGATCGGGTTTAATCGTCTCTAACCTTCAATGGTCTTGCCTTGATAATCCTTCAAAATTATTTTATGCATGCAAATGGTTGGGCTAATACCTTGAATGTCGGCCAAGGTCCAACTCAACGTTTTCTTATAGGTCTTTAATAATGCCAACAACCTTGCCTCTCGATCATTAGTGAGATCAGTGGCAATGATCACCGACAGTGTTGAGTTGTTACCTAAATAGGCGTACTTCAAGTGTTTTGGCAGTGGCTTAAGCTCCAACTCTGGTGGTTTCTCAATCGATGGTTTCGGTCTGGTTGTCGCCCTAGTGGCTAACTCCAATGGCTCAAAATAACTCACATCTTCAGCTTCCAAGGCTGATTCCTCGGGTTCCTCAAAAATTTTGGCAATGTCATCAAGCATGTTGGCATCAAATTCTGCATCCCAGCACAATCGTGTTGTGTTAATCATAAAAATAGACTCCACAGTCTTCTCATTTTGATATTCATTTGGCTCATCTGCACACTTCAAAGCTTTAAACACATTAAAAGTAACATGTTGATCATTCATTCGCATTGTTAGTTCCCCTTTATTAACATCAATAATAGTCCTACCCGTGGCAAGAAATGGCCTACCCAAAATAATTGGAACATTCATATCGGCCTTATAATCCAAAATGATAAAATCAACTGGGCATATAACTTTATCTACCATTACCAAGACATCCTCAATCTTACCCTTGGGATATGCATAGAATCGGTCTGCCAGCTGGAGCGTCACGGTAGTGGGTCTCGCTTCTATGCGAAGCGTTTTGAAAACAGACGTTGGCATCAGGTTGATACTGGCACCCAAGTCGCATAGTGCCTTGCCCATGAATATGTTGCCTATGGTGCAGGGAATTGTGAAACTACCCGGACCTTTCAACTTTGGTGGCAATCTGTTTAGGATCATGGCACTGCATTCTTGCGTGAGTGTTACAGTCTCAAATTCTCCCAACGTCCTCTTTTTGAACAAAATATCTTTCATAAATTTCACATAGTTGGGCATTTGTTCAAGGGCTTCTACCAATGGAATGTTGATTTGCAAATGTTTGAGAACTTCCAAGAAGCGCTTAAACTGCTAATCCTTCTTGTGCTTTTGAAGTCTTGCTGGAAATGGTGGTAGTGGATAAACATATGCTGGTGCCGATGACTTTGCCAACGTAGTTCTGGCATCAGCCTTTGCATCAGGGTGCTGTCTAACCTCAGTCTGTTTGTCCTTGATGTTGGCATCACGTTTTCCACTAAGTTCGACATTGTTACTGGCATCAGGTCTGGCATAAACTTGTATTGGTACTGGCATCATCTGTTTTGGGGTTCTCCTTTTCTGCTTCCTTAGGCTTGTCTGCTGGCACTGGCTTTTCGCATTGGCAATCGACTGGCCGTTTGGCAGCCATCTTTGCCTCACAGTGCTTACCACTCCAAAGGGTTATGGTCTTGCAATGCTCATTATTTTGGTGCCGAGCATCTTCAGTGTCACTTGGCAATGCACCTTGGGGGACCTTGAGGGTGAGTGTTAAGGGTATTAGCGAGTTGCCCCATCTGGACTTCCAGATTTCTTATTGATGCTACCAAGCTATGGACTGTTATATCATCCTTCTCCATGTACTTTGTATGTTTTCCTCCATGATTAAATCCTTGCCCTTGCTAGAAATTGTTTTGAAATCTTTGTGGCAATGTGTTTTGATAGAATGATGGCATGCATTCTGATTTTTCCTCTGAAAATTTTGGTTGTCTCTGGGCATTCTGGTGTTGTACATTGTACTGGTTTCCTCCTTGATTACTCCAAGCTAAATTAATGTACATTGTACATTGTAAGTGTTAGAGTTATTATTATAAAAATGAACAGTATTGCCAACGAAACATACCGGCTCGGGGTTGGCAAGGCCTTAATCCGCATAGTGATTTTCTCCATAGATTGTACAAAACAATTTTAACGCTTTGACTGCTTGAGACTCATTGCTTTTTTGCAAAGTTCTAACCATGGTGGTGAGGTTGGAAATCTCGGCATGGATGGACGTTAGCTCGTCAAAATGTAATTTCCCATTAACTTTAGTTCCAGTCTCAAGTCTAACAACAGGATATTCAAAATCATTGATGGCTATCCTCTCAAGGATTGATCCCTCGTGTTAAAAATGCTGAATTTTTTTGTAGGTAACGGCTATGACTCATTCCCAATGGCCATAAACGGCTAGAAACTCATTCCACACTATATAAACACCACAAGGACACTTGAAGAAGTTCAGAGACCACATCCAAGCTTAATGTTCAAGAGAAAATGAGTTTAAGTCTTTATTTTTTTTTTTTCATTTCTCTTGTAAATATATGTAGAGAGTGATTTTATTGTTTAGATCCTTCACTCTTTCTTGTGAGCTCAATTGTATAAACATCCACCTTGTGAGGTATTTTGTTTACTAAACAAACCTTGTAAAAGGGAGAGGTTCTAGTTTAGCCCAAGTAAAAACTAGAGTGGTTCTATCTTAGCCATTGAAAAGATAGGGTTGTAAGGTTATCCCTTTGGCCTCAAAAGGAAGAATTCATAGTAGTGAATTGGAAAATTCTTAGTGGTGTGCAAAGGTAGTGGATGTAGACTTTGGTTAGAAAGTCGAACCACTCTAAAATCATCGTGCAATTTGCCTATCATTTTTATTGATTTTAGCCAATTCTTTCGGGAGTTCAATTGAACCCTCTTGACGGTTTCGAAAGATCGATTCGAGCGTGTTACAAGCCTTTCACGTTGGCAAGAGAATGTCTTAGCAAATGATGAGTGTTGGCAGGGAGTGCCTGGTTTTCACATTAATCATGCCATGTCGACTTTCAATAAATCTTGTAGTGGCATTGTTTGCCGAGCAGATTCAAAAATGATGGCAATGTTCGTCCTTTTGTGCCCTTCTCGGCATCACTTCCTTCCTTCGCTGGTCTGCCCTGCCCTACCAGCAACGGTGTCAACTGCTATGCTATCCTGTAAAAAGAAGTCAAAAACAACCCTTCACATTAGCATAGCAACAAATCCCAACTCTTAATGCAAATGCATGCTTTCTAAACTTAAATGCAACTAAACTTACTCAAAAGACAAAAAAAAAACATGTGAAATAGGCATATAAATTAGTACTTTTAGAGCGTCAACGATTATCTTTTAGAGCCATATTAATTTCAAAGACAAAAAAACTCATGTCCCTCTCATATTTTCATTCTAGTTCCGCTCCTACTAATGGTTGTCTTTGTAAGTGATAAGTGATTGCAACTAATTTAGAGTGAAGTTAAGTTTAAAACGTCTCTTATATCGTTATTTTTGTAGTGGACTACTCTTTTAACAAGACTCCAGAAACATGGGCGGAACACAGGTAAAACCTGTGGGGCCACGACTCCAAAAATTTTGAGAAACTAAAATTTAATCTCTTAAAATTTTCAAAAATTTTAATTGTCCCTTACAAAATTTTAAAAATTAATATTACGTTTCAAGTTTTTTTAAATATTTTTACTTAAATTTCTCGTATTTTTTTAATTTTAAGCTGGCCCCACAGCTTTTTTTCACCAAGTTTCGCCGCTTTCCATAAACATAAAATTAGATTGAAATGCATAAACAAATATCTTGTTTTTTTCTGATTTCAGCCATTTCTTTAGTTGTACCGGTTTCAACAATTGTCAAGCAAAAACAACACTAACACATTCAAAATCAATATTAAAAATCTGGCCTGCGTTATAAAAAATAGAATGAAAATGCGAATAATTAATTAACAATAGGATATATAATGTAACACTATAAAAAAGGAAAAAAAAGAATATTGAATTTGTCTTATAGTAAGGTTGGGGGAGACATATGCTTAGCAAGCAACAGAGTTAAATTTGTCCTGTAGTGAGGTTGGGGGAACATGCTTAACGAACAGCACAAACAAAGAATTAAAGAAGGATTAAAAATTAAAGAGTAGGATTAGTAGAGGGATTATACAATTATAAGTTGAGGAGTAGTTACTATTTATAATTTGTTTTATATGTGATTGAGGTATTTCTAAAGGCCATTTTATCCCACGCCCTTAGATATCAATCAAAGGTTAACATATTTTCAGATTACTCATTTAACTACAATAATATAATGATAAAACTCTGTATTATTTGATCTAAATTAATTGATACGGTGCGATATATGAAACCTGAACTGAAACTTAAAATAGGTTGAGTTAGAGGATGAGTACAAGAAAATGAAAGTTAGGGTTAGCATTTTGGTCATAAATGGGGATCACATGCTTTGATTCCCTATTAACAAAAGCTAAAAATAAACACCAAAATAGAACTGAGGAAATTCATTTGCATACACATATTATATTGTCATGTATTTATTAATTATAGTCTTATAGCACACTAATTATGTTGGTGAAAAATAAAAATAATATAAAAAAGAAATTTTAAACTAATAATTATTGATAAGATAATAAAAAATGTTCATAGTTATTGATTGAAAAGGCGCGTAAGTATGAGTGTGTTATTATTTTTTAGATGACTTGCTATTTTAGTTTTTTTTAATAAAAATATTAAAGTAAATTTTGGGTGAGTTGTTAGTTATTTATATTAAGTTCTAAATAAAACGGAAAAATAAAAATTTCTTATGATCTTATTTTATTTAATTAAAACAAAAAATTTAAAAATATTTATTCCATGCACAACCGCTTGTAAAAAATTTATTTATACAAGTGTTTTAATTTTAGGGTTTAGGGACTCCTTTTAGGGTTTAAGGTTTAGGGGTTTAAGAGTAGTAGTTTTGAATTTATGGGATGTTGATAGAATTTCAGGTTTAGGATTAAAATTTAGAGTTTATAGGTTAAAACCTAAATTCATAACCATATTACCCTAAAACCTAAACTCTAACCTTAAAACTTAAAGTCTAACCCTAAACCCTAAATTCTAAACAGCTAAACTAAAATCATAAACTCTAAAATTAAGGCGCGTGTGGAAACAAAAGTTTCTACCGCATATATATGGAATAATAATCCAAATTAAATATGATTTTTTATTTAGTAATAATATGTATGTATATATTTTTTTGAATCAAACACTAAATTTCATTAAATTAATGAGAAGAAATATACAAATAAGCAAAGAGTATACAAACATGAATAGAAAATTTAAATCTTCTCATAAAATCTTCATTAGTGTTTTTTAAATCTATCATCACAGAGAAATCTTGGAGTGCTCACTGGAAGAGCATAGATCATTGAATTACTCTAATCAACAAAAGGAGAGAAAAATGTCTTGGTTATCTCCACGAACAACCAACCCATGCAATGTTGTGCGGTAAGATTCAACTGTAACATACACCAGGTTGTAGACATCTTCAAAATCAACGTGCCATAGATGTAGACAAAGAACGTACCATAACGACAGATGAAGAACATGCCAAAACAGCCGACGAAAAAAATTAAAACAAAAAAAGTAAAAAATAAAAAAAATAAAAAAAATCATCGCTAGTAGACAATCAAAGCCGCCACTATTAGCATGAAAAATTTAAAAACTACCAAGAAATTTCTAAAGAAAATATAACTACTATAGAAAAAATGTGAGAGTGAGAGAAAACTTCTATTTATTTTTTGTCAAAAAAAATATCTCATTGAAAATATTGATAAATTTTTTAAAATAAAATAAATATTGGAAATATCTTGGAAGCGCATGTCTCATTGAAATCCACCCAAAGCACATGCTTCTTTGGGGCCAGTAAATCCTTAATTAGAGCTCCTTTGCTTGTTTGTTTATCTTGGGGTTGCTTCAATTTATCCTTTTGCTTTTTTTAATATTTGTTGTTACACAATCAACACATTGAAAACACCTACCAAACTTCATCTTTGTTGGCCTTTCAACCATCGGGGAACTCATCATCTTTATCGTTTCCCATCAAATCTAGGGGCGTATACGAAGATGAATTCTTCGTATTAAGCTAAATAAATGTGTGCGAACAATAATTTTATGTTCGTTAATTAGCGAAATAACACGAATAGAGGTATGTTTAGTTCGTTTATGTTTACGAACAAATTAATTTATTGGTTCGTTTATCGACTTTCTTATAAGCTCGTTTACTTGATTCTTCTTTCCCTTTTATTTTTTTACATTTTAAATATTGATGAAGGTAAGGACTAGTGGTGTAATTTCACCATTTTAGCGAACATATAAACAGAAATGTTCGCGAATACTAAACAAACGAACACAAACGCCTTCAAAAATAAACAAACGAACACGATGTTAAAATTTTAAATGAATATGAATCGAGCATGAACATTTTTAAAAATAAATAAACAAACACGAATAGAGCCTTGTTCGTTCAAGCTCAGTCCATTTACACCCCTAATGAAATCTCTTCTCTTTCAAAAAAAAAAAAAAGTGTTTGGTATTCAACTGCATCTTTTTTCCCTTTTTAAGATATTGAAATTAAATTGAATGTTTTAGTAACAAAAACATATCAAAGTACAAATTCCATAACAAGGGCACATTTTCACAAACATTTCATGAATTGTAATACAATATTACAAAATTGTGTTACAAAATATACATATAAATACACATGAGAGAGAGAAGACAAAGGAGCATGAAGAAACGTATCGAATTGTTAGGCATCTTACCCCAATATCCTTAGTTTACAGTAAAAGTTTTATGTCAAACATTTTTTATTATTCTTTCGATTTCTCAAGACTTTGCCCCGATAAATCTAAACCGACCCAAATAATTGAGAAAGTGAGACTAATATCGGACCCTTATCATCGAGGTTGAAAGATGATCGGGGCTCCATATTGTGGGTAAAGTAGCATGAGAACCGTTGGTGCATGTTGATAGGTTGGAGCCAACCGAAAGGTGAACCGTTGGAGTATGATAGAAAGGGCTAACTTGGCTTGCAACATGGCCAAGTTTTGACCGATGCAGGTACGGACCCCAAGACCGAACGGTATAAATCCAACCGGATGTTTTGCAGCACGTGCCACGCCTTCGGAGAACCGACCTGGGTTAAACTCATTGGCATCATTGCCCCAGATGACTTGATCATGATGAACGGCTAAGATTGGTATCAAAAGCTCGGTCCCACCAGGGATCATGTAACTTCCAAGCTCGACATCTGATTTGGTCCGCCTGATTGTGGCGATTGCCGGTGGGTATAAACGAAGTGATTCATTTAATATCATAGACAACTGTACACCGGAACATAAAAATTATTAAAAAAATAGGGCAATTTTAGATATACAAGGAAAAGAAGCAAGAGCAGCCAAAGAGATAAAGACACGAATTTTGTGTTTTAATTGGGAGGGAAACTTTACCATCTTAAGCTTGACAACATCATCCTTGGTGGGCAAGTCACGTGATCCACACACCCTTAACACCTCATCACGTGCTCGGACCTGCCACTCTGGGTGCATTGCTAGCAAAACAGTGGTCCACGTCAGCAGATTGGATGTGGTCTGTTTGCCTGCGAAGAAAAAACTCTTACACTCCTCAATTATGTCGTGGACGGTTACATTCGGACTTGAATGCGACGCTTCGATCAAAGATCCCAGCAAATCCTTGGGACCGTCTTCATCCGTTACGTTCCTGGGTTTCATTTTCCGGCGTTGGATTAGCTTCGTCAACGACTTCTTAATCTCCTTGTCCAATTTCCAACACCTTATGTTCCTCTTCGTAGGTAAAAATCTGTAATCAAAAGATTCAGAAAGAGTTGGGATCTTGAATTTGAGAATTGGAATTTGGATGTTTACCTATAGCCAGGGATGAAAACCTTTTGAAATGTCTCGGCAGCAAGCAGCATTTCTTGAGCTTGTAAACGAAAAATGGCCTTCCCCTCCTCGTAACTGATCCCGAACACGGTACGCGTAATCACATCTTCGGTCAGTGTTTGGAACCATTCACAGACGTCGATTTCGATGTCGCCGGAGTCGGACAACATCGCCGACCACTGGTCTAGCATCTCAGTCACTCTTTGTGCCATCACCGGCACAAGCAACTACAATAAGAAGAAACGAAACAACAATACTATTAAGTTAAAAGAATGAGTAATGATGATGGGGTTTTGTTTATAACGGAGCTTAAAAGCTTACTTTGAGATTTTCCATATGGAAAGTGGGGGTAATGATTCTGCGATGATGAGCCCATTTTTGACCTTTGAGACTAAGCAGGCCATCACCTTCAAGCTGTTTAATCAAAGGGTGGGCATCGTTTTTCTCATAGAAATCGGATTTGGAGATGAAGATTTCCCTTATGAGATCAGGTTCCGACACTGTTAGTCGAACCGTGGGACCGAACCACACGAGAAATGTTGCACCTGCAAACCAAATACATATACAATCAAAATCAAAAACATAGGAATTAGGATTGCAATGGAAGATGATTGAACAAAAGATATTACCATAGATTTTCTTCCAATGGTAGTAAAAAGAGAGAACTCTGGGGAGAATATTGTGAGAGAAATCAGGCATGGGAGTTGCAGAAGCCTTCAACATCATCCCCACAACTTCCCTAACATTCCCGATGAAGAAATGGTAAGGCGGACCTTTGATCCCTTGCCTTGAGAAATGCTCTTCCATCTTCCTCGGCCGCCACCAAAGCAACACCCACACTTTTACCACCACAACTGCCACCGCCACTGAGACCAACACCAGCTTCACCCACTGCAACAACACCGCCTCCATGTTGCTCCTCCCCTTGGCTTAGGTGTATACTTTTATTTCCTCAACTTGAGTTGGCCTTTTATTACTGGCAAAGAAAGAGAGAGACAGAAGACAGAAAGGAAAATGAAATTAAAAAAAAAAAAAAGGAGAGAAATTATGTACTTATTAAGCAAGCCAAGGCCAACGGCGTAGGGGCCGCCATTGGAATCATATAAGGATCAACGTGAGGTTTTTGTTTTTAATTTCCACATATATAACATCATCTTTTGAGACAAATGCTACTCCTTGTCTTTTATTTTTCATTCTAAACTATTTTTATATTCAATGTATAATTTTATGTATAATCCATTCTCCAATCAAATGATATCTCAAATTATCAACAATCGGTTGGTTTAGTGGACGAAGAACTAGATCTTTGAGTAGTGTTAGAATTCAAATTTTGAGGTTGTGAATAGAGTAAATTAGATAGGAAGTGTCATTTCATAATGGACCTCTACCGTATTCAGTCCAAATTAATCACCCGATAAATTGAATACCAGTAATTAAACTAAAAAAACAATACCAAAAGTTTTATATAAAATTAAATAATTTTATTTTTTATAATATGTTATTATCTAATTTTGTTGAGATATTTGATTTTGATATAACTTAAATGAAAAATATTTTTGAACTTAAATTAGTTTGCAAAAAAAATTCAAAAGTCAATTAACTTGAAAAATATGTTTGAAAGGTTTTTAAAGGCTTTTCGACTTGTTTAAATGTTTTCAAAATATCACATAAGTCAAAAACAGGCTCAGAGTACCGGTACAGATTGACACATATTGATACCCTGAAGAACTCGTACCGGTACGGTTGCTCGTGTACCGATACACCCCTTTGTCCTCAAGTTTTGACAAATTTCAGTAGCCAAAATGAGTACCGATATAGTTTAAACCATATTGATACGAAAGGGTCTGTATCGATATACATTTATCTTGTACCGATACCCAATACATTTATATTGTGTAACGATTCTTTTTTCTTTGAGGCATATACCGATAGTCTAACACGCGTATGGATACCGACAAGTCCAAAACTACATTTTTTGTTGAAAGTAAAGTCCTCAACGGCTAGTAACGACCACAAACTCTTTAGAGCGTTTAAAAGACTTCTCCAAGCATCCATGGAAGAACAGGAAACCAACTACCAACATTTAATGTTAGAAAAAAATGTCTTAGTGCTCAATTTTGTCATATTTCTTTGTAGAACACACTTGTGAGCTTAATTTTTAAATTTGCTCGTTAGGATTTGAGTGAGTGCTTAAATTGCAAACACATTTGCCTAAAGAGATTTTTCTTGTTTGTCAATTTGTTTTCTCTTTGTAAGAGAGCGTTTCTAAGACTTTGGGGTATTAGTCTTGATTGTAAGGGTTATCTCCTTGAGCCCGAAAAAATGAATGACAAATTAGTGAATTTATGAAAAATTCTTAGTGTGGATAGCTAAAGTAGTGAAAGTGGACTTTAGTTAAAAATTCGAACCACTATAAATCTTCATAACCCAATTTTTATTGTTTAGCTTTTCATCCACTAAAGCAAAAATCCAATTCATCCCTATTGTCTATTACGATTGATCGTTCGAGCCTCAATAAATTCATTAACAATATGTATTTTATAGATAGTCATTGCGAATGTATAGTATTTATTTTCTAATCTTTTATTTAAATCTCATACATCTATGCGTTGGTGTGATAACAAGGTACGTAATATCTATTCAATTTTCTCAGCCCTAACGCACACATGTACACATAGTGTTCGAACCCGGGTCACCTAGATAAAATACATCATCCTTTACTACTGGGACCACTCCACGAGTTCAAATACAATAGTGTTTTTTTAACTTATTAATTTATTACAAGAAAATTTCAACCATTATATGTAAAAAAAAAATAGTTAATACGATATATTTTCCGAATAACAAGACATTTTGAAAGCACATTCTTTTATAAGAATGTCCCCTTCTATTTAATTTATTATTATAATAAGTTTAAAGCATTCAAATTGAGAAATACAGTCAGACTAAATTTTCATCTAAAGAAGTGAGGGCAATTTTTTTCAGACTTGAATCATAAGATAATTATTTGATATATTATTAGTGTTGATATATTAGTTCGATTGATTTATGTAATTGTTTTTATAAAATTACATGTCACATATTGAAATTCCGCTATTTCAGACAATAATCTTTTGGCTTTTAACTGATTTTCCATAAAATAAAAAAATGTTATCGGGGATGTCTTACACAAAAATTGTAATATTGAACAAATCTAAATTTAACTCAATTGATTAATGCAATTATATTTCATGTAATAATATCTAATACGTTTGATGTTGTTGTGTTTAAGTTTCGATCTATTTTATTACACACACAAAAAAAGGAAAAACAGAAATAATGGCATGAAACAAGGCAAAAGTTTGAAGTTTTTTGCTGGAAAAGTCCTTGGTTTTCCGAATGCTTGTTTATTTAGTCAATCGCTTGTGACGAACGATGCCAACTGTACGTTGGTGGAAATTGTTTTTTTTTCTCTCGGTTTTACAGGGCTTTGCACTAATTAATCCTAACAACTTGCGTCACACACTTAATTTTGATGGATAAGTCTTTCAACGGAATTTTCTGAATACACAAGTCTCGAGTTTAAGACCTGGTTAAGCGATATCAAGCTGGTTATCACTTGGACCAATCCCGTTGATGTTGGTGGGAATTGTTGAAAAATACTTCTAAGGTTATTATCTATCACGAGTAGACCTATTTATGAGTCGAATAACTTGTTTAACGTATGCGGATACGATTTTTGACATTTCGGGTAGGCTCGGTTCAACCCAGATTATTATTTACGTAGATTTTCAAGCTGGATTAATATAGGTTGAATTAAATGCGTGAACCAACTAAATTAAATTATAGATTGAATTCAGGTTGGTGTTCCTATCAAAATCCCCTCACATGTTTATTGTGACTATTTAGCAACATTGGGAGGTAGTTTATAGATAAAGGAATAATAGCAGAGGATATATTTATATACAAGTAAACGATAAGTACATCTGTACATGTGAACTGTTTATTGTGTGTATGAGTACTTCATACAAACCAACACTCTTTTTCCACAAACATCTTTTATACATTATTTTGTACTCTATGATAGATATATGGTCAGCTTTGCTCCCTTCAAACTAAGTATAAATGATAACTTTCCCTCCCAAGTTATTCGAGTTTAATTCCTTGAAAAAAAATCGAACGCATTGATCCAAACCCTACATTCAAATGATCGAATTAGTTTTTTTAATAAACCAGTGTAATTATATAGTAGTATATGTTCATACTTTTTCTTAATATTTTGACAAAAATACACGCACACACCTTAAAATAAACATCATCCTCTTTAACATTGGAGCCGCTCGTTGAATTCAAATGAACGAATAAGTTAAATTCTAGTGTATGAATAGAAAACCTATCAATGTGATTAATGTATGTTGCATTTGAGGGGGAGAAGAAAAACAAAAAGAGTGGAGTTATTTAGCAAATCGGGAGTTGAGTAGTTATCAAGCCAGAAAGTGAAATTGAAGACGGAATGGGCCCACTTGCAGTGTATTTAATTGTGAATATACTTTGTTTTAGAAAAATGTGTATGAATGGAGAAGTAAGGTTATTAATTTTTGAAAATTATAATAGTATATTTAGATGCAAATTGTCGCATGATATTACCCTCTTCTCAAAAGATATGTATGATAAGATAAGCAACAACACTACATTTATATCTTCGTATATACATTTTTTTTCCTAATATTTTTGTCATGAGTTATTCACGCTCGTAATGGGTTACTGTCACGGTTGTCCAACCTGTCTACTTCATTCTTGGGGTGTTTGGCGTGAAATCAGACAGTCAAATGGTTGCTCCGATACTACTTGTCACGAAATTTTTTCTCTCTTTTCAAAAAAAAGTATAATAGAATTTGCAGCACCATCACATTTATATCCTTTACATCTTTAAGGTGTGACAATATATATACATACATACACTGTTACACATGAAAGGAAAGTTTTTTCTTTTCTTTTGTGTTACATAAACTAGATATGAATAGAGAAGAGGTGTTAGTTTGGTTTTGGAGTGTAACTCTTAAATTGGTGCACATGGGAAACAAGGCAGTTTATTTTAGGGTTGCTCAATGTGGTTTGATGTGGGGAAATATGCTTAACTTGACCCAACATTGGGGCCTGGGGGTACCCACTCAAAGGCTCCTTTCCTAATCCTGTCCTAATACACCAAAGACATGTTGGGGCCATGTGCCCTTTCCTAGGTCCCTACAAAATTTATAACAAAGCTCAACCGTTACAATGTTTTTTTCTTCTTTAACACAAAAATCCAAAAAGTTAACAAGCTTACATTTATGTTTAGATTAGACAGACTCACCTTTTTTTTCATAATATATATAGTCTAAATTATGTTTTTTTTTGTTTTTATTTTTTATTTTGATAAAAGTATAATGTAGACACATAAATGAGGGAAGAGATATACTTTGAACGTTTATTTTTTAATTAAATTAAAAAAATCAATAAAAAATTAAAAAATATAATTTGCGCACTTATTTTTTAATAGAAAAACCTGAGAATGAAACAAAATAAAATTTTAAACACTTATATAAAAAATATACATAATTTAAATATTTTTTTTAAAATTAAAGATACTTAAAATAAGAAATGGGGGAGGGGTAATTTAAACATTTAACTTTCATATAAGCCGATCATATAGAGAGAAACAGTTGTGGATTCTGGTAAAGACATCCTTATGTCAGAAGTGTAAAGATGTTTCTCTAAAGAAGGTAAATTTTCTTAGAACGAAAATGGGTTAAAAATTCATGTCATAAATACCATATCACCAAAACGAACAAGCTGAAAATTACAAAGTTCTAAATTAAAATATTGTTGTTTTCTTTAATTTTTACTCAAGTTCGGTCTGACAATTCATTGGAAAATTTTCAGTTCATTCAAAATTAATAATTAAAATGGTTTAATAAGTTAAGTATGTTTGATAATTTAGAATTAAATTTATTCGTTATTTTTTAATGAAAGTATAAAAAATGCTAAATAGATTAGTTCCATCTTATCACTTTTGTAATAGTCTAAAGGTGATTACAAGGTAATATTTGTTCATAGCTATTTTTAACCCATTGACAAAGCACACACTTCTAATATATATGTTAGGCATAAGGTCAAAAAAAATTAAAGTTTGATTTTTTTGTCACTTTAGTCATTTTTTTGTTCAAAAAAACATTTAATGTTTCATTTTCGTTAAAATTTTATGGATAAAAATCATCAGTCAACTAATGGTCAATCTCTTTTAATAGTGTGGCATGGTTGCATGACAAAACTTGAAATAAAATTTATTTTATAAGAGGTTTAAAAAAGAAATAAAATTTGAGAATTAAAAGAGCTAGGATTTGAACTCAAGTCTAGTGGTTGGAAGGTAAAACATTTAACCACTAAACTAACACATTATCATCTCGTTATTCTTTTCAATTCCTCCACTCGAAACTCCGTTTGTTTAAAAAAAAAAAAACACAAGCTTTTTATATTCAAGAAGAAAAAGGCCTTTCCCAATGGCCGACTAGATTTCTCATGCCAAATGATCTCATCTTTGATAATCTCAAAGAATTGAATTTGAATCAAATTTTAAACTTTGAATTTCAAGAAAAACTAGGATTCGATAATTTTAGTCATTTGATTCAAGTGAATGAATTAGATTATTGATATTGATTTTTAAATGTTTATACACTATTTTATAATTTATATTCATTGGATTTTAGTGTGTACAAAATTGAGAGTTATAAGATTCAAAGCCACGAAAATTCACATTGACGTTAACAATAGATTTTGGAAGAAAACAAACCCACCGGGGACCAAGGGCGTGTAGCCACCGCCAATGGTGCTCGGGAACAGGCTCAGTCACGGTTTGAAAATATATTATATTTTCTTCTTGAATATGAAAAGTTGAGATGCTTTTGAGAAAGAATGATGGGTTGGTGGGAAATAGAAGGTGAAGGGGCTAGCAATAGGGGTGATAAATAAAATTTGTGGTAAAGAGAAAATAAGATAGTGAATTAGCTTAATGATGTCATGTGTCATTATCTTATTGGTTAAAATTAATATAAAATAAATATTAAAATATTTTTTTTAAATGGCGATGACACATCAGTAAAGTATCGCGTTAGCATCTCATACATGTGGCATCGCCACATCAAAAATATTTGCGATGCAAACATGTCATCGAAGGGCGTTGACTGTTAGTTGACTGACGGTTTTCATCTATCGATGGTGAATTTTGAACGAAAATAAAACGTTAAGAGTTTGTTTGAACAAAAAAAAAGAATGAGAGCTAAAGTGATCAAAAAGTCAAACGTTGGAGGTTATTTTTTATTTTATGTCATTATTTTAATTTTCTTTTAATTATATTAATTTTTTAAAAAATATATTTATCAAACAATTTAACTATATTTAATATTGAATTTTAAGTAACACATTGAGATCTATTATTTGGCTGAATGGTAAGGATGCTCATGTTGTCACATCTTGTGTGAGTTCAAATCTTAACATTTTATTAGGGTTGAGCATGTGAAACCAAAAAACGAAATCGAAGTGTTTGAACGATTTATGATTTACAAGTTTAAATATTGTGATTAACCGAACCGAACTTAAATTTGTATTTAATTTATAATTGATTTTAAATATTTTATAATGTAAAAATAGGTATTTTATACCTAAAAATGTGAAATAACGTAAAATATTATATATGAAAATTGAAAAATTGATCTCATCGTACTTGAAATAATACTGAAACTGGGATCCTTAAATTCTTTTCAACCAACACCTTAATGTAGGTACATATTACATTATAGTGGTCATTTCACATTGATCTCATCGTACATTTGTGATGACCATTGAACCTTGTCACCTCTTACAAATTTTCCTCAATGTTTGAAATTATTATTCTCCAACCACGCCTTTCTCGATGTTTAACACAATTTATGTAATATGTTTTATTATTAATCTTACAACAAAATATTTTACACGCGCGGTTTGATGCAGTACTCCTTAACTAGCAATTAACTCTTTTTTGTCTTAAATTGAATCTTCGTTGTCATGGACGGAGCCACACCCACTATTAGAATGTCTGTTGATACCCCAAATGTTTTTAAAAATTGTATATTTTTTGGTATAATTTGTAATTATAGAAATTTATATATATATATATATATATATATATATATATAATTGACACCTCTTTATAGATAAAATGACATTCATTTATAAATAAAATGACACCCCTTTATATATAATTAACTTCTCTTAAATATTATTCAAAAAAATAATACTCTTAAATAAATTTTTGACTCTACCCTTGTTGATTGCCAATTCATCCGAATATAAGAATAAAAGACCCTTGTGGCCTGCAGTTAAATATGGCATATATGGGAATTCCTAGATCACCATCATCTTCAATAGCGTATGCAGCATAGGTCACTGGATTAGCATATATCAAATACCTATCACTCATGGAATAAACATCACCTTGTATTTTTTTTCTCTATATTTTCTCCTTCATTTCATTGAGGGAGATGTCCTTAAACATTTATTTTCATCGGAAAGAACGACGAATTTCATAAAATATTTATTTTTATCTTAAACCATCTAGCATGCATGATGAGTTCTAGTGAATGCGGTAGATTCCTAAACAAATCAATAAGGGCCTTATGAGATGCATTATTCTCCTAATTTTGGCATTCAATGGTGTGACACTGTGAGTTACCTTAGGGTCAGACACCTTAGTCTGTACATTTTTTTTTGAATTGACCTTAGTCTGTACATTGATGTTGTCTCTAATAATAATAAGTAGGTCATTTGAATTTATCTTTCAACGTGATGGAGGCATGCCATGACATGAAAGGTCACAATCTATATTAACTGCTATAGGCTCTTCCTCCTCACAACTTTTTCTATATTCTCTCTATAATGTATGAATAAATAAACAAACAAACCTTTTGTTTTGTATGTATGCCATGCATTCAAGAACATGCAGGTATATCTGCTCTATTTCTTACAACTAAACTATCTATTTCATATGCTCATGCTTGTACATATATATATGCTAGAAGTTTGATTGACAATAGACTTAAATTTTAAAACTTTTATAACTATGAAAATCCAATTTAACTTATAGATCAAATTAATTTTACTAATAGCGAGGCTAATTCAAATTAGTCCCAATCCGGTATTTTCACCGTTTATAAAGTATGTAGGAAAGATTTTTTAACATAAAAGAAACATTTTAAGTGGCACGGAAGTAGTTAAAAGACAAACAAAGTGCTGCGAAGAATAGTCAAATTCCAAAGGGGAAAGAAGACAAATAGAACCCAATTTTGAGGACAATAAGAGTGGAAGCAGACTTTTGAAAACATACATGAAGAGGCGTTCGGTTCACTGTCCCAAAGGCCTAAACTCCGACAATAATGGCCCACAATTTAACCCAATGCCTGCGGAATGGGGGTCCCATTGTTATGAGAACAAATAAAATTTAGGGTTTTGAAACATGCTGGCAGTGGCTTTAGACCAGCCCCCACTTCTTGGTTGGAACCATGTGGATGCTCGCTGCGCATTCAATAGTGCTTCTTCAATTCACCGCCACAACATTTTCGGCTCTTTTGGGTCGCTTTGCTGTGCTCCGAACAGACAACTCTTCTTTTGTCAGACCAAAAACTGGGGCTTCTTTTTATTAATTCTGTAGTTTAGTTTGGTCCCAAACGCACAGCACCCGTAAACATCATTAAATTCACGCGCATTCCAAAGAGATGTTGGAAAACACAGGCCTATATTTTAAGAGGACTTCGTATTTCTATTTACATTGACATTCGGAGCCCAATTAGAAATTTCCCAGCCCCAACATCCAAAATGTTTAAGCCTTTTTTTTTTCATCCCCGGCTGTTTCAGTGATAAACGATTATGTAATTTATTCTGATAATTCAGGATCGAGTACTAATTTTGTAGGAGGTATGTACCTTATTAAAAAAACTAAACAAAAGTTATCTTTATATCACAGTCACACCGACATATTAAGAAAAATAAGTCATGTCTAGTGATACGTTTTTTTGTGCTTAAATAAAAAATAAATGTTCAAAATATATTTTTTTAAATTTGAAGTGCTTAAAGTGTTTTTTGAAAAAATAAGTGTCTAAAGTTTTAAAAGTTGTAATTTTAAGTGCAAGACTGTTAATGAGTGTTAAAAAATTAACCAATCATTGCTTGACACGTGATACTAATTTAATTTTTTTAAAAAAAATTTAAAATTTTAATTGTTTTACAAAAAAATACTTAAATTCCTATAATCTCCCAAATTCAAATCCATAAATTACGCCGCTTCCACCATCGATTGCCGCCTTTAAACCTATCCCTTTAATCGCAGAATCTAGCCAATCATTTTTTTCATTACGAAATAATCAACTAAAAGAATAAGCTTAGAGGCAACAATTAACGGCAAAAGCTGCGGCAATTTAGGATGTGTTTGGGAGATTTTAGTGACTTAGAGACTGTTTTTCTAAAAATTATAAAATTTCAAGAATTTAACATTTTTTTTTAAATCCATAACGTTTGAAACTTCAAATCCCTAAAATATACTCCACCTATTTTTCATTTAAGCCATTATTTTCAGTGACAGACAGTTGAATCAGCCTCAAGCCATATATAAAATATAAAGGAAAGGGATTTCACTGGAAGCAAAATCATCCAAAACACAATCGATTACCAAAAACAAAGAAGAAAAACACCAATTCTGCTGCTCATATATGTTCTTTAGAAAATTTTAATCAAGACAAAGATGAAACTGTTTAGACCCCAAACATAATCAGACAACCTCTTCTTCACTCGAATGCATCATCATCATCATCTGGAAGAGGCTGGCTCGCTGCTGCAGCAAGCTCCGCTTCATGTCTGCCATAATTTGTCACAAACAATATGGATTAGAATACAGGTCCTTAAGTGATCATATCCAACACTAACCTTCAGGTGATAAGAAAAACTTACTGTTGTTGTGCAGCCAAGTCAATGTGTACTTCCGGAGGAGCAAGAGCAGGGGACTCCACAAAGTGAAGATTAGGATCACTACAATCATCAAGTATTATTGTTAGGAAACAATCAAAATATTGCCATAACAATTTTACGTGCAAGAGGGGGAAGTTCGATTACCCTGCAAGCTTCCTGGCCAGGTACAAGAAAGGCTTCTCGAAATTGTAGTTGCTCTTGGCCGAGATTTCATAATATTGCAGGTTCTTCTTCCTGTGGAATGTAACCTGCTTTGCCTTAACTTGCCTGTTCTTCACATCAACCTTGTTACCACATAGAACAATAGGAATATTCTCGCACACTCTGCATTTGAGACAACATATTCATGTAAGCATTTCCACAAAATCAAAAAACAAACCATCAATGATATAGGTTGAAAACTTCAACACACCTGCAAAGATCACGGTGCCATGTAGGAACATTCTTGTATGTCAAGCGGGCAGTAACATCAAACATAATTATAGCACATTGCCCATGGATGCTGCAAAACACAAATAGAAAAAAAAAACACTTAATAAAGCAACGATAAGGGCAACAACAAGAATGTGACAGAATGTGAACAATAATACTTACTAGTAACCATCTCGGAGACCACCAAATTTTTCCTGTCCGGCAGTATCCCAGCAGTAAAATCGGATTTTTCCACAGTTAGTGAAGAAGTCCAAAGGGTGAACCTCCACACCAATTGTGGCTGCATAATCAAAACAATAAAGCACTCAAGTTAAAACACGTAACAGGCTAACCAAAATGAAAACTTATCTCAAGACATTATTGTCACTTACGCTCGTATTTCTTTTCGAACTCTCCAGTCAGATGCCTCTTCACAAATGTGGTCTTTCCTGCACTCCATCATAACACAATCAGGTAGGTTCAAAACAGTGCATTTTTTTAATTAAAAATCATTTAATATTCACGAGTGAAACAAAAGCTGAAGGTAAAAACATAATATTCCAGAGTAAATTAAAATATTTGTTATAGTGTTAGAATAAACAGAGAAATCCTTAATTTCCAATGAATCACAAACCTGCAAGCAAAAGTGTAATATATAGTTTCGTATAATGCAAAAACTGTACGCAATAATCAGATTATTTTATAAACAACTAGTAATTTAGCTTAAATAGGCTTTTCAAGATTAAAATTTTTAAACTAAAAAATAATTTGAAATTTTTTGAAAAGTTACATACTGATATTTAATAAAGAAAAATAAATCATATCCTCCGGTACTCCAAATCTTAATATTGTAAAAATTCTCATATTAGTGTTGGTGTTCATGATTCCTAGGTTTTAACCATTTGCATAAATGTACTTGATAAGTAAAAAAACAGTAAATCGAAATGATTGAACATTACTGAAACTGTAAAAACCGAAAGAAAAATCAAACACGATCGTATTAAAAAGAAATAAAAATCGATCTAAAAGCAAAGAGAAAAAGTGAATTACCAGTGCCTCCATCGCCGACGATGACGAGCTTGAAGCTCGGATAATCAACAGTCTGTTGGTTCGGCAAAGCCTACACCACGAAGAAACAAGAAAATAAAAATGAAAACCATATATTACGATTCCGATTTCAAAACAAACTAAAACAGAGAGAACGGGCAAGGGATTCACCATTGATTAAGAAACTGGGAGCAGGCAGCGAGAAACAGAGAGAATCAAAGTAACGAAATGTAGCGTTGGAGAAAAGCAGAGAGGAAGGAAACGCAGTGATATCGGGGGAGACGGCAATAGCAAGGGTTTTTATAAGAGGGCTTTTCAGGGTCTCCCCTGGCCCTGGCTTTAAATCGACGCGAATCTCTCTGCCGTTAGATTGGATTACTCCCACCTCTTTCCTCCCCTTTTCTATAGCATCTTGACCGTCCGATCCTTTTTTCCATGTGAACAGAAAATAAAGATAATTTTGGGCAAATCTCTTTCGTAACTCTCTGCCAGCTCAAGCTTAATTTCAAAGCTGAATTTCGAGAGAAATCTTTTTTCCTTTTTGGGTTGTTGTTTTTATATTTTGAAAAGAATAAAGATGCAAGGATGAAGAATCTTTTTTTGAATGTTTTGATTCAAAGCCAAAGCCTTTCAAATATTCCGTTTTGGGTGATTTTAAAATTTAGGTTTCGCTGAGATCCCTTAATTAACATAATAATTTAAAAGGTTCATATTAATTTATTTTATATAAGTTAAAATATCGATATTTATTTTAAATATATAATTATTTTATTTAATAAATAAAAATATTCGAGTTTCGTTTTTCAGATGTTAATCCTCGAGGGGGGTTTTCATGATCATTCATTTAAGGTTGAATTATTGAGTGGTGCAATTGCATATTCCTTTTATGTGCTGATTATGTATATAGAAATTGGGGATTGTTGTTCCATTTTGTATGATCAGGATTTTATATGCTCTGCGCTTAAACAATATTCCCTCCTCTTTTGAATGCCAACACTCAACAAGATGAGGAGTTTTGAAGATGAGAAGTACAAAGTAGGGACACTCAATATTATTTAGAGAAAATTACATATTCAGTACTCTAACTATGATTGTGTTTCTGTTTTGGTGCCCCAACTATCATTTTTAGTAAAATAATGCTTAACGTTACATTTTTGTTCTGTTTTGGTACCTCCCGTTTAAAATTAACGGAAATAGTGATGTGGCTTTTTAATCCAAAAACTTATAAAACCTATCAATTTAGTCTAGAATTCTATCAATTTAAACATTATTTTAATTTTTCGATTTAAATTGTAAATTCCTCATTTTTCTTCTTCTTCTAGTCGAACACTTTTTTGAGTTTTGGAGTTTAAAAAACATGCTAGGGACAATCAAAACTTTAGGATTTGGGGATCAATGGGGGCTAATGCAGGGTCCATTGGAGGACCCAAACTCCATAATCGGGATACTGACGAGAATACAAGGGGGTGGGAAAGGGATGAGCAAAATTTTATTAAAATTAAGATGATGTTTTACATTGATAAATTCTGCACTAAATTGATAATATATATATATATGTGTTTTGGACTAAAACTATGATTATACTACCCATATCATCATCTCCGTTAGTTTTTAACGGTCGGGTACCAAAACATAACAAAAACGTAACATTAAGTATCATTTTGCCAAAAATAATAGTTGAGGTACCAAAATAGTAAAGCATACATAGTTAAAGTACTAAATATGTAGTTTTTCCTATTATTTATTGGGAGAGACGTTCAAAGTTTCTAAATTTAAGAGTCAATAATAAATTATATATGTTTCTTGTAACGCAAGATGGATGGTTTACATATTACAGAAGAGAGCAAGATCAAATAGAAAGAAACCATGATCGAGCAACAAGGGTGGCGATTTCGAGCTTTACCTTTGCATGCAAAAACCAATATCATCAATATAGTTTTTCAGTTTCCTTTTGGTATAATTTCAAGTCTTTGGTTCATTTTACATATGTAGAGTAGACCACAAATGTTTTATACAAGCGATAATGGCATCTCCCTGCACTGTATGCAATACTGATATCTTCATCTCTAAACAAACAATAATTTGGAATGCAGAAGTAGGGATGGACTTCTAAAGTTAGCTGGCAATACATGAAAGTTTCATCATTCTGGGATTCAGATGGATGATACTCTTGGGACTTTGACTGGGAAGTTACTGATCTCATCCATCCATGGATTTTTCTCCCTTGCTGGATTTATTGTTCTCAAAGCTTTCCACACAGCACTGTTACACTTAAATCCGGAACCAAATGCAATTTGCCATGTTCGGTCCCCCTTCCTAATCCGACCCTTGGCTTCCGAATAAGCCAATTCATACCAAAGAGAACTGCTAGAGGTGTTCCCGAATCGGTAAAGAGTCATTCTTGATGGTTCCATGTGCCATTCTGAAAGCTGCAAATTCTTCTCTAGTTCATCCAAAACGGCTCTTCCTCCAGCATGAATGCAGAAATGCTCGAAAGCTAGCTTGAAATCTGGAATGTACGGCTTGATCTTCATTCTGAAGAGCTTCTTTCCAACCAATGTAGCAAAGAAAAGCAGCTGCTCGGACATTGGAAGAACCAGAGGCCCCAATGTGGTGATGTTGGTCTTTAAAGCATCACCAGCAACAACCATGAGATCCTTTGACAATGTAACACCGATCCTCCCCATCGAGTCTTCTTCTTGGGTAACACAGCCAAAGCACTTATCATCTGCAGCCTTATGTGTTCGAACAGTATGAACCAACTGGTATTTGGATCTTCTTCTGTCAGAGCTTTTATTCGAGAGCAATATCGCAGCCCCTCCCATCCTGAATAAGCAGTTCGAAACAAGTTTTGAGCGATCATTCCCAAAGTACCAGTTCAAGGTGATGTTCTCCATGCTGATAACCAATGCATAGGTGTTGGGATGAACTTGAAGAAGACTTTTAGCAAGATCTATTGAAATCAAACCTGCGCTACAGCCCATCCCTCCCAAATTGTAGCTTTGAATATTCCCTCTAAGCTTGTAATGGTTGATAACCATGGCAGACAGCGATGGTGTTGGATTAAACAAGCTGCAGTTCACGACCAAAATCCCAATGTCTTTTGGATTTACAGAGGTCTTAGCCAAAAGCTCATCAATAGCACCATACATAACAGCTTCTGCTTCTTTTCGAGCTTCTTGCATCGATGGGTTAGGCGGTATATTGAGAACTGCCTCTGGAAGATATGTTGAATTCCCAAGCCCCGACCTTTCGAGGATCTTCTGCTGAAACTGAAGATTCTCCTCTGTGAATGTACCAGTCATTTGAGACTGATCCACGAACATCCTTTTCGTGCATTTTCGAGATTCATCCGGTTTGTAGCAAGAAAAATTGACAAGGTAAACAGGACGAGGGCGTGTTACAAAATAGAGGGTCGACAAGAAAACAAGAAGCATTGAACACATGATAACCGAAATGATGTTGTATTGAAGATGCTCCCAAAGATCATAAAGGTCCTGGATGGAACATGTCGAGAGTTGCACGGCGACTACAACGACAAGAGGGGAAAGGATTAGGTACATTCCATGAGTCACTGCATAATGGTAACCAAGCTTCACATATTTTAGCTTGACGGATCTCTTGAAATCAGGTAGGTTCTGAGACGATGATCCGATCAAAGGTTGTTGAAGTCCTGGTTTTTGCTCAGCCATCTTCTCCCTGTAAAAAGTTGAACCAACTGTATTACATCAACTGCAGAAAAAAGAGTCAAAATGAAGGACAATTCTAAAAAATAAAACCCAGCAACAAGCAGAACCATCCAAACACTAAAAGAAGTTAAAAATTGTAGAACTTCTCAAAGGTAAACTTGAACCAGAAATTTGAACATGGTCTTTAAGAAACAACAATGATAGCACCAATTTATTCATTTCCCCCTTTTAAATAAAATCTGAGGCAATACTCTAAAAAGCTTTAAAGCCTAACCCCAAATCAGAATTTCACATCAAATTCATAAATTATACATAGTTGATCAGCATTGATAGGGAATGCATAAAACCAAGATAATATCTTCAATAATTCAGACGGATTAGCTAAGAGAAAAGACCATAATCACAATTTACAATGTAAGTCTGAAACAAAATATAAAAGACTATTAATTCGAAATTAATCGCAAAACCCCATAGGGGGAAAACCTCACCTTAATGCCCAAAAGGCACCGGAGATCACTTGAATCTCTATTCAAGAGCGGCCACGGAGACCGAGAAGATGGAGAGGAAAAAAGGACTAAATATGTGAAACGAAGAGATGTCAATGGAAATTAAAATTTCTGAAATGAAATGATCAAGTTTTGTAAATTATATAAGCACCAAAATAATCGATTTAAGAAAACCCTAAAACGGCTTTTTGCTAAAACAGGGACAAATGGATAGAAAGGGGATAATGGCGACCCCGAAAGTGGTGGAATTGACGGCGCCTTCTGGAGCTTTGAAAACGCAGTCATTTAGTTTTGAAAAATCATAACGGCCGGTAGGCTTTGTTTTCAGCCAGTTTTGAGCAAGTACAACAATGGGATTTGAATTTGAATTGTCAATTTTCTTTCAGTTTCAACAAATGAACACTGATTGCATCAAGCTTTGTTATTGGATCGCCGATGAACTCGAATTGCTGGTCTGAAATCCGACGAAGAACATACAAGAAACTAAAACTAACCCTTTCAACATCATGATTTAGTTTACTTGAACATTTGGTTCATTGTCGTTTTCAAGATTACTCCAGCGGAAACTGACACAAACGGAGATATTGGCGGGAGAATTTGAGGTTTAATGGCAATCAACGCTATCCATTTCGATCAAAGTTGTTGGAATCTGAGTTTGTATGGGAGATTAAACTAAAGGCTTAAATGAAGAGAAAAAAACGACCCCTAAACTATATTATTTGTTTGTTTTTTTGTACTTAAACTATTTTTTTATCAAAAATTTAATGAATGAAATTTTACTGAAAAAAAATTAGGTTAAAGTTTAAAAAATTATTTTGATCACTTAATTTTTAGAGTAAAGTACACAGATGGTCACTAAACTATACCCGAAAAAATAAAATGGTAACTAAACTTTCAAAAATCACAAAATAGCAATTAAACTTTATATTTTACAACAAAACGGTAACTAGACGTTAAATTGCGTTAAGTTTCCGTTAAAACTTTGATATAATAACACATTTAGTCCTTCAATTTTATACAGTCAATCAATTTAGTCTTAATTTGAAACAATTCACTAAATTTAGCCCTCGTTAATTAAACATTCTTTCAATTTGGCCATTAAAGCAAAATTTCAAAGTATGGTAACATGATAAATAATTACAATTAAATTTTTATAGGAACTCGAAAACTCGACTCGACTTGGCTCGAATCGAAAAAAATTCAAATAAAGTTTGAGTTGTGAAATATGACGTGTCAACTCGAATAACTCAAAAAAAATTACTCAACTCGATCGAACGCTCACCTCTATCTTAAGATATGACGTGCAGAGCCGGCTGTGAGGGGGAGCACCCTGAGCGACCGCTCAGGGCCCCAACCAGCCTAGGGCCCCTAAATTTTAATTTTTTTTAATTTTTTAATTAATTAAATAATTAATTTAATAATAAAAAATTAATTCTCTTTCCTCGATAAATAAACTAATTAATTTAATAATGAAAATGATGTGTTTGATAAAAATTTAATCACATTTTCATGATTTATTAAAGAAAGGCTTAACTACAAAATAAGTGTACAAACTATACTCTTTTTTATTTTTAAACATTAAAATGTTTTTTGGGTCAAAATAAGTCTCTGAAGTTTACTCTATGGTCATTTCTAGATAACGGTCGTTAAAAAATTAAAAATAAGTGCTCAAATTATGCCGCCTTTTGTTTTAGGTGCCTATTTTTTAAAAAAAATAGTGCCCAAATTATGTTATTTTTTTGTTTTAGGTGTCTAAAGTTTTATTTTTTATATAAAAAAATAATGATCGATACCTCAAAATGATAACGAAATAAACTTTAGGCACCTAAAGCAAAAAAAAAAAACGTGTATAGTTTGGATACTTATTTTGTAGTTAAGACTTAAAAATATATTACTTTAATTGTTCAAACTAATAAGATATGCTTTTGTTATATAGAGGTCAATATTCTAATTTTCTCTCAGGGCCTCGGAAATCTCCGAGACGGCCCTGATGACGTGTCAACTCGAATAACTCGAAATATTCGAATATTTTAAATCAATTTTTCTTTTAAATTGAATATTTTTTTAAAATAGAGCATTTAATGTTTCATATTTAAATCACATCGAATACTTAATATCTACTTTAAATATTCGATTTAATTTAAAAATATTCGATTTAAAAGAAAAAATTGACTTAAAGTTTTCATTGGTATTCGTCTCGAACAACAGTTCGGGTTTGGTACATCACCTTCCGGTTCAAATTTATCATGTTCTCCCTTTAAAACTGTGTGATGTTAGATTTTGAGATGTTACAATGATCTGATATACAAATTTAAAACATGGCAATGCGGATTGGAATTCTATATGTCGTGTCCGGATTCGGTGGAAGTGTACTCTCCTCTTTATTTATCCGAAAAAACATCTATGTTGGTGCATTCGGTGCTCTTTTCGGATATTCGAATATTTTAAATTATTTTTTCTTTTAAATCGAATATTTTTAAATTAAAATAAATATTTAAAGTAGTTATTAAATATTCGATGTGATTTAAATATGAAACATTAAATGCTCTATTTTAAAAAATATTCGATTTAAAAGAAAAATTGATTTAAAATATTCGAATATTTCGAGTTATTCGAGTTGACACGTCATATTTTAAGATAGAGGTGAGCGTTCGATCGAGTCGAGTAAAAAAATTTGAGTTATTCGAGTTGACACGTCATATTTTATAACTCAAACTTTATTTGAAATTTTTTCGATTCGAGCCAAGTCGAGTCGAGTTCCTATAAAAATTTAATTGTAATTATTTATCATGTTACCACACTTTGAAATTTTGCTTTAATGACCAAATTGAAAGAATGTGTAATTAACGAGGGCAAAATTTAGTGTTGTTTCAAATTAAGACTAAATTGATTGACTGTATAAAATTGAAGAACTAAATGTGTTATTATACCAAAGTTTTAACGGAAACTTAACACAATTTAACGTCTAGTTACCGTTTTGTTGTAAAATATAAAGTTTAATTGCTATTTTATGATTTTTGAAAGTTTGGTTACCATTTTATTTTTTCGGGTATAGTTTAGTGACCATCTGTATACTTTACCTTAATTTTTAAATATTATAGAATGAATATAAAATTTATGATTTTATTATAAAATGATCGAGATGTTAACTGTTTTTAAAGAAGTGGTGTGACAATCAAAAAAAATTGTATAATAATTCGTTTAGTCTCTACATTTATATATTCAATAATTTAGTTATAATTCAAAATTTTAATAAATTTAACCTTGTTTTTAATTAGAATAAGTTAAAAGTAATTTTCCCAATCGTGACATATTTCATCATTTGGTTTGAAGAGAAATAAATAGAAGATAAGAAAAAGAATGGTAAGACTCAAACGTGAAAGAAAAATAAAGTATAATATACAAGTTTAACTAATATACCAAATTCAATCCTTAATCATTGTGAAATTACCTAAATATAGTTGTCTAATTTTTTCTAACAATATGACACTCTCCACTTTATTTTCAACAGTATGGTAGTTTATTGTAGCAATCAAAAGTTGGACCACTTTCAACGCGTTTTTGAACAATATTTTTTTAAAAAAATATTAAAAAAATTAAGGTTAAAGTCGTCATTCATTGATATGTATTGATCCATGCACGCCACGTGTGAAATTTACCGTTTGAAGACGGATTCCAATCTATCGAACTTTATTATTTTAATATTAATATAAAATTCATTGTTTAAAGACGGATTGAACACAATCCAACTTTTAATTTGCAACAGTAAATTACTATATTGTTAAAAATAAAATGAAGAGTGTAACACTATTGGAAAAAAAATTGAAGAACAATATTTGGGTAAAGTTGGCCTTAATCATAATGACAACAGTATATGTGTGTGTTATATTGTTTTTTTCTTTCATTTTAACAAGTTCTGTTGTTATTATCCTAGAAGCATAGAGAATTTATAATATTATGATCTAGCAATTTCAGTAACAAACCAAAGCACAAGCAGGAGAGGGCATAATAAAAATACACATAATCAATAACAAATCTCCTGTTTGAATGCCATAAAATAAACCAATGGTTTATTATTAGCGGATGTTTTTTACCATTTGCTTTTAAAGGGATTTTTCACACAAAATTTGTTTGTCCCATTATATAATTGTTTGTGCCATTATAATTGCTGCTGGTTGATTTGTGCCATTATAATTGATGTTGGTTGATATTTTTTTAGTTTAAGAGCATGAGAAGTCTCGAATTTTTTTTAAAAAAATTAATTAAACACTTGAAGTTTTTTTTACACTTAATGTACTTTAAACCCTAAAAACTAGTCAATTCGATCTTTTGACTGACGGAATTCGTCGTTGACCGTGACAGTACTAACGTGTCGGTCTACGTTAAAAAATGATGACGTGAAAGAGGAGCTTAATTGATTTTATTTAAAGTTTGAAGGTTTAATTGATTTTTTATAAAGTTTGAGGGCTTATTTAATCTTTAAAAAAAATAAAAAAATGTTAAAATATTATAAATAAATATTAAATTACTAAAAATAAAAATATGTATAACTATCGTAATAACAAAATAAGATTAAAATTGTATTATAACCTAATAAGTTGTGTAAAATTTAAAGTATATTTCAATACATATGATGCAAACTCATGTTACAATATAGTTACATACCTTTTATTTGATTGAACCAACAACTTTTATAAAAATTAAGTTAGAAAATAAGAAAAATTAAGAAACACTTCTGCGACGTACAAAGACTCTATGGTGCTTGACTTATTAAAGTGTTTTTTTCATCTAATCAAACAATGAACTTCATCTTGCTCGATGCATCCAAGCAGTAGTATCATAAGAAAAGTCAAGCATTTCTTTTATAGTGAAATCACTTTCTTTGTAAAAAAAATTATATTAAAAAATATAACTTTATATTTATAAAAATTCTAGTGTTTTTTATTTTAGTATTTTTTTTAAATATTATTATAATATTTCTTTATATTTTTAATATTTCAATTTAATTCAAATAATTTTTTATTTTACTTTTTTTTCTTCTAAAGATTAAATAAATACTCAAATTTTCTAACAGAATCAATTAAGCCTTCAAACTTTATAACAAAATCAATTAAGCCCCTTTAGACACATCATCATTCACACGAAGATTGCTACGTCAGCCCTGTGAACTACCATCTTAGCACCGTTACAGTCAATGATAAATTTCGTTAGTCAAATGGTCGGATTGGTTAATTTTTAGAGTTTAAAGGTGACATTGAGTGCGAAAAACTTTAAGAGTTTAATTATTATTTTTTAAGTTCATGGGCTTCTAGATCCCTTAAGCCTTTTTTATTTTTACTATTTTAAATGTCTTTTTTTAACAATTACTATCTAGGGAGAGAGAAAGCTTTTAATGGTATTAAATTTACAACTTATGAAAAGAAGAGGATGTGTATCGAAAAATTTTAACCATTTTGATTTAGAGATTGTCTACTATCTTAAATGCATTATGATATATTTTCGTAACATTTCATAGGAGTATCATATCACATTTTATTGCCTTCCTTTTTTTTTTTATCTAAACTTCAGAGACGAATTGAGTCAAGAGCCCCACTAATTTCGTTCTTCTTGATTTGAAGATACTCCTTCCACATCAACGACCGGTACAGCTGTGGATGATCAGAATCAACCAACTTCCTCAACGGTGAGACCTTAACATCCCACGGCGGCCCATAAAAGAAGGCGGTGGACACGCGGTGGTGTGTCTTATTCACTACCGCACGATGCAGCACGGACTTAAACCTCCCATTAGAGACAACTTGCATCAAATCACCCACATTGACTACCACAGCTCCCTCGATTGGCTCAACAGAGACCCACCCCTCACCTTCTTTATAAACTTGGAGGCCACTGATGTTGCCCTGGTCTAGCAAAGTGATGAGGGACGAGTCCGTGTGAGGGGCTAACCCCATGGCTCGCTCAGGGTCGGGGCACACTGGGTAGGAGTTCAGTTGAAGCACACACAGGGGTTTGTCACCCCCATTTTGGGATTCAAACCATTGCATATCTTCTTCATTGGTTAAACCCAATGACCCAAACATCATTGCCACTATTCTCTCGGTCAATGTTTTCATCTCCGCCTGCCATTGTTCCATCACCTCGCTGCACCAAAACAACCAACAAATGATGTGATAAAAGAGATAAAAAAGCTAGACCCGAATTGATTTACCTGACCCGAAATCAACATGAATATGATAATTTGAAACTCGAAATAAACCGAACCAAACTGAAACCGACTTAAATTTTAGTTGAACCGAAATGGACCTGAACCAATTTTCAACATAAACAGATAGAGCTAAACCGAAAGCAACTTAAATCGAAGACAACCGAAATAATGAAAAGATATTAAAAGAAATAAAGAACGATGAGATGTGAACTGACGCACAACTCACCAAAAAGTTAAATATATTGGATTTATAAAGCCATATATAGTGTATAAAAAATAACTCAACCTAAAAACTCGATTAAAATCAACTGATTTCTCATTGACCCACAATTTACCGGATGAAAATCATCTACCCCAAAGTATGCCCCCATTTGTGCCCCACTTTAAAATAGTGGGTTTAAGGTTTAAGGTTTAGGGTTTAAGGTTGGGGCTTAGGGTTAGGGTGTAAGGAATTAGGGGTAGGGTGTATTTTTTAGGGTTTAAGGTTTGGGGTTTAGGATATGAAAATTAAGGTTATGGGGCACGGTTTAATTTTTAAGTATTTTTAAGCAAGGGGCATAGAAGGAGACATAGTTAGGGGGCAGAATTTTTTTACCCCAATTGACCCAAACAAAAAGTAACCAACACGGTATTAACTATCGCACCTAAATCAAATTTTAGGTATTATTATTTTTTACTTTCTTATCTTAATTAATAGTATGAAAACGCATTCATTTCTTCTTCGACACGATTTTATTATAGTATCGGAGTAAAACAAAGGATCTAAAGCAAGAGTAAAAAAAAAGTGTAGAAACGGATGCCGAAGAAGAAAAGAAGAGAAGCAAACTCGAAAGGTTTCAAATCGAGATAACCCGAATTAAAACTGAACCGAATTACCCTTTGCCACCCTTAGAAAAAGCGAGAGATTCTAGAAACATATTGTTAAGAGACAAATGGATTATCCCATGCAAAGTAACGGTCGTACCAGAATTTGGCATGATCTTGAGGCCAAAGTTTGCGAGCATGTTCCACTGGGGACCCCATCATGCGGTAACCCTCCGTCCACATCAACTTAGGAAAGAAGGCGGAGATACGGTGTGAGCCATATCCTGCTGTTCCCGACGGTGGTCGTGCAACGAGATGCTTCTTTTCCATGGGCAAGGAGAACAGCCGGCGTGCTTGGAACACGGTTTCAGAAAACAAACTCAAGGGAACACCATGGTTGATGATTTGAAACGCTCCCCATTCCTCACAAGCATGTCTCACCAGCTCGTACGCATCTGGCTTGCCGATATCGATGACGGGCAGCAATGGCTTGTCATCGTTGATCGGAAGGTGACACGGTGAACTTGTTGGCGACCATGCATGAGAGTCAGGCACTGTAGAGACAGTGGTGAAGTCTATCGGAAGGAGATGGTTGAAGGTTTGGGTATTCATGGTGGGATTCATATGAAACAAAAAGAGATGAGAATTTTGGAGTGGATGAGGGTTGTATTGTGTTGTAATAATCTGACATATATATACACTGTCTTCCCTGACTCTGGTCTTGCTTGAATTTTGTCTATATGGTAATTGGTTATATATACCATTTTTGATTTTTTATATTTGCCAGATATTATCCAGTAATTTATTAAATTAATAAATAAAGAAAATAAATGGGGGGCAAAATTAATTAGTCATAATGACAAATTTAATGTTTTTAAAATAAATTACTTTTTAATAGAAATGTTAATTAAAACATTAAATTTTTAATGGCGTTAAACATAATAGTTTGCATTACATTCGCACACTTATTTATGTTGATATAATTAGAGCTGGAGTTAGAAAATTTAGTTTAGTGTTAATATTTAAATTTTTTAAATATTTAAGAATAAATAATAGGTGTCAATTTTCTTTTAAGAGGTGTTAACATTATTTTAAAGTTGTGTTAATCTTATTTTTTATTATTATTTTATATTAAATTTATAGGATAAAACAATAACTCCAAAATGTTTGAGGTGTCTTATGAATCCTTAGTTAAGGGCGCCCATGTATATAACATTATTTATTTTACATATTTTTCTAACAATAATTTTAAAAATATAAAAATATTTTAGTGTTGGCACTGCAACACGCTTTTGGTATATTTGATATTTTTACGACAAAAGAGCGGTCTACTAAAAGTGCTTTCTAAAAAAATACTCCCTCCGTCCTAAAATTTTTGTCCCTTATTGACTTTTTAAAAGTCAAAATTTTTAAATTTTGACCATGATTATTTTTAATATTTTAAACAATTAAATTTTATAAAACATATATTTCAAAACTACTTGATTAAAAGTTTATAAAAATATATTTTTTATATTTTTTTCAATAATAAAATTTATATAATAATAAGTCAAAGTTTAAAAAATTTGACCCCAAAAAAGTCAATAATGGACAAAATTAATGGGACGGAAGGAGTATTTTTTTGCGAAAAGCACGAGCATATCACACTGGCAGAAAATGCTATCCAAAGGATGAGCCTTTGTAAAGCATTTTTTTGTCACGTGACACAAATAAGTGATATTTTGATAATATATTTTTTGAACAAGGTAATTGAGTTTCATTAGAAATAATGAAATGTTCAGCAAATACAAAAAAAACATGAGACAAAGGCACAAAAACATTGAAACCTTTCATTTCAAACCATAAGATAAAAATTTTCTGTTTTTTTTTGCCTCTTCCTGCGCCTCAACACTAAAAAATTAAATTTCAAGCCTTAACCTTAAATTATAATTCTTAAACCCTACACCATATACCCTAAAAAAATATACCCTACCCTAAATTTCCTAAACCCTAACCACAGCACCTAACCTTAAATCCTAAACTCTAAACCTTAAACATATTTTTTAGTGTGGGGCATAAATAGGAGCAACGAAAAGAGGCAAAAAATTTCTATTCTCAAACCATAGAAACCCGATAACCATTATAAAATTTCCTCGTCTCTATGTAACAAGACACATAAAAGGTGATGAGTAGTAAGCGAAACAAACAAACTTGCATGTTGTTTCGCTACACAGTTTTAATTACATTGACAAACAACGACAAAAGGGATCAAACTATCTATGACCACCGACAATCTCAAATCAGAAACTAGCGTCGCAGGATATATTTTTAAGCACCAAACAAGTGCAAAAGTAGACATAGATTTTGCCATAAAAGATAAGTCGTAAAAACGTGCCTAAAAAGAAATTTTTATGTGTTTGATTGCTTAAAACCACTTGTGTTTAGATGTTTTAAGATTAAAAGTTGTCCGCTTTGTTGAACTTGGATGGTTATAGAAAGATGGGGTTTGGCCATGAATCTGAAAGATTTGTTGGGAAAAAATCATCAAGGAAGAAGAAAGATGATTAGATGTTACTGGTATACGAGTTTA
The DNA here is from genome assembly GCA_958450335.1 of Hibiscus tridactylites. Taxonomy (NCBI): domain Eukaryota; kingdom Viridiplantae; phylum Streptophyta; class Magnoliopsida; order Malvales; family Malvaceae; genus Hibiscus; species Hibiscus tridactylites. Next base: position 58,458,383 of record OY288275.1, read on the forward strand.
TGCCAAGAGGAAGCTTGGAGAACCACCTCTTCCAAAGTATTACATAACAACCTTTTGTTTCACGATATACGACAAACATGGTTTTAACCAAAGGCAAAGTATACCGACACTTAACTTAAGTAGCTCAGCCATACATATGCGGATAGCTTTGTTAAATAAACACAGGATTTCTAGGGTGCCCTTTAACTTAGGTTAAACCGAGAATCAGGGTTTTATTATTGGAAGGTAATGTCCTCAGTTGTTCAATATTTAGCTCAGAGAAATTGAGTGGTGCCTCAAGTTTTCCCTTTATTTTATTTTCTTCACCTACGACAGGTATGTTTCTTCCTAGTAAGCTCGAACATTCATTTGGCGAAAAGATTCCATCAAATAATTGGATTTTGACAGTGAATTCTTATGTTAGAAATTAAAATTGACTTAGTTTGTCGTTTTTATTTTGTGTAAGAGCCTCAAATTCGAGGTTGATCCGAAAGCCAGGCCTCGGATGAGTGAAGTTGTTGAAACCCTAAAGCCACTGGCAAACCTTAAAGATATGGCAAGCTCGTCCTATTATTTTCAAATTATGCAACCCGATCCTGTTACTTAGGTCCAATGTAAATGCTAAAAACGACACCAGAGCACAGGCAAGGACAACCTATGAGGAGCTTATCCGCTTCAAACAATCATCAGGCTCCTTCGGATATATGAATGTATGTATGTATATACAAGGAAAGATCTTGGTATAACAAGTTGAGGGGGCCACATTAAAATTTTTGAAAATTTTAGAAAGTTTTAGAACCATAAACTAAAATTTTCAACAATTTTGAGGCTTAATGAGAAATTTTCAAAAATTTAAAAGGAGACTTAATTAAAAATATTTAAATAAATAAAAAACTTAATGATAATTTTAAAATTTTTGAGGGGGCAAATTAATATTTTTCAAAAACTTGAGGGGCTAAATGTAAAACCTTCAAAATTGGGGCTCATTAAGATTTCGAGTCGAGTTCAAGCTTGAGAAGTTTTTAACGAGCCTGAATAATCTGAGCTCGGCTCGGCTCGTTAAGAACTCGAGTCGAGTTCGAGCTTGAGTCGAGTTCAATCGAGTCGAGTTTTGACCAAGTTTTGACCAAGTCAGACTCGAGTAGCTCGCGATCTGTCTCGTCCATTTAAAGCCCTATTAGGAAAAAAAAACTTTGATACACAAGTTTAGGGTGTTAGTTTATGGTTTAGAGGTTTATGTTGTTGGGTATAGAATTTAGGATTTAGTTTTTAGGGTTTAGGACTTTAGTATATTTTCGAGTAGCTCGCGAGCTTTTCGTGTCGGATGTCGAATAGCTCGACTCGGCTTGTTAAGAATTCGAGCCGAACTCGAACTCGAACTCGAATAATAATAAAATTTTGATCAAATCAAACTCAAATAACTGCAATCTGTCTCGTCTCATTTACGGCCCTATAGAGCCAAGACGCTCAGGCCTTATCACCGTCTGCCCCTGTATGTATATATATATATGTACGTACGCATGCATGCGTGTATGACTAGAAATTGATGAATGGAATGATGTTCACACCAAAGCTGAAGTCCTAACGAGCCCTAACCCTACAATTAGTTAACTTTTTTTTTTGGCTGTTAGGGACAAAAATTCCTTGCCCCTTTTTGGTGCTCCTACTTATGCCCCAATACTAAAAAATACAATAAAATTAAATTTTAAACTCTAACCCTAAATTCTAAATCCTAAACCTTACACCCTATACCCTAAAAATCACACCCTACCCTAAATTCTCTAAACCCTAACCCTAACCTCTAACCTAAAACCCTAAACTCCAAACCTTAAACCTAATTTTGTGTGTGGGGCATAAGTAGGAGCACCGAAAAAAGTATAAAATTTTCATCCGTTATTGTCATGGTTTTACACTGTTCAAACTACCCACTCTATCTCTATTTCCATTGTCTTCCAATTTCAATTTTTTTTTGCAAGATTCCACTTCAAAATTTTAATGAAAAAAACTTATTGAATAATAAGACTTCAAACTATAATTTTTAATTAAATACTTATATTTTTTGTCAAATCCAAACTATGATTGTATAATACGTCCCATTAAAATTGTTTTTAATGACATTTTAAAAGTTAAAATTTTTAAATTTGATCATGATTATTTTAAATAATTAAATTTTATAAAATATATATTTAAAAATTACTTAAAGTTTTTAAAATATATATTTTTATATTTTTATCAATACTAAATTTTAAATAACGAGTAAAAATTAAAAAAATTGATTTTTAATAGTCAGTAAGGTACAACTTTAATAGGGGCAAAGGGAATAACTATATTATGTTTTGATAACTCTAATATCATGAACCTTAGGTGCCTATGAACTCTTCTGATGGCGAAATTTCTCGGGAAAAATAAAATAGTGTCCAAAGATATAAAGAAAGCTATGAGAAAGCTCAAATCTTCACCCGAGTGAAAATCCAATCTATCGGATGCCACCAAACTCATGCAGGACGGATATTTAAAGAAAGTTCCATCAAAAGACAATGACGATATTTAAAGTATTTTTTTAATAAATAATTTTGTAAAAAATTATTAAGTGTAACAAGACTATGACCCTGTTTGACAATTAGCGGATAGCTGATAGCGAATTACATTAGTTGATACATGATAGCTGACTGCATTAGCTGATTTGACTAGCTGATTGTATAAAAGTGTTTGGTAAAATTAACTGATAGCTGATAGCTGTTTGATTATTTAAACAAGCAAAATGACACATAAGGACATGATTATATTTAATACTTGTTTGAATAATTTATCAGTTATGAATATTTTGTATCTAATAAATATTAATTAGATTTGTAAAAATTATTTTTAATATAAATTTTCTAAACATATTTGAAAGATTTATATATTAATTTATTATTTATATAATTATTAAAAAAAATTATATGCGCATATAAATATGTGATAATAAAAAATAGAATTAACTTACAAATATCACCATATAAATTAGTAGTAACAACAAATAAGTCGAATATTTAATATGTTATTATTTATATTAAAAATGTTTTTATTCAGTTTAAGTTATTTGGAGATTTTTAGTAATTGTTAAGGGTAAAAGAGTCATTACAACTCTAATATCAAACCTCTAATCTCAAAAAGCTCATATTAGGAGCTTTTTCAAAATTAGCTTTTTCACCTCAATCCGCTATTTACCAAACATCAATATTAGCGGATTTGACTAGTTAAACCTCTAATTATACCTCAAACCTCTAATTTTTTCCCCAACCGCTATTTACCAAACATGGCCAATATTTTAAAAAACAGATAGGAAATTATAATTTTTTTGTTAATATCTTTTTAAAGGAATCACAAAATCATTAGATTTTAATTGAAGGAGAGACCACCACAACTAATGAGAATTTAACTTGTACTTCATTTTAATCCATGAAAATCATTAAATTTTTTTAATTTAGTATGAATTTTAATGTTTTTTATGCTTATATGTATTGATTTTTTTACATTTATCGTACCCTATCGTACTCATACCTTGTAATTTTGAAAATTATCGCTTCTCGTCCCCGTATTCATCCCAGTATCTGTATACGTATTCGTGCAACATAGAGTAAAACTATCAAGTTTCATACTGAGATGGTGGGGAAGATTGAAACAAATATCGGACATGAACTATATTTTGAGAACTATTTGGGCCTCAATGGACTTGAAAAGTATGGGCTAAAGAAACACATGTACTATCCAATATTTCGATTAGTCAACTATATTTATACTATCGTCAAAATTGAGATAAATAATAGTTAAACCCTAAAATTGGTGTTTTTTTTAAAACTTGATTTGTGGATGTTCTAGAGTTAATTGCACAAGAAGTCTTCAAACTATGTGTAACACCCGTGTTTTGGGCCTAGGAGTTAGCCGGGTATTAATTCGAGTCAATAAAATTTAAATTAAAACAATTCAACTTTAATTAATGGCTTGATTGAGCTTTTGAAAGAGGGGAGGGACTAATGTTGTAATTTTACCCAAGACTTTCAAAAAGCTAGTTAACCTTTTATTGAAAGCTGAAAATTTTCTTCTCTCTCTCCCCACTCCCCCATTCCCACGTGAAAACCCAAACCCCATCTTCAAAACCCTCCCAAGTTCCAAGTTACTATTTCATTGATTTGCAACTCAATTTCAAGACCATTTTCAAAGGTGATTATGTTTTCTAACTCTCCTCTTCAACCCCTATCTAACCATGGTCTTGGATTTCAAGAATATTAGGTTTTGAAAATTAGGGTTCATAAGGAATTTGGGGATTTTGATGGGGCTTTTTAACTTGTTTTGTTAAATTATGTTGGGGGTTTGTTTAAGCATGATGAAATACACCATATACTTAAATTTGGTTGAATTTTGATAGAAATTCGTAGAGATGTCTTAGGGCTAGATTTAAGGTTGTAAAACTTGAGTTTTTGGTGGGTTTTGTGTTAAAATTGGTGGGCTGTTGGTTTACCTATGGTATGAGAGTGTCTTGGGATGCTTTGGAAGCCATTTGGATGTTTGGAAACTGATTTTTCAACAAGTTCTTAGGGGAGCACGAAAATTGGGTTTTTAGGAGATTGTGTGATTTGAGAAATGGAAGAATTTGGGTTGTGATTGCAAAGTGGGTTGAAGGTTGAATTAGCATTGAATTGGGAAGTAATATATGTGTTTTTGTTTGACTAGAAACAAGAGGAAACGCGGAAGGGGCTTTGGGACCGAATCCGGGTGCGTAGGAGGATTGTTCGATTTTGCTAAGGAAGGACGGTGAGTGGTCTAAACTTGTTTTCAAGTTGGTTCGAACATGAGTAGTATGTGTGTGTGCAAGTGTGCTTGGTAGGCCACTTCCTTTTAATCCAAGTAGTTAACTTAGTCTAATTTCCTTGAATGCTATGTGCTTGATGGCTATGCTCAAATGCTTGTGATTAGATGGTGCATGTACTTGTATATCATGATGTGGATTTATGTATCGAGCATGAATGTGTTGATGATATGTGGTTGATGATACATGTTGTGGTTATAATAATTGGCACTAAATAATTACCGGTTGTAAATGATCGATCATTAGGATAGTGTGCACACAAATTGAGTCAAAACGTACGTGGCCTTGATGGCGTTAAGTCATCAAGGAGGAGTACGGTGATGTAGCATTCCACCGGAAGCTTATTATATTTCTACGGGATGATGAGTGGAATCCCATCCGTAGGGCATGTGGCGATGAGTGGAATCCTGCACATGCAAGGTCCGGTGATGAGTGGAATCCCACCGAGGTAAAGTGTTGTCAAGGTTTTAATCCGCACAATCGGGGTAATTAAAGTGGCCAATTAAACTTGTTTATGTAATGTGACATATGATGGTGATATGTGGTTTGGTATATGGTATTGTATATGATAATTGATATTGATGTGAAATCTTGTTAGGGTTGAGAGACCATATATGCCACTTGAAAGACTAGCTAGGTCTACTTGGTTATGCAATGCTTGATATGTGTGAGATTAGGATTACATGCTTGAACCCTGCATTGTTGTTGTTTTTCGTTTTAGAGCACCCTCACTAAGCTTATAGCTTACGCTCTCAATGTTCAACAATGCAGATCGTTAGCGTGGTGTTAGCTCGAGGCAAGGCAAGAAGGGCATCCAAGTTTGTAGCCCAAGTATGGTTATCGATTTTGTAATAGCTAGCAATGTGGCAAAGGTCTTTGTATGAGCTTGTATGACTCATTTGATTGAGGATGTTGTTGAGTTTGATCATGGTTTGTAAGCATGCAATACTTTGATGAATGTTGGTGTGTTTAATAGTATGCTCTAGGATGCTTTAGGTTTTCTTATGCTGGGTGCAAACCTCTTTGAATGACTTGTGGCCTTAAGATCCTTTTGAGTCTTTATGTATGCTTAATATTGCCTATTTTGCTCCTTGAATCAAATGCTATGTATGAAAGCTTGAATTCATGTTTGATTGATACCTATGGCTTAAATATGTGTGCTTGCATGTTGGTATACGCTTAGGTGAGTCGAGGAATGCATTTAGAGTCGGTTGGGGTCGTTTTAGTTGAGTTTGAGGAGTTGCAGTGCAGGGGGTATCGATACCCCTGGTAAGGGTATCGATACTCTCTTGCCCAAATGCCTCAGATTTTGCCTAGGGTATCGATACCCTTAGGGTATCGATACCGTCCAAAGTTTCTGTAATCTGGGTTTGGGGAGTTAGATTGGAGCGTATCGATACGGGGTCCCGAGTATCGATACGGGTCAAATCTGTTGACCAAGGAGGGTTGACCGAGGAAGAGGGTATCGATACCCCTGGTAAAGGTATCGATACGGCCTTCTCGTGTTGACTTCCTGGGTTGACCTAGAAGGAGGGTATCGATACCCCTGATTAGGGTATCGATACTGTCTGCCTTATAAGCTTAAGATTGACTGTTTATGTGTGGTTGTGTTTCGAATGTGTTTTTCCTTTGAACGATTTCTGCTGTTGTGAATCATATAGGACTTAACATTCATCTAGGAAAGATAAAAAAAAATGTAGGGTTGCTAACCGAGGGGGAATCCTTTGGGTTTCGCTTCGGTTTTCCCCGTGTGGCCCACTCGGACCGGTCATCCGGCCAGACCGGGATGAGGGGGTTACATTTGTTGGTATCAGAGCCTGAGGTTACCGAGACCTCGGGCAGGTAAGTGAGGTAAGCTTAAGGTGTTAAATGCTTGTGTTGTTCAATGCGTGATTTGCCATGAATCCTTGATGCTTGATTGATCGTATGATGTTTTGAATGCATGAATGGTCGTGTCTCGTGTGAGTGTGTGCCCATTGCTACTATTACTTAATTTAAAAGAGATTTTTGAAAAGAGGAATACTTGAGCACTATTGGACCCTTGCTTTGACTAACGTAATCCTTATCTGTTTCTTGTTGTAGTTTACCTTGCCAGTTGAACCATGAGACCACGGGGGAGGCCTAGGATGGTTCGACCGGAACCACGGGCAGAGGCTCCGAGAGTTGAGCCAGTTGTGAGGGTTGAGGCTCAAGTGGGAGAGCCAGTGGTTGGAGTTGGAGCTCCTCCACCACCTCCACCACCACCACCTCCTCCACCGGGAGTGGGAGGCGAGGCCGAGCCCAGAGGAATGGGACCACAAGGAGGCCAAGGTGGCCAAGGACCGGCCGGAATTGACTTAGCTCCGTTAGTTCAGGCAATAGCCGGGGCATTCCAGGCTGCAGTAGCTGGAGGTCAGGTGGCTCATCATCAGGGTGAGGGCACCGGATTACCATTAGAGAGACTTCGGGGCCTTGGGGCCGAAGAGTTTAGAGGTGCTACTCCGGAGAGGTCAGAAATGTGGTTTGAGAAGACCGTCCGTATTCTTGCTCAGATGGGGTGCACTGGTGATCGTAAGTTGGGTTGTGTTGAGTCCTTGCTACAGGGTGATGCCTACACCTGGTGGGTCACCGTTACTTCGGGGATGGATGAGACCGAGATCACTTGGGGGTTCTTTGAGACAGCTTTCCGGAAGAAGTTTTTGGGTCCGCGATACCTCGATGAGAGGAAGAGAGAGTTTATGGCATTGCTTCAGGGGAGTATGTCTGTGACTGATTACGAGATCCGATTTGTCAGACTGAGTCAGTATGCACCCGAGCTTGTACCTACTGAGGTGGAGCGTTGTAACCGCTTCCGATATGGGCTGAATGAGGAGATCAAGACTTATACTCTAGCTTCTGATTACTTTGATTTTGATGTCTTGGTCTCGAGGGCCAAGGACTTAGAGCACAGTCTGAGTTTGACCAGGCGGTCAGGTGGATCTAGTTCAGGTAAGAGGTCCAGCAACTTTGATAGAGGGGATGCCAAGAGGCATCGGGACAACAGGCATCAGTATGATCATAGGCGGGGTGGCGGTAACCACGGTAGGGGCCATCAGGGTCAGAGAGCTGGTGGGAAGTTGCCCACATGTGCTACTTGCGGGAGGAACCACACCGGTGAGTGTTGGGGGAACTACCATTCTTGTTGGAGTTGTGGTGCTAGAGACCACATTAGGCGTGACTGTCCACATCAGGTGGGACAGGCACCGGCTCAGGCTCCTGCTAGAGCCAATGACCTTCAGAGAGGCCGCGGGCGCGGTAGAGGTAATTTCCAGCCAAGGAACGATGGTCAGAGAAACTTAGCTCATGTAGTTGCAGTCCAGCCGGAGGGCGGAGGACAGGCTAGGGTTTACGCTCAGCGCGGGGAGCAGCATGACACCGATGTGATCGCAGGTAACTTCTCGATACAGTCTTTGGGTTTGCTTTCTTTGATTGACTCTGGGTCTACACATTCCTACATATTGAGTGAGCATGCACAGTCTTTGAATTTTCCTTGTGAGTTGTTAGAAGTAGGAGTTAGTGTTACTAGTTCTTTTGGGGACACGGTAGTGGTTAGGAAGATGTACCGAAGGTGTCCGTTGATGGTTCAAGGACATGTGTTTCCAGTGGATATGATGGAGCTTCCCTTCTATGGTTTTGATGTGATTCTGGGTTATGGATTGGCTCACGGAGCATAGAGCTAGGATAGATTTTGAAACTAAGCGGATTTCTTTGAAGCTCACAGATGATTATGAGATTGTTGTGGTGGGTGAGAATGTGAAGTTCTTGTCCAATGTGGTTTCAGTGTTAGAGGCTAAGAGGTTAGTTGAGTTGGGGTGTGAAGCATACTTAGCGTATGTGATGAACCCTAACATGAGTGAGGTTAGACCTCAAGACATCCAGACAGTATGTGATTTTCCTAGTGTGTTTCCGGAAGAATTGCCAGGGTTACCACCGGACAGAGAGGTAGAGTTCAGCATTGAGACTTATTCCGATTCAGCTCCTGTTTCGATTGCTCCGTATCGTATGGCACCGAAAGAATTGAAAGAGTTGAAGACTCAGTTGCAAGAATTGACAGATAGAGGTTTTATTAGGCCTAGTTCTTCACCATGGGGTGCACCAGTGTTGTTTGTGAAGAAGAAAGATGGGAGTATGAGAATGTGCATAGATTACAGACAATTGAATCAGTTGACAGTGAAGAACAAATATCCGTTGCCTAGAATTGATGACTTGTTTGATCAGTTGAGGGGAGCATCGGTCTTTTCGAAGATTGATTTGAGATCAGGTTACTACCAGCTAAAGGTCAGAGAGGTCGATGTACCGAAGACAGCCTTTAGGACTAGGTATGGACACTACGAGTTTTTAGTCATGCCATTTGGGTTGACTAATGCACCGGCAGCTTTCATGGACATGATGAATAGGATTTTTCATCAGTATCTAGATCAGTTTGTAGTTGTCTTTATTGATGACATCTTGGTGTACTCGCGAACTGAAGAAGACCATGACCGACATTTGAGACTTGTTTTGAAGACTTTGCTAGATCATCAGTTATATGCGAAGCTCAGCAAGTGTGAATTCTGGATTCGCGAGGTAGTCTTTTTAGGACATGTAGTGTCAGCTGAAGGCATCAGAGTTGATCCGAAGAAGATTGAAGCCATTGTTGAGTGGAAGCAACCGAAGTCTGTGACAGAGGTACGTAGCTTCCTAGGCTTAGCCGGATACTATAGGAGGTTTGTAGAGGGTTTCTCTAAATTAGCTGCACCATTGACACAGTTACTTCAGAAGAGTGTTCAGTTTGAGTGGACAGATGCAAGACAGAGAGCCTTTGAAAAATTGAAAGAAGCTTTGACCCAAGCACCGATCTTGATTCAGCCTGAGTCCGGGAAGGATTATGTGATTTATAGTGATGCCTCGTATGTAGGGTTAGGATGTGTTCTGATGCAAGACCGAAGAGTAGTGGCTTATGCCTCAAGACAGTTGAAGACTCATGAGCGCAACTATCCGACCCATGACATAGAGTTAGCGGCAGTTGTGTTTGCTTTGAAGATTTGGAGGCACTATTTGTATGGTGAGAAATGCACAGTATACACCGACCACAAGAGTCTGAAGTACATTATGACTCAGCGAGATTTGAATCTCAGACAGCGTAGATGGTTAGAGTTGCTAAAGGACTATGATCTTACTATTGAGTACCATCCGGGTAAGGCCAATGTAGTGGCCGATGCATTGAGTAGGAAGGTGGCCGTGGACTTGAGAGCCATGTTTGCTAGATTGAGTTTGTCCGGGGATGGTGGCTTGGTAGCCGAGCTTCAGGTTAGACCTACTCTAGGTCAGTTGATTCGAGAGAAACAGCTATTAGATAGATCTTTGGCACCTCACGTGCAAGATATAGCCGAAGGTAGATCTTCAGACTACAGTTTCAGTTCCGATGGGGTCTTGTGTTTCAAGGACAGAATAGTTGTGCCTGAAGACAGTGATTTGAGACGTACGATCTTGACTGAAGCCCACAGTAGTCCATTTGCTATGCATCCAGGAAGTACGAAGATGTACCGTGATTTGAAGAATGAGTACTTTTGGGTTGGCTTGAAAAGAGATGTAGCCGACTTTGTGAGTAAGTGCCTAGTGTGTCAGAGAGTGAAGGCGGAACATCAGGTTCCCTCAGGGTTGTTGCAGCCGTTGAGAATTCCGGAATGGAAATGGGAGAACATCACCATGGATTTTGTTTCGGGTTTGCCTTTGACTCCTACGAAGAAGAACTCAGTTTGGGTGATAGTAGATCGTTTTACAAAGTGTGCTCACTTCTTGGCAGTCAACACTACTTACACCTTAGATAGATTGGCCGATTTGTACATTGGTGAGATTGTGAGGCTTCATGGTGTGCCGAAGTCCATTGTATCAGATAGAGATCCGCGGTTTACTTCTAGATTTTGGGAGTGTCTGCATACAGCTTTGGGTACCCGTTTGAACTTCAGCACTTCTTATCATCCTCAGTCAGATGATCAGTCAGAGAGGGTTATTCAGATCTTAGAGGATATGCTGCGTTGTTGTATCATAGACTTTCAGGGTACTTGGGAGAAGCATTTGCCTCTAGTAGAGTTTGCGTACAATAACAGCTTTCAGTCGAGCATTCAGATGGCTCCGTATGAGGCCTTGTATGGCCGGAAGTGTAGGACTCCGGTGTGTTGGGCCGAGGTAGGACAGAAACTGTTACCTATGCCGGATTTGCTCAAGGGGACAACCGACAAGGTAAAATTGATTTGTGATCGCTTGAAGGCTGCTTCGGATAGGCAGAAGTCCTATGCCGATTTGAAGAGGAAGGAAGTTGAGTTCTCAGTGGGTGAGAAGGTGTTCTTGAAGGTGTCTCCGTGGAAGAAAGTGATGAGATTTGGCCGAAAAGGGAAATTGAGTCCAAGGTACATAGGACCGTATGAGGTTGTGAAGAGGGTTGGTCCCGTTGCTTATCAGTTGCGTTTGCCATCCGAGCTTGATAAGATACATGATGTGTTCCATGTGTCGATGCTTCGCAAGTATAGGTCTGATCCATCACATGTTATGCCCGTAGAAGAAATTGAATTGAATCCGGATTTGACTTATGAAGAAGAGCCAGTAGAGATCTTAGCTTCTGACAGCAAAGTGTTGAGGGGTAGATCGATTGAGTTAGTGAAGGTGAGGTGGCAACGTAGAGGTGTGGACGAGGCCACTTGGAGAGGAAGGAGGATATGGAAAAGCAGTTTCCGTATCTCTTTCAGTCAGGTAATTTCGGGGACGAAATTCCTTAAGTGGGAGAGAGTTGTAACACCCGTGTTTTGGGCCTAGGAGTTAGCCGGGTATTAATTCGAGTCAATAAAATTTAAATTAAAACAATTCAACTTTAATTAATGGCTTGATTGAGCTTTTGAAAGCGGGGAGGGACTAATGTTGTAATTTTACCCAAGACTTTCAAAAAGCTAGTTAACCTTTTATTGAAAGCTGAAAATTTTCTTCTCTCTCTCCCCACTCCCCCATTCCCACGTGAAAACCCAAACCCCATCTTCAAAACCCTCCCAAGTTCCAAGTTACTATTTCATTGATTTGCAACTCAATTTCAAGACCATTTTCAAAGGTGATTATGTTTTCTAACTCTCCTCTTCAACCCCTATCTAACCATGGTCTTGGATTTCAAGAATATTAGGTTTTGAAAATTAGGGTTCATAAGGAATTTGGGGATTTTGATGGGGCTTTTTAACTTGTTTTGTTAAATTATGTTGGGGGTTTGTTTAAGCATGATGAAATACACCATATACTTAAATTTGGTTGAATTTTGATAGAAATTCGTAGAGATGTCTTAGGGCTAGATTTAAGGTTGTAAAACTTGAGTTTTTGGTGGGTTTTGTGTTAAAATTGGTGGGCTGTTGGTTTACCTATGGTATGAGAGTGTCTTGGGATGCTTTGGAAGCCATTTGGATGTTTGGAAACTGATTTTTCAACAAGTTCTTAGGGGAGCACGAAAATTGGGTTTTTAGGAGATTGTGTGATTTGAGAAATGGAAGAATTTGGGTTGTGATTGCAAAGTGGGTTGAAGGTTGAATTAGCATTGAATTGGGAAGTAATATATGTGTTTTTGTTTGACTAGAAACAAGAGGAAACGCGGAAGGGGCTTTGGGACCGAATCCGGGTGCGTAGGAGGATTGTTCGATTTTGCTAAGGAAGGACGGTGAGTGGTCTAAACTTGTTTTCAAGTTGGTTCGAACATGAGTAGTATGTGTGTGTGCAAGTGTGCTTGGTAGGCCACTTCCTTTTAATCCAAGTAGTTAACTTAGTCTAATTTCCTTGAATGCTATGTGCTTGATGGCTATGCTCAAATGCTTGTGATTAGATGGTGCATGTACTTGTATATCATGATGTGGATTTATGTATCGAGCATGAATGTGTTGATGATATGTGGTTGATGATACATGTTGTGGTTATAATAATTGGCACTAAATAATTACCGGTTGTAAATGATCGATCATTAGGATAGTGTGCACACAAATTGAGTCAAAACGTACGTGGCCTTGATGGCGTTAAGTCATCAAGGAGGAGTACGGTGATGTAGCATTCCACCGGAAGCTTATTATATTTCTACGGGATGATGAGTGGAATCCCATCCGTAGGGCATGTGGCGATGAGTGGAATCCCGCACATGCAAGGTCCGGTGATGAGTGGAATCCCACCGAGGTAAAGTGTTGTCAAGGTTTTAATCCGCACAATCGGGGTAATTAAAGTGGCCAATTAAACTTGTTTATGTAATGTGACATATGATGGTGATATGTGGTTTGGTATATGGTATTGTATATGATAATTGATATTGATGTGAAATCTTGTTAGGGTTGAGAGACCATATATGCCACTTGAAAGACTAGCTAGGTCTACTTGGTTATGCAATGCTTGATATGTGTGAGATTAGGATTACATGCTTGAACCCTGCATTGTTGTTGTTTTTCGTTTTAGAGCACCCTCACTAAGCTTATAGCTTACGCTCTCAATGTTCAACAATGCAGATCGTTAGCGTGGTGTTAGCTCGAGGCAAGGCAAGAAGGGCATCCAAGTTTGTAGCCCAAGTATGGTTATCGATTTTGTAATAGCTAGCAATGTGGCAAAGGTCTTTGTATGAGCTTGTATGACTCATTTGATTGAGGATGTTGTTGAGTTTGATCATGGTTTGTAAGCATGCAATACTTTGATGAATGTTGGTGTGTTTAATAGTATGCTCTAGGATGCTTTAGGTTGTCTTATGCTGGGTGCAAACCTCTTTGAATGACTTGTGGCCTTAAGATCCTTTTGAGTCTTTATGTATGCTTAATATTGCCTATTTTGCTCCTTGAATCAAATGCTATGTATGAAAGCTTGAATTCATGTTTGATTGATACCTATGGCTTAAATATGTGTGCTTGCATGTTGGTATACGCTTAGGTGAGTCGAGGAATGCATTTAGAGTCGGTTGGGGTCGTTTTAGTTGAGTTTGAGGAGTTGCAGTGCAGGGGGTATCGATACCCCTGGTAAGGGTATCGATACTCTCTTGCCTAAATGCCTCAGATTTTGCCTAGGGTATCGATACCCTTAGGGTATCGATACCGTCCAAAGTTTCTGTAATATGGGTTTGGGGAGTTAGATTGGAGCGTATCGATACGGGGTCCCGAGTATCGATACGGGTCAAATCTGTTGACCAAGGAGGGTTGACCGAGGAAGAGGGTATCGATACCCCTGGTAAAGGTATCGATACGGCCTTCTCGTGTTGACTTCCTGGGTTGACCTAGAAGGAGGGTATCGATACCCCTGATTAGGGTATCGATACTGTCTGCCTTATAAGCTTAAGATTGACTGTTTATGTGTGGTTGTGTTTCGAATGTGTTTTTCCTTTGAACGATTTCTGCTGTTGTGAATCATATAGGACTTAACATTCATCTAGGCAAGATAAAAAAAAATGTAGGGTTGCTAACCGAGGGGGAATCCTTTGGGTTTCGCTTCGGTTTTCCCCGTGTGGCCCACTCGGACCGGTCATCCGGCCAGACCGGGATGAGGGGGTTACACTATGACTCTTATTCTAAACTAGTCCCTAAAATTAAAAAAAAACAGAAAATAACTTTTGGTATCCATCCCTGAGATTTAAACATTGCTTTAAAAGCCACCATTGAAGTTGTAACCAATGACCACTACCCCAATCCACTAATTTGAAACATTATTAGAATATATATTAAAACATGTCACATGTCATATTTTAATTGGCCAACTTTTTTTAACAGTCAGATACTTAAAATGATCGAATGAAACATTTGGCATATATTTAGAGCGAAAAATAGGTAGGCACTGTAAAGCGTTAGAGTGTTCTCTATTTATGAGCGCAAGTGCACACTCTTGTCAAGTTATAGTATAAAAGATATCGTCTCCCATAGGGATTGGACATCATGATTCGAATTGTTGTTCCTGCACAAGGAAAAGTAAATACACAATTAATTTGATTGTTGAGAAGAAAAGTAAAATAAAAACACAAGTAATTGAAGAAGAAGAAATCAGGTTGAAAGAATGGGCAGAGTTATGTTGTTGCTTAGTGTGAAACTGCGTTGAATATGACAAGTTGTTTTGCGCTGCCAGACTCTGCTGCCTCGGCGGGGGATGGCAGGTAGACTGCAGATACCCTCTCGCTGCCTCGGCAAAGGAATGGAATTGTGTCTCAGCGGCAAACTCGGTAGAACTAAAAGGCTCGGCAGAATGCTTTGAAAGTGACTTCGCTTATGTCTAAGTCAGAGTGCTATTGATGCCCACTGCAGATAATACCAGTCGCGACGTGAATCGTGCAAAGATAGTAATATTGATTCGTCCTCTTTTAGACATAAAGTTTGTGTCTCCAAAACTAGTATTCACTACTCTAAAAATGTTCTGATCGAAGTACGATACAACATAAATTCTTGTTTTGGATTTACGGAGGTGACAGACTTCGGTAAGTACCTCGGTGTTCCACTGTTACATCACCGTGTGTCTAAGGCGGTGTATCATTACTTAGTACAGAAGGTAAGGGATAAACTCTCTAGGTGGATGGCAAAAAAGTTATCGCTAGCTTGGCGAATGACTCTTGCGAAGGCCGTACTATCCTCTATACCTTACTACACTATGCAAACATCGTTATTGCCTAAAGGAACGTGTGAAGAAATTGAAAAGTTGGTTCGTAACTTTGTGTGGAGAGCGACAAATTCTAAGAGAATCATTTCCCTTGTTAAATGGGATGAGCTATACAAACTGATCAAGCAGGGGGGTCAAGGTTTAAGCATTTGGAACGTCAAAATTATGCTTTCCTGATGAAGGTATCCTTTAATCTGATCCGCAATGCTAATCATTTGTGGCCACAAGTCCTCTGTAGCAACTATAAGTGGCAGGAGGGAATTCTGTCCACTTTGAAAAGGTGAAACTGTTCGCGCTTATGGAAGAGGGTTAGTGTGGTCTGGCTAGAGGTTCGAAGTATCCTAGTATGGAATGTGGACAATGGTTCCAAGGTTGATTTTTTGCGAGATGACTGGTTAGGGGATTTCGACCCTCTACTGCACCTTATCATCGATCCTACGATTGTACAACACTCATAAAACACGCCAGTGGCTTCTATGGTGGATGGTACTGGTCGTTAGAAATTCGATGAACTTGAAGACATATTACCTGAAACTGTAATCCTTCGTTTGAGGGCCAAAAATCCATCTTTTGTGGATGGTGGCAATGACACGCCTGGTAGGAAATGGTCCGAGAATCGCCAATTTTCGGTTCGCTCGGCTTATACAATGGGGAATCTGGATTCTTCGAATGTAGCTGGAAGTGTTTGGACTTGTATTTCTAAGTTTAAAGGCATCTCTCGGATTAGAACTTTCTTGTGGTTATTGGCTCAAGGTCGAGTTCTTGCAAACCTTGAGAGGGTGAGGCGCCATATTGCTGTCGACAGTCGTTGTGGAGTTTGTAGGGTTCAACTAGAATTCACCGATCACCTCTTTCGGCGGTGTACGACAGCCGCTGCGGTGTGTTCCTCATTGGTTAAGCCATCTAAGCTTTCGAAGTTCATGAGCATAGATTGGATTGATTGGCTGCAGGTGAACTTGTCTCGTCCTCACTATTTTGAGCGTGATCCTGAACATTGGGACCTTATGTTTGGTGCAATTATGTGGAGATTGTGGCTGCACCATAACCAACTACTTTTTGATCCGGATAATATTGAAGGTAGATCGATTCTGGTTTTGAGTCGCTTATTGTGTGATGACATGGCTCAGATGATCCCTGGTGCAACGGTTAAATCATCCCATGATGTTGTTGATAGGCATGATGAACATTGGTGCTCTCCACCTTTGGGCTGGTGGAAACTCAACTATGATGGCTCCCATAACCTATTGAGTGGATCCTCGGCTTATGGAGGAGTGTTAAGAGATGAAGCGAACCGGTGGATCTTTAGGTCATCTTGACATATCGAAATTTGCTCATTTGTTGAGACAAAATTATGAGGAATTTATGAAGGATTAGTTCAAGCACGGAGCATAGATTGTCGTAAGGTTATTATTGAAACCGATAGTCTTTAGGCCGTTCGGATTCTTAACACAACAAATAGATCTGCTGTACCGTTTACTATCGTTGCCCTCATTTGGAAGCTATTGGACCTTAATTGGGAGACTTCCATCCAGTTTGCAAGCCGGTAATGCAACCAGGTGACCGACGACATGGCTAGAAATGCTCAACCTCTCATGCTTAGCACTCGTGTTTACCAGGCCCCTCCAGACTTTATTTTGTGTAGTGTACTCTACATGCTGATCATACTGCTTTAGCGAGCTAATTTCTAGCTATGCTCTCTCTTTATTCACCCAAAAAATAAATTAATTAAATTTCAATGATCGAGACGAGAGTGAGAGTGTAATTTTCCCAAATTACACATTCGAACTTTCTTCTTTGTTCTTTAGCGAGAGTTCCTAATATATTCGGCTGCATCAGCATCATCCCTAATAAGTAACCACAGTGTGAAACAAATATTTTAATTTTGATATAACTAAAAATCTAAGGACTAAATTGAAAATGTCAAAACGAATTTTAAGTCCTCAAAACATCCCTATATAATTTCAAGATTATGCTAAAGTTAAAAACAAAGTTTTTCAAATATTTTTCTAAGTGTTTAAAGCCAAAACAGTGATTTTCAAGTCCCTGTTTCGAAACGGCCTATGGCGTTTCGAAACGTTTTCATCACTGCCAACCCCTGTTCCGAAACGTGTATCGAAACGGCTTTAGAACACTTGAACCCGTTTCGAAAAGGTCTCATACGTTTCGAAACAGTTCTTCAATTTTGTTTTGAAAAACATAACGGTTGTTATATTATTTAACCTATTTTTCAAAGATAAATAGGGTGTTTCAAAACGGGCTAAGACTGTTTCGAAACGACCCTTGACAGTAGCAAAACCGTTTCGAAACGAGGCCAAGCGTTTCGAAACTGTTCTTCAGTTTAAATTGAAAATATGACCGTTGAAATTGTTTTTAACTGATTTTCTAAAAACCGTTAGGGTGTTTTGAAACGGGCTAAGACAGTTTCGAAACGACCCTTGACAGTGGCAAAAGTGTTTCGAAACGGCTCTAAGGCGTTTCGAAACGGGCTCTTAAATGCACCCCAACGACTCTTTCTATTTTAGTCCGTTCCGAAACAGGTACCCCGCATTTCGAAACGGGTTGTTGCAGACTGCATTTATGGAGGTGAGATAACATCCCAACAGCTCTATTGATGAGTGCAACAACCACAACGGCTAGAAATCAATGAGAAGGTATAAAAGGGACCTCTAAAAGCTCCAGCAACAACTATTGATCCTAAAGCAAACATCCAAACATCAAATCCAAGCAATTGTGCAAAAATCTCATTTTGTCTAGAAACCGCAATTGTAATTTTCATTCATATCTTGTTCAATTGGGTTGAGTGCTTGTAATTGGGCTATCATTTGTATTGAGAGATACCTTATTAGCCAAAAAATTTCTTTGTTCACTTGTGTGAGGATTGGGTTGAATTTTGGGTAGAAAATTCAACCGAAATTGTAAGGGTTGCCTCCTTAGCCTAGAAAAGGGGAAGAGCAATTAGTGAAATTGTTGCAAATCCTTAGTGAAGCTAAGGTAGTGGATGTAGAGTTCATTTGGAACTTGAACCACTCTAAATCCCTTGTCTATTATTTTTAATTTGCAATTTCCACCACAAAACCTTTAAATTTCCAATTCACCCTCTCTTGGTTTATATCGATCTTGCGATCCACTCAACAATTGGTATCAGAGCCTACCTCTTTGAGGATTAACAACCACACGAGGAGTTCCTTGGAAGAGTGTGATCATCAAAATATCAAGAGATGACTTCAACCTCCGGTTCCGGCATGTACGAGTCACAATCCACTACAAAGCCTCCTTTCTTCAACGGTGATAACTATTCTTTTTGGAAGAATAGAATGCGTCTCTTCATCAAGTCAAATGACTATCTAGTGTGGGATGTCATTGAAGATGGGCCATATATTCCATTGAAGCAAGATGGTGAAGGCAAGATGGTTTTGAAGAAGAAAGTGGAAATGAGTGAAGAGGAGAGGGAAAAGATTCAAGTCAATGATAAAGCTCTCCACATGCTATTTTGTTCCTTCGGTCCGGACATCTATTCAAAGGTCTCATCCATCGAAAGTGCCAAAGAAGTGTGGGACACTCTTGAGACTACTTATGAAGGCACCAACGATGTTAAAGAAACTAAGATTGGAATTCTCAATCTTAGTTATGAAAATTTCAAGATGGAGCCCGATGAGACGGTGTCAAAGATGTTTGATCGTTTCTCCACGATTGTCAATGGGCTAAAGGGCTTTGGAGAGATCATACTGGAAGACAAACTTGTCCGGAAGCTACTCTATTCACTTCCCGAGTCTTGGGATGGGAAGAGAACCGCTATCATCGAAGCAAAGAATTTGAAAACTTTGAAGCTTGATGAGCTTGTGGGTTCTCTCCTTACTCATGAGATCATGAAGCAAGGAAGGGAAGATGAGAAGAAGAAAGAAGAGAAAAGGGTAGAGAAGCTTGAGGTTGAGAAGAAGAAGAAGATGGGAATAGCTCTCAAGGCTAAAGCTTCACAACATGATGAGAGCTCATCTAGTGAGGAGGATGAACTTGAGGAATTGACTATGATAGCCAAACGATTCTCACGTTTCATGAGGTCCAACCGGGGAAGAAAAATCCAAAGGAAGATGGACTTCAAAAGCAAGAACAAAGAAGAAGGAAGGGATCCTATCATTTGCTTTGAGTGCAAACAACCCGGCCACATTCGTTCGGAGTGCCCTCAACTCAAGAAGAAGGGCTTTGAGAAGAAGAAGAAGCTCAAAGCCAAGCTTGCTACTTGGAGTGATGAGGAGTCATCGGAGGATGACGAACAAGAAGTGGCTAACCTTTGCCTCATGGCACTTGAGGAAGATTTCTCCATGGTAACCTCTAACTCATCTATTTTAGATTTTGAAGAATTAAATGATGCATATGATGAGTTGCAAGAGGTATATGATGAATTAGTTGAGAAATATAAGGAGTCGGTCATTAGGAATAAAAAGATTATTCTAGAACTAAATGAGAAAAATGACTCACTTACTCAAGCTAATTCAAAATTTGAGAAAAAAATATTAGGATTAAAAGATGAACTAAAATTCTTTCAAGATGAAAATGTTGATCTTAATAATATTTTATCTCAATGTAATAGTGAACACCAAAAGGTGTTGGGTGAGCTAAATGAGCTCAAAAAGTCTTTAAAAAAATGTTGGTAGTGTCAAGCATGAAGTAGGTGAATCCTCTAGAACACACCAACCTAAGAAAAAGACTAACTACTACAAACAAGGTAGCTACCCTAGACATAGTAGAGCTAAAAGAATTAGAAGTGTATGGGTTCCTAAGGAACTTGTAAAATCCAATAATATTATTGCTATGTCATCTTGGATTCCTAAGGGAACCAAGGTTTTGGGAGCTAACACTCATGGACCCAAAATGATTTGGGTACCAAAAACAAAAGCTTAATATCTTTGTTTGTAGGGGGAGCATTGCTACAAGGCCAAAGCACAAAGTCAAAACTCATGGTACCTTGATAGTGGATGCTCGAGGCACATGACCGGAGACAAGAGTAGATTCATGGATCTAAAGCCAAAAAGTGGAGGAGTAGTGACATTTGGTGACAACTCCAAAGGCCACATTAAAGGTATTGGCTCCATAGGTAATCACTCTACTATTCTCATTGAAAATGTCTTATATGTCGATGGTCTTAAACACAATTTATTGAGCATAAGTCAATTGTGTGATAAAGGATTTAATGTTTTATTTGATAAAAATGGATGCAAAATTGTGGACATTAAATCTAATAATATTATGCTCATAGGTCATCGCATAGGAAACATATACATGGTGCATCTAGATGACATTCATACATCTCATGCATGCTTAGTTGCACAAAATGAAAATGATACATGGTTGTGGCATAGGAAACTAGGACATGCTAGCATAAGTGTTTTAGAAAAACTAGTCTCCCTAAATCTAGTTAAAGGTTTACCCAAGATAAAATTTTCAAATGATAAAATTTGTGATGCATGCTAAAAGGGTAAACAACATAGATCTTCCTTTAAATCCATTAATGATGTTTGTACTAGTAGATGCTTACAACTAATCCACATGGATTTATTTGGGCCAATTAGGACTACGAGCTTGGGTGGTAAGTCTTATGCTTTTGTATTTGTTGATGATTTTTCTAGATTTATTTGGGTTCTCTTTTTAAGTACTAAAGATGAGGCTTTGGAAAAATTCATCACATTTTCAAAATTAACCCAAAATGATCTTGAACTAAAAATTTCACATATTAGAAGTGATCATGGAACCGAGTTTCAAAATTTGGGGTTTGAAGATTTTTTAAATGAAAATGGTATTAGCCATAATTTTTCGGCTCCTCGAACTCCTCAACAAAATGGGGTAGTTGAGAGGAAAAATAGAACTTTGCAAGAAATGGCTAGAACTATGCTTTGTGAAAACAATTTACCTAAATATTTTTGGGCGGAAGCCACAAACACCGCTTGCTATATTGTAAATCGAGTAATGATTAGGCCAATTTTAAATAAAACACCTTATGAGATTTTAAAATCTAAAAAGCCTAACATTAGCTATTTTCACCCTTTTGGTTGCAAGTGTTTTGTTTTAAATAATGGAAAAGACAACTTAGGTAAATTTGATGTAAAAAGTGATGAAGCCATTTTTATAGGTTACTCTTTAACCTCTAAAGCCTATCGAGTATTTAACAAAAGAACTTTAGTAGTAGAAGAATCTATTCATGTTGTATTCGATGATAACCTCCTTCCTAGGAAGGATTCTTGTGATGATGATGATGTAGGAATCATAAATGCCTTTGATGGAGGTCAAACTTCAAAGGAGGATGAGATTCCAACAAAAGAAGAGGACACACAAGATCCACCTCTTGAAGCCTTGAAGGACTTGGCTCTTGAGGAAAAGGAAGTGAGCTACCTAAGGGAGTTGAACTATGTCAAAGATGGTGAAATCTTGGGTGATCCATCCAAGGGGGTAACCACTCGTTCTTCTCTTAGATTAATGAATCATGTTGCATTTATCTCATGCATAGAGCCTAAAAATATTAAAGAAGCGTTGAAAGATGACTTTTGAATTATGGCTATGCAAGAAGAGTTAAATCAATTTGAGAGAAGTAATGTTTGGACATTAGTTGATAGGCCTAGTAATCAATCTACAATAGGAACTAAATGGGTCTTTAGGAACAAGCTAGATGAGAGTGGTAACATTGTAAGAAATAAAGCTAGACTTGTAGCACAAGGTTACACTCAAGAAGAGGGAATATATTTTGATGAAACCTATGCACCCGTAGCTAGAATGAAAGCCATTAGGATGTTGCTTGCATATGCATGTTATCATAATTTCAAGCTTTTTCAAATGGATGTTAAAAGCGCATTTTTAATGGTTTTATAAATGAAGAAATGTATGTGGAACAACCACCGGGTTTTGAAGATTCAAAATCTCCAAATCATGTTTTCAAACTTACCAAAGCTCTTTATGGTTTAAAACAAGCTCCTAGAGCTTGGTATGAAAGGCTTTCAAATTTTTTGATTGAAAAAGGATTTGAAAAAGGTAAGGTGGACACTACACTTTTTATAAAAATGTATAAAAATGACATCTTAGTAGTTCAAATTTATGTTGATGATATTATTTTTGGTTCTACTAATGAATGTCATTGTCAAGAGTTTGCTAAGTTAATGCAAGGTGAATTTGAGATGAGCATGATGTGGGAGCTCTCATTCTTTTCGGGACTCCAAATCATGCAAAAGAAGGATGACACCTTCATTAACCAAGAAAAATACATAAAGGATATGCTCAAGAAGTTTGGCTTGGAGAATGCAAAGCCTCAAGCCACTCCTATGAGCTCATCTACAAAGCTTGACAAAGATGAATGAGGTAAGTGTGTTGACTCTAAGCTTTATCGTTCTATGATTGGATCATTGCTTTACCTTACCGCAAGTAGACCATATATCTTGTTTAGTGTTTGCTTGTGTGCTAGGTTTCAAGCTAGTCCTAGAGAGTCTCACCTTATAGCCGTTAAGAGAATCTTTAGATACCTTAGAGATACTCCTTGTTTAGGTCTTTGGTATCCTAGAGACTCTACCTTCAACCTTCATGCTTACTCGGATGCGGATTATGGGGGTTGCAAAATCGATAGGAAAAGTACTTCGGGAACTTGTCAATTTCTAGGTAGTATGCTCATATCTTGGTCCTCTAAGAAACAAAATAGTGTAGCCTTATCTACCACCGAAGCCGAGTACATATCCTTAAGGGAGTTGTTGTGCTCAAGTCCTTTGGATGAAGCAACAACTCTTAGATTATGGAATTGAAGTTGAAACCATACCCCTAAAATGTGACAACACTAGTGCAATATGTTTAACAAAAAATCCCATCCAACACTCTAGAACCAAACACATAGAAATAAGGCATCATTTCATTAGAGATCATGTCCTTAAGAAAGATGTGGTTATAGAGTATGTAGACACCTTAAATCAATTAGCGGAAATATTTACAAAACCCTTAGACAAAGAGCGTTTTTGGTCCCTTAGGAGAGAGTTAGGTCTAGCTAGCCTATCTTGACCTTTTAGGACCTCTTTTGTGTTTAAATTTGCTTGATCTTGTGAAATGCCATGTTTAAGTGTTTAGAATCCTAATTTCATCCATGCTTATAGCTAGGGGGAGTATGTTTATATTTGAATATGTTTTGCCTGCTCATTCATGACATTTATGCAGGTTAGGCCTAAGAAAAATTCATTTTTCAGCACTTTTAGTGCCTCATCTGCACTTCCAGGCCCAGGTGTATCGAAACGGGTGACCCTGTTTCGATACGGATACCTTAAATCCAATTCTGATAGAAGGGCGTTTCGAAACACCTCCAATGTGTTTCGAAACGTTTTGGCTACTGCCAAGGGGTGTATCGAAACATGTTTCGATACGGGTCAACAGGGCTTCGATACGGTCAACACCGTATCGAAACGGTCAGCTGATGGTCTCAAAACGGTCAAACCCTAGTCATCTCGTTTCGTAACGGTCCTGACCGTTCCGAAACGGCATCGCAGATAGCTTTATTTAGGACTTTTAATGTTAAAATTCTACTTTTTATCAAACTCTTAAAAAACCCTAAAACCCTAAACCGCCTCCCTCTCTATAAATACCCTCTCAAACTCTTTGTTTTTCACACAATTGTGAGGGGTTTTACTCTTAAACTCAAGTCTAAGCAAGTTTCATCAACATAGTGCAAGGATTTTCATCGAATCATCCAAAATCACTAACTAAGGTATTTTTTCCCTTTTTTATTTTTCTTTCAATTTATGTTCGAATCTTAGGTTAGAAAATTTTATTTTTGTATAAATTATATGTTTTCATTTGTGGGTTTTCCATATCTTGTAAAAAAAATTCAAAATCTCAAATTTTTGATTCGAATATAAATTTTTCAGTCGTATTTTTCTTTTACTGTTTTTTTTTTATTTTTTTGTTTGTTTTAATTTTGTTTCAAAAACCTAAGTGGGATTTATTATTGGATTGATTTTAAATATCAATGCATACACTTAATTTTAAAACATACTTGCTTAATGTTTTTAGATGGTGGAACAAGCTAACAAAAAGCGTAAGGCTGTTCAAACCGATGATTCGAGCATTCGTCCGAATCATGCTCTGCTTTTTCAGAAATCCCTTAAAACTAATGAGATGCGAGCTCGCTTCACTTATGTCAAGGATTTCGAAGTTCGTAGAGAACGTGTCATTGATCTTGATTTCCTCAATTCCGAGCGTTTCCTATTCCGTTATCTCGAGCGTTTGAGTGAGTGGAATCTTCTCTTTTTGTTGAGCATTCCGGATATTCGCTACAAACATATGGTACTCCTTTTTTACTCTAATGCTCGTTTTATTCATGATGAGACCAAAACCGAGATTATTGGAATTGAATCTTTAATATTGGGTAAAAAGTTTGTTGTTGATATTGCTCTCTTGGAGTCAACTTTCAAACTTAAAGATGAAGGTCTTGAGGATGAACGTCACTTTGGCACTTTCACCGGTCCGACACTTACTTTGGATGTGCACGATCGCTTTCTTCACTTGATGGTTTCGTGGTTCCTTCGACCTTCCGGAGGTAAATACTCTCATATCCGTCAAGTTGATCATTTTTGGCTTGAATGTTTCCGTAGAGGTGAGCGCCCTAATGTGCCTAAGATTATTTTTGCCGAGATGGTCAATAATGTTAAGCTTATTGACACAAATGAGTTGAAGTCTTTTACCTATGGCACAATCTTGAGCTACATCTTTAATGACCTTGGTATCGATTGTACCTACGACCCTCCGGAACCTCGTAAGTCCAAGATTGGTGAGTCCTCTCTACGCAAATCCGGGTTTCGATATTTGAATGATGTTTGGGAAAGAGTTGATAGAGAAGCTCCTCCTCCTCCCGTTGCTCCTCCACCGCAAGTTCAAGTTAGAAACAATGAAGCCCTCACGACTCTCATTACCGAGCGGTTCAATGCTTTGGATACTCGCATTGCTTCGGGTTTTGATGCCATGGACAATCGCTTGAAAAATGTCGAGGATCGCCTTCATACTCTTGAGACTTCCCATTCAAACTTGGATTTGTCCTTCTCTACTCTCTATGGGAAATGGACGAAGTTTCACCGTTCTCAAGTCAAGAGCGACGATGAGACTTCCGATGATGACGAGGCTTAAGACTATCATATCATATCATATTATTTATGCTTTCTAGGTTTAAGATTGCATCTTTATGTTTTATTATGTTTTAAGAACCTATGCCTTTGATCTTTTGTTTGGGATTTTATGTTGAACTTAATGTTGGTTTATGTTTTGGATATTTTGATATTATGAATTAATATTATTGTTGCTTATTAATGCTTATTGGTACTAATCCGTTGTCTTCTCTATGAGCTTTCATTATTCTTTTTGATCTAACAAAAAGGGGGAGAAGAAATTTAAGAGCCACAAACTAAAATTCGTTTTAAATGTTTAAAAGGTTTTTTAAGTTTTACAACTTGAATTTCAAGTCAAACAATTTCTTTTAAACTTTAAAAACCTATCTTAAATTAAGGGGGAGTTAGAATATTTTCAAAACTTTCAAAATTCTTAAAAATTCTAACTTTGGTTTTGTTATATAAAAAAGGGGGAGATTGTGAAACAAATATTTTAATTTTGATATAACTAAAAACCTAAGGACTAAATTGAAAATGTCAAAACGAATTTTAAGTCCTCAAAACATCCCTATATAATTTCAAGATTATGCCAAAGTTAAAAACAAAGTTTTTCAAATATTTTTCTAAGTGTTTAAAGCCAAAACAGTGATTTTCAAGTCCTTGTTTCGAAACGGCCTAAGGCGTTTCGAAATGTTTTCATCACTGTCAACCCCTATTCCGAAACGTGTATCGAAACGGCTTTAGAACACTTGAACCCGTTTCGAAACGGTCTCATACGTTTCAAAATAGTTCTTCAATTTTGTTTTGAAAAACATAACGGTTGTTATATTATTTAACCTATTTTTCAAAGATAAATAGGGTGTTTTGAAACGGGCTAAGACTGTTTCGAAACGACCCTTGACAGTAGCAAAACCGTTTCGAAACGAGGCCAAGCGTTTCGAAACTGTTCTTCAGTTTAAATTGAAAATATGACCGTTGAAATTGTTTTTAACTGATTTTCTGAAAACCGTTAGGGTGTTTCAAAACGGGCTAAGACTGTTTCGAAACGACCCTTGACAGTGGCAAAAGTGTTTCGAAACGGCTCTAAGGCGTTTCGAAACGGGCTCTTAAATGCACCCCAACGGCTCTTTCTATTTTAGTCCGTTCCGAAACAGGTACCCCGCGTTTCGAAACGGGTTGTTGCAGACTGCATTTATGGAGGTGAGATAACATCCCAACGGCTCTATTGATGAGTGCAACAACCACAATGGCTAGAAATCAATGAGAATGTATAAAAGGGACCTCTAAAAGCTCCAGCAACAACTATTGATCCTAAAGCAAACATCCAAACATCAAATCCAAGCAATTGTGTAAAAATCCCATTTTGTCTAGAAACCGCAATTGTAATTTTCATTCATATCTTGTTCAATTGGGTTGAGTGCTTGTAATCGGGCTATCATTTGTATTGAGAGATACCTTATTAGCCAACAAATTTCTTTGTTCACTTGTGTGAGGATTGGGTTGAATTTTGGGTAGAAAATTCAACCGAAATTGTAAGGGTTGCCTCCTTAGCCTAGAAAAGGGGAAGAGCAATTAGTGGAATTGTTGCAAATTCTTAGTGAAGCTAAGGTAGTGGATGTAGAGTTCATTTGGAACTTGAACCACTCTAAATCCCTTGTCTATTATTTTTAATTTGCAATTTCCACCACAAAACCTTTAAATTTCCAATTGACCCCCCTCTTGGTTTATATCGATCTTGCGGTCCACTCAACACACAACCATCTCTTTCCACTCTTCAAATCCCCAATTTCTCACAAACCCTAAAAATTACACAGTGGAATAAAGAAATCGTCAAAATGGCGATCAAGCACCTTCTTTCCCCAGCTCGACGATCCCACAAACCATCATTTTCTTTCACCACTACTCGATCATCTTCTTCAACCGCCTCTTCGCTCGACGCCGCTGAATCTAAAGAGATCTCGCCTCCTCCACCAATCGCCATGATCTACGATCGTTTAGCACTCGCCGTTAAATTGAAAACCCAAATTCTCGTTTCCTCAAATACGATTCCCCTCACCCAACCCTGACATCTCACGCCCACATATTATGTTCTCCCGAAACCAAAAACACAACTTTTCCCAATGGCCTCCGTGTGGATACTGAATCTACCCTATCTTCTCACAAGGCCACTATTTGGGTTTGGATCAATGCCGAGACGAGATTTTAGACCGAGGAGACTAATGGGACGATGCATTTCAGGGAACATATGATATTTAAAGGGACCATTTGAATGCTTATACTTCCCGAGAACAAACAACTTTGTAACCCCTTCGTCCCGGTCCGGGCGCTTGACCGATCTGAGTGGGCTACACGGGGATAACCGAGGCGAAACCCGTTAAGGCTCCACTTTGGTTACCGACCCAAGGAAAACTTTTTCTTTAATTATTTTTTCTAGATGCATTATTATATATCCTAGGTGAACAAACGATAGCGGAAGCAACGAGCAAAACGAACAAACAAACATAAGACATAAAACATCCCATTTTACCTTTTTAAAGCAGGCCATATCGATACTCTAAGAGAGGGTATCGATATGCCTTGACCGAGTCAACGGCCCAAGGTCCAACCAGGGAGACCGTATCGATACAGCCCTTGGGCGTATCGATACACCCTCCTCAGTCAACATCTCGAGGTCAACGATACAAACTCATATCGATACACCCTAGACCCGTACCGATACGCCAAAATCTCCCCAATAACTCGAATTTCCAGTGAGGAAATGGCGTATCGATACGCCCTCGTGTATCGGTACGCTAGGCCAAACTTGAGTCCAGAAGGGTAGGACCGTATCGATACGACCCTCAGGCGTACCGATACGCCCTGCACTGTAATGCTCAAGTTTGCAGCCTAAGACTCTCAAACACGACTCTAGATGCATTTTAAGACTTCCCTAGCCACGTTCAAGCATACATACAACACTTAACAACCAAAATCTAAGCATACAAGGCACCCAACATGAACAAACATCATTCATTAAAGGGATTCATACATTTACTCAAAGGAGACATACATAGCATATATGAGGTTCATGCCTTAAACATCCAAGCAAGAAGCATTCATGAAAGGCAATTTAAACATGGTTACAAGCATTTAAGGCAACCAAAAGCCAACCAACAACATGGCATTTAAAGGAGTCTAACATGCTCCTAAACAACCAACACCTACATACTTCAAAAGGCTCAAACAACATATACATGTCCCATTGCTTGACCATTACATCATATAACTAAAATGTCCATACTTGATAGCTAAGATAGCACCACAAAGCACACTTGGAGGCCCCTTCTTGCACAAGCAACCCACGAGCTACGGATCTGCATTGCCGAACAAAAGACAGCGTAAGCATAAAGCTTAGTAAGGGTAAGCTCATTAAAAACAAACCTCGACAATGCAAGGTCCAAGCACGAGCACTACCAAGGTAGAATGCATGATCTTACCTTCGATCCACATAAGCCAAAAGTACAAATGATGCATGAACATATATACAATCTTATGCCATGCTCAACAAGCTCAAATCCACATCATATGTAAACTCATATAACAATCCATATTGGAATCTGTTGAGTGGATCGAAAGATCGATATTTACCAAGAGGGGGGGTGAATTGGAAATTTGAAGGATTGTAGTGGAAATTGGCAAATTAAAATTGAAGAACAAGGAATTTAGAGTGGTTCAAGTTCCAAATGAACTCTACATCCACTACCTTAGTCTCGCTAAGGATTTGCAACAATTTCACTAAATTGATCTTCCCCTTTTCTAGGACAAGGAGGCAACCCTTTACAATATCGGTTGATTTTTCTACCCAAAAATCAACCCAACCCTCACACAAGATAACAAAGGAATTTGTAGGCTAATTAGGTATCTCACAATACAAATGATAGCCACGATACAAGCACTCAACCCAATTTTACAAAATATGAGTGAAGAACACAAATTGGGATTTTACACAAATTTGGGATTTTTGCTCAAATGCTTGAATTTGATGTTTGGATGTTTGCTTGAAGTTCAATAGTAGTTGCTGATGCTTTTGGATGTCCCTTTTATACCTTCTCATTGATTTCTAGCCGTTTGGGTGGTTGGGAACATAAATGGAGCCGATGGAACCCTCTCTTGCCACCATTAATGCTGTCTGCACCAACCCATTTCGGAACACGGGAAACCTGTTTCGAAACGGACTAAAATAGAAAGAGCCGTTGGGGTGCATTTAAGAGCCCGTTTCGAAATGCCTTAGGGCCGTTTCGGAACGGTTTTGCCACTGGAAAAGGGTCGTTTCGAAACGCCTTAACGGTTTTCAAAAAATCAGTTAAAACATACAACGGTCACATTTTCAAAATAAAACCTAGCCCTTGTTTCGGAACGGGATTGATCCGTTTCGAAACGAAATGGCTACTGTCAAAGGGTCGTTTCGGAACGGGCTTGATCCATTTCGAAACACCCCTTTTATATTTAAAAATCTGAAATGTTTGAAATAATTTAGCCCTTTTTAAATCCAACATGAAGAACAGTTTCGAAACGAGGTAAGCCGTTTCGAAACGGTTGCATGTGTTTTGATACACGTTTCGGAACGGTGGTCGACAGTGGTGAAAATGTTTCGAAACGCCTTAGGGCCGTTTCGAAACGGGTACTTGAAAAACACTGCTTTGGCTTGAAGCACTTAGAAAAAATATTTGAAAATGTATGTTTTTAACTTGGGCATAATACTAAAATTATATGGGGATATTTTAGGGACTTAAAATTCGTTTTGACTTTTTCGATTTAGTCCTTAGGTTTTTAGTTATATCAAAATTAAAATATATGTTTCACAATCTCCCCCTTTTTGATATAACAAAACCAAAGTTAGAATTTTTGAGAATTTTGAAAGTTTTGAAAATATTCTAACTCCCCCTGAATTTAAGATAGGTTTTTTTTAAATTGATTTGAGGTTTAAGTTTAAAAACCTTTTAAAATTTAAAAACGAATTTTAGTGTTGTGGCTCTTAAATTTCTTCTCCCCCTTTTTGTTAGATCAAAAATCACAACATAAGCTCATAGAGAAGATAAAAGATTAGTACCAATAAGCAATAATAAGCAACCATAGAATTAATTCATAATAAAAATATCTAAAACATAATTCAAACATGAAGTTCAACATAATTCAAACAATAAAATCCCAAATAAAAAGTCATAAGCATAGGTTCCTAAAAACATGAGAAAACAAAAAGATGCATTCTTAATCCTAAAAAGCATAAATAATATGAGATGATATGAATTTCCTAAGCCTCATCATCATCATCCTCGTCATCATCATCATCATCGTTCTTGGTTTGAGAACGGTGAAACTTCGTCCATTGCCCATAAAGAGTGGAGAAGGATAGGTCCAAGTTGGAATGAGAAGTTTCAAGAGAATGAAGACGATCCTCGACATTCTTCAACCGATTGCCCATAGACTCAAAGCCCGAAGCAATGCTAGTGTCCAAAGCATTCATCCGAGTGTCCAAGGCATTGAATCGCTCGGTAAGGAAAGCCGTGAGGGCATCATTGTTTGCGGCTTGAACTTGCGGTGGAGGAGCAACGAGAGGAGGATCCGCTTCTCTATCAACTCTTTCCCAAATACCATTCACATATTGAAACCCGGACTTGCGAAGGGATGACTCACCAATCTTGGTCTTGCGAGGTTCCAGAGAGTCATAGTTACAATCAATTTCAAGATGTTCAAATAGGGCGCTCAAGACAATGCCATAAGTAAAGGACGTCAACTCATTTGTGTCAATAAGCTTGATATTATTGACTATCTCGGCAAAGATTATCTTAGGCACATTTGGGCGCTCACCCCTACGGAAACACTCTAACCAAAAATGATCTCTTTGACGGATATGGGAATATTTACCACCGGAAGAGCGAATAAACCAAGAGACTATCAAGTGAAGAACACGATCATGCACATCCAAATTAAGTGCTTTACCGGTGAAAGTGCCAAAATGACGTTCATCCTCAAGACCCATATTCTTAAGTTTAAGAGCAGATTCCAAAAGAGCAACATTAATAACAATCTTTTTGCCTAGTAAAGATGACTCAATTCCTATGATCTCGGTTTTGGACTCATCATAAAGAAAACGAGCATTGGAGTAAAAGATGAGTACCATATTTTTGTAGCAAACATCCAGAAGGCTCAAGAAATCCATGAGATTCCACTCATCCAAACGAGGGAGATAACGAAAAAGGAATCGCTCGGAATTGAGGAACTCAAGATCAATGACACGTTCCTTACGAACCGCGAAATCCTTGACATAAGCAAAGCGAGCACGCGCGTCCGAATTTTTAAGAGATTTCTGAAAAAGCATAGTGATGTTCGGACGAATGCTTGAATCACCGGATTGAACGGCCTTGCGCTTTTTGTTCGATTGATCCGCCATCTAAAAACATTAAGCAAGTGTTTTAAAATTAAGTGTATGCATTGATAATTAAAATCAATCCAATAATAAATCCCACTTAGGTTTTTGAAAACAAAAATAAAATAAAAACAGTTTTAAAAACAATACGATTGAAAAAATTTATATTCGAATAAAAAATTTTGAGATTTGAAAATTTTTTTACAAGATTTTGAAAACCCACAACCAAAAACATATAATTTATACAAAAATAAAATTTTCTAACCTAAGATTCGAACATGAATTGAAAGAAAGAAAAAAAATTGAAAAATTACCTTAGTTTGGGATTTTGGATGATTTTGAAGAAATCCTTGCACAAGATTGATGAAACTTGCTTAGACTTGAGTTGAAGAGTAAAACCCCTCACAATGTTGTGAAAATCAAAGAGTTTTAAAGGATATTTGTAGAGAGGGAGGCGGTTTAGGGTTTTAGGTTTTGATAAAAAGTGAGTTTGTATCATTAAAAGCCCTAATATAAAGCAGTCCGCGATGCCGTTTCGGAACGGTCAAGACCGTTTCGGAACGGGCGGCTAGGGTTTTGACCATTTTAAAACCATAAACAGATCGTTTCGATACGGTATTGACTGTATCGAAACACCCTTTGACCCGTATCGGAACGCGTTTCGATACACCCCCTTGGCAGAATCAAAAACGTTTCGGAACGATTTTGAGGCGTTACGAAACGCCCTACTCTCAGTGCTGGATTTAAGGTATCCGTATCGAAACAGTTTCACCCGTTTCGATACACCTGGGCCTGGAAGTGCAGATGAGGCTCTAAAAATGCAGAAAAATGATCTTTTAAGAGGCCTAACATGCATAAATGTCATGAATGAGCAGGCAAAACATATTTAAGCATAAACATACTCCCCCTAACTATAAGCATGGATGAAATTAGGAGTTTAAACACATCAACATGGCATTTCACAAAATCAAGCATATTTAAGCACAAAAGAGGTCCTAAAAGGTCAAGATAGGCTAGCTAGACCTAACTCTCTCCTAAGGGACCAAAAACGCTCTTTGTCTAAGGGTTTTGTAAAAATGTCCGCTAATTGATTCAAGGTGTCTACATACTCTATAACCACATCTTCCTTAAGGACATGATCTCTAATGAAATGATGCCTTATTTCTATATGTTTGGTTCTAGAGTGTTGGATGGGATTTTTAGTTAAGCATATTGCACTAGTGTTGTCACATTTTAGGGGTATGGTTCCAACTTTAATTCCATAATCTAAGAGTTGTTGCTTCATCCAAAGGACTTGAGCACAACAACTCCCTAAGGATATGTACTCGGCTTTGGTGGTAGATAAGGCTACACTATTTTGTTTCTTAGAGAACCAAGATATGAGCATACTACCTAAGAATTGACAAGTTCCCGAAGTACTTTTCCTATCAATTTTACAACCCCCATAATCCGCATCCGAGAAAGCATGTAGGTTGAAGGTAGAGTCTCTTGGATACCAAAGGCCTAAACAATGAGTGTCTCTAAGGTATCTAAAGATTCTCTTAACGGCTATAAGGTGAGACTCTCTAGGACTAGCTTGAAACCTAGCACACAAGCAAACACTAAACAAGATATCCGGTCTACTTGCGGTAAGGTAAA
This sequence comes from Hibiscus tridactylites, assembly GCA_958450335.1. Taxonomy (NCBI): domain Eukaryota; kingdom Viridiplantae; phylum Streptophyta; class Magnoliopsida; order Malvales; family Malvaceae; genus Hibiscus; species Hibiscus tridactylites. The sequence continues at coordinate 58,491,999 of OY288275.1, forward strand.
GCAAAGATCCAATCATAGAACGATAAAGCTTAGAGTCAACATGTTGAGTGTGTAAAAGTTCTATTATTTACACCCTTTTTAACCCATATTTCTGCTGCATTCAAGCATCATTGCATTGCATTTAGGATAGTTTTTAATTAAATATCACAATTATATAAAAGGCACGGATTCTACTAAAAGATGGTGTATTTTGCAGGTAACTGCCAAGGTTGACGATGAAGGCAGGCGAAGGGCAGATAAGCATGAAGGCTGAACTGAACAAGCAGCTGAAGGAGACGAACCTGTCATGGACCCGTCACGACAGCATGGTGACAGCAGATTATTGAAGAGGAAAAATGAAGTGGACATCGATAGATAGAGAAAAATCTGCTCGTCTGTCGTGTGGCAGCCAAATAATTTTCCAAGCCCCGGATCAAAAGATATGTCAAGCCAAAGCTCAAAGGAGAGGAAATCCCTAAAAGCAAGGAGGCGGCTAGAAAGTAGGATACTTTAGAGATTTAATCTTTAGTAGAGTCTTACTTTTAATTAAAGTTGTAATCCTTGTTACCTTAGATAACTTGAGCCCAAAGCTTATATAAAGGGCATAGATTAAACCTAGGATATAGCCGACTACCCCATAACCGAAACCTAAACCCTGCCGTCCGCCTGTCACCGACATGTTCTAATTTCCCCCTAGGGCCACGGGTTGTTTTGTAAAGTAGTTGCAAGGGTTGCTTTGTTTTAGGATTTTTCAAGTTCAATAAAATAAACTTCAAGTTCTTTTATCTTGGTTTTAATATCTTGCAAGAGCATCGGGAGAGCATTGTAAGGTTATCTATTTACTTAGCATCGGGAGAGTTAAGTATACGAAAAAGATAGAAGCGCGTTCTCTAGTTTATAGTTGAACCATCTCGTGCTTAGGGATAAGGCGAGGTTAAGTGGCTAAGGAAGAATTCATACACATCGGTGTTCATCCTTCGATTCACGCCGGGAGGTATCATCAAAGACGTGTTCATCGACAGACTTGTGCCTAGGGATAGGGCAAGGCAGATCTGGGATTCTTGCCAAGCTTGAAGTACTGAGTTAGTGTCAGCTGCCGCAACAACTAACAGACAGACGCCACGACAGGTGTTGTCGGCGACGGGAACGACGACAGAACTGGAGATCCTAAGCAATTCAATACCTACACTACCGAGCAATTCAATACCGGCCCATTCTCTCTATCTTGATTTTTCAATCCTTTTATTTACGTTTTTATCTTATTATTCTCGTGACAATTCTAAACTATCTCTTTTACTTCGTGCAGTAAACTAAGGTGGAGTCATTAGCCCAATCCCTGTGGAGACGATATCCGATACTTAGTATCACTTTATTACTTGCGACGTGTTCACTTGCACTGCAATTGCGATAGACTATTTCACACGCAACACAACACACTTACCTCCTTCATCTTTGTCAAGCTTTGTAGATGAGCTCATAGGAGTGGCTTGAGGCTTTGCATTCTCCAAGCCAAACTTCTTGAGCATATCTTTTATGTATTTTGCTTGGTTGATGAAGGTGCCATCCTTCTTTTGCTTGATTTGGAGTCCCAAAAAGAATGAGAGCTCCCCCATCATGCTCATCTCAAATTCACCTTGCATTAACTTAGCAAACTCTTGACAATGACATTCATTAGTAGAACCAAAAATAATATCATCAACATAAATTTGAACTACTAAGATGTCATTTTTATACATTTTTATGAAAAGTGTAGTGTCCACCTTACCTTTTTCAAATCCTTTTTCAATCAAAAAATTTGAAAGTCTTTCATACCAAGCTCTAGAAGCTTGTTTTAAACCATAAAGAGCTTTGGTAAGTTTGAAAACATGATTTGGAAATTTTGAATCTTCAAAACCCGGTGGTTGTTCCACATACACTTCTTCATTTATAAAACCATTTAAAAATGCGCTTTTAACATCCATTTGAAAAAGCTTGAAATTATGATAACATGCATATGCAAGCAACATCCTAATGGCTTCCATCCTAGCTACAGGTGCATAGGTTTCATCAAAATCTATTCCCTCTTCTTGAGTGTAACCTTGTGCTACAAGTCTAGCTTTATTTCTCACAATGTTACCACTCTCATCTAGTTTGTTCCTAAAGACCCATTTAGTTCCTATTGTAGATTGATTACTAGGCCTATCAACTAATGTCCATACATTACTTCTCTCAAATTGATTTAACTCTTCTTGCATAGCCATAATCCAAAAGTCATCTTTCAATGCTTCTTTTATGTTTTTAGGCTCTATGCATGAGATAAATGCAACATGGTTCATTAATCTAAGAGAAGAACGAGTGGTTACCCCCTTGGATGGATCACCCAAGATTTCACCATCTTTGACATAGTTCAACTCCCTTGGGTAGCTCACTTCCTTTTCCTCAATAGTCAAGTCCTTCAAGGCTTCAAGAGGTGGATCTTGTGTATCTTCTTCTTTTGGTTGAATCTCATCCTCCTTTGAAGTTTGACCTCCATCAAAGGCATTTATGATTCCTACATCATCATCATCACAAGAATCCTTCCTAGGAAGGAGGTTATCATCGAATACAACATGAATAGATTCTTCTACTACTAAAGTTCTTTTGTTAAATACTCGATAGGCTTTAGAGGTTAAAGAGTAACCTATAAAAATAGCTTCATCACTTTTTGCATCAAATTTACCTAAGTTGTCTTTTCCATTATTTAAAACAAAACACTTGCACCCAAAAGGGTGAAAATAGCTAATGTTAGGATTTTTAGATTTTAAAATCTCATAAGGTGTTTTCTTTAAAATTGGCCTAATCATTACTCGATTTACAATATAACAAGCGGTGTTTGTGGCTTCCGCCCAAAAATATTTAGGTAAATTATTTTCACAAAGCATAGTTCTAGCCATTTCTTGTAAAGTTCTATTTTTCCTCTCAACTACCCCATTTTGTTGAGGAGTTCGAGGAGCCGAAAAATTATGGCTAATACCATTTTCATTCAAAAATTCTTCAAACCCTAAATTTTGAAACTCGGTTCCATGATCACTTCTAATGTGTGAAATTCTAAGTTCAAGATCATTTTGGGTTAATTTTGAAAATGTGATGAATTTTTCCAAAGCCTCATCTTTAGTACTTAAAAAGAGAACCCAAGTAAATCTAGAAAAATCATCAACTAACACAAATGCATAAGATTTACCACCCAAGCTCATAGTCCTAATTGGCCCAAATAAATCCATGTGAATTAATTGTAAGCATCTACTAGTAGAAACATCATTAATGGATTTAAAGGAAGACTTATGTTGTTTACCCTTAGAGCATGCATCACAAATTTTGTCATTTGAAAATTTAATTTTGGGCAAACCTCTAACTAGATTTAGAGAGACTAGTTTTTCCAAAACACTAATGCTAGCATGTCCTAGCTTCCTATGCCACAACCATGCATCATTTTCATTTTGAGCAACTAAACATGCATGAGATGTATGTATGTCATCTAAATGCACCATGTATATGTTTCCTATGCGATGACCTATGAGCATAATATTATTAGATTTAATGTCAACAATTTTGCATCCATTTTTATCAAATAAAATATTAAATCCTTTATCACACAATTGACTTATGCTCAATAAATTATGTTTAAGACCATCGACATATAAGACATTTTCAATGAGAATGGTAGAGTGATTACCTATGGAGCCAATACCTTTAATGTGGCCTTTGGAGTTGTCACCAAATGTTACTACTCCTCCACTTTTTGGCTTTAAATCCATGAATCGACTCTTGTGTCCGGTCATGTGTCTCGAGCATCCACTATCAAGGTACCATGAGTTTTGACTTTGTGCTTTGGCCTTGTAGCAATGCTCCCCCTACAAACAAAGATATTAAACCTTGGTTTTTGGTACCCAAATCATTTTGGGTCCATGAGTGTTAGCTCCCAAAACCTTGGTTCCCTTAGGAATCCAAGATGACATAGCAATAATATTATTGGATTTTACAAGTTCCTTAGGAACCCATACACTTCTAATTCTTTTAGCTCTACTATGTCTAGGGTAGCTACCTTGTTTGTAGTAATTAGTCCTTTTCTTAGGTTGGTGTGTTCTAGAGGATTCTCCTACTTCATGTTTGACACTACCAACATTTTTTAAGGACTTTTTGAGCTCATTTAGCTCACCTAACACCTTTTGGTGTTCACTATTGCATTGAGACAAAAGATTATTAAGATCAACATTTTCATCTTGAAAGAATTTAAGTTCATCTTTTAATCCTAAAATCTTTTTCTCAAATTTAGAATTAGCTTGAGTAAGTGAGTCATTTTTCTCATTTAGCTCTAAAATGATTTTCTTGTTTTTAATGACCGACTCTTTAAACTTCTCAACTAATTCATCATATACCTCTTGTAGCTCATCATATGCATCATTTAATTCTTCATATGAAAAATCTAAAGTAGATGAGTTAGAGGTTACCAAAGAGGAATCTTACTCAAGTGCCATGAGACAAAGGTTAGCCACTTCTTGTTCGTCATCCTCCGATGACTCCTCATCACTCCAAGTAGCAAGTTTGGCTTTGAGTTTCTTCTTCTTCTCAAAGCCCTTCTTCTTGAGTTGAGGGCACTCCGAACGGATGTGACCGGATTGTTTGCACTCATAGCAAATGATGGGATCCTTCCCTTCTTCTTTGTTCCTTCCTTTAAAGTCCATCTTTCTTTGGATTTTTCTTCCCCGGTTGGACCTCATGAAGCGTGAGAATCGTTTGGCTATCATAGCCAATTCTTCAAGTTCATCCTCCTCACAAGATGAGCTCTCATCATGTTGTGAAGCTTTTGCCTTGAGAGCTATTCCCATCTTCTTCTTCTTTTCAACTTCAAGTTTCTCTACTCTTTTCTCTTCTTTCTTTTTCTCATCTTCCCTTCCTTGCTTCATGATCTCATGAGTAAGGAGAGAACCCACAAGCTCATCAAGCTTTAATGTCTTCAAGTTCTTTGCTTCGATGATGGCGGTTCTCTTCCCATCCCAAGCTTCGGGAAGTGAATAGAGTAGCTTCCGGACAAGCTTGTCTTCCGGTATGATCTCTCCATATCCCTTTAGACCGTTGACGATTGTGGAGAATCGATCAAACATCTTCAACACCGTCTCATCGGGCTCCATCTTGAAGTTTTCATAACTAAGATTGAGAAGTCCAATCTTAGTTTCTTTGACATCATTGGTGCCTTCATAAGTGGTCTCAAGAGTGTCCCACACTTCCTTGGCATTTTCAATGGATGAGACCTTTGAGTAAATGTCCGGACCGAAAGCACAAAAAAGCATGTGAAGAGCTTTATCGTTGACTTGAATCTTCTTCCTCTCCTCTTCACTCATTTCGGCTTTCTTCTTCAACACCATCTTGCCTTCACCATCTTGCTTCAATGAAATGTATGACCCATCCTCAATGACATCCCATACAAGGTAGTCACTTGACTTGATGAATAGCCTCATTTTGTTCTTCCAAAAAGAGTAGTTGTCACCATTGAAGAAAGGAGGCTTGGTGGTTGATTGTGACTCGTACATGCCGGAACTGGAGGTTGAAGCCATCTCTTGATATTTTGATGATCACACTCTTCCAAGGATCTCCTCTTGTGGTTGTTAATCCTCAAAGAGTTAAGCTCTGATACCAATTGTTGAGTGGATCGAAAGATCGATATTTACCAAGAGGGGGGGTGAATTGGAAATTTGAAGGATTGTAGTGGAAATTGGCAAATTAAAATTGAAGAACAAGGAATTTAGAGTGGTTCAAGTTCCAAATGAACTCTACATCCACTACCTTAGTCTCACTAAGGATTTGCAACAATTTCACTAAATTGATCTTCCCCTTTTCTAGGACAAGGAGGCAACCCTTTACAATATCGGTTGATTTTTCTACCCAAAAATCAACCCAACCCTCACACAAGAGAACAAAGGAATTTGTAGGCTAATTAGGTATCTCTCAATACAAATGATAGCCCCGATACAAGCACTCAACCCAATTTTACAAAATATGAATGAAGAACACAAATTGGGATTTTACACAAATTTGGGATTTTTGCTCAAATGCTTGAATTTGATGTTTGGATGTTTGCTTGAAGTTCAATAGTAGTTGCTGATGCTTTTGGATGTCCCTTTTATACCTTCTCATTGATTTCTAGCCGTTTGGGTGGTTGGGAACATAAATGGAGCCGTTGGAACCCTCTCTTGCCACCATTAATGTTGTCTGCACCAACCCGTTTCGGAACACGGGAAACCTGTTTCGGAATGGACTAAAATAGAAAGAGCCGTTGGGGTGTATTTAAGAGCCCGTTTCGAAACGCCTTAGGGCCGTTTCGGAACGGTTTTGCCACTGGAAAAGGGTCGTTTCGGAACGGTCATAGACCGTTTCGAAACGCCTTAACGGTTTTCAAAAAATCAGTTAAAACATACAACAGTCACATTTTCAAAATAAAACCTAGCCCTTGTTTCGGAACAAGATTGATCCGTTTCGAAACGAAATGGCTACTGTCAAAGGGTCGTTTCGGAACGGGCTTGATCCGTTTCGAAACACCCCTTTTATATTTAAAAATCTGAAATGTTTGAAATAATTTAGCCCTTTTTAAATCCAACATGAAGAACAGTTTCGAAACGAGGTAAGCCGTTTTGAAACGGTTGCATGTGTTTTGATACACGTTTCGGAACGGTGGTCGACAGTGGTGAAAATGTTTCGAAACGCCTTAGGGCCGTTTCGAAACGAGTACTTGAAAAACACTGCTTTGGCTTGAAACACTTAGAAAAAATATTTGAAAATGTATGTTTTTAACTTGGGCATAATACTAAAATTATATGGGGATATTTTAGGGACTTAAAATTCGTTTTGACTTTTTCGATTTAGTCCTTAGGTTTTTAGTTATATCAAAATTAAAATATTTGTTTCACAGAATCACATTCCATAACATATTGATACACATATCAACTCATATTGGCACCTAGTTATGACTTGAATACGCGGATAAACACGTTGGAACACACATCCAACACAACCATTACCTTACGGTGGGATTACACTCATCATCGTTCTCACGGAGGGGATTCCACTCCAATATATATAGGTTAAGAATATATAATAATAATAATAATAATAATAATAATAATAATAATAATAATAATAATAATAATAATAATAATAATAATAATAATAATAAAACAAGAATTTAAGTTAAAAAAGGAGAGTCAATTCCACCGTTAGTAAAAAGGAGAATTAAAATTCAATTTGAAATTAAAAGATTAAATATATATATATATATTATAAGGCTATAATTAATAATTATAATAATTAAAAAAACAGAGGAAGAGACCGGCGGTTTGATTTAGAATTCAATTTTATAAAAAAAAGTTATTTACAGAATCAATCTTTGACTTTTCAAGAAATTTCATTTTAACTTTCAAGTTTGACAAAAATTCATATTTAGTCCACCATAGAAAATTAGGGTCTTTAATTAAAAATTCACAATTGTTAGGGTTTTTAATTACAGATTTCAAAATTAGGATTCTAAATTAGGGATTTTTTTTCAAATTAGGGTTTACAATTTGGGCATAATTTTTTGGTGTTACAACTCTCTCACTCTTAAAAAAAATTTTGTCCTCAAAATTTTCAGATTAACGACATACTTCAAGAAAAGAAGTTTTGATAACAATTTTAAAAAGACATTTTAGATCAGGTTACGAATGACAACTCAGGGCTTTCAGATAGACTTTGATCTCAAATTCATAGGAACAAGTATGATCATGATCGGTCGCTAATTTAGAGATCTCACGAGGTGACATAGTAATCTATCTACAAAAGGGACAATCCTAGAATTAGAGTTGGTACTTGGAGTCTCTATTCAAAAATATGTCAAATTACTAAAATGTTTACTTTCCAAAAATACCCTTTCGCCCGAAAATATTTAGTATGCATGCAAAAATCATTTCGTCTTAAAAATTTTATGTGAGCCACACAGTTCGAGGGTTGAACCTAGGCTCTGATACCACTAAATGTAACCCCTAAACCCGACCCAAGGGTTATGGGCCGAATCTAGGAAGTCATATTGAAAACGTAACCCTCAAGTAATTTATTTATTAGGTTTCCGGAAATTAATACTCAAAATATTAATTTAAAACAATGTCGTTTATCATTAAAATTTTTATCTCGAAAACGCAGTCGTATATATAAGATAATCCAAAACAGAGTAGGAAAAATATTACATTAAAATCCCCATGCATGGTAAACAGTTTTAAAATCCCAAATAAACATAAAAATAATCGAGTTTACATAAAACCCCAAATAATAAAATAATCACAATAAAACCGAAATAATATTGGAAACTAAGAATATCCATACTAAAACAGTAGTAAATCTGATAACTGTGGTCCTCCAAGTACCGAACTCTTATGTCTGAGAATCTGAAATAGAAGCTAAGGGGGAGTCAGTTATTAAGCTCAGTGTGTCTCTAAGGTGCACTAGTGTAAAACCTATGTTTGATTTTGATATAATTAAATCTTTAAGGATCAATTTGAAAAACTTAAAATTGTTTTTGTAAGTCCCTTAATAAGTTTTAAATCACCAACTCTTTAAAACTGATTTGAAAAACTCAAACTCAAAATATTTTCTAAGTGTTCCAAGGCCAAACTATTGAAAAACGTTAAGGTGTATCGATACACTCCCAAGCGTATTGATACCTTTTTACCAAAGTTGGCTACTGAAGGAACACGTATCGATACGGAAAACCCTCGTATCGATACGCCCCTGTATAAAAGTCTAAAGAGTTTGAATGGCGTACCGATACGTCAAACCCTCGTATCGATACGGCTTTAATAAATTTTTAAATGCAAGTCGGTTTAAATAATTTGACCGTTTGTGTCAATTGGTTGGTAACCAACTTTTAAACGTTCGTTGACCCGTATCGATACGCCAAACCCTCGTATCGATACGGAAATCGACAGTGAGCTAAGTTGCGAAAAAGGTATCGATACGGAAAACCCCCGTTTCGATACCTCGTACCGATACGCTTACGTGCGTATCGATACCCCTTATTTATTGCACACAACGACTCTTTCTTTTCTGAGACAGGTATCGATACTCCTCTCCGCGTACCGATACGCATAGCTGCAGAAGTGCATTTATGGTGGTAAGAGAGGGTTCTAACGGCTCCATTTATGTTCCCAACCACCCAAACGACTAGAATTAATAGAGGAGGTATAAAATGAAACTCTTTGAAGGTCAACAACAACAATTCAACATTCAAGCATCATCAAAGCAAAAATCCAAACCCTTGAGCTATTATCTTAGTACCCAACTCTAGTGTATTTCAAATTGTCAATTTGTATTGTGAGTTTGGGGTTGTTGAAATTGTAATTTGGTAGACAATCATCCTTTGAGAGGAAACATTTGAGTTTACCAAATTCTTTCTTTGTATTTGAGTGGATTAAGCTTTGGGTAGAAAGCTTAATCAAAATTGTAAGGTTTCCTCCTCATCCAAGAAAAGGGGACGAATTCAAGTAGTGAATTGTTTGAAAATCCTTAGTGGGAACTAAGGTACTGGACGAATTCAAGTAGTGAATTGTTTGAAAATCCTTAGTGGGAACTAAGGTAGTGGATATAGAGTTCATTTGGAGAACTTAAACCACTATAACCCCTTGTGTCATTTTTATTTTCAATCTTTCTCTTCACCAAAATTTTAATTGTCAATTCACCCCCTCTTGGCCATTTCCATGTGTTCGATCAGCTCAACAATCAGATAGAAAATCACAAGAATCATATAGTCAACATAGTCATTCCAACAGTCAATCGAATATACAGATATGCAAAGCACGATGCACCTAAGTCTATGTCATGAACCCATCTACATCACCGTCCGAAGAGTAAAGTTCCCCTGAACCACTCTCTACATCGTCACCATCCGAAGTGGAACTCAGCCCGAAGGGTGGAGCCACTAATTCGAAGTAGAATTCAACCCGAAGGATGAAACCACTGAACTTCCTCCGTACAAATCCCACCCGAATGATATGATATGAATGTTCCGATTTCAATCCGAATGCAACATCATTAGTCCGAAAATGCATGAGCATTTAGTCCGATAATTAACTATTCAGAATCCGATGTATGATGTTTAACAGAATGACATACAACATATCATATAGTCCAGATCACAACATATCACATAGTCCATATCACAACATATCACATAGTCCAGATCACAACATATTTTACAGTCAACCATCACATAGCAACAACATATTTCACAGTCAAACATCACACAACATCAACACATATAGTATAGCACAAGCAGAGAACACACCTTAGCCAAAGCAAACCCAATCTACTGAAAGACACGTTTTCCACGACCAGAAGTACTAGGCCCAACTGTATCAGAACCTATGAGAATAATCCTATATTAGCACTATTACTATCGATTGTAACAATGGTTAGACGGGATTTCGAATAAGTAATAATATTTGTTTAGCTACCACCACAAAATTAATTGAGTCGATACTAGAATGTAAAACCGAAGGATCAAAATATAGTCGTATTTAAAATAAATTCCAGCACATGTTGTTTATTATAAAAAACGTCAAAAACCGAATTATACAATCTTGAACTAATTCGAATGGTAGCAAATAATTCTCAAAATCGAAATTGAAATATACTTAATATATGTATATAAAAATTAAAGAAAGAAAAAAAATTATATGAATTTAATGTAATGATTGCTTCACTTTAAAATTTAATGAATAAATAATACATGTTAATGAAATAAGAAAAAGAAAAAGAAAAACATGGCTTTCAAAACAGCGTAATTCACACACATTGCTTGGGCACGAGAACTTGAAGCAAATTGGTGAAGAAATTTTAACCAGGTGAAGCCACATCCGGCTTAGAGAGATAGGGAAATAAATTTAAAGAACTGCGGCAGGGAAAGCTTTTGAGAATAAAGCTTTGGGCTTTAGTTTTTTTAGGTTTTTATTTAATTGTTCGATCATAAATAAGAGAGACCGATATATATATATATAGGTTAAGAATATATAATAATAATAATAATAATAATAATAATAATAATAATAATAATAATAATAATAATAATAATAATAAAACAAGAATTTAAGTTAAAAAAGGAGAGTCAATTCCACCGTGAGTAAAAAGAAGAATTAAAATTCAATTTGAAATTAAAAGATTAAATATATATCATACAACTATAATTAATAATTATAATAATTAAAAAAAGGCGGTTTGATTTAAAATTCAATTTCATAAAAAAAAGTTATTTATAGAATTAATCTTTGACTTTTCAAGAAATTTCATATTAACTTTCAAGTTTGACAAAAATTTATATTTAGTCCACTATAGAAAATTAGGGTTTTTAATTAAAAATTCACAATTGTTAGGGTTTTCAATTACGGATTTCAAAATTAGGATTCTAAATTAGGGATTTTTTTTCAAATCTAGGGTTTACAATTTGGGCATAATTTTTAGGTGTTACACCACTCATCCTCACGCCCCGAAGATGGGATTACACTCATCACCGACTAACATGTATATAAGAAGGTTTTTCGGGCGAACCTGTAATCCATCTTGATGACTACCATCATCAAGACCACGCGCGCATTTGACTCACGTCTGTACACTAACATCCTAATGATCGATCATTTGTACCCAAGCATACTAGTGCTAACATTAAACACAATCCACGATATCCATTCACAATCATTTCCGTGCTTAGCACGTACACACCATGATTAACATCATGCCCATACCTCATGCATATAACAATGCATCACAACTATGCCTCAACATACATGTATAACATATTTACACATAATCATCATAACCACAAATCATCATGAGGCATAAACAACAATTAAAGAGTTCAACCAATGTCTCTAACTAAAGCTTGGGATTAGGCTACCACTCTAATCCCAACTCTAGGTGGGTCTACCAAGCCCAACCTAGTCCACATGCTTGAACCAAATACTCAAAACCATTTTGAAAGCATTAAACCACTCACCTTCACTTCCAAGCTCAACTACCAAGTGACCAAAACCTTCAAGCTCCCGGATTCACTCCCGATGCTTCACCTACACCAACTCTTGCCTCTAATCATCCCAACACAATTGAAATAATCCCAAATCAGCTCGTACAACAATGTAGCAAACTCGGAATACTATTCAAGCATCAAACACAAGAATTCAAGCCATGGATAACCCCCAAAAACAACAAACCCGAGCAGCCACCAAACCCCAACCAAAACTCATGATTTCAACACATTTAACACATTCAAATGCTTCCAAAACAATCCTTAACTAACATACTAACAATAGCCTTCCATTTCCAACATAAAACAACCCCAAAATTCAATTAAACCCAAATCCAGGAATGTTTATAAAACCAAGTAAAAATCACATATGTTGGACCATTTGGGTTGCTAATAACATAAATACTAATAAGGAATCAAAAACTTCAACATAGAACAACAAAGTTTGGATTTTTAACTTAAAAGCCCAAAAGCTCAAATTCTAAAAACATGGACCAAAATGAAAACTAATTGTACTTTCAAGGAGAGGAAGATGAGAGCAAGATGGAGATGTATTTACCTTTCAAAACCGAGCCAAAATGAGCTTGGGATGAAATGGAATAGTAAAAATGGGGTAGGGAGAGCTCTTGTCGTGAGTTTGGTGTTTGGAAAAGAAGATGGTGAAATTGTTTATTTGAAATGGGTTTTATTTGGAAAGGCTCATTATTTACAAAAATGCCATTAAAATGGCTATTGGGCTTTGACATCAAATATTTGGTCCAACACCTTCAATTAAATTTTGAAAAACAAAACCGAGACATTATTTTATTTATTTCATCCGACCCCTAAAGCCGGGTGTTACAAACTTATTACGCTAAAGTTATGAATAAAGATGTTTTAAAAGCGTTGGATATATTGACTGATATATTGCAGAATTCGATGTTTGAGGAACACAGAGAACGAGAGGTGATTCTAAGAGAAATGGAAGAGGTTACCTTAGAGAACAAGGTATGGTCTGCCAGTGACTGTTTGTATCCATTCTCCAAAATAATCATGGTGAATCTGTCAAACCATGTGCTCTTGGAGACTGATGGAAGGCTATAGAGAGATTTGTCAAACTTGCACACCTTCTAATTTTTTCCAGCACCTTCTAGTCCAGGTGAAATCTGCAAGTATACTTCTTCCTCAAGGTTACCATTAAAAAAAGCATTTTTAATGTCAAGTTGATGTAGTTGCCAATCACAGTTTATAGCTAGGCTTAACAAAACTCTAACTGAATTTAATTTAGCAGCAAGGGTAAATGTTTCCTTACAATCGACTCCATAGGTCTGTGTGAACCCCTTGGCAACCAATCTGGCTTTATATCTCTGTATACTACCATTTGAATTGTACTTAATGGCAAACACACATTTGCATCCAACGAGTTTTTTTTTTACCTTAGAGAAGATCTGTAATGGCCCATGTACCATTCTTTTCAAGTGCCTTAATTTCTTCATCATATGCTTCCTTCCATTTTAGATTCTAAAAAGCTTCTTCAATAGTCTTAGGAATTTATTCTTCATCTAGCATTGTTGTAAATACTTTAAAAGATGGCATCAAATTCCCATAAGCAACATACCTTTGAATAGGATGCTTAGTACACCGCCTCACCCCTTTTCTTTTAACAATAGGTAAGTGTTCAAATTCAAGAAGATGAGAAGAAATACTAGCAGGATCATTACCTCAACTTTCTTCACAAGCAGCTGGACTAAAATCCAATTCTTGACAAGTGCCAGATTGCATAATTGTTTTTAAAATGGTTCTCCTCTTTTTGGGGTAAACCTGCAGTGGTTTAGGGGTTGTGAAGAAGGTTCGATTAAATTTCAGGTCTTGCATGCGTGATAATAGGTGAAGCATGTGGTGTAGATAAAGTATTATGTGAGGAAATATGTAAGATATTAGGTCAAAAAAGAGAAGTCCGAGGCTCAAGTGATGAGGGATATGTAGGAGGTGATAAAGGAAAAGAAGGAACATGTTTTTGAGAGGGCTGAAAATTATCAAAATTCTCCCCCTGAATTTCAACCGTGGAAAAATATGGTTCCTGTTTAGACCTAGAAGGATCATGGATTGTAAAAAACACGATACACCCAAAATTTTTCAAAGGAAGTGTAGATGACAAAGGCTTAAAGTGAAGAAAACAAGATAAAAGAGCATCTCTAGTGTTTAAAATTTTAAAACTCTACTAGGCATGCAGTTAATAAGATATGTAGAAGTTAATAAGGCTTCTCCCCATAGATATTTAGGAACATTGTGGGTAAATAATAAGGCTTGGGTTACCTCTAGTAGATGCTTATTTTTTCTTTCTACAACTTCATTTTGTTGGGGAGTATCAACACAAGAACTAATTTGTACTATCTCTTTCTCCTTGAAAAAATTACTTAAAGATTTAGTAAATAATTCTCCCTATTATCCGATTTAAAGATTTAAATTTTGGAATTAAATTGAATCTCTACCATGATGTAAAATCTCTCAAAAACACTAGCCATTTCAGATTTTTCTTTCAAGAGATAAGTCCAAGTAATTCTACTATGGTCATCAATAAAAGTCACAAACTATCTACTACCAGTAATATTTTTCACTTTAGAAGGACCCAAAATATCATTGTGTGTAAGAGAAAAAGGATGTGAGGGTTTATAAATAGAGGGAGTAGGACAAATTTTAAAATTCTGAGATGATAAATTTTTAAATTGAAAAAATATTTTCTTGTTACCAATCATGTGGTCAGAAATACTAGGGTCCACAATCCATGCTGATGTATTCGTAGTAGAAAGAACTGCAATGGAAGAAGAGTTGGTCTGTGTACCATCATTGTTTGCGAAAGCCAGATTTCCTGCACTGCTCCAGTGAATCTGTCGAACAATTGCTACAGTTGTACCATCTGTTGTTTGGTGAAACCTCTAGATGAAGTCGGATTAACCATTGAAGAGGAAAAGAGAAAAAAAATCGATAGGATCGAATTTAGACTGATACCATGAAGAAAAATAAAATTGAAGAAAAACATAATGTGTTTTTGTTTCTTTCGATTGAATAATGAATACTTACAAAGGTTTACAGACTTTTATAGACTAAGACTTTTAGTTACTTTAAGAGTCCTACTAATTATTAACTTCTAACTCTAGTCTCAGGAGTCTGACTTTAACTAAACGTATACATCATAATTTGATTACAATAACTATTCTAGTTCGACTAGACTTACAATTCTAGTTCGACTAAACTTACAAAAGCTCTATTATACTATTTACAATTATGTACTTAGTAATTTAAAAGATATTTATTATGGGATGATTATTTGAGTACTTCCGTTGAAGGTGATCATGGTTTTCCGGTTCGTGAGACCGTCGACTAATCTCCTCCTCCGCATGTTCGAATTGATTATGCGAGTATTATGAGGACTGTACGTTAGTAATATTTGGATTATTGTTTGCAATGTTTAGTAGGTGACATAGTGATAGATTTTATTTTGTTGTTTATATAGGACATTTTGGTTATAATTCCAATATTATATGTTTATTAGGATGTACATTTTGTTCACTTTCCTATTTTTTTCCCAATGAAATCAATATTTTGTAGAATAAATAAATAAATGCTATTTAAGCTTTTAGCTCTCCTATTTTCGTCTTGGTTAGCCTGTTCTGTAATTCTCTTTGCCATCATTATAAGGTACACCAAAACCGTTGATGATTAAGAACTTTAATTCAATACCAATACCAAAACCAAAACCAAAATAAAGTAAAGCAAATTTAGTTTAAGATAAAAAGGCAAACAAAAAATATACAAATCCTATAAAGTTGTCCTAAACTGGTTATAAAGCCCATACTGTAGGGGGACATTCACATGATTATAACTTTCATGAAAAGAGCCTGCTGGTAAGGGCAAGAGCCCAAATTCACAAAATCCTTGTCTGAGGCCTGGTTGATACGAGCCGAGCCGACTGGGCCAAGCAAAACACCCGTCTTAGACAAGTCTACTTACAACCACCTTCTTCTGAAGGAACATATGTATAGAAATCTGAAGGAAAAAAAAACCTCAGATACTACACACAGCAATGAGATTACTACTGCTTCACTCTCCAGCCATGATTCAGAGATTTGGATTTCTATGCTCTTTCAGCAGAAATTTTACCCACGTTACTGAAACTTTTGGCATCCTTAGGCCTCCATCGGGTCCTCCCTCTCACAATCTCGGCCCCATCCTCGAGTCGGAGCAAGTGCTGGCAATTAATTTCACCAAAATTTCTGGTGTTCTCCACGTCCGAGTCGGAGACAGCAGTCAGTGACTGCAGCACGCTGTCCCTCCCACACTCCCTCCTATACTCCAGAGTCATGGAACAAAGCTCGCGACTCTCCAAGATTGGCAATGGAGCACTCTGCAAGTATTACCTTCCAGTTAAAATGCATGTAAACACCAAACATATAATGACTTAATTCGTGAAGATCTGAAGAAAAACAGATTGCAATTTCATATTAGCTATTGATTCCAAGAAAACTTCCATCGAAATTGGGGACACCAGTAATTAGAACTAGCCAAGCAAAGTCGTCAGCACATAATTGTTCTTTATCAGTACTGCAACTTTAAACACGTCTCAGGAGCGGCTATAGTAAAGAATTTTTTCCCCCTAAATTTATGGCCACAGATTTCTGCTCTTTCCAGAATAAACCAGAAGCTAAGGTAAAATAGTTGAGCCTGGTCAGGTTAGAACATTCTAGGCCGAAGCAAGTTCCAGTTCAGCATCACGGGTAAAAATTAAGGTATATAAAACTAAATGGTTATGATTTTGGTTCATTGTTATCACCGGATAGGAAGAGGTAAGAGGGAGACATAGCTGCAGGGAGTCTACCTCAAGGATCCAGCCAATGTACTTCACATTATTCACATGCTGATTGACATCCAAGTCACTCCATTTAGGCTGCAAATTAGAAAGAAAGTTTATTATGAAAGCAACAAATGAACAGAAAGATACCTATCAGTGCCGACTGTCATAGCTATACAGACGAAGAGAGGAGGGGTCAGCAGAGACTTACAGTTAAACCTTTGCACACATATTCAGCTGTACTGTCATCAAGTTTCACTAGTTTCTGGCTATCCTCGGCCAGGACGGGATCAGAATTCATAAAGAAAGGTTCTATTTCTCCACGAACCTCTTCTGGAATTTTAGATAATCTTCTAGTCAGCTTATTCATCATCACCCACACACTGCAGATCACCAAAATCAACACAGAGGGGACCCAGATTAGTCACTCGTGAAACACCATTGAAGAATGTGCAACCAAACCAAAAATATAAAGAGAGGGGGAATGGTCGTTCAATGTGTCCAGGGGAACCAAAAATATCATCAACTAATGCATCTACTGAAATCCTATTTGGTCTATTCCTAGATTATTCTTGGTGAGAAGAACAAATTTGTGGCACAAAACAACAGATTATGTTATGACACGAAAAAATGAAAATGGTTGTGGTCCTGTTATAAAGAATGCCCCACCTCGTGGCTCTTGTTAAAATTTCACCAGTTTCACTATTGCTGACAAGCCAATCTCTTCGCATCCCATTCTTCCCAGATGCACTAGCCCAAGTGTCTACTTGAACAACATCGCCCCTGCAAAACAGACATAAATAAGTTCAATGTTCATAATATAAATTTCGAAGTACTCCTAATAAATCCAGAACTAATAATTTTTGTGATATATAAGAATGATGCTAAATAAAATTCAATCGCTCAAGAGAATAAGCTGGAACAGACAAGTATATACCTTGCTGACAATAACTATTTTAGCTCAACTTCTTCATGATTACATTTTTTACAACCCCAAAACCAAGGTAACACCAGTAAATTGACTAAACTATAGCCAATATTAAGTGAAAGTTAATTTTTATCATCAGTGCTTAAAGCAAGATAGTGCACGGGTACCCTAAATCATAAATTAGAGGGAAAGCAATAACAATAACAAAAATGACAAACTAAGATCCCATTCTTCATATTTCAAATAGGGTGTCTCATTAAATAAAGAAGTGTATCAGGTTTATCTTCCTTCTCTTATTCATTCCTGGTGGCTTGATTCAATTGTCTTCAACTTATACCTTGACCTTTTAGCTTAAACAACAACACAGCTTTACATTTTAATGGAACAAACACGAGCATGTGAGATGTAACACAGATTATTAGCATAATACAGAATATTAATTTACCATTCACATCATTGAATATAGTCAAATCAGTCCACAAGAGTAAATATTGTCAGAATTCAAGAACTAAACTAGTTGGTGACGGAACACATGCTAGATGCCTTAACCATATGGGTAGAGCACCAGTGGCTTATTATGTATTGTTGCTACAAAAGCAAATCTTGTTCAAGAAAGTATGTCTTACCAAGTAGGATAGCTATCAATCTCAACTTGCATCCGGGTGACAACCCATATTAGGTTCTTCTTGCACATCTCAGGGGTTGCACCAAAACCTTCTCCAAGCAGTCCAGCACTTCTACAATGATTTATAGCTGTTTCCTGCCAAAAATGAGATACTAACTAAATCCAGGCTTATGCAATATCTCTACATAAAAAAATCAATAATTATAAATTTTGGTTATTACTGTTAGTTGTTCAAACACTCTAGCCAAATAAATATAACTCTACCTGTAAATGATTCATTAACGTCTCTATGGATGCTGTTCGATCAGCACCTATCTCATATGATCTAATCGAGAAGTTCTGGCTGTAAACAAGACCATCCTGAACAATCTTCCCTATTCCAAATGGATCAATGACCATGTCAGTTCGCCTCGGCTTCCAATCAAGCATCATCCACTGCTTCTCAGCAGCCAAGAAAATAGTTGTAATAGCAGCAAGAAGCATGCTCCAATCAGGCAACTGGTTGATAAATGTTCTGGGAGGAGGAGAACTCACACCATCATCGTTCTTCAAACTTTCCACAACTGTGGAACCATTTATTTTTGGATGGGCTTGAACATTTGACTTGACTTGCAAACTTCCAGAAGAAGCCAAGGGTTTCGACTTGAGGCTAGTAGATCCAACTCCAAGCTTCTTGCTTTTCAATTCAGATGAGTCTGGAGAAGAAGTGACCGGAAAAAATGCCGATGTAGCAGAAGTGGCAACCATGATTTTATGAATTAAAAAAGAACTATTTTCTGCTGAAACCCCTTCTTTTGCAAAATGCTAGCTTTTTAGACAAGCAGCTGGTGCCCGTGCATGAGCTAACTGTATCACATGTATTAAAAAATAAGAACATTTCCAAAAGACGCACTAACAATAAAGATAAGCACATAAATCTTCACAGTTTGACTATAACGAAGATTAAATATTCAAGAATGTTCCACCTTTTTCTAAAATGGAAATTTTGACATAGGCAAATGGTTTATATAACAAAGTTCTGAATTTCTAAACATCTAATATTCTAAACAGAGAACGTGCTGTAAATATCCCGCTCCAAAGAAACATAAATCCAATTTGTTATAAGTTACAAATACAGAATGGAACATTCTCCAAACAATCTTTGCACTTTTTCCATTTCATGAGAAAATTACAATGAAAATAAACAACAGAAACGACAACTTAAACTGCGTTTGGTTGCTGAGAAAATGAGAGAAAAGATTAGATCTCACATGGCCGCCACCATTATTCAAAACCTTTGGATAAAACAAGACATCCAAAACTTCTCAATTCCTTTCTCGGCAACCAAAGAGATCAGCAACATTTCGACCAAAAAAAAACACAGATCAAACCAAAACTGAAAATTATTTTTAAAAAGGAACTTCCGCGTCCGTACCTCAACGAAGAACTATAGAATCTAAGAGGGGAAAGTTTGGTCTAGAAAATGCAAATTGCGTTGTAAGGATCAACAAACCCTCGTCCGTGCCTTCTAGGGCTGGCGATCAACCACTGTTCCTTCCTTACACTTTGGTTCGCTCTCCTTCCTTTGGACGTTTTCAAAAAAGATTCTATTTTCTGAAATTTCGTTTCGACTTTTCAAAATCAAAATAAATAAGAAAACAATGCGTGGTTGGGAAGATTAGGATGTTCATGGGTCGGGTTTTTACCCAAAAAATTTAACATTTCACCCGATTCCGACTTGATTTGATATTTTATGATGTTCTATTTAATTTAAATTTTATCCGAATTTTAGAATAAAAATTTGAATACGACCTGCTCGACATAAATAAAAATATTATTTTTTTATTTTTATTTGATAAAATATGGAGTTGATTGAAAAAATACAAATAAAGAAAGGGTATTGTATTAATTATTCCATTTTTATTAAACAAAATAAGAAATAATTGAAAAAATATATAAAGAGACGATCATTATAGCAATTATACATAAATATTTAGAATAAAATTAAATTATTATTTCAGATCGGGGTAGGTTTGGTATTTTTTATCTTAAACTCGAACCTGACTCGAACATAATTTTTTGTATAAAAAAACGACTCTAAAGAATTGAGTAGGATCAAAATCTGTCAAGTCTGAGTCAAATGATCATCCTTATAAAAATAATGACATTCAGCGACACCGTTTTATCAGGCGCATGCCTTAAAAATTTTAAATTAATTTTGTATTTAAGAAACTAAATTTTAACATTCATATTGTTAATATTTTTACCAACTATTAGTTGATTCAATAGATAATCGTTAAATATTTTTATAATTAGAAAAGTCCAGAGACAAAATTACATAACGAGCGGGGAGGGACTGTGGGCCCCAATCCCACAAAAAAATTAAGGGTAAACTACTGTGCAGGTCCCTTATGTTTAACGAGTATACAGAGTTAGTCACCACTTTTGAAAAGTGCATATTAGTAGTCCTTCACGTTTTCGATGTGTAAATAGTTAGTCACTCCGCCGTTAGACTCCGTTAGAGACTAACGGATTGCTGATGCGGCTTAGTTAATTTAATTCAATATACACGTGTTTTTCCACGTGGATTATTACGTGGAACCTTCCCCTAACATTATAAAATCCCCAATTTGTATAACCCTAAACATTCTCTGTAAAATTAGAAGAAGAAGAAGAAGAAGAAGAAGAAGAAGAAGAAGAAGAAGAAGAGTTAGTCCCCAATTTGTGTTTGTTTCTCACTCGCCCTTGCCCACCCGCGATTTCGAATTTCAAACGGCACTTACCAGCAGCAGTAGCAGAGCTTACTTCAACAAAATTAACCCCAATTGATATCTTTATCAATGGCGAAGAACACCAAAGGCAGAAACACGAAGAAAACAATGTCGATTAAACAAGAAGAAGAGATAGCGGACATGGAAGATTTGTTTAGCGAAGGCGACACCCAGAAGATAAGGTTGTCGTTGTTGGATTGGTACGACGAGAACCAGAGAGACCTCCCTTGGAGAAGACGAACAACAACACCAAAATCTGGAAATGTCAAAAACTTCAAAGAAGAAGAAGACGAAAATAGGGCATATGGGGTTTGGGTTTCGGAGGTGATGCTGCAACAAACAAGGGTTCAGACTGTCATTGACTATTACAACCGTTGGATGCAAAAATGGCCCACCCTTCATCGCCTACTAAAGAATACCAAGTACAATCATTTCAAGGTTAGTCGTGAAACTATATTGCAAGGTTACACAACAAGATACTGGAAATGCAACAGTCTATTGAGCAGGTTCACTTTGAATTTCTGAACATAATAGGATTTACAAAACCATTTTCCTCGAACAACCATCTTTCTTCTCAACAAGGAAAAAGAGTAAAGCAAAAAAAACATCACCATAGCCACAATAGTTTGAGTAAAAACCCAATCTGCTGTTTTATAATTTTACTAGTGGAAAAAACAACAGAAATCTCACTAGAATCTTCTAGAATTTCAAAAACTGTGCATAATATTTCCCATGAAATTTGTAGAATAAAACATCAGTTAATTAATGAGAAATTCAACATCAGTTAGCAAATTACTAATTTTCTTACATTTTTCATAGAAGAAGCCATGCCATCAACGACTTCATCGCGAAAGCGCTTGCTGCTACCAGAAGCTTCATCGGGCTTCAAAAACCCGCATTTCCCTTGGTCCAAGCTCAACCCCAACGGAAAAACCTGTCCGGGAAACGCACCGCCTCCGATTCCGCCGAGATGTCCGGTGCCATCACCGGAGCTGAGCTGTAGAAACATTAGCGCCGCAGCGGTTCCAGCCATTCCACCGTCGGGTCCCGCCAAACCCGTCTCAAAAGGCGCGAAGTTCGAGAGACCGAGGATTTGCTCGAGGAAATCATCGGCGGGAGCTTCGTGGGGGTTATTAGCCATGAGAAAGTCGAAAAACAGAGTTAAAGCTACCAAACATGCAAAAAGTTGAAAACCCAACAAAATTATAAAGAAGAAGAATGAAGTAGTTGAAATCTTTTTGTAATCAAGCTTCAATCTTTAGATGCTTGGGTTTTCTAGTGTTTTGGGGTTCTTCACTTGAGCTCTGAGAAAGAAACGGAAAGGGAAAGAGTAGAGGAAAAAGGGGGGCTTTTATAATGTTAGGGGAAGGTTCCACGTAATAATCCACGTGGAAAAACACGTGTATATTGAATTAAATTAACTAAGCCACATCAGCAATCCATTAGTCTCTAACGGAGTCTAACGGCAGAGTGACTAACTATTTACACATCGAAAACGTGAAGGACTACTAATATGCACTTTTCAAAAGTGGTAACTAACTCTGTACACTCGTTAAACATAAGGGACCTGCACAGTAGTTTACCCAAAAATTAAATGTATCATTAATATGCATAATAAGTATAAGGGAAAACTACACCGGTGGTCCCCTAACTATTATCGTTCTCCTGTTTTGGTCTCAAAACTATATTTTTCGGCAAACTCGTCCCTTCTGTTACATAGTTCTCATGTTTTGGTCCCCCGACGTTAAATAACTAATGGTTTTGCTGACGTGACATTTTTTAATATTTTTTTAATCATTTCTCTCTCCTCTTATATTATTTTTATTTAATTTTATTCACCCAATCATGTTGTGACACGTGTCACTACCATATTAGGTGAAAAAAACCCCAAAAATCCTTAAAACTAGATTTAGTGCTGCTGGGATTCGAACCCAGGACCACAAGTGCACAAAGCATGCGCCTAAACCAACTATGCTAGGCTGGATACTTGATTCAAATTTACTAACACTTATATTTAAGCTGTACAAATTAACCCAAAAAACCTAAAAATACAATTGGTGCCGCTGGGATTCGAATCCAAGACCACCAGCGCACAAAGCATGCGCCTAAACCAACTATGCTAGGCTAGATACTTGATTTAAATCTACTAACACTTATATTTAAGATGTACAAATTAACCCAAAAAAACCTAAAAACACAATTGGTGGTTAAATATTATCAATTAAAAAATAAATATTTAACTAGGTAACTAGCATGGAAGGCCAACGTGTAAACCAATTACACTAAGCCAACTATTTGGTTTAAATTTTCTAACATTTATATTTAACCTATACAAATTAGAAACAACACATTCGAACGCAATACCTTATTGAATTTTTTATATATATTTAACCACCAAGTTAAACTAGTAAATTGTGCTATTTTTAAATTAAATATATTTAACTAAATTATGTTTAAAATTAAAAAATCAAACTAATTTTTTTACTTTGATTGATAATAACAAAACTAATTAAATATTTATTTATTATTAATTTATAATAATTTTATCAATCAAAGTAAAAAAAAATTAGTTTGATTTTTTTATTGATAATATTTATTTATTATAAAATTATAAGTGTTAGTAGATTTGGGTTAATTTGTGTTTTTAGGTTTTTTTTTTGGGTTAATTTGTATAGCTTAAATATAAATGTTAGTAGATTTAAATCATGTAACCAGCCTAGCATAGTTGGTTCAAGCGTATGCTTTATGCAGTGGTGGTCCTAGGTTCGAATCCTAGCGGCACCAAATCTAGTTTTAAGGATTTTTGGGGTTTTTTTCACCTAATAGGGTAGTGACACGTGTTACAACATGATTGGGTGAATAAAATTAAATAAAAATAATATAAGAGGAGAGAGAAATGATTAAAAAATATTAAAAATGCCACGTCAGCAAAACCGTTAGCTATTTAACGTCGGGGGACCAAAACAGGAGAACTATGTAACAGAAGGGACGAGTTTGCCGAAAAACATAGTTTTGGGACCAAAACAGGAGAACGATAATAGTTAGGGGACCACTGGTGTAGTTTTCCCTAAGTATAAAAGGTTCATGAGATAATGGCCATGTTTGGTAAATAGCGGTTTAGGCAAAAATTAGAGGTTTGACTAGTTAAATCCGCTAATATTGATGTTTGGTAAATAGCGGATTGAAAGAGCGGATTGGGGTGAAAAAGCTAATTTTGAAAAAGCTCATAATATGCGCCTTTTGAGATTAGAGGTTTGATATTAGAGTTGTAATAACTCTTTTACCATTAACAATTACCAAAAATCTTCGAATAACCTAAATTAAATAATAATTATTTTAAAATACATAATAACATATTAAATATTGGACTTATTTGTTGTTACTACTAATTTATAGGGTGACATTTATAAGTTAATTCTATTTTTTTATTATCACATATTTATATGTGCATATAAAAAATTTAATAATTATATAAATAATAAATTAATATATAAATCTTTCAAATATGTTTAGGAATTTATATTAAAAAATATTTTTCACAAATCTAATTATTATTTATTAGATACAAAATATTAATAACTGATAAATTATTTAAACAAGTATTAAATATAATCATATCCTTATATGTCATTTTGCTTGTTTAAATAATCAAACAACTATCAGCTATCAGTTAATTTTACCAAACATTTTCAATCAGCTAATATCATCCGCTAGTCAAATCAGCTAATGCAATCATCCATCAGTTAATGTAATCCGCTATCAGCTATCATCTATCTGCTAATTGTCAAACAATGCCAATGATAAATTGTCTTCTAAATAATAAAAAATAGCTCCGCCCCTAGGAAGGTTGATATATGTTATAAGTTTTTGTAGTATTCATCCATTTTTTTAATAGTGATTATAAGATAGTATATGTTCATGCATATTCTTAACCCATTGATAATGTACATACACTTTGTAGGCAAAGCAATTTGAACTCATGTCTCCTAGGATAAACATTATCTGCTTTTCCACTGAGACACTTGTTCGGTTCAATACTCATCCAAATTTAATTAAATGAATTAGATATAGTAATTATAAAAAATATTTTCCATGAAAATTTATTAGGGATGTACATGTGTAATCATATAAAATAAATAAATTTTGATAAAAAAATATTAATAATGACAACATTTTAAGGGTAAATTTTATTAAGTAGAGAGATTTTACATTTTCAAGGTAAATGTCGTGTTGAGATGTTTATTTTGATATAACCTTAATGAAATATGTTTTTGAACTTAAACAAATTTGTAAAAATAATTTAAAGTTTAAATATCTTAAAAAATATATTCGAATGGCTTTTAAAATATTTTTAAGTATTTTTGACTTGATCAAATACTTTCAAAGTTGTCAAAATGTCAAAAACAAGTTGTCGGTACCGGTACGATAATTTATGTACCGATATGCACCAGATCGTACGGGTATGGCTAATCTTGTACGATACACAAGGTGTTTTAGTTTTCCAATAGCCATTCTTTATACCGATACAGATGTGTTTGTACTGATATGCAAAGGCCTATATCGATACTCATGTATCGCGTATCGGTATGCCTTGCTTAAATATTATAATGTCTTTTTCTATTTTAGGATAAATACTGATAACGAAGGTTACGTACCGATACCTACTGCACCTGAAGTGCATTTAAGGCTATAAATAAAGTCTCTGACGGCTCTAAACAATCTTCAACAACTAGTAACGAGTATAAACTTATTAGAAGACATAAAAGGGGCCTCCAAGCAGCCATGAAACAACAAGAAAGCCAACAACAACATTATTTGTATAGAAAAATTATTTTGTACTTGTTTTTTTTCATATTTCTTTGTAGAACACACTTGTGAGATAAAATTGTTACATTTGCTCAAGTGTTAAGTTTTGTGTGAGAGCTTAATTGTACAAACTATTTTGTCTTGTTAGTGTTGAGTGCATAAAAGTTTTATATTTTACCCCTCATTTATTCATATTTTTGCTGCACTCAAGCATGATTTATTGCATTTAGGATAGATTTTTACATACACATCACAGTTAGATAAAATTGCACAGATGTTGCTGAAATTGGTCACTTTTGCAGGTATCTACTGCGGCAGAAATCCAGGGCAGCAAAGGAGCAGAGGCGGGTTGCGGAGCTGGAATTAAAGAACAAAGAGCGTTGTCTGTCGTGACACCTGCCGTGGCAGCAATGACGACAGAGAGACACTGAGGTGGAAAAGTGAAGTGGAGCTCGACAGATAGAGGATTTCAAGTCGGTTCGTCGTGGATCACTCCCATATTTTTCTGAGCCCTGAAGCAAAAGGAAGGTCAGGCCCAAAGTTCAAGGAAGAATGTCAAAGCAAGAAAAGAGGACGAATTAAAGGCATCTACCAGAAGATTTAGTCTTTAATAGAGTTGTACTATAATTTAAACTTGTATTCTTGCCATATTAGAAAACTTGGACCCAATGCCTATATAAAGGCATGTAATTTAACATGGGGAAGGATATCTAGCTCCTAGCCGTTTTCCCCCCAAAACTCTAGTCGTTTTTCTCTCTCCATCATGTTCTAAACTTCCCCAAGGGCTAAGGGCTGATCTTGTAAAGTAGTTGTAAGGCTTGTATTGTTCTTAGGATTTTTCTGTTCAAATAATAAAACTTCAAGTTTATTTACTATGGTTTTCAACATCTCATAAGAGCATCGGGAGAGCATTGTGAGGTTATCCATTTGCTTGATATCGGGAGAGTTAAGCATTCGAAATGAGTAAATACGTGTTTTCTAGTTTATGGTTAAACCATCTTGGCTTAGGGATAAGTACAAGGTTAAGTGGCTAAGAAAGAATTCACAACATTGGTGTTCACCCTTTGATTCACGCCGGGAGGTATCATCCAAGACGTGTTCATCAACAGAACTTGGACCTAGGGATAGGACAAGTCATAACATGGATTCTTGCCAAACTTGAAGTACAGAGTTGTTGATCGATGCCGCGACATCAACGGACCTCTGCCGCGACAGGTGCTGCCGAAACAGGAACGATGATATATGTAACGGAAGTCCTCTGAACAGTGCAACACCTGCACTACTGAGCAAATCAATACCGACATATTCTCTCAATCTGATTACCTTATCTTTTATTTTAGTTATCACTCAATATTTCTCCAAACAATCATTTAAACTATTTCTTTTTCTTTTGCAGCAATTTAAGGATAAAGTTATTTCCAGTCCCTGTGGGGACGATATCTGATACTCTAGTATCACTTTACTACTTGCGTCGTGTACACTTGCACTATTTTCGATAGTATTATTTACACGCAACAAGTTTTTGGCGCCGTTGCCGGGGACTGACAACATACCTTTACCTTTTAATTACTGCACTTTGTTTTTATTTCTATTTTTTGTTTTTAGTTGTTTAATTTTCCCCGTGCTTTTCACAAGGTTCTCTTATTGCTTATGCGCAGATCGAGACGTGGTAAAGAACCTGAGTACGAATTAGATCCAGAAATCGAACGCACTAATCAACTCAGGAACCAAGCCCGACTCTTGATAGAAAGAAACAACTATCTTGAGGAAAGACTGGAAGCAATGGTAAACGGAAGACAAGGCAATAGGGAAGATGACAACAACAACAATAACCCCATGGGTAATGTGGATCCTTATAATGACCCTCGAAACGATCTGCCACCGCCCACTACCTCAGCAGCACGACAGACTTGTCGAGAGTACACGGATAACAACCATGTTAAACTGGAAACTACGCTACCAAATGTGGAAGTTGAACACTTCAAATTGAAACATGTAATGTTCAACATGATAAACTCCGCTAGTTAATTTGGTGGTTCTACTACTGAGAACGCACGTGAAAATTTGAAATCTTTCCAGAAAATCTGTGGATCGTTCAGACTGCTAGGAATAAGCCCGGAAGTACTGAGGCTCCGGCTATTTCCTCATTCATTGAGGGATAGAGCGAAAAACTGGTGGAATAAGTTAACGTCGGGTTCAATAAGAACTTGGGCGGATCTTTGTCGTGAATTTCTTTCTCGTTTTAACCCTTCTCAATTATCTGAAAGATTGCGTAACGAGATTGCTACTTTTCAACAGGAAGATGACGAACCAATGCATGAGGCGTAGGACAGATTTACGACTCTCTTACAAAACTGCCCAATGCATGGATTCCCTATATGGAATCGGGTTGTCAAATTCTACAATGCTGCCAATGCACACACTTGAATGAGGATAGATTCAACAGTAAATGGGTTATTACTGGATAAAGAACCAGATGATGCAATGCTGGTGTTGAAAAAGTTAGCAAAGAACGATGAGCAATTTCCTACAGCTCGAAGAGGAGGTAAACGAGGAATATCTATAAAGGAATACGAAGCTGACAACTCGGTCAAAACTCAGATTGCATACCTCACTAAGATAGTTGAAAATCTACAGCGAAAAGAATCTAAAGCTGTATTTTCTGCCGAAGAGGTATGTAAAACCTGTAGCGGAAACCATAGTACAGAAGAGTGTCCTTTACAGTTGGAATAAGGGATGTATGTTGGAAACTATAACATGAATAAAACCTATGACTCCAACAACTACAATCCAAACTGGAGGAAGGACCCCAAATTTTCCTGGAGTAACCCCAACAACGCGCTGAACCCTCCAGTCCAGAATAACCAGAACCAAGGAGGTCCTAGGATTCTGTCACGACAACAACCACAGCAACAGCCACAACAGCAGTCGGCAGCCACAACGAGCAGTCGACAGCCACAACGAGCCTACTAGAATAGACCCTGGCCACGTTCATGTCTCAAACAGGAGCATATATGGCAAACATGGATCATTTTTGTCAAGAAAACTGAATCCTTCATGGACAAGACAAAGATGAGAATGACAAACCATGAAGCTACCCTAAAATCCTTAGAGACATAAATGGGCTATGTTTCACAGTTCATAACCCCAAGGTAGAATGAAGGATTCTCTAGTGATACTGAGGTCACTAGAAAACTCACACATGAGCAGTGCAAAGCTATTACAACAATGAGTGGGAAAAAACTACAAGGGCCGATAACAAAAGAAACGCCAAGTAAGGAATCGACCCTACAGACAAATGCCGTGAACACTGCCCCGGTAGAGGAAAAACAGTCTGTTGTCGTCACACCTGTCACGATAATAGAAGAAATAGAGGAGCATAAAGAAGAAACTGAAGATCTTGAGCCTCTTCAGATCCGACTTCCATGTGAAGGACGCCTTGAAGATTACCGTCCTCCACCTCCTTTTTCGCAGCGGTTAAAGAAACATAAACATGTGTACCAGTTTAAGAAAATCTATGATGTTTTTAAGCAAGTACACATCAATATTCCGCTGTTAAAAGCTATTAAGAAGATGTCTGGTTATGCAAAGTTTTTGAAGGATGCAATGTCCAGGAGGTCCAAGCTTGGGGAATTTGAAACAGTGATGGTGACAGAAGGATGCATGGCAATCCTACATAAGCGACCACCCCCAAAGAAGAAGGATCCTGGCAGCTTCATCATACCATGCATAATTGGTGACAAGTTTGTGGGTAAGGCACTTTGTGATCTCGGTGCTAACATTAATCTAATGCCCAAATTTGTATTTCAGAAACTAGGTATTGGACAAGCAAGGCCCACGACAGTCATGCTGCAACTAGCAGACCGCTCTTACGTACAACCGGAAGGAAAGATCGAAGATATCTTGGTAAGAGTGGATAAGTTTATTTTTCCTGCTGACTTTCTTATTTTAGACTGTGAAGCAGATGAAAATGCACCAATCATCCTGGGGCGACTCTTCCTAGCCACAGGCAGAACATTGATCGACGTAGAGAAAGAAGAACTGACTATGAGAGTCAATGACCAACAAATAAAGCTCAATGTTCTCCAAGAAATGAAACAAGATGATGCAGAGGAAGAATGCAAGGCAATTTCACAGTAGTCCTAGACCAACCCTGCATCAGATCGAACTGTCACGACAGGAAATTTGGTCACTGCCACCGCAGTCACCTTGAAGACTGCCACGACAGCATCAACGACGGTAACCCCTCAGACACATATGCATCCGATATTGAAGGTCCTGAGGAGGTAAATTGGATATGCACACGTCCAGGTAAGTTCTTTGAGCCTTTGAATTATACCTCAAATGAACATGCAATCCAAAGGCCTTCCATTGAACAACCACCTATTTTAGACCTTAAACCCCTGCCATGGCAACTCAAATATGTTTTTCTTAGTTTAAACGATACGTTACCCGTAATCATCTCTTCTAAGTTGATGCAGGAACAAGAACAACAAATGATCAAAATGTTACAACAGCATAAAAAGGCGATTGGATGGACCATTGCTGATATCCAAGGCATCAGTTTGGCGTTATGCATGCACAAGATCCTCTTGGAGGATGATCATAAGCCGACAATTGATGCTCAAAGACGACTGAATGAAGCTATGCGAGAGGTGGTATGAAAAGAAATCATCAAGTGGCTTGATGTTGGAATAATATACGCCATCTCGGATAGCAAGTGTGTGAGTCCGGTGCAATGTGTACCCAAAAAGGGAGGCATAACCGTGGTAACAAACAAGGACAACGAACTAATCCCAACTAGGACTATGACCGGTTGGAGGGTTTGTATGGACTGGAACGATGGACGCAGGAGGACGGCGAAGCGACAAAGCAACCTGGAATGACCGACATCGAGGCAAGTCAATCAGATCTCGATGATGACAACGACAGAATGAGTGATTGAGTTTACGATTTATGATATTAAGAAGATTTTGGGATATTTGATTCTAACATGTCAATTAAAAATACTATAAAAATATAAAAAAATTATTAATTTAACTTCTATTTTTCATTTAAAATAATTATAATTATAAGTCAATTCCTTGAGATTTTTAATCTTTATTAAAAAAGTTAATAGTGTTCAACGGTGTATTGAGTTAGTGATGTTTAGAGGTGTGAGATGTCTGTCGTAGAATTTTTCAATCGATATTTAGATATTAGAATTCTACATTTATTAGGCAGGTGAAAATTTAAAATATATATTACTAAAAATAAATTATTGTTGATTAAAATCATGGATGATCTTGATTAAAAAACATGGATGATTAAGCTGGTAGTCATATTCTTTTATTTAATAAGTGACATTACTCTTTATTTTGGTTTTAACTTTTTCCCTTCACAATTATCAAAAGTTATTAAAATATGATAACTTTTTTATTTTTAAAATTATATATTTTATTTTATCATTTACAAATCATTGTGTTGGATTTAAGTTAGCTTTTATAGACATTAAATTTATATGATAATATTTATATAAACTGTCGATGGTAAAAATAAGATTGTCACAGTTGTCGACGTTAAGGTAAAATCATTGCTTACAGACTACATTTACGAGAAATCTTTCTAATCTCACATTCCTTGCTTTTTTTTCACCATTGATCGCAACTTTCCGCTCAAACCAAAATGGATGAATCTCACTATCAACATAAATAGGTATAAATGTTTTGGTTAAATTATCTAAATTGAAAATAATCATATTTAAACGCATTTAGTATAAGATCCCGAGGAGATGTCAAATGAATTACAATAAGTTAAAAGCATACGGGCTTATAAGTTATTAGGTCAAATTGGAGGGAAAAAAAGTAAATAACTTATGGACATGATTTATTATGGGATTTGCATGTATGATTCGAAATCCCAAGTATGGCAAACCGATTGTACCACTTTGGATGATGAAATTGGAAATTGCATGGATTTGTTATTTGGTTGTGGAAGTATGATGAAATTTGAAAGGGTAGTTCAACTGCTATGAAAACGGCTGGAAAAGATAATGTCCAACACGTTACATCCTTTGGCTAGGTTCCTGTCTTTGTCATTTCGCCTTTGATTTTGGTCTTGATTTTGCAGTTAATTTTTAGGTAGAAGAATTGTATGTATATATATGGCCCTTGTATTATGATCTTTGTATTTTTTTAATTAATAATAGAAAAATATATAAATGTTCACAATCTTAAAAAGAAGTCTACAAAATTTAAAGTAGACTATTCAAACTAATACGCCATTCTCTTTAAAATCATCAGAGAGTAATTTTTTTTAATATACTACACTTGTGTGATTACATGGTAGTATTTGTTCATATTCTTTGTTAACTTTTTAAAAGGGCGCACACACATTGGACACACAGGTGCTCGAATTAGAATCTTTTAAGATGGACATCATTCTTTTTTCTATTAGAGCTAACTCGTTGGGTTCATTAGAAACAAAAACTAATTATTGAATAATGAAAATAGGATCATACGTGAAAAAAGAAAAAAAAAACACAACCAAATAGCTTAGTAAAATAAAAGATACAAACAATACTAACATAATAATAGAACATAATAACATGTTGACAATTAACTTTATCACAAATCAAATGTAATCTATTTGAGGTGATCGCGAACACCTATCAATATAAAAGAATAAGTTTAAAATTTTAAATTTATGATAGATCAACAAAATAATCAAATAAATATCAATCAAAGAGAAGCCAATAATTTCAATCATGAAAATAGAAAAAAAATGTGCTATATTAAACAAAATAAACAACATAATTCATGCAAAGCGAAAACACATCAACGGTTATGATCAATCATGTGAAATACCAAGAAGGGAAATTAGTGGGTGACAGTTGCTTGGGCTAAAGGTCGGCAACATCACTCCCTTAGGTAAAACAATGAGAAAAGAAAAACTTTAGCATTTTTAAATGTTTACACAAATGACCCAAAAATATTGATGGATTGATAATGTTGGAAAAATGTGAGAAATTGGAAATTTTGAGCCATATTTTCTAGTGGTAAAGGTGGATGTTCGAATGATTAATTTATTAATTTATATTCTACTCCATGAGACCTTTGCAACGGTATCTCATATGCTCAAAACGGTTGAGAAATTAATGAGAAATTGATGCTCAAAGTGAGGTTGTTATGAATTGTGTTAAGGAAAACATGAACCCCTTATCCCACATGGGTGGGATAACAAACTTGGGAATGGTTTAAATACACCAACCCACTTGGAAATCATTGAATGACTTAAATGAACATTATGTCTCGCGCCCAAGCGCAGGGGGTGTATATCGAAACTCATTGAACCCATTCGGGTTGGGGCGTGCTTGCATGTCGTGGGCGATGCGAATGTTTGGATTGGTTGGGTTCTACTTATAGATGGGCACGGGTCAGGTTGAGCCTGGTTTTTTGCCCACCCGAACCCAACCCGAAAATATTAACCCTAAACCCGAACCCGACTCGACCCAAAAATAAATACCTTAAACCCGACTCCGACCCGACCCGACCTATATAAAAAATCAATTTTAAGGACCTAATTATAAAAAAATATATAAAAAAGGGTATTATTACAAATATCCCTAAAATATTTAGGGGAAAATTACACTATTAGTCCCGGGTCAGGTCGGGTAGGATTTTTTCACCCTAAAACCTGAACTCGACCCGACCCGCTCAGGCCGGGTCGGGTCGGAACCCGTCAGGTCCGGGTTCCGTGCCCATCCCTAGTTCTACTTAGGACCTTCGGATATTTTACCCACTTTGAATAAAATTTTTTCCTTATATACAACATATCTTTTTGAATATTCCGAATTTTCTTCCGTTTAAATAAGGCATTAATTGATTATTTCCGATTTTGCTCGGATACAAAGTCAATGCTTTAATTCGGAATATTTACCTTCCATGTTTTTCCTCCTCCACTCCCCTATATAAACCGTGCTTCTCCTCAGTTTCAAAGCACTCCAAAAATTGTTTTCTCTCTCATTTTCTTTTACCCGGTGATAGGCTAAGGCAAGGCTCTAGTTCGAGATCTCTTCAGTTCGTGCTTCTGTCGAAGATCTTCCTGTTGTTGTATCCTGGGAGACGAACGACCAACCAAACTCAAGCACCGCGGAGTGGTCGAAATTTGTCTTAAGAAAACTGCTCTTCGCAGGCCTCAACTTTAATCTGGTTTTATAATTTTTCTCTTCTTATTTATTTGATTAAAGTTATTTCTTTTATTTTATTTTTATTATCGTCTTGAATTGATTACTTTGTAACAATCTTAAGACAAATTCTTCTTCTACCTTTCTTCTAATCCGAGACGATATAATCGTGATAGAGATATCAAATAAATTGGTTTTAGGATTTATCCTGCCGTTTTAACGTATTTGCTAAAATCTCAAAGTTGGACAAATCTGGTTACAGAAATTGTCGATAATAAACGAGAAATTAATTTTTATGTTTATTAGAATTTATTTTAATTCCTCTTTGTTTCTTTTGAACAGAAACAATGACTATTGGAGATTCTGTCGATTCTACTGCTAAGGTCCTTGTACCTGCACAGACTTCGAAACAACCGATACCGAATCTAAATGCAACGACAGTGGCAATAAGCCACAATGAGAAGCCGTCGAAATTTTGCGGACAAAATTTTAAGACATGGCAACAGAAGATGTTGTTCTATCATACCATGCTAAATTTGACAAAGTATTTAAAAGAATATCCCCCAGTTGTCGCCGTAGGGGATGGAGAAGGAGAGGTGGATGATCTCACCGCCTTCAGTATCACAGAGTCTTGGAACAATGCTGACTTTCTATGTCGAAACTACATCCTCAATGGACCACAAGACTCGTTGTATCCGGTATATGATGTGTACGAAACAACAAAACAACTGTGGGCATCACTGGATAATAAGTACAAAGCAGAGGATGCTGGGGCTAAAACGTTTTTAGTAGCCAAATTTTTTAACTTTACTATGGTTGATTCAAAACCAGTAGTAAATTAAGTTGAAGAATTCCAACTAATCATTCATGGAATTATTACATAAGGGATGACTATCAGTGAATCTTTTCAAGTAGCTGCCATCA
The DNA here is from genome assembly GCA_958450335.1 of Hibiscus tridactylites. Classification (NCBI taxonomy): domain Eukaryota; kingdom Viridiplantae; phylum Streptophyta; class Magnoliopsida; order Malvales; family Malvaceae; genus Hibiscus; species Hibiscus tridactylites. Next base: position 58,527,055 of record OY288275.1, read on the forward strand.
TGGAAAAGCTGCCTCCCGGATGGAATGACTTCAAAAATTATTTGAAGCACAAGAGGAAGGAAATATCAGTGGAAGAACTGATCACCAGACTTCGAATTGAAAAGGACAACAGAGGTAATGCCAGGAAACTTGCTTTCAAAGAGGCCAAGGCAAATGTTGACGAAGTCAAGAAGGGTAAGCAACCTCAACATCACCAGGCCAAGCCAAATCCGAGGCCAAATGGCGGAGTCTCCAAAAAGGAGAAATTCAAAGGGTCGTGCTTCAACTGTGGCAAGGTGGGGCACAAGTCCTCTGAATGCAGACATCTGAAAAGAGCTAGAGCCAAGGAGGCCAATGCTATGGAGGATGAAGATCTATGCGTGGTGATTTCTAAAGTCAACCTGGTTGACTCTAACCCGAGGAAATGGTGGCTTGACACTGGAGCCACACGCCATATATGTTGTGACGAAAACTCTTTCTCTGAGCTGATACCTTGCGACAATGGGGAGAAGCTCTACATGAGAAATGTTGCGACTTCCAAGATAAAAGGAAAGGGAACAGTGGTATTGAAGATGACTTCTGGAAAAGAACTCAAGCTGCAGAATGTATTGTATGTGCCTGACGTACGCAAAAACCTTGTTTTTGGAACACTTTTAAGTGTTCACGGATTTAAAATGGTTTTTGAGTCCCAGAAATTAATTCTGTCAAAAGGGGGGATGTTTGTGGGTAGGGGATATGTATTGAATGGAATGAAGAAACTCAATGCTATCTTTGTAAAATCCAAAATAATGAATAAGAATGCAGCTTCTTCTGTTTACATGCTCGAATCATTTAATTTATGGCATGGTAGACTTGGACATGTTAATTATGATACCTTACGTAGGTTAATTAACTTGGAACACATCCCTTCATTTCACATTAATTATAACTATAAATGTGAAACGTGTGTATAAGCAAAATTAACAAGGTCTTCATTTCAAACAATTGAAAGAAGTACATAACCACTTGATCTAATACATAGCGATGTATGTGATTTGAAATTTGTTCAAACTAAAGGAGGGAATAAATATTTTATTACCTTCATCGATGATAGCACAAAGTATTGCTATGTATATTTGCTTAAAAGCAAAGACAAAGCTATAGAGATTTATACTCTATAAGCAAGAAGTTGAAAACCAACTTAATAAAAAGATTAAGCTGATAAGAAGTGATCGTGGTGGTGAATATGTTAATCCATTTGGTGAATATTATTCACAACATGGAATTATTTATGAAGTAACACCACCATATTCTCCCCAATCTAATGGAGTAGCCGAACGCAAAAATCATACTCTAAAAGAAATGATGAATGTTGTGTTAGGAAGCTTTGGGTTACCACAGAACATGTGGGGGGAAGCGGTTCTTTCGGCTAATTACCTTTTGAATAAGCTTTCTCGAAAGGAAAATGATAAAACACCATATGAGTTGTGGAAAGGTCGAAAGCCTTCTTATAAACACTTAAAAATGTGGGGGTCTCTTACCAAGGTAATGGCTCCATTACCAAAACAAATGAAAATAGGTCCAAAAACCGTGGATTGTATTTTTATTGGCTATGCTGAACATAACAATGCTTATCGATTTCTTGTGTATGAATCAAAAAATCCTGAGATTCACAAGAACACGATAATGGAATCAAAGAATGCATCATTCTTTGAAAATATATTCCCTTATAAATCTAGGGAACTTGATCAAAGTTCAACACAACAAACTTTGGATAAAATGATTCCAAGTGATCAACAAGAGGCTGAAAATGAAATAGAGCCAAGAAGGAGCAAACGAGCAAGGGTAGAAAAATCCTTTGGATCTAATTTCTTAACCTTTATGCTGGAGGCTGAACCTCTAACGTATAGTGATGCTATACGCTCCTCTGAAGGCACCTTATGGAAAGATTCCATTAAGAGCGAAATTGATTCCATCATGCAAAACCATACATGGGAATTAGTGGACCTTCCTCTTGGAATTAAACCACTAAATTCAAAATGTATTTTAAAAGGAAAATAAAGCAGATGGAACAATTGATAAGTACAAGGCAAGATTGGTAATCAAAGGATACCGAAAAAAGAAGGCCTTGATTACTTCGATACATTTTCCCCTGTATCAAGAATAACATCCATAAGGATAATACTCGCAATAGCTGCTCTACGAAATCTAGAAGTACATCAAATGGATGTTAAAACAACTTTCCTAAATGGAGATCTTGATGAAGAAATTTACATGGAACAACTTGAGGGTTATGTAGTTTCAGGTCAAGAAAGGAAAGTATGCAGATTGGTTAAGTCCCTGTATGGACTTAAACAAGCGCCAAAACAATGGCATGAGAAATTCGATAATGTCATGATGACTAACGGTTTCAAAATAAATGAGTGTGACAAATGTATATATGTCAAAACTATAGACATTGGATATGTCATCCTATGTTTATATGTTGATGACATACTTATTGTTGGAAGCAACAATGAAATGGTAAAACGTACCAAAAACATGTTAAATTCGAAATTTGACATGAAATATATGGAACTGGCCGATACGATTCTGGCATCCAAATCAAAAGGTCACCGGAGGGTCTCATAATAAGTCAGTCACACTATGTGGATAATATTCTTGAGAAATTTAATAAGGAGGATTCTGGCATAGCTTTAACTCCGTTAGATCCTTGTTCACATCTATCAAAGAATCGTGGGGAAAGTATCCACCAAGTGGAATATGCAAGAGTCATAGGCAGCTTAATGTATCTCATGAGCTGCACTAGACCAGATATCGCTTTTACTATGAGTAGTTTAAGCAGATTCACAAGCAATCCAGGGAAAGATCACTGGAAAGCAATTGTGAGAATACTGAGATATCTAAGATATACTCGGGACTACGGACTGCATTATTCCAGAGACCCCGCTGTCTTAGAAGGATACTCTGATGCCAGTTGGATATCTGATATTCAAGATACCACAAATGGATATGTATTCACTTTGGGGGGAGAAGTCGTGTCATGGATATCCTCAAGACAAACTATTATAACTAGATCCACAATGGAATCTGAGTTTGTTGCTCTAGACAAATCTAGAGAAAAAGCATAATGGCTTCGTCAATTCCTTGAGGATATCCTTGAATGGTCGAAACATGTGCCCACAGTATGTATACACTGTGACAATCAAGCAACAATTGCTAGGGCACATAGTTTCATGTATAACGGTAAGTCAAGGCATATGCGCCGTCGACATAACACCGTCAGACAACTGATCTCAAATGGAGTTATCTCTATTGACTTTGTAAGATCAAAGGATAACATTGCTGATCCACTAACCAAAGGATTGAATCGAGATCAAGTTGAGAAAACATCTAAAAAAATGGGACTAAAGCCCTTGAGAAGTAAATGCACTATGTGAAGGAAAACCCTACCTAGTTGACTGGAGATCCCAAGATCTAGGTTCAAAGGGACAACCTAATTACATAGACCTGTGCGATCACTGTGGGGGATTTTTCCCCCAAGTCCATTTCTATGATGCAAACAGTGATAAAAAGCGTTATAGGTTAAGCAAAGCTTTTAATGATCATTGTATGATTCGGTGAGTCGAGCAACATAAGTCATCTATGTAAGAGTGACGTGAGGCCGCTTCAAGGAGACTATTGGGCATAGTTCTTTCAAACTCTTGTAGAACCAGACGATGTCCACGACCACATGGACATAACCATGAGAACTAATAATCTTGTCAGAAAGGTAGTTGTGTGAAGTATATCATCGTTTACACAAATAGCTGAACAGTTCAAGGACATCACGTCTACTGATTAGCTAGTAAAGTAAATATACTTTCACAAGGGAAGGTTCAAAAGAGGAAACCTACCTATCCTATGCAACTATCAATCGTAGATCCTATCACCACATCGAGTCAAAATATTTTGATAAAATCATCAATTTCATTCATGTGGGGGATTGTTGGAAAAATGTGAGAAATTGGAAACTTTGAGCCATATTTTCTAGTGGTAAAGCTGGATGTTCGAATGATGAATTTATTAATTTATATTCTACTCCATGAGACTTTTACAACGGTATCTCATATGCTTAAAACGGTTGAGAAATGAATGAGAAATTGATGCTCAAAGTGAGGTTATTATGAATTGTGTTAAGGAAAATATGAACCCCTTATCGCACATGGGTGGGATAACAAGCTTGGGAATGGTTTAAATACACCAACCCACTTGGAAGTTATTGAATGACTTGAATGAACACTATGCCTTGCGCCCAGGCACATGGGGTGCAAATTGAAGCTCGTTGAACCCATTCGGGTTGGGGCGCGCTCGTACGTCGTGGGCGACGCGAATGTCCGGACCGGTCGGGTTCTACTTAGGACATGCGGATATTTTACCCACTTCGAATTAAATTTTTTCCTTATATACAACATATCTTTTTTAATATTCCGAATTTAAAAGAAAAATTTGTGACTTTCATTAAATCGGATATTAAAATCAATTCATAAGAAAATATATCCGTTTAAATAAGACATTAATTGATTATTTCCGATTTTGCTCGGATACAAAGTCAATGGCTTTAATTCAGAATATTTACCTTCCATGTTTTTCCTCCTCCACTCTCCTATATAAATCGTGCTTCTCCTCAGTTTCAAAGCACTCCAAAAAAAATTTTCTCTCTCGTTTTCTTTTACCCAATGATAGGCTAAGACAAGGCTCTAGTTCGAGATTTCTTCAGTTCGTGCTTTTGTCGAAGATCTTCCTGTTGTTGTATCCTGGGAGACGAACGACCAACCAAACTCAAGCACCGCAGAGTGGTCGAAATTTGTCTTAAGGAAACTGCTCTTCGCATGCCTCAACTTTAATCTGGTTTTATAATTCTTTTTTTTCTTATTTATTTGATTAAAGTTATTTCTTTTATTTTATTTTTATTATCGTCTTTGATTGATTACTTTGTAACAGATAATTCATATTGCACTCTTAATGAAAGAATACATATTTAAATTTTATAAACAACATTATAAGAAAAACAACCACATACTATAAATAAAGACCATATAATAGACACAAATATTTCCGAAAAATATGTTGATTAAATGATAAATAAATTCAAGAATTCAACTATTTATGAGCAAGCATATTTAGCCGGTTGGCCAAGTTGCTTACATGGGCGAAGCCACATGGGGGCTGACAGGGGTCAAGTCCCTATGGTTTACCCCTACGATCCATTATTTTTTAATTTGTCCCGTATAGAATTTTAAATTATAATTTATTTTTACTTGTTTTAATATATAAGGGGTGTAGGCTTATGTGCAATAAACCCTTGAACTTTTGAGGAAAAAAATTAATTAAGCCCCTAGTTTTTTGTGCACTCATTTAAGCTCTTGAACCAAGAAGTTGAATTAATTAAGCAATTTGATCGTTTTTAACGATTAAATCTTGACAATTGTTTAAATATTACTGGTGCATAATACACTACAGTTCTATCATGTTGCATTTATAGATTTCTTCAAAAAAAAATTTAAATAAATTTTACATGTTTTTGATAGAAATTTTAGAACTTTTAAAGAATTTTTTAAATTAAATAATTTTTTTGAAAATGTCAAGTTGAGACAATGTGACACAACGCACATATGCTAAAAAACTGTCAAGATTTCTTGGTTTAAAAGTTTAATTGGGTGCAAAATAAATTGATCAAACATGCAGGACGAACAACACTTTTTTAAGTGAAATTATTAGATTTTTTCTAGATGTTTGTATGTCATTTTTATGTTGATTAATAAAATAATCTAATATTTTTTATTAAAACATTTTTTATTAAAGAAACTTTGTTTGGAAAAAATATTATACTCCTTTCATATTATAAATTAAAAGTTACTTTTTAATAAATTAAAAGTTATATTTTAATAAATTAAACATGACCCTCAAATCTTTGAACCCATGTTATTAACCTTTAGTTAGTAAACATATAATCACGAGACTAATTCTAATGTGCTCTATTAATAGACGCTCTTTGTTCCTAAACATCTTTGATGTCAAACTACTTTAATATTATCTTATAATCATCTTTAATATTTATTAAAGAAAATATTATCGCACAATTATCACACTACATTTTCAGCAATTTAATAGTGGTGTCAACTACCAAAATCTTAAAATAAAGTTTCACAATTACAATGCATGCATTGCGACCTTAAAACATATCATTAACTTTACATTCATTGTAGATGGTGTAATGATAGTTTGCTTTTAACACTTTTCTATGATATGGCTACTTCAACAAGAAAATATAAAAAAGTAAAAAAAATATATGAGTGTTATAAATATTTATCTATGTGGATGTCTATCGTGATTAGAACTTTATCAAATTAGTTTGATTTATTTATTATTAGGAATATTATCTCTATGAATTAGAGTTTAATGTATTATGCACTTCTTATGCCTATAAATAGATGATTCATTGAAGGCATTGTATACAAGCCTATATTTGAGAATAATACAAATCTCCCTCTTTCTCTCATCTCTTTGTTCTTCTTGTTCTTATTCTTGTTCTTCTTTATTTTATTCACAACACGTTATCAGCACGAGACTCTAATCAACTGAGGTCTTCATCCTTATAATTCAAAAGAAGTTACCGAGAAGAATTCGATTATAGAATAAACCAAAGATAAGTTTTTTTCTCTCCTTATTTGTTTTTAGTTACCGATTGTCTTTCTCTTTATATTTTAACTTTGTTTTAATTTTTGAAAATTTTGGAAGTATGTTTGATTTTATTCGAACATTGGAAAGAGATAAATTTGTGACTTCTCACAAACCAAAAGACAAATCGACAGAGACGAAGAGGTTGCGTTTGGTGTAAATTACGTGTGTTTTCTCTTGTTCCTAAAAGGGTTAATTAGCGGAAAAAGTCGATAATGTCGAGCTGTTTTTCTTACCTGCCTCCTCGGCTTTTAAAGCAGGGAACGATGGAATCGATTAAGGTTTGTTGAGCGAAAGTATTTGTGGGTTTTCATTTTTGGTACTCAACTGCTTAATGTTTTCATACTTAATTATTATTATTTGTGTTTGTATATTTGTAAATTCATGAAGTTTGATGATGGTGCATGTAAAGCCTGTTCGATTTACAGACTATACTTTGTAATCATGAATAACAAAGTTATGTACGTAGAACTATGGTAGTCTTTCATATAAATTCATTAAAATACGTACTCTAGGTTTAAGGTTTTTTTTAGTAACAAAGATCTGTACATTAATGAAACGCCTTTGTTGGTTTAGTTTTTTTTAAAAGAGAATTATGACATAGATCCTCTTATTTCTAATATATTCAATTCAGCCCATACATATAGATCTTATTATTATGGTTTCATATATGTTTATTTTTGACACAATGGTTAAACTTTGTATTAAGATCAATATGTGTTTATAATATTTTATTTGATGATATTGATATTTTAACCATGTATTGAGTTTTACATGTATTTAAATGACTTGGAAAGAGACACGACATTATGAGAAGATGTTTTGGTCATTTGCTACGTCTCTATTTTCCTCGAGAGAAAAATTAATATCGGTAAATTCTGATTTTATTTTTATTCTTTATATTATTATTTTAAAGTGCGATAAATCATGATGATTTTGAATTTACAAGAAGATTATTATAAAGTTTATATTTTCTCGAAAGCAATATTTCTTCTTCGTTGAAAAACTTGACCATAGACTTCTCCCAATTTCAAGTTACAAAAATTCTTCTTGATCCAAAAAGTTTTATGGGAGGCATTCCTTGAAGTGAATGCAAAGCATAATGTTTATTCCATGCGATTATCAATGATGGGGCATTCCCTGAAGTGAATGCAAGCATGATGTTTATTCCATGCAATTATCAATGATGAGGCATTCCCTGAAGTGAATGCAAGCATGATGTTTATTCCATGCGATTATTGGATCTGTTTCATTCCCTGAAGTGAATGCAAACATGGTAAATCATTATTCAATTAGAGATATAATTTCGATATAATCCAAGTATAATTGGTTGGACATCCCGTTCTGCGAGGCTACTGGTCTCAAAGGAAGTTTCTAAAGGACCTTGTGGACAAGTTTAACAATGCCGCGTACGAGGATTAAATCTTTGTTCTCTGTGATAAGGATATGTAAAAAAGGTTTTAAAGGCCCACTGGCTCTACTCCATTCCCTGAAGTGAATGTGAGATTATATTATGGAAGGAATAAAAAATCACATTAAAAGTTGTGGTCGTGGTCGAGGTCGAGGCTATGAATATACACATGAAAAATATAGTCGTTTTAAGAATACTTCTACCTGCTGGTAGCGAAGTTATAAGGATGACAAAAGTGATAAAGATCATTCTAAGGAAGTGAAATCCTTTTACCAATGTGATGTTATAAACCATTGGTTTCGTACTTGTCAAACGCCAAAATATTATGGACTTTATCCATAATCATGAATGATAAATGAAATAAAATATAAACAAAATTTGTTTATGGCGAAAATAATTATGGCGTTATTGGTCCAACTCAATTGAATATTGTTAATTTTCTCATAACCCTTGAAGGGAAAAATTTACCATTTATTTTATTTCCCTTATAACCTCTAACAGGAATAATTGGTTTTTTTATTTTTTTATGTTAATTCGTTTTATTTATTATTTATTTATGTTAGTTTGCTTTATGTTTATTTATTTCACATATTATTTATTTACGATTTATGTTAATTTATTATTTGAAGAATATGATTACTTCCGGAATAAAATATACAATGAATTGTGGCTATTTATGCCTAGAATTGTGGTTATTTATGTCTAGCAGATAATGCAAGTACTCATATTGTACTTAAGCATAAGAAATATTTTTCCCATTTAAACGTAAGAGGGAATATGAGTAGTATTTCTCAAAGTACTAAAATATCAATACTTCGGAAGAGCACTTGAAAGTTTATCTCTGATAGATAATCGACTTGATATGATGTGCTATATTTTATTTTTTTCATTCCTCGAAGTGAATGATACAAAGTACATATTTTCATTACCTGAAGTAAATGAATCAAATCACATTTTGAAAGGTGCACAATTATGCATTTCTCAATTAAAATGCAAGAGAATAATGTGAGTACTATATCCGGAAGTACTAATATCACAAAAGGCTCTGGTTGAGCAAATATGTTATTGTCAAATGGAACTTTATTCCATATTCACATTGCGTTATACTCGTCAAAGTCATAAAGAGAGCAATATGAGTTCGCAAAATATCCCCTTGAAAATTATAGATAACATATGTTATCAATTGTCATTTGAAATAAGCCAATATAGATATAAGTTCTGGTAGCCAAAAAGTCAGTTGAAAGCTCTAGGAGAGCTATATAATGCTACCAAATGATAATTTCAATTGAAAGCTCCGAAAGAGCTAAATATATTCCTATTTAAATGAACAATTTTGATGGTCGTACTAGACATGTACGAGTAAGATTGAATTACATGTTATGGTAAACAAGAAGTTTACAAATTTAGAGATATATACATATACATATATATATAGTTGGCATGATCGGTTAGACCATCCTGATCAATAATGGTGCAGAAATTATTGAGATTTACATGCACGTGTATTAAAAGAACATGTAGTTCTTGTGGTGCTTATTCTCAAAGGAATGGATTAAATTCCACTTATTAAAGAACGTGAAGTTCTTGTGTTGCTTAAAGGAATTGATTAAATTCCACTTTCTAAAAGAACATGAAGTTCTTGCGTTGTTTGTTCTCAAAGGATATAGATGATCCCACTTACAAAAAGAATTAGAACTTAAAGTTCTTGTACTGAAGTTAAGACTGTATGTCTTGCATATCTGAACGAAATATGGGCTCATATATCCACAAATGCGGAAAGTTTTATATGATTTTAGTAGATGCAACTACATTGTTTTATCGACTTACAACCAGAAGTTTGTGAGATTGATTCTAAAAAGATTCAGATTATACAGTTAGACTATTCATCTTGAAAAGCTAGTGGGTTTATATTTTAGGTTATATCAGTTATTACAAAGCCTATTAATTATGAAAAATATAGTTTAGCAAAATTTCAATTGGATGCCTCCTATTTAATAGCTAAACTATGAGAACAAAAGAGTTATTATTTATATGGTGTTTCCATATAGCAACACTTATACGCATCAAGCCAACGAGTTATAATAAACTTCCCGTTATGATTGGTTTTTGGTCAGAAACCATACATTTCCCATTTTATGATTTTTGAATGTGCGATATGAATTGCTCCACCACAACGCACAAATTGGGTAAATAAAAAGGGTTGAGAATATATACTGAGTACGAGTCTCATTTTATGTTTAAATTCTTAAACATTAATTGGAGAATCATTTATGACATGATTTTTCTCAACATCAGGGGAGATAATAATCAGCTGGATAGAGGAAAATGAATTATCATTATCTAGATCCTCGTATATGAACTAGAAGTTCATAAGATAATTCATGTTATTACATGTCAACTGCCAGACATATTTACTGACCCAATGAGAGTAATTAAGTCTCATATACCAGCTGAAATGCTCTAAGTTTAAATTACATGTTGGAGCGAGAGAATGTAAATCATGTCTGAAGCATGATAGTTGAAATGGTTCCAATGATCAAAATTCTCGTAAATAGAAAGTAATATGAGATGATCATATATTGGAGGCGGGTGCTCCTAAAGAGACCCAAAACATAACAAATAATAAAACTCTATAAGAGTTTCAGGTACCTAAAATAAAGATTGAAATCTTGAAGAGATCTCGATGAGTTATGTCAATACGAGAATGAAACCAAAAAATTGGAAAGTTGTCGACAACGATTTTACAAACAATTTTACATAAAATACTTCTATAGAAGTAAAGAAAGAAATCAAGGATCTTGTATAAAATCTATCCAGAAGTATAGATATTAAATTGGCTGATGTTGAAAGACGCTTTGAACTTCTAAAATAGAAGTATTTGGACCAGCAGTCCAAACACCTAAAGGTGTAATGCAAGTGAGACACAAATAAGTAGTCGTAAATACGACTTGAACTATGATTTATGAAAAGTTTAATTACTTCATGGTGGATGCAATTACTTTGGTGGTTATGAAAATTTTACACGAGTCTAATTATTTGTGGATCCATATTTATCCTTGAAGGATCTAAAATGCTATAAGCATTTGGAAATTTCTGGGGAAATTTATTTAGACATGTCTCATGAATATTTTGGCGCATTTGGTATAATCGCCTTAGTGAATACTAATTGAGAAAATACTATAAGAATGATCAGATTTCCTTATGTATTTTATAAATGAGTTTGGATCAAGATCCAATATGATAATTTTAGAACTCCTAAAGAGCTTCAAATTGAAAACTCATGAAGTACTTTCAATACAAGTACTTGAATCTTGACATCAAGTTTATCTCGACATGAAGATCGAGCATTTTTATATATTTTTTTTGTCTATAAATAGACATAAGCTGAAAGAATCTTAAAGAAGATTCAATATGAATAGAGCATATCTATTGAGTATCCCAATAGTTGTAAGATTGTTGGATGTGAATAAAGATAATTATATCTTTTATTGGTCTTGAAGCACTATATATTAGTTGGTCAAGAAATATCTATGAATATACAAAGATCATTACATTTAGATCTTCAAACATTTGTTGATGCCTCCTCAAATGTCGTAGAAATAATTGTTATGCACGAGGCAAGCCAAAAAAATGTGTTTGGCTAAGACCATTGACCCAACATATCCAAAAGATATGTGGATTTACTTTTACAAGATATGATAAAAGCTATCTTGTGTGAAGATAATGCAAGATGTTTATCTCAGTTTGAAAGTGGATACATCATGGAACATATTACTCTAAAGTTTCATCCCTCGCGATCTTTAGAAAAATGATATTCAAGATTAAATTATGAAGATTCAAAGATCTTCTGTGATGTTTGCATGAGGGGGAGTAAATACGCGTTGCACTCTTTTTCCCTTAACCGAGGTTTTGTCCCAATGGGTTTTTCCTGGTAAGGTTTTTAATGAGGCAACATGTTATGCGTATCAAAGATGTGTGTATTCTTTTTCCTTCACTAAAGAATTTTTTTCCCACTGCGTTTTTATCTTAGTAAGGTTTTAACGAGGCACATTATCTTCATAGACATCCAAGGGGAGTGTTATGAATATTTATCTATGTGGATGTCTATCATGATTAGAACTTTATCAAAGGAGTTTGATTTATTTATTATTAGGAATATTATCTCTATAAATTAGAGTTTAATGTATTATGTACTTCTTATGCCTATAAATAGATGATTCATTGAAGGCATTGTATACAAGCCTATATTTGAGAATAATACAAATCTCCCTCTTTCTCTCATCTCTTTGTTCTTCTTGTTCTTATTCTTGTTCTTCTTTATTTTATTCACAACAATGAGTATTTTATTGTTAAAACATCTAACAAAATTTGAATTCAAATATTCGTTTATTTCCTATGAATATATATTATCTTATAATCATCTTTAGATTATTTAAAAAATATTTGTTTATTTTCAACTAATTGCATATGACCATATAGTTCTTTCTACATTATAAAACCTATAAAAAATTCTTCAAGGCCTTTTAGTGGTAAGTTTTAAGATTATTTTGATATTTAAGCTTAACATTATAAAAATATACTGGTGGTCACATAAATTTTAAGGTGCTTTAATATGGTTGAAAATTTTTCATTAAAGTCGCTATTGTTAACAAAAACTTTTATTTCGGTAATTGGATCTTTAAACGGCTAATGACGGCTGACGTGACACAATCAAATCTCAACATGATATTTAAAATTAGGTAAATAACAATTGAACTACTTAATTTTCTACGGTTTTCATAAGTGACACTTAACTTTTTTGATTTTGTACTTTTGCCTTAAATTATCGATTTTTTTATTTTGATCCTGGTTTTGATAGAATTCACAGTTCAACCATCACACTTACATATTTTTTAGAAAAGTATACATAAATTTTGAAAACTTACAATTTTACTCCTCAAATTTCAAAATTTCTCAATTAAGCCCCTAAATTTCATTTTAAGCCTAATAAACTCTGAGGTTATACTATGACAAGAAAAATAAGAAAGCATAAAAAGGGACAATGTGGGATTGAACTTCGGACCTTAGGAAAAATCTTAATACCTAACCATTAGGCTAAGTATGAGATTTTTATATTATGACAAAATATTAAATTTGTTGTGAATGAAATAATAAAGAACAACAGATAAGTATAAAAGAATAAAGAGATGAGAGAAAGAGGGAGATTCATATTATTATCAAAACTAGAATTGTGTATAATGCCTCCATCTATTTATAGGCATAAGAAGTACATAATACATTAAACTCTAATTAATAGAGATAATATTCCTAATAATAAATAAATCAAACTCCTTAGATAAAGTTCTAATCATGATAGACATCAACATAGATAAATATTCATAACAAAATTTAAATTATATTGTAATAAGGAAAAACACATAAAGGATTTAACCTAAGACCTTAGGGAATGGTATGCATCATCTAACCACCGACTATGCAAGGATTTTGGTGTGTTTATAAAAATAAGAGTTAATTGCATCACACATCCTTAAACTATGAGTCTTATTCTAAAATGATCTTTAAACTTTTAAACATTTTAATTTCATCCTCAACTATTATCTTTATTTTAAATTGGGCCCAAAACTTTTGAATATTTCAATTTCATCCCCAAACTATGACTCTCATTCTAAATTTATCCCTAAACTTTTGAAGATTCTAGTTCCATCCCCAAATTATCAACATCTACTCATCACATCTCATGTTAATAAAATCATTATAAAATTGTTAATTTTCATGTATGATGTGTATAATGTAATAATATGATGCGACATAAACGATTATTTGATGATGAAATTGAGACTTTCAAAAGTTTGGGGATCAATTTAAAATGAGGGTCATAGTTTAGGGATGAAACTAGAACATTCAAAAGTTTGAGGACCAATTTAGAACAAGACTAGAGTTTAAGGATAAAATTGATATGTTCAAAAGTTTAAGGACCAATTTAAAATAAAGATCATAATTCGGGGAAGTGTGGTGCAATAACTCTAAAAATAATATTTCAAACTTTACAGGTAAACTAATATTTTTATCTTATAAATTTCTATTAATCATGATATATATATATATATATATATATATTAATACAAAATATAATTTTAACATCAATTATAAAATCAGTTAAAATATATTAATTTCATAAACATTCTTTACAATTTATATTTTAATAAAATAAAAAAAATTAACTTATTAGTTACAATCTAATCTAAATCTTATTTATTTATTTATTTTATGGAAAAAAAAATAGGTTAGTCAGGTGCTCATTAAAAAACTTCTCTAACCTAAATAGAGGAAAAAGAGTACACCTAATAACCTATAAGCCAGAAATGACCCCTGAAATATAATTATTATATCAAGACACCGCATCACACGGATCCACATAAACCGCGACTAACGCTATATTTGGAGGTTGCCCAAACGTATGTCTTCCCTGTATTAGACTAAAACCATGCTTTGCCAAAATTTCGGCCACTAAATTAACCGCCCGTGAAACTTGAACAAAATTCACTTCTCAGTCTTGCGCCACCAAAGCCTGGATATGATGGACAAGCGCATAATGTCTATTATTCACCGACTGAGGTCTCAACAGACGAACGACTTCACCACTATCGATATCTACACAAACACGACGGAGACTCAAGCCCCATGCATGTTTAAGACCCTCAAACACTCCCTACAATTTCGCCTCCAAGACTGAGCAAATGCCGACAAATTTAAAAAAATCGAACAGTCATCCCCCTGAATCACTCCACCACAAGATGTCCGCCCATCCAACTGACAACGAGCTCCATAGGAATTAAGCTTACAACACCCCTTCGCCAGTTGCTGTCAATACACAATACTCGAATCTGGCCCTACAATCGATCGTGAAAGCCTGGTATTAAACCCTTTGGCCGTTAGACATTCTTGAGCCACCATTCAACCGGCCCCAACAGTCGACTCATGTTCATCACGGAATGGATCGAAAAGGATTTGATTTCGGTTCTTCCAGATCAGCCATAACATAGAGTCAAACAGTAGCGGCCACTCCGACGATGCATCACCCGCGAAATTCGATTGCCGCGGTTTGGACAGAAGCCAATTCGAGAACTCCATTGTGACAAACTCTACCCATCTATCCCCCCGTACTACACACTTCGACGCGACACATACAATCGGGCACTTCCTTAATAAATGATCCACAAATTTTAGTTCATCTCCACACACCCCACAACTAACATCAGTGTATCATCCCAAATTTTATTTTATAAATTTAGTATTATAACATTTATTTCATAAAATAAATAATATTTTAAATATTATAATTCATTCAAATTCCAGGCACTCAAATATCATATATATTCAAATTCTAAAATATTATAATTTATTTTATAAATCTAGTATTATAACATTTTATAATTTATATTTTCATAAAATAAATAAAATTAATTTCGTAATTTATTCTAAATATTAGTTATTTAGTTTACATTTTATTATATAAACTCAAATATTAATACATATATATATATATATTTAAATTCTAAAATGTTATAATTTATTTTATTAAAATATTCTTATAATAGTTTAGAATTTAAATATATATATATAACATTTTATAAATATATATTTCATAATTAATATAATTTTATAAGATAATGAAATTAATATATATCCCAAAATTTGACTTAATATTATTCTTATCAAATTATATGAAAACTCGTATTTAACTTAGTGGTTAAGTGTTGTATATCATCCCCTACTTAAGTTCCTATGTTCAATATTTGTGAAATCATGCTTAGCCTAGAGTTTATTAGGCTTAAAATGGAATTTAGGAGCTTATTTGAGAAAATCATAATTTGAGGACTAAAGTGTAAGTTTTTAAAGTTAAATAGTACTTTCTGAAACATCTAAAAAATACGATGGATGAATTGTGAATTTTAGCAGAATCATATCCATATAATAAAGTTTCAATAATTTGAGGTGAAAAGTATAAAATCTGTAAAGCTCATTGCTACTTTTAGAAATCTTAAATATTAAGTGGCTCAATATGTAATTTGTCTAATTTTATATTTAAAATTAGGGTAAACTACCTGTGACCATCCAACTATTGCCCGCGACTTGCTTTGACTACCCAATTAAAAAAAGATAAAAGGTCAAAAATAGCCCCTTACGTTTGACCTTTTGGTCACTTTAATACCTATTCTTTTTTTTTGTACGAACAACCACATAACATTTTATTTTTGTGTAATTTTCACCCTCTTTGGATGAAAACCGTTAGTCAATTAACGGTCAACTCTCTTCGTTGACGTGGTATGACCATATGTATAAAGATGCTGACGTGGCGATGTGACATGTGTGAAGATGTTGACATGGCATCAACAATTTTTTTTTAAAAAATAATTATTTTTTATAATTATTTTATATTAGTTTTTTAACCAACCAGATGATGCCACGTGTCATTATCTGGTTGGTTCAAAGTCAAAGGAAAGAAATGGAAAGAAGTAAAATTTAAAATTTGTGTCTGCTAGAAATCACACCCAAGTCTTGTAGTTGGAAGGTATAACGCCTAACCACTAAACTAAACTATTAATTTGTTAGTGTTTTACCAGACATTTTATTTATCACATTCAAACAAAATAAATCTTAAAAGAAAGAAACATTAAAAATGTCAAAATACAGTCAATCTTTCCAAAAATTTAAACTTTACAAATTGAACACTCATTTTTATATTTGCAGTTTTATATTTTTTTCCTCCAAATCTCTGTTCTAATTAAATGTTAATTTATTTAATTTGAAAGACAAAAGAGAAAAATGCCATCGTCGTCAGATCGCTGGCAAAGAGATTTGCCTGCCTGTAAAAAAATCTGCAAAATCTCGATTTCACTCTCCAACTCTAATTTGAACCTCAAAAAATAATGTTTCGAAGAAAAAAAAACACAAGGTCCAGCAGTCTTTTTCGAGCTTTAGTGGTTACCCAGAAGCCCACGATCCATCCTGTTTCACGCGTTAAGAAGGCGACGACGACTGGTGGTTTCAACAGTGAAGGCCGAGTGCGGCGGTCCACATCGTCGGCTCCAAGAGGCAGGAGTCAAAGCCCATCTGAATTTATTAGGATTTTTTTAGATTTAAAGAAAAATAGGGGTTAAAGTGGGGTAAAAGAAAAGGGGCTAGGCGATAAATAAAATATATGATTTTTTTAAGTTTATTAGAGTTTTTTTAATGTGATAAATAAAAGATCTGGTAAAATATTAATAAGTTAGTAGTTTAGCCTAGTGGTTAGGCGTTATGCCTTCCAACCATAAGGCTCTCAACAAACACAAATCTTAAATTTTATTTTCTTTCCATTTCTTTCCTTTGACGTTGAACCAACCAAATGATGACACATGGCATTATCTGGTTAGTTAAAAATTAATTTAAAATAAATATTAAAAATAATTATTTTTAAAAAAATGTTGATGCCACATCAGCAAAGTGCCACGTCAGCATCTTCATACATGTGGCATCACCACGTCAGCATCTCCATACATGTGCTCATGCCACGTCATCGAAGAGAGTTGACTATTAATTAACTAACGATTTTCATCCAACGAGGGTAAAAATTGCACAAAAATGAAACGTTATGCGGTTGTTCGCACAAAAAAAGAATAGGTGCTAAAGTGACCAAAAGGTCAAACGTTGAGGGCTATTTTTGAGCTTTTACCCTAAAAAATCAAATTTTGACCACCCAACTATTTAAATAGACCTAATCTGAACACCTGCCGTTAAAAAGCTAATGACACACCTAATGTGGCTATTAGTCACTAACGGCAAGCATATCCTGACATTTTATTTAATATTTTTTTCACGTCTAAATATTTAATAAAAAAATAAATTACCCTTAAAATTTAAAAACTTAAAAGACACTTAAAAGATCGATTAGTTAACATTACCCTAATTTTTTCAGTCGTTTCAAAGAGAAAATTTGTTTGAGAAGGATAGTGAGAAAGGAGTTGGTTCTTGTCTTGCCACCTAAAGAAATCGACTTAGAGCTTGGAATGGAGAGAGTTATTCGTGAAAGAGACAAACCAGACAGTATATATGGTAATTTTGAAACATATTTTTCTTTTAGAAAACCTATAATTGTTGTTTGGGATTTGATTTGGGCTTGGGATAAACGATTTAGGGTTTCGTAAAGAAAAATAGCTTGAAATTATTTAGGTGTGGGGTAGACGATTTTTGTTCAGAGTTTTGTCATTTAAATTACGATTTGATGAATTAAATATTAGAACATAATATTGAGTATTTTTTGTCATTTAAGGTTTTTAATCTCTTTATCAGTAGAAAAACTTAATCTAGTACCCTAAATTTAGAAAGTGGTAGAAACACAATACTAGTATGATTTGATGAATTAAGAGTTAGAACACAACACTGAGTACTTTCTGTTTTCTTTGAACGTCACTTAAATATTAGTATAATTTGTTGATTTAAAATTTAAAACTTTATTTCTTTGAATATAACAAAGAAAGTGACAGAAACTGTCTGTCTCTTAAATATTGATATATGTAACTTTGTGTATGCTTTTTATGTGATTTTTTATACATGTGAAACTGATTTTTATGTAACTTTGAATGTTGCGGAGGAAGTGACAGAAACTTTGTTTTCTTTATTATGCATATGAAATTAAATTTTTGTTTTTATGCATATGCTTAATAATTATATGACTTTGCTATGCATAAAAGTGACAGAAAGTTGGGTCTTTATTTAAGTATTATATGATTATGCATGGTAGGGTCTTTATTTGAGTATTATATATTGAGGTCAACATATTATATCATTTGATATATGTGTTAGTGGGCTATTATTATATGACTTTGTCTGTCACTTTATTGTTTGCTAGTGGACTATTATTTTTGTTTATTTATTTGAATAATAAATGTGATAGTTACTATTATATCACTTTTTGCATGTAGGTATATGGGGTATTTATTTAGTTTAGAGTTTTTAATAAATGTGATACTTATTGAATTTATTTGTTTTATATATCAATTGTTTCTCTATTTAGTTATGGTTATGTCATCTGATTAATAAATGTGATACTTATTGAATTTATTTGTTTTTTGTTTTGTTAAATGAGACAAATTTATTAAAGTTTATCACTGTCTTTCACCATGGTGGTTTCTTTTTGAGGAAACCATGTCTCATATATATTGGTGAGTTTGTAAATTACTTTGATCGATGTGATACAGATAAAATGAGTATGCTTGAAATTAAAGATATGGTTGAAGTGTTAGGAATCAATTATACTATGAAGGTACATTTGAAATTGTCAGTTAATCCTTTTGAGGTTAAATTGCTAACAACTGATGTTGATGTCCTTAAAATGGTTAGCAATTTACATAAGAACCATTATGTCCATGTGTACTTAAAGGATGTTGCAAGTTTAGCTAATTCTGCTAGTGTTGAACCTGAAATTAATGTTGAACCTGAAATTATTGTTAATGAAGATGATGATAGTGATACTGATTATGTTGAGCGTGTAGATAGAGTAGAATCACCGACTCAGAAGATTCTAATTATGATAAGTCAACTACTTATGAGTCTGATTTTTTTAGTTTTGAAAATAATTATAAATATGAAGCTTTTGATGTTGAGGTGGGTGTTAATCTAGATAAAGGTAATGAGTTGGACAGTGATGAAGTGAGGTTTGATAATGAACATAACAGTGGGCATTCTGACTCATTACATAGTCTAGATAGATCAGACTCTGAGGGTTCACACTGAAAGTAAAATATCTTAAATTTAACACCACTGCTAACATTTTGAATCTCACTTTTAAGGTGAGATAGCTCTTTGCAACAAAATATGTCTTAAGAAAAGTTGTTAAAATGTATAGCATAAAGAATTATGTTACTGTTAGGCTTAAGAAAAATGGCAACATGAGAATTCAAGTAGTTTGTAAAGAAGGTTGTCCATAGGTTCTATGGGCATCTCTAGTTGACTTTAAACAACCCTATGAAACTTGACAAGTAAAGTTACTAAGGGATGAATATTGATGTCGTAAGGATTATCAAAATTCCAACATTACTTCTAAGTTCATTATTGAGCAGTACTTAGATGCATTTCATAATGATCTCAATTACTTTATTAGGTCCCTTAAACAAGTTATATTTAAAGATTTCAGTATCCATGTCCATTTGAGTAAGTGTATTAAGGCAAAGAACTTAGCTCTTGAAAAGTTGCATCGTGTTTTAAATGAGTAGTATACAAAACTCTATGATTACCTAGCTGAGCTTAGGTCCTCAAACCCTGGGACAACTACAATCCTTCAATTGGATGAAAGAGTATTCAAGAGATTGTATATATGTATGCAAGCAATGAAGAATGGCTTCAAAGCTGGTTGTAGGCCCATTATATATATATATATAGATGGGTGCCACTTGAAGGGGTACTATAATGGTCATCTTCTAGCAACTGTGGGACTGAATGCAGATGACTACTTTTATCCCTTAGCATTTGCAATTATGGATAGTGAGTGTGAGTTAGCTTGGACCTGGTTTCTTGACCAATTGAAGATTTATCTTGAGTTGAATAATTCTCACTATATCTCATTTACGACTGATCGACAAAAAATAATTTAATTTTTAATTTTTAGCATATTTATTCAATTTTGCTTACTAACAGTTTCTTTTTTTCTGAAAATTGTAAAAACGGGTGGAATCTGTGATGGAATTGTTTCCTTATTCAGAGCATAGAACCTGTGTGAGACACCTCTACAATAATTTTAAGTTAGCTGGAGATCACAAGGGCAAAGCACTGAAGGACTAACTTTGAAAAGCTGCTAGGGCAACATATGTCAGAGAGTTTAAAGTTGCTATGGCAAAATTTGAGGTATAATTGTATATTTGTAAATATTTTTTTAGTATGTGCATTTGATTAACAAGCTTGTTTTAAAATTACTTTACAGGGTTTATCAAGTACAAGACACTTGTTTCTGTCAGGAAAAGAACCTTAGGTAGTGGACAAAGTCTCACTTCTCCTTCAGATTTAAGTTAAACATTTTGGTGAACAATCATTGTGAGTCTTTCAATAAGGTAACTTTTTTGATCAATGGAAGTATGATTTATTCAATTCAAAAACCATACAACCTACCATATGCCTCCTTAAAAAACCTCCCTATCCTAAATTGGAGGAAAAAGAGTGCATCATGGTAGGCACGAAAAATAGCCAACACCCATAACAAAACGCAGTCAGAAAGCCTTACAAGGCTCGGCAATGACATGAAACCATGAAACTCTATCTACACCCCTTTCGCCAAGGCATCAGCAATATAATTCGCCTCACGAAATACATGGTTAAAGCACACACATCGCAACTTCAGACACTCATTGTCAATCTCGACAAAAAGCCACCAATAACGCCATGACCTTTTCTCTTTGTGAAGCACCCATGATATTGCAACCATTGAATCCGACTCAACGATAAGTGTCCAGTTCGACTACCATCTCGTATCAACTAGCAAACGCATGGCATGGTAAATAGCCCACACCTCCGACTCATTCGAGTCCATGCATCCCAAAGGCCCCGAGGATACGGCACAAACCACACCCCTCCCATCTCGTAACCCCCCCCCCCCACAGCACGCCATGCCCGGCTTCCCTCGCGCTAGTCCATCCACATTAAACTTTAATGTCCCTGGCAACAACGAACTCCATTGGATTCTAGCTCTAGGCCTTTCCGGACAACTCGGCACACAATCCAAAGGGTTTAGCCACCAAGAGGATTCGACAATATCCCTCCCCCGCTTTGTAACTTTGAGCCAATAGAATGTTCGTAGTTTAAAAAGGAAGATAATCTCCTCAACCGAGAGGTGTTTTTTGTTGAACATCACCTCAGTCTGCACAAGCCAAAGCGACCAAAACACAGCTACGCATCCGAAAATCCACCACGCTCTCCCAACACCCGTCACCACACCATACATACAATGCACCAAGAAATCCGAAAGAGATCGCGACCTCACCCACATTACATGCCACCAAGCGAAGAAAGCCTCCCACACCTTTTCCGCAAAAGGACATGTGAAAAGAATGTGCTCCTCCTCATCAACACCCACCCTACACCACACACAATTAACGTCCGCCAATGGCACACCCCTATCCCTTAACATCGTCAAAGTTGCCAATCGTCGCAACTGCACAAACCAGAGAAAACACTGCACCTTTGGAGGGACATCAATGTTCCAAAAATTAATGTAACACTTGTGTTTTGGGGTTAGGAGTTAGGCGTGTGTGTTTGGTTTGAGTCATCAAAATCGATTTAATTTAAATTAGGCCTTGGTTTAATTTAAAGGAGATTAAAAATTAAAGGAGTAACATTTTTGTAATTAAGTTACAAACAAAGGTATACAACCTTTTTGAATCAAAAAGAACAAAAAAAAGGCTTCATCTTCCCCCTTTTTCCAATTTCACGTGAAACTCACCCAAACCCCTCCCAAAACCCCTATTCACTATTCCATTTGATTTCTCCATCGATTCAAGGGCATTTTTGAAGGTAATTTCATTTCTCAACTCTCCTCATCATCCCAAACATTTTCATGGTCTTAGATTTCAAAACCATCACCATTTGCATTTTTCAAGTTTGATGAAAGTTTGGATTTTTAATGGGTTTTTCACTTGCATTTGGTTTGTTGAGTTGTGTTTTGAATTAGTCTCACCTAAATATACCTAATAACTTAAAATGGAAGGATTTGGGAAAAATCCTGAAGTGGGTCTTTGGGGCAATTTTCAAAGTGTCTAAACTTGAGTTTTTGATGTGTTTTTGTGTTGGGTTGAAGGGCTGATGGTATAGGGTTATTAGGGAAGTGTTTTGGAAGCTTTTAGATGTCATTTGGGTGTTTGAAATTGTGGTTTTCAGTTGGGTATTTGGGGAGCACGAAAATGGGAGTTTTTGTGGTTAGTTTGGATTTAAATTTGTGAAGCTTTGACGTGTGGTTGTGAGTTGGGTTTGTGGCTGAGTTTAGCATTGAATTGGTGAGTAAATTTGTGTTTTGATTGGTTAGAAGCTAGAGGAAACATCGGAGAAAGATCGGGATCGAATCTGGGAATTGAGAAGGCTTGACTTGCTTGTTTGGTTTGCTAAGGAAGGGTGGTGAGTAAATCTTTAAATTGTTTTAAAGTTGGTTCAAGTGTGTGTAGTGGAAGTGTTGGAATGAGCTTGGTAGGCCATTCCGAGGTAGAAGTTAAATTGGTAGTTTAACTTCTTGATTGTTAATGATGCTTTAGATGCCATTGCCTATATTGATCTTTTGAGATATGAATTGATTTGTATGTGTATACATTGATAGGTGTGATGATGAATATGTGCTATAATTGATGGATGTGTGAGGTGGTTTAAAGGTAATTGGCACTAATTAACTTACCGGGTGTAAATGATCGATCATTAGAATTAGTGTGCACACATTTGAGTCAAATTCGCGCGTGGCCTTGATGGCGTTGAGTCATCAAGTAGGAGTACGGTGATGTAATATTCCACCAGAAATTATTTATATTATACGTGATGATGAGTGGAATCCCATCCGTAGGGCATGTGGTGATGAGTGGAATCCCACCCATGCAAGGCCCGGTGATGAGTGTAATCCCACCGAGGTAATGTTGTTGTCGAGAGTAAATCCGCACATCCGAGTAAACTAATAGTGGCCAATGTACTTGCTCTTATGATTATGATGTTGTGATATATGATTTATATTGTTGAGCTTAATATGAAGTAAGATACCATATTTATGACTCTCGTAATGCTAGCTAGGTTGCTATGATGATGCCTATGTATGTTGTGTGTGATGTTGAGGATTGCATGCTTGAACCATGCATTGTTGTTGTTTTTTATTCTAGAGCATCCTCACTAAGCTTCTAGCTTACGCTATCATTTTCAATAATGCAGATCTTTAGCGTGGTGTTAGCAAGGAGCAAGGCGAAGGGGCATTCCAAGCATGTAGTTGCTCAAGTATGGCTTAGTAAATAAAGTAGTAGTTTAGCAATGGGGCTATTATGTGTTTTGTATGAGCGTTGTATGACTCATAGACGTTGATAATGTTTATGTTTTGTTTGGATTTGTAAACCATGCTTTGTCTTGTTGAATGCTTGTGTGGAATAGTTATGCCTTTGGATGTCTTAAGTTGCTTTTGGTTGGCATGTAACCTTGTATGTGAAGACATGATGCCTTATGGCTTTTTTGAGCTCTTAAGTATGCCTACTTATGCAATGTTTATCCTTTGTATGAATACCATGTATGGATGCCTTGTTAATCATCTAAATTGCTCTATATGCTAATTCTTGGTTGTAGTATGTTGCATGAATGTTTGTATGTGGCTAGATAAATCTTAAAATGCATTTAGAGTTGGGTTTGGTGTTGTCTTGTTGAAATTTTGAGACTTGCAGTGCAGGGCGTATCGATACGCCTAAGGGCCGTATCGATACGGTCTTGCCTGCAGGACTCAGTTTTGGCTTGGCGTACCGATACACGAGGGTGTATCGATATGCTTTTTGCTCACTGGAATTCTGAGAATTTGGTGAGTTTTTGGCGTATCGGTACGGGGTTGTGGCGTACCGGTACGGTTTTATCTCGTTGACCACGAGATGTTGACCGAGAGGGGCGTATCGATATGCTCAAGGGTTGTATCGGTATGGACTTCCCTGAGTTGACTGAAAGGGTTGACTTAGTCAAGGCGTATCGATACCCTTGATTGGTGTATCGATACGGACTGCTCTGTATATGTAAAATGAGCTGTTTAATGTGTGGATTGAGGTTCGAATGTGATTCTTTCTTGATGTTTTCCGCTGACGTGATCACTTAGGAATGAATATGCCTATAGACAAGATTAAATTAAAAGAAAATTTTCTAGGGTCGCTAACTGAGGGGGAACCTTACGGGTTTCGCTTCGGTTTTCCCCGTGTAGCCTACTCGGACCGGTCATCCGGCCATACCGGGACGAGGGGGTTACATTTGTTGGTATCAGAGCCTGAGGTTTCCAAGACCTCGGGCAGTTAAGTGAGGTAAGATTAATGTGTTAAGCAATTGATATGTTTCGGTGTATGCTTTGCCATGTATTCTTGATTTTTTTATTGTTCATATGATGTTTGGAAGCATGATTGTTGCGTTTGGTATAGTGTCGAGTACCTATTGCTGCTATTACTTAATTTAAAAAGGTTTTGTAAAGGAAAGTACTTGAGCACAGTTGGACCCTTGCCTTTTCTAACTTAATCCTTATTTGTTTGTTGTTGTAGTTATTATCTTGCTAGCTGTATCATGAGACCACGTGGGAGGCCTAGGATGGTTCAGCCGGAACCACGGGCACAAGCTCCGGGGATTGAGCAGATTGGTGAGGCGCAGGCTCCTCAACCTCCTCCTCATCAAGAGGGAGGTGAGGCGGGAGCCGAGGGCGCGGGACCTCAAGTTGGCCAAGGACCGGCCGGAATTGATTTAGCTCCCTTAGTTCAGGCGATAGCCGGGGCTTTCCAGGTTGCAGTGGCTGGGGGTCAGGCAGCGGCACAACCCCAGGGAAAGGGTACTAGGTTGCCATTGGAGAGACTCCGAATTTTGGGAGGTGAAGATTTCAGAGGGTCGACACCGGAGAGGTCTGAGATGTGGTTAGAGAAGACCGTCCGTATTCTGGCACAAATGGGGTGTACCGGGGAACGCAAGCTAGGGTGTGTCATATCTTTGCTTCAGGGTGATGCCTACACTTGGTGGGTCACCATCACTACGGGTATGGAAGAGGTTGAGATCACTTGGGAGTTTTTCGAGTCAGCTTTCCGTAAGAGATATCTGGGTTCTCGATATCTCGATGAGAAGAAGAGGGAATTCATGGCTTTGCTTCAGGGGAGTATGACTGTGACATATTATGAGATCAGATTTGTCAGGTTGAGTCAGTATGCATCTGAGCTTGTTCCTACTGAAGTGGAACGTTGTAACCGTTTCCACTATGGGTTGAATGAAGAGATCAAGAGGTACACTTTAGCTTCTGACTACACAGATTTTGATGTCTTAGTCGCTAGGGCCAATGACTTAGAGCACAGTTTGGGCTTGACCAAACGATCTGGTGGTTCTAGTTCTGGGAAAAGATCTAGTGACTTTGATAGAGGTGATGCCAAGAGGCATCAGGACAACTGGCATCACTATGACCATAGACGTGGTGGAGGTAACCACGGTAGGGGCCATCAGGGCCAGAAGGCTAGTGGGAAGTTGCCCATGTATGCTACTTGCGGGAGGAACCACACCGGTGAGTGTTGGGGGAATTTCCACTCGTGTTGGAGTTGTGGAGCTAGGGATCACATTAGGCGTGACTGTCCACATCAGGTGGGGCAGGCACCAGTTCAGGCTCCGGCTAGAGCTAATGACTTTTAGAGAGGTTGCGGGCGCGGTAGAGGTAACTTCCAGCCGAGGAATGATGGCCAGAGGAACATAGCACATGTAGTTGCAGTCCAGCCAGAGGGCGGAGACCAGGCCAGAGTTTACGCTCAGTGTAGGGATTAGCCTGACACAGATGTGATTGTAGGTAACTTCTTGATACAGTCTTTGGGTTGCTTTCTTTGATTGACTCAGGGTCTACACATTCTTATATTCTGAGTGAGCATGTACAGTTGTTGAAATTGCCTTGTGAAATATTAGAGGTAGGAGTTAGTGTTATTAGTTCCTTCGGGGATACAGTAGTAGTTAGAAAGATGTACAGGAGATGTCCGTTGATGGTTCAAGGACATGTATTTCCAGTGGATATGATGGAGCTACCATTTTATGGCTTTGATGTGATTCTGGGTATGGACTAGCTCACTGAGCATAGAGCTAGGATAGACTTTGAGACTAAGAGGATTTCTTAGAGACTCACATATGATTATGAGATAGTGGTGGTGGGTGAGAACGTGAAGTTCTTATCCAATGTAGTTTCAGTTCTAGAGGCTAAGAGGTTGGTTGAGATGGGTTGCGAAGCATATTTGGCCTATGTGATGAATCCAAACATGAGTGAGGTTAGACCTCACGACATCCGGACAGTGTGTGACTTTCCTAGTGTGTTTCCGGAAGAGTTGTCGGGTTTACCACCTGATAGGGAGGTAGAGTTTACTATATAGACATATTCAGATTCAGCTCCTGTTTCGATTGCTCCGTATCGTATGGCACCGAAAGAACTGAAAGATTTGAAGACTCAGTTGCAAGAGTTGACAGATAGAGGCTTCATTCAACCTAGTTCTTTGCCTTGGGGTGCTCCAGTTCTGTTTGTAAAGAAGAAAGATGGAAGCATGAGAATGTGTATAGATTACAGACAGTTGAATCAGTTAACAGTGAAAAACAAGTATCATTTGCCAAGAATTGATGATTTGTTTGATCAGTTGAGATGGGCATCAGTCTTTTCGAAGATTGACTTGAGATCCGGCTACTATCAGCTAAAGGTAAGAGAGGTTGATGTACCGAAGACGGCCTTTAGGACTAGATATGGTCACTATGAGTTTTTAGTCATGCCTTTTGGGTTGACTAACGCACCGGCTGCTTTCATAGATATGATGAATAAGATCTTCCATCAGTACCTAGATTAGTTTGTAGTTGTTGTTATAGATGACATCTTGGTGTATTCACGTACCAAGGAAGACCACGACCGACACTTGAGGTTAGTTTTGAAGACTTTGTTAGATAATCAGTTGTATGCAAAGTTGAGCAAGTGTGAGTTCTGGATTCGAGAGGTAGTCTTCCTAGGGCATGTAGTGTCAGCCGATGGGATTAGAGTTGATCCGAAGAAGATAGAGGCTATTATTGAGTGGAAGCAACCGAAGTCAGTAATAGAGGTTCGTAGCTTCCTAGGCTTAGCTGGATATTATAGAAGATTTGTAGAGGGTTTCTCGAAGTTAGTCGCTCCTTTGATACAGTTGCTTCAGAAGAGTGTCCAGTTTGAGCGGTCAGATGCAAGACAGAGAGCCTTTGAGAAGTTGAAAGAAGCTTTGACCCAAGCACCGATCTTGATTCATCCAGAATCTGGGAAAGACTATGTAGTTTACAGTGATGCTTCCTATGTAGGCCTAGGTTGTGTTCTCATGCAAGACAAGAGAGTAGTGGCTTATGCCTCAAGATATTTGAAGACTCACGAGCGCAACTATCCGACCCATGACATAGAGTTAGATGCAGTTGTGTTTGCCCTGAAGATTTGGAGACATTATTTGTACGGTGAGAAATGCACAGTGTACACGGATCACAAGAGTTTGAAGTACATCATGACTCAGTGAGATTTGAATCTCAGACAGCGTAGGTGGTTAGAGTTGCTAAAAGATTATGATCTTACGATTGAGTACCATCCGGGTAAGGCCAATGTAGTGGCCGATGCTTTGAGTAGAAAGGTAGCTGTAGACTTGAGAGCCATGTTTGCTAGATTGATCTTGTCCGGAGATGGTGGCTTGGTACCCGAGCTTCAGGTTAGACCTACTCTAGGTCAGTTGATTAGGGAGAAGCAGCTCATAGATAGATCTTTGGCACCTCACGTGCAAGATGTAGTCGAGGGTAGATCTTCATATTACAGTTTCAGTACCGACGGGGTCTTGTGTTTCAGAAATAGGATAGTTGTGCCAGAAGATAGTGACTTGAGACGTACAATCTTGACTGAAGCGTACAGTAGTCCTTTTGCTATGCATCCTGGAAGTACGAAGATGTACCGCGATTTGAAGAATGAGTACTTTTGGGTTGGTTTGAAGAGAGATGTGGTCGACTTCGTGAGTAAGTGTATGGTGTGTCAGAGAGTGAAGGCGGAACATCAGGTTCCCTCAGGTTTGTTGCAACCGTTGAGGATTCCGAAATAGAAATGGGAGAATATTACCATGGATTTTGTTTCGGGCTTGCCTTTGACTCCTACGAAGAAGAACTCAGTTTGGGTTATAGTAGATCGTTTCACGAAGTGTGCTCACTTCTTAGCAGTCAATACGACTTATACTTTAGATAGATTGGCCGATCTGTACATTGGTGAGATTGTTAGATTGCATGGTGTGCCGAAGTCTATTGTGTCCGATAGAGATCCGAGGTTTACAGCTCGATTTTGGGAGTGTCTGCATACAGCTTTGGGTACCCGTTTGAATTTCAGCACGTCTTATCATCCTCAGTCAGATGGTCAGTTAGAGAGAGTTATACAGATTCTAGAGGATATGTTGCGATGTTGCATCATTGATTTTCAGGGTACTTGGGAGAAGCACTTACCTCTAGTTGAGTTTGCTTACAATAATAGTTTTCAGTCGAGCATTTAGATGGCTCCGTATGAGGCCTCGTATGGTAGAAAGTGTAGAACTCATGTTTGTTGGGCCGAAGTGGGACAGAAATTGTTACCTATGTCGGATTTGCTTAAGGGGACAACCGACAAGGTGAAATTGATTTGCGATCGATTGAAGGCTACTTCGGATAGGCAGAAGTCCTATGCCGACTTGAAGAGGAAGGAAGTTGAGTTCTCAGTGGGTGAGAAGGTGTTCTTAAAAGTGTCTCCGTGGAAGAAAGTAATGAGATTTGGCCGAAAGGGGAAGTTGAGTCTGAGGTACATAGGACCGTATGAGATTGTGAAGAGGGTTGGTCCAGTTGCTTATTAGTTGCGTCTGCCATCCGAGCTAGAGAAGATACACGATGTATTTCATGTTTCGATGCTTCGTAAGTATAGGTCAGATCCCTCGCATGTTATGCCTGTAGAGGAGATTGAATTGAATCCGGATCTAACTTATGAAGAAGAACAGCTGAGATCTTAGCTTCTGACAGTAAGGTGTTGTGGGGTAGATCGATTGAGTTAGTAAAAGTGTGGTGGCAACGTCGATGGGTGGACGAGGCCACTTGGGAGAGGAAGAAGGATATGGAAAGGCTGTTTCTGTATCTCTTTCAGTCAGGTAATTTCGGGGACGAAATTCCTTAAGTGGGAGAGAGTTGTAACACCCGTGTTTTGGGGTTAGAAGTTAGGCGTGTGTGTTTGGTTCGAGTCATCAAAATTGATTTAATTTAAATTCGGCCTTGGTTTAATTTAAAGGAGATTAAAAATTAAAGGAGTGACATTTTTGTAATTAAGTTACAAACAAAGGTAGACAACATTTTTGAATCAAAAAGAACAAAAAAAAAGGCTTCATCTTCCCCCTTTTTCCAATTTCACGTGAAACTCACCCAAACCCCTCCCAAAACCCATATTCACTATTCCATTTGATTTCTCCATCGATTCAAGGGCATTTTCGAAGGTAATTTCATTTCTCAACTCTCCTCATCATCCCAAACATTTTCATGGTCTTAGATTTCAAAACCATCACCATTTGCATTTTTCAAGTTTGATGAAAGTTTGGATTTTTAATGGGTTTTTCACTTGCATTTGGTTTGTCGAGTTGTGTTTTGAATTAGTCTCACCTAAATACACCTAATAACTTAAAATGGAAGGATTTGGGAAAAATCCTGAAGTGGGTCTTTAGGGCAATTTTCAAAGTGTCTAAACTTGAGTTTTTGATGTGTTTTTGTGTTAGGTTGAAGGGCTGATGGTATAGGGTTATAAGGGAAGTGTTTTGGAAGCTTTTAGATGTCATTTGGGTGTTTTAAATTGTGGTTTTCAGCTGGGTATTTGGGGAGCACGAAAATGGGAGTTTTTGTGGTTAGTTTGGATTTGAATTTGTGAAGCTTTGACATGTGGTTGTGAGTTGGGTTTGTGGCTGAGTTTAGCATTGAATTGGTGAGTAATATTTGTGTTTTGATTAGTTAGAAGCTAGAGGAAACATCGGAGAAGGATTGGGATCGAATCCGGGAATTGAGGAGGCTTGACTTGCTTGCTTGGTTTGCTAAGGAAGGGTGGTGAGTAAAACTTTAAATTGTTTTAAAGTTGGTTCAAGTGTGTGTAGTGGAAGTGTTGGAATGAGCTTGGTAGGCCATTCCGAGGTAGAAGTTAAATTGGTAGTTTAACTTCTTGATTGTTAAAGATGCTTTAGATGCCATTGCCTATGTTGATCTTTTAAGATATGAATTGATTTGTATGTGTATACATTGATATGTGTGATGATGAATATGTGCTATAATTGATGGATGTGTGAGGTGGTTTAAAGGTAATCGGCACTAATTAACTTACCAGGTGTAAATGATCGATCATTAGGATTAGTGTGCACACGTTTGAGTCAAATTCGCACGTGGCCTTGATGGCGTTGAGTCATCAAGGAGGAGTACGATGATGTAATATTCCACCAGAAATTATTTATATTATACGTGATGATGAGTGGAATCCCATCCGTAGGGCATGTGGTGATGAGTGGAATCCCACCCATGCAAGGTCCGGTGATGAGTGTAATCCCACCGAGGTAATGTTGTTATCGAGAGTAAATCCGCACATCCGAGTAATCTAATAGTGGCCAATGTACTTGCTCTTATGATTATGATGTTGTGATATATGATTTATATTGTTGAGCTTAATATGAAGTAAGATGCCATATTTATGACTCTCGTAATGCTAGCTAGGTTGCTATGATGATGCCTATGTATGTTGTGTGTGATGTTGAGGATTGCATGCTTGAACCCTGCATTGTTGTTGTTTTTTATTCTAGAGCATCCTCACTAAGCTTCTAGCTTACGCTCTCATTTTCAACAATGCAGATCTTTAGCGTGGTGTTAGCAAGGAGCAAGGCGAAGGGGCATTCCAAGCTTGTAGTTGCTCAAGTATGGCTTAGTAAATAAAGTAGTAGTTTAGCAATGGGGCTATTATGTGTTTTGTATGAGCGTTGTATGACTCATAGACGTTGATGATGTTTATGTTTTTTTTGGATTTGTAAACCATGCTTTGTCTTGTTGAATGCTTGTGTGGGATGGTTATGCCTTTGGATGTCTTAAGTTGCTTTTGGTTGGTATGTAACCTTGTATGTGAAGACATGATGCCTTATGGCTTTTTTGAGCTCTTAAGCATGCCTACTTATGCAATATTTATCCTTTGTGTGAATGCCATGTATGGATGCCTTGTTAATCATCTAAATTGCTCTATATGCTAATTCTTGGTTGTAGTATGTTGCATGAATGTTTGTATGTGGCTAGGGAAGTCTTAAAATGCATTTAGAGTTGGGTTTGGTGTTGTCTTGTTGAAATTTGAAGACTTGTAGTGCAGGGCGTATCGATATGCCTAAGGGCCGTATCGATACGGTCTTGCCTGCAGGACTCAGTTTTGGCTTGGTGTACCGATACACGGGGGTGTATCGATACGCTTTTTGCTCACTGGAATTCTGAGAATTTGGTGAGTTTTTGGCGTATCGGTACGGGGTTGAGGCGTATCGGTACGGTGTTATCTCGTTGACCACGAGATGTTGACCGAGAGGGGCGTATCGATACGGTCTTCCCTAAGTTGACTGAAAAGGTTGACTTAGTCAAGGCGTATCGATACCCTTGATTGGTGTATCGATACGGACTACTCTATATGTGTAAAATGAGATGTTTAATGTGTGGATTGAGGTTCGAATGTGATTCTTTCTTGATGTTTTCCGCTGACGTGATCACTTAGGAATGAATATGCCTATAGACAAGATTAAATTAAAAGAAAATTTTCTAGGGTCGCTAACCGAGGGGGAACCTTACGGGTTTCGCTTTGGTTTTCCCCATATAGCCTACTCAGACTGGTCATCCGGCCAGACCGGGACGAGGGGGTTACAATTAAATCCGTCCATATCTTCATTAGAAATTCCAAACGATGACATGAGTTTTATTAGGCTCCCCACTGAGAATTTCCCATCCGAACTCGGCCTCCAAATCAGCACATCCACCCAGCTCTCATGTAAAGTAAACACACGCACAATTGCCCTCAATTGATTGAGCTGCTGATGCTCAAAAGATCGCAAGCCACAACCAAAAAAATTCAGCCAATCATTGTGATCAAAGCTGCCCTGAACAGCATATTCACATATTCGAGCTACCTTATTGACGACACATCGAAATAAATTTGGAAATACCTCACACAATGGAACATCGATGCACCAACGGTCATACCAAAATAGAACTCGATGTCCATTTCCCACTCGCCACATAAAACACTCCTCGCGCATTAAATTTCGCACTAAATTCCCCTTTTAGACCTCCACAATACAAATCCATACATGTGACATATGGCGTTTACCAACCCCACTCGGCATCCAACCACACGATGATGCCCCATATTTAGCCACAACAATATCCTTCCACAAAGAGTTAGGACTAGAGGCATAACGCCACGACCATTTTGCTAGTAAAGCCGAATTGCGTAGTTCGATGCTCGCCACACCAAGTCCCCCTAAGTTCTTCGGCCTACAAACCGAGGACCAAGCTACACGATTTAATTTTCTTTTTAAATACGTGTCACCCCAAAGAAAAGCCCTTCGAATCCTATCTATCTTCGCAATCACCATCTTCGGCACTTTAAAGATACTCATATAGTACAAAGGTAACGTTGACAAAACCGAATTCACCAAAGTCAACCTTGCTGCAAACGACAAAGAATTCCTCTTCCACCCCGCTAAACACAGTCGCATCTTATAAAACACCGGATCCCAGACTTTACCATTTCTTGGATTAATCCCAATCGAAATACCCAGGTACCTAAACGGCAATTGTTCCCGCATACAACCCAGCTCTTTTGCTATCTCCCCTGCCACCTCATGCTCGATACCCACATCATACATAGCGAATTTCGAGAAATTAATTTGCAGCCCCGACCCATACTCAAAGCACGTTAACACGCGCTTCAAATTCCTAGCCACCTCAACACTACCTTGAATAAAAATTACAGTATCATCCGCAAACTGTAAATGCAATAGGCGACAATCCGCTACAACACACACCACATGGATCAATCCTAAACTGTCCGCATTCACCAAGAATTGGTGCAATGCCTCAGCAACAATTACAAACAAAAGCGGAGACAAGAGATCCCCTTGCCTCAACCCCCTTTCCATAGCAAATTCTGCAGTTGCACTACCATTCACAAGCACCGATAATCTCGCCGTGCTAACACAATTCAACATCCATTTATGCCACAAAATCCCGAAATTCATTCTGCACATCACAGCATCGAGGAACTCCCACTTTATACAATTGTATGCCTTCGCAAAGTCAATCTTCAATACCACACCCCCTCACTAAAACGCCTCGTCCAAAGTGAATGTACCACCTCGTTCGTTAGCAAAATTCCATCAACAATCTGCCGCCCCTTTACAAAAGCCGATTGTTCCTCACTAATTAGTGAATGCAATACCTTCTGAAGCCTTCCGGCCAAAACTTTTGCCACAATCTTGTACACAAAATTCAATAAACATATTGGTCGAAAATCACTGACCACTTGTGGGTTATCCTTCTTCGGTATGAGCACCACAAATGTGGAATTAATCCCCTTTGGTAGCATTCCCGTCACAAAAAACGTCTCAAATAGTTTCATTACATCCTCTTGCATAAAATCCCAGCCATTCTTAAAGAACGCGAAGCTGAAACCATCCGGACCCGGAGCTTTCGAGCCATCACAACGCATAATCGCCTCACGCACTTCCGAGACCAAGAACCTCGACTCAAGTATTTCACTACACCCCTGCTCTAATCGATTGAATCGGACAACATCATCCAACAAACCTTTGGATGGCTTACGTGCAAAATGTTTCCGAAACTCCAAATAAATGTGGCGTTTTAACCTCTCAGGATCCGACACCCACTTGCCATTGATATGCAAGCTGTGTATCATATTCCTCGAAGCACGAATTTTTGTCGTTCTATGGAAAAAGCTTGTATTTCGGTCTCCCTCCTTAAGCCACAGAGCCCTTGATTTTTGCCGCCAAATCGATTCGTGTAATTTATGAAAACGCCACAGTTCAATATTAAGGCCTCGAATCTCAACGGCTCTTTGTTCGGCTGCCATCTCCTCCTCCACATGCTTATCCAAGCTATCAATACGAGTTGTCACCTCCCCAATTTTAGTATCCACATTACCAAAACAATCTCTATTCCACACTCGCAAAAATTTCTTCAACTTCTTCATTTTAATATTTATAGCTTGCCCCCCATTCAACGCTGAAATTCGGTCCCATTCCTTCGCCATCAAATCCATATTTTCCTTCCTCTCCAACCACGCGTTCAGGAACCGGAAAGGGCGAGATCCCCAATCGCCATCCTCACTAGTAAGCCTTAACGGCGTATGATCAGAAATCCCACGAGGGAGATTCAATTGATACAACATAGAGAAGCGATCAATCCACTCACTCGATACCAGGAACCTATCCAGCCGGCTGGCCTTGTTCCCCGACCCAAACCATGTAAAATGTTTCCCAACCATCTTAATATCTAACAAACCAACATCTTCCACAAACTCATTAAAAGTCGCAACACCCCTCGACGAATCTAAACATCCACATCTCTCCAAGGCAGCTCGCACCACATTAAAATCATCCCCCACACACCACGGACCATCTGTCATCGAGATCACCTCCTTTAACTCACGCCAAACCTACACTTGCTTCTCTAAACCACAAGGTGCATAGATATTAACCATCCAACATTTCCATCGCACAGCCATCCACTCCCCCTTTACTAACAGAAATTGCCTAAACACTCTTGATTCCTCCATCCGAAATTTTGCACAATCCCATATTAGGAGCAACCCCCTGATCGCCCAGCTGAAGGTACAAAAATATAATCAAAATTGTCCGAAAACCACTACTTACCTACCAAATTCGTAGACAACAACTCCATCTTTGTTTCCTGAATCATTGCCATCTCACAACAGTGTTGTCGCACCTTATCTCACACTGCCCTTCAATTCGCGACCATACCCAATCCGCGAATATTCCACGACAACACTCTCATCACCCTCCGTTAGCTAGCTTGTACGCGCGACTCAATTATTCGCGCGATGTCCTGAATGATAGCTTCTTCGTTACCAACTGTATATGCCCCTATCAACTTGCCCAAGTGGAGCGTTTCCCTCGCCTCCCTCAAGATCACCTTCTTCTGATTTATAAAGTTAGAATCAGATAATGATCCGTTGGTAACACAGTTGCTATCCTGAAGCTTCTTCTTTGGTCTCCCCCTTGTCTTTTTCGTTAATCTTGTTTCTGCCTCAGACCTTTCCTCTGGATTCAAAACACTCAGAATCACATTTGATAAGCTCCTAACTTTCCTAAGGGCTCCATTATATTCAATCATCTTTGCATCCGAGGCCTTCTCATTAAGAGGCCCATCCGTATCCACCACCACCTCCCCACTCGACATCGCACACGCTCTCGCCTTATTTTCAAATTGCGCGATATCCAGGCTTGCTCGATCACCATCCCCCTTCCTATGCAACAACGCTATTGACTCATCCGAATTCTATGAATTCCCACCACTCGGTGCTTCAACTCTCAAATCCTGTCGTTTTCCAAATTCCTTCACAATGTATTCATAAATAATGCCATCTTTTGAACACAGCTCCTGTTGATCACCCGGATTGCACCCACCAGCAACATCCTTATCGTCCCCTTCCAATATACTATCCTGAACAAAGGATCGTAGGAGCGAGTCATCACTAACTACAGGCGTGTGCATAGCATCAAGGGCCTCATCATTCGCACATGAATTCGTCTTTGTTGATCCCTCCAAGCCACCCTCTTCACCCTCCATGTCCGATTGCACCAACACGCGCTCCCATTCCTGCACTCGTATGCTATATGATATCCCTTCTACCTCCAGTTCCATAACCTCATCAATCCTTTCAAACACATTAGTTTCGATTAAGATCCTACTCCTTTCAAACGACGGTGGCGATATCGTCGTGTAATCCAATCTGATCAAGGAACCCCACACCTTGGCAATGTTCTCAAAAGTCTTCGTCGCCCATGCATGAATTGGAATCCCACTCATAGCTAACCAAACCCTTCTCGTCGACATCCGAATTTCTGGTGACCATGGACGAACATCCACAAACCATCGATCCAATCCTGCACACGAAAGAATTCCCTCTCTGTCGAGTGATCCATTTGGCATTAGAAGGGCCATTCTCCCCGTCAAATGCATGATCGAAAAGCCCCTAATTTTATTCCCATTTAGCTCCGCCGCCAGCATGTCAATTGGAACTGAATTACGCCTCCATCCCACTACACAATTTTTCAAGATTTCCATTTTGTCACCATCTATCGCCCCTTGAATCTTCCTAATCTGCCGTTGATCCCCCAATTTACCTAAGGGATTCACACTGCCCCTTTCCTCTCGAGTGATCCTATTCTTCTCTGTTTCCAATTTAGTTCCCTTCCCTTTCGTGATTTGAGGATTTTGAGTGTTCTCCCACGATTGTTTCTTACGCCAAAATGAATCACGCGCTCCTCCTCTAGCAAACATCGCCGTAATCAGCGATCCATATAAGCGGAAGCCATTCAATCTCTCAATCACTATATTCGCATCTTGTACACTTGCCATCCGAACAAAACCAAAATGTGATCCATCCCTTCCCCTCTTTTTAGGAATGAAGACGTCTACCACCACTCTATGCCTATCAAAGACTTGTCATACCCCTTGCCAGTGCAATTGCGTCGGTAAATTCGACACGAATAGAGTCCATACCCGCCGGCCATCGTTCCCCTCTTGATCACGCCGACTCATCGCTATGTTTTGATGTTATTTTATCCCCGTAAATACAATGACGTGACACTTTAATAAAAATATAAAAAATATAAAAAAAATATAAAAAAATAATAATCAATAAGGTAACTTATTGTGTTTAAATTTCTATTAATGTGATATTGTGCTATGTTAGATTTCTGTTAAGATGATAGACTGTTTAGATTTTTGTGTAGATGATATATATTGGTGAGTTTGATTTCTGTTTAGATTATCATGTGATCATACTATGTAGATTTCTGTTTATATGATACTATAATTGGATGATATTGTGTAAATGATACTTGAAGTTAGAGACAAAAGAATTATTATCTTGGTGGAGTCAATCAGATCAAAATTGATGCAACGAATAGCCAAAAAGAGGGATGAAGCGGAGAAATTAACTGGCCTTTTATGTTCTAAAATTGGATATTGGAAAATGCAGTCACTTATTATTTCTTATTTGTGTTATATAGATGTTGGCCACTACGTGCTGGTGGCTCAATGTATCAAGTCTCATGTGATCCTTCAGGTCAACATGTTGTTAACATTCAAGGATAGACTTGCTCATGTCGAAAATGAAAATTGACAGATCAAGTTACTTGTTCTACAACTCTTTAAGCCTCTAATAATGTGTACACATACTAATCAACTTCGTTCATTTGTTGCAGGCATCCCATGTATCCATGATACTTTTGTTATATTACTGATTGAACACGGGCCCGAGACATATGTAGACCCATGTTACTCAGTGTCTACTCAAATGGTCATCTATTCTCATTTCATCAGTCTAATGAGGGGTGAAAATTAGTGAATTCCTCAACAAATTAGTCTTGCCACCTGTGATAAAAAAACCACTAAAAAATTAAATAAAAGTAAAAGAAAGGAGGCAAACGAAGCACCACCTCAGGGTGGTAAGATGACTAAAAAAGGTGTAAGAATGTCCTGTAAAAAGTACGTAAGGTCTGGCCACAATGTGAGGAAATGTAAGGGCTTTGTTGGTGATAATACCAGACTCAAAAAATGAGCATCCACTTTTTATGTTGGTGATAATACCAGACTCAAAAAATGTGCATCATAGGTCATACTGTAATTTTTTTGTTGTTGGTGGTCACATGTTTTATACAAGTGTATATATTGGTCATAATGCACTGGTCAAATATTTATTTTGTATAAAATTTTTTAAAACTTGACAAGTAATCAAATTATATGTATTGTCAAACACTTGTTTTGTTCTTATATGTTCTTATTTTATTCATACAAATTTTGTAACAAAACAAACACAAATGTAACTTCAAAATTTGTATTCATTTTATAATAATAAACAACACAGTACATGAGGATCATACCAACACAACAACTCTAGCAACCCATGAAAACACACAATACATGAGGATCATACCAAAGAAACTCATAAATTAGGACAACATTTTTCGTATTCCTAAAACAAAATTAAACCCTAAACAAAAAACACAACTCTAAAAAGTATTTCTTTTTTTACACTCTTCATAGCTGAAACTTTTTTTAGAAGACCTACAATCACAGACCTTGATCGATTGTGTACTAATGGATCAAACCAAACAAAAAATTTACAAGTCTTTAACCTTTTTTTATAATTTTCACATACCCAAAACCTTTTAGCAGGATTCTCATCCGTTCATCATGTCGTTAATGTAGAGCGCGCTCCACAATTGCATACTCGATCTAAACTTTCATTCTTCATTTTCGATTTCAACACTCTAAAATCTTCTTCCTTTCTCCCTTCTGCTCCAAAATTTTCTTCCTCCCTTAACCATTTGTAAGATGAATGGATAAAACAAAAGCTCTCATCATGTCGTTAATGTAGAGCGCGCTCCACAATTGCATACTCGATCTAAACTCTCATTCTTCATTTTCGATTTCAACACTCTAAAATCTTCTTCCTTTCTTCCTTCTGCTGCAAAATTTTCTTCCTCCTTTAACCATTTGTAAGATGAATGGATAAAACAAAAGCTCTCATCTTTTAATTTTGGTTCCATTAAATAGAAGATCGTGCGGATGAAAATGTCCTTTTATTAAGTAGTTTTTTCTAACATGGTAGTTAAATATTAGAAGCAAAATCCACGTCAGACGTGTCGTTAGTCTTTTTAACGACAGGGGGTTAGATTAGGTCCATTTAAATAGTTAGGTGGTCAAAATTTAATTTTTTTTAGTTGGGTGGTCCGAACAGGTCGCGGGCAATAATTGTGTGGTCATTGGGTAGTTTACCCTTAAATTTTAAAAGCATTCTAAAAACATTGAACATTTAACAAAAGTACTGATAAAGCAAGTAAAAGCTAGATTCGAGTACCAATTAGGGTTGTAAATGAGATGAGACATATCACGAGCTACTCGAGCTCGACTCGGTCAAAGCTCAGTCAACACTCGACTTGAGCTCGAACTCCACTTGAGTTCTTAACGAGCCGTGTCGAGCTACTCGATACCCGACTCGAAAAGCTCACGAGCTACTCGAAAATATAATATACTAATTTTTTTTAATTTTTTTAATTTAAGGGTAAACTATACCAATGACCACCAAACTATAGGGTTGGTATCGATTTGACCACTATATTTTTAATTGTGTCAAATATACCACTTAACTATTTAAATGGTTCCAATTAAACCACCTGCCATTAAAAAACGAAAAAGTTGACGGAACTGTTAAGAAAATAGTATAATTACATATTTGGTCCTCTATATCTATACAATATATCAATTTAGTCTTGATTTTAATCTAATAAAATAAATTAATTATTCAATAAGATGGTGACATGTAACACCACCTTATTGGAAGTCTTTAATTATTTTTATTTAATTTATTTAATTAATTTTCCACCTCCAATCAGGCGGTGACACGTGTCACACCCAATTGGAGGTGGAAAAATGCAAACATAGAGATTTCTTTCAAGAGTACTTGAACTTGGGACCTTGGAATGTAAAGGGCCAGTGCTTGCCACTAGGCCAAGCACTTTTTTGTGCTATAAGATACAATATTTGATATATATTTAAATAGTATTAGTGCCCAAAAAAATTGAAAAAGAGAAAATAATGTTGTGGGGATTCGAACTTAGAACATTAAAGTGAAAACCGCACATGCTTACCACTAAACCAACCCTATTTTTATGATATAAAACCCAACATTTAATATATGTCTAAGTTTGAATAGCGTATGTACTTTAGTTCCATGTGCACTTACTGGTTATAAGGTTTTGTTGCTTCGAGGTTCGAAGAATTTCGATATTTGGAGTCCTTTTTAAATTGATCAAGACATGACTCGTCGGGTTCGTCGCAAGGTGGCGAAGAAAGGGAAGGACGACGATGTCTCGCTGAGTTATCTTGAAATTGAAGTTGACAATTTAGGTCTCTAGATAAATGGCGTTGCTGATTGGATAAACTTGCTTGATGATACAGTGATTCAATTGTTTTCGTGTCTAAATTATCGTGATAGGGCAAGCTTATCATCAACCTATAAGACATGGAGGTTTTTGGGCAGTTCTCAATGTTTTATGGAATTCGTTGGAACTCTGTGCTCATAAATTCGATGCTGCAACGGCTACCTTATTGCTTTTAGGTGTGTGAATCTTTAAAAGCTTAGGTTTCGTGGGGCAGAGTCTGCTGATGTAATAATTAATTTTCAAGCTAAGAGTTTGCGTGAACTAAGTGGTGATTACTGCAGAAAAATAAATGATGCTACTCTATCTGTGATTGTTTCTCGGAATGAGGCTTTGGAAAGTCTTCAGTTTGGGCCAGACTTTTGTGAAAGGATCACTGGTGATGCTATAAAAGCAA
The DNA here is from genome assembly GCA_958450335.1 of Hibiscus tridactylites. Classification (NCBI taxonomy): domain Eukaryota; kingdom Viridiplantae; phylum Streptophyta; class Magnoliopsida; order Malvales; family Malvaceae; genus Hibiscus; species Hibiscus tridactylites. Next base: position 58,568,531 of record OY288275.1, read on the forward strand.
TTGCCCTTTACTGTCCCAAATTGAAGAAACTCTGGTTTGAAATAAAGGATGTTTATGCTGATGCAATCAATGCTTTGGCTAAGCATTGTCCAAATCTAGTTGAGTTCCTTGATTGTCGAAATGTTGATGAGTCAGCACTGAGAAATGTTTTGTCGGTTCGTTTTCTCACTGTTGCAGGGAAATCAAATATGAATTGGGACATCGAAATCCATATATCAAATGTTGGGTTTTATATCATAAAAATAGAATTGGCTTAGTGGTAAGCATGTGCGGTTTTCACTTTAATGTTCCAGGTTTGAATTCCTACAATACATTTTCTCTTCTTCAATTTTTCCGGGCACTAATGTTATTTAAATATATATCAAAGATTGCATCTCATAGCACAATAAAGTGCTTGGCCTAGTGGTAAGCACCCACCCCTTGCATTCCAAGGTCCCAGATTTGAGTTCTCCTAAAAGCAATCTCCATGTTTGCATTTTTCCACCTCCAATTGGTGGTAACACGTGTCACCATCTTATTGAATAATTAATTTATTTTATTAGATTAAAATTAGGACTAAATTAATATATTGTATAAATATAGAGGGTCAAATGTGTAATTATACTAATTTTTTAACAGTTCCGTCAACTTTTTTGTTTTTTTAACGGTGAGTGATTTAATTGCAACCATTTAAATAGTTAAGTGCTATATTTGACACAATTAAAAATATAGTGGTCAAATCGACACCAACCCTATAGTTTGGTGGTCATTAGTATAGTTTACCCTAAATTTAAAATCTAAATTCCTAAACTTAAAATCCTAAAACATAAACCATAAACATAAGTCCTAAATCATAAATTCTAAACCCAACAACCTAAACCTCTAAACAGTAAACTAACACTCTAAACTTATATATCAAAGTTTTTTTCTAATAGGGCTTTAAATGGGCGAGACAGATCGCAAGCTACTCGAGTTAGACTCGGTCAAAGCCCGATCAACGCTCAATTCAATTGAACTCGACTCAAGCTCAAGCTCAAACTCAACTCAAAAATTTAAATTTTAACGAGCTGACTCGGCTCAAATTATTCAAACTCTTTAAAAACTACTCAAAAATCTAAATTTTAACGAGCTGACTCGGCTGGTTTACAACCTTAGTAGGCTAGTACCAATAGCATAGTGATTTTACCCTTAATTGTTAATTTACGGTCCGCAACTTCTTCTAGTTTCCATTTCCACACCAATCCACCCATCTTCCATTTCGCAACGTCGCCGTCGGCACTCAAATGGCTTGCTGCTGCATTGCTAAAGTCCGAACTCCCATCTCATATTTCCGCGCCGCAGCCGCCAATTCCCGCCACTCTTTCCCCAATGGTTCAATAACCGCATTTCCGCCCCTTCACTCCCCTTTCAATCACCCAATCAAATCCTCAAATCCCCGCTCTCTCTCATTTTCAACCGCCGTTGCCGCCGCCCCACCCACTTTCTCTTGGGACGACGTCGTTCGCGTCTCTCAACCCGAGTTTAACCCCCACGATTCTTCCGATCTCCGAGGTTACTTCGATAAAATCAAAACTTGCAACCGTGGCGCTGTAAGCATTTCTCTCATTCTTCCTTGGAAAGATTTTGAATTGGGAAGAATCCAAAAATATATATTTATGGTCAATTTGATTGTTCGTAATTACAGGAATTGCAATCCGAGTTTCTTCCTTTTGTTATCGAAGACCAAATTCTTGGTTACATACATAAAAGGTGAATTTTTTACCCCGTTTGTCTTTAATAGTTAATTATTACATTCAGCAATGGCTTAATCATGTATTTGGCATCCTGTGCTAATGTGAATTAAAAGAATGTGTTAGCGAAGCTAATTTGACTATTGTTTTAATTATTCCGCAGTTTTGCTGAAAATTTAAAAAACTTTGAGGACGTTTTTATATCATCAGAAAATGACTCCGTTGGAGGTATCCTAACATTGCATCGATCATTAAAATTGGCCGACGATCGAACTAGAGCTGTAGAAGAAGTGATCAAATGCTTGGCTGAAAATGGACTGATTCCAGGTATAAGGAATGAGGTACTGCTTGAAATTGAATGTAAGGAATAAGAAGTTGATTCATTACATGTTGTCTTTGTTTTATGTTTCCGGATGCTGGAATCAATTGCCGTTTCCCCATGCCTATTTTTTGTTAAATCAACTGAAGCTCCTTGGAGTTTACATTTTGTGCAAGTGTTTTTATTCAGTGGAATGACTGATTTATTATTGGTGTTAAACAGTTATATCCTGTGACATCATCGTACGGTTCCCCAGTCTTTTTCTCCCTTGAACGTGCTGCCGCACCTTATTTTGGAATAAAGGTTTGTTTGACTGTGAGCTTTGGTACAGGATCACTTTCATTGTTCAATTTGTTTTCCCTCATAGAATTTGCGTATTGAGATGCTATCAGAAGCTGAAATGTCCCCCCCCCCCCCCCCCCCCCCCCCCCCCCCCCCCCTTTTTCAAATAATAGGCTTATGGAGTTCACATGAATGGCTATGTTGAAAAAGACGGGCAACAATTTCTATGGATAGGGAGGAGGAGTCTGGTGAAGCCTACTTTTCCCGGAATGCTTGATCATCTAGTTGCCGGAGGACTGGTTCGTAAAAACTTCTTTACCGGATATTATTAGAACAAGTAGCATCCGTTACTTATCTGTGACAAAACAAACTAATGCATAATGGGAAAATTTTCATATTGAGGAATGAATCCGATATATGTTTGTAATGAAAGTGAAGAAGATGGTTTTATCTACGGAATTTTCAATAGTTAGGAAAAGGATGGAAAGATTTCTTTTTTCTCTGTCACAATACAATCACGACAATTTGGTAACTCTCTTGATGGTGACAAGCTGAAACAAAATATAAACCCCGGTACATTTTCTCATGAACATTATGCTGAAGAGTTTGAAAGTGTCTTATACTTCCCTTAATACTTGAAGTTCCATTTGCTTCTGTAATCAAGTTGAACTTACATTGGAATAAAGTTACAGTCAATTTCCATTTACCACCTTGTATGCTAGTTCGTATTACCGTCATTTAGTCCAATTCCTTTGTTGGTGGTTATAGCCTCATGGAATTTCCTGTGGGGAGAATCTTATTAAGGAATGTGAAGAGGAAGCCGGAATACCAAGAATCCTATCCAGTAGGTAAAATTTTTCATCCTTCCATTTGACTTCGTATTTCATGTTTAATATATCTTGCATATCCTTATCGGCTTGGAAGGATAAGACAATGTTGATGACTTGATGCAGTTGATTTTTATTGGCATGTCTATTCTCACCATTGCATCCCAGCATTATTAAAAGGTTCTGAACTGTTTATTTTCCTCGTACAGAGCAATACCAGTTGGTGCTGTTTCATATTCAGATATTGATGGGCACAGATTCAAGCGAGATGTTCTGTTTACTTATGATTTAAAACTCCCCGAAAGTTTTGTACCAAATAATCAAGGTAAGTGCATCAAAGCATGACACTACCTTCTGTCGTAAATACACTAAAAAAAGGTTTCAAATTTTCTTGAAACGTTAAATTGTTTCAGAGGTATTTATCGAATTTATAATACTTCAAAAGAACTTATCATCTTTGATATGGCAGATGGAGAAGTAGAAAGCTTCAAGTTGATACCTGTGAATGAAGTTGCTAATATCATAAAAAGGACACATTTTTTCAAGTCAAATTGCAACATTGTCATAATTGATTTCCTGTTTCGACATGGGTAATATCTTTCCTCTTTTAAAATTTACAATTTGTATGCACAGTTGAGCAAAGAACAATGTATCTTGCTTCCTGTTCGAAGACATTGATTTTTGTTGTTCCTAATGTTTATTGCAGCTACATAACTCCAGAATGTTTTGGATATTTGGATCTTCTACAAAGTTTGAAGAGTGGAGATTGCTCCTAAATGTACTTTCTTGTAAAAGGTATATCAAAGCCAAATCTATCTCTTAGTCTAAAACACACAGCATGAATTATCATTCATCATTGAACGTTTATATTCCGCATTCATTGTTCATTTTCAGCAGTTTTCTTGATGTAGTCCATGACAGGAGTAAAGCTAATGGATCAACAAAAGACATCTTGGACGAGTAAAAGCACAAGCCTCAGAACTAACTGGTTTTCGGGGATGGCAGATGATGACTGTCACTGGGTCCAGATGTACGACCTTCATTGTTAGGTATGGATGCATGTGTTGCATAACTGCACAGATACTCAAGAACTGAGGTTTTGCTTCAATTTTAACTCCTATTACTATAAACTTTATAATTGCTCAATGGGAGCAGTGAGACAAACTATAATAAGGATGGCAGAGGAACAGGAAATGTTCTATTAGATTCTAATAGTACAATCAATTATGTCTGTTGAATCAATTATCATAAGAGAATATTTATGTAGATTGGATTCGGGTGTGATTGTTGAATGAGAGTATGTATTCAACATGTGTATGGTTAAACTTGTAAAATTCTCCATGTATTTGGAAGACTTTTGGAGGTTGTATCTCTATTCCTCTAATTTTACTTATACTTCTGATACTTTGAAACCCCTAGGCGGGTTAACTTTAGTTCAAGAAAACTATGACGCAACTGCTATATTTGGTTAGTTTACAACGGGATCTCATGCATTGAAGGGGAAGAATACTGAAACTTGTGAAAGAAATTTAACATATATAGAGAGAGATAATTAGCATACCGTGCCAGGTCAGGATTCCTGAGTTGAACTTGAGATTCGCCATTGTATCCAGTGGGTGTCATATCAACGGCAGGATTACCAAGATTCCCATGACGCCGGGGCCCAAATTGCCTAACTGTTTGCTCAAACGTTCAAACTCAAAATCAATGAAGATTTCAGATGAACTACAAATTTTGACAGATCATAATTTACAATTGAAAAACTATTAGCAATGCCTTGACAGTTCATTGGGTTCATAGTTTACTTCTAAATTCATAGCATATCACCACTAGATTGGAATCCTCTATTGTGCAGCCAATCCCCGTAGTAAGACCCCTACGTCAAATGATCATAGTAAACTAGGAGCTTAGAATTACGTATAATGTAATCAAAAGACTGATTTGCTCACCTTTCTTCCATTTCAGCTACCACCACCCCCATCATATTCCAAATAAGAGTATTGAAAGATTCATAAACCTACAACCTATCTAAGCATCGGCTAATAACTAAGAATAAAACCGCAAGCCAACGACTTAAGTGTTAGTAGGCAAATAATTAATATAAATTGTGATAAGTATTAATGCAACATCAAATGGTAAGCAACCAAAATTTCCCGCAACAGATAATGGGCAGGAAAAAAACTAAAAAATGTATATACCGGGAAAATGTCTTGGAGAAGCATTGAAGTGTCGGTCACCCAGTATTCCAGTGTGTTGAGGAGAACTATTGATGTTGCTTCCAATCTTCAGATATGCAGCTTTCGATCTGACTGAGCGAGCGTTAGGGATATCTAGTGCGATATTCCCTTGTAGAAAGTCACTGGCTTCTGGCTCATGGATAATCTGATTTGGCAGAACAGAGATAGGAAACAATGCATTTCTAGTTCCTGGTCGTTCCATCCTTCTTTGTGTCACAAAGTTAGCATGGTGAAAAGAACTCGTAGGATAAAATTCTTGCTGGTAAGAACTAATGCTTGGTGCCAGAAGGTGCTTATGAGGGGGAAGTGAATCAAAATCCAGATTTGAGACATGGAAGGACAAACTTGCTGGATCAGTATGTGATGCCATTCCTGTGTCTACGGACCTGCGAGATTGGGGGGGGGGGGGGGGGGGGGTCAAAAAGGATATTCAACAAACAGGCTTTACATATGAACTATCCATGAAACTAATTTACTGCTTCCTCGTTCTTGTGAAACTTGATGATGAATCAGTGTCTCCAGTTATTTCAGAGGACTTTGCAGGCCTAAGAGCAACCAAGATGATTTCGAGGAGGTTGAACTTACTGTTTGCCTTTACTTGATAATGCTCTTCCAGAATTAGCATTTTCTGTCCTCCCCAGGGACCTTTTATAGCTGATGTTAGTAAACAACAATGTCATGGAAACAAAAAAACACCAATGAAACAAACCATAGTGTTAAAAGGCATGTGGGTGTCTCTAACTTACTGCTGCTTGTTATTTGCTGAAAATGCTCTTGCTGAGCTCGTTTTGGAATTTGTTCCTTGGGTCAATCTGAAAAAATCACCAAGCAACTAAATGCAGACTAGCAAAAATACCGGTTAAGGAGAGCAAGCATTGTCCAAAGAATGACTTTATCAAGCAAGACAGCTTACTGCATGCTTTTCAGTGTAGAATTCGCAGAGATGCTCCTTGAAAGAGGTTTATATTTAACAGGCCCCCGTCCTTTCACTATTTTTGAAGAACTGCCATCATTGCCAGATTTATAATGCAGTCTGGATTCTTTTGCTTTGTAACCACCACTGTTAGTGTTATTCTTGTTGCGACCTTGATGATAATAATTTGATGTCTTGGGTACCTAATGACGAATCAATAAAAAAAGGGGTGTTATACAGGTGCTCTCAATGTATATATAAAAGAAGCATCACAAAAATGGGAAAAGAGTAAAGCGAGCAGACTGAACTTGAAAGGCACTAAGTTCCTTATTACGTGTTTCCTCTAGTGTCATCGCTTCAAACTTGTCATGCATCCACTTCAATTCATCCTTGGATTCCCATATGTACTTTTTCCTGAAAGAATCAATACGAGGAAGATGATTTATTGGAGTACATTATCATAACAAAAACAAGAAACTAGAAAGAATCATTTTGTAAAGAAAAGGAGGAAAAGTGAAGCGATAATAATTCGTCAAAAAGCAAGTGCTGATAAATTTGGATAGGAAAAAAAATCCATCATATGACAGTATATTGCATTTATCCCTGCATTTTATAGAATTATTTCTATATAATGGTCTATCAAAATCAACCGTGAATTAGTTATTGAATTTAAAAAATAAATGGCTGCTGAATGTTGATCCAGGCAAGGCGAAGCTAAAATATATGTCAACACCTTTAAACATGAAGTAAAATTGCATTATAACCACTAGATCTCTACTGATTATTTTTATTAAAATAGCAAGTTTAACAGTAATTAAAATTTTTGGAAATAGCCATGCCAACTACTAGATCAAGCACCAAAGTGTTAATTCAATCATCATTTTTTGCCTATTTAATTCAACAATTCCATGCCCCATACGCACCAGAATATTTAATGCGCGTTGCTTTTCGGAAATAGCCATGCCAACTAACATCTATAAATAAAATTAAATGAGCTAGGATAAGTCAATAACTGAAGTATTGAACAAATCTAAGATTAACGAAAGAGAGTTTTAAATATTTGAAAATGTAGTTCAAATATACTCATCGAAACAAAAACAAGATGTGATACCTTCACGGGTGGAGAATAATGAATCTTATATTGATTATAATTCCATGTCATTTAGTCGATTTACATGCAAGTTCGAGGCTAAAGGGGAAAAATGAAGATACCTGGGTTGATTGTGTCTGCTATGACGAAGACCGATTAAACGATCGTCGTGCATGTAAAACGCACCGAATCTAGGAACCGCAGAGGCGGCTTTATCGGCATCGATTACCTTCTCTTTTCCTCTCTGTTTCGTCGCCATTACATGTTCATCAACTTCCTCTTCACTTTCTTCTTCTACTTGTTCTGCAAGCTTTTCAAGTTCATCCACGTACGAAGCTTCATCATCAACATAGTCATCGTAATACTCCGGAGCTCCGTCAAGACCGTCCGATTCATCATTGTCATCAATTCTCCAAACACTTGCATTTGGCCGTGCGACCGCGGCCATCTTGTTTTCCTCCTCTTCGAGTTCCTTATCGTCGTCGGTCGCTTCCGTCCTCCTCCGCAGTAACACTGATCCATCCGTTTCACTCTCGTACTCTGATTCCACTTCTCCAGAGCTCATCACCATTTAAAAAAAATCCAAAAAGAAAAGAAAAATCAAGAATCAAGAATCAAAAACAAACTCTAGAGAAGTCGACGTAAAATTCAGGCCTCATGCCTCCAGAATGTGAAAAGGATTTAGGTTTTTCATTTCCTTCCCCCAATTTTTTGCTCAAAAAATATTTTTTTCCTTTTCTTTACCCAATTTGCGTGTTAATATGCTATTGCTAGTTAGTAATGTAGTAGTATTAGTCCTCAGGGACAGGGAGCATTGAGCGCGAAATTTTCATCTCTGTGCATTTCCGTCTCTTATATTCCAAAGTCAGGACCTTAGGGTTCCCTCCCTACACATTGTAGGATTGTCCTTTTTGTTCTATTTTGCCAACTCAGCACCATCTGGACCCACCTCGTAACATGTAACAGCCCAAATGTCGGAGGGAAATCATTTGCCCCCAAAGTATGCTCCCATTTGTGCCCCACTTTAAAATAGTAGGTTTAGGATTTAAGATTTGGGGTTTAAGGTTAGGGCTTAGGGTTAGGGTGTAGGGAATTAGGAGTAGGGTGTATTTTTTAGGGTTTAGGGTTTGGGGTTTAGGATATGAAAATTAGGGTTATGGGGCAAGATTTAATTTCTAAAAAATTTTAGGCAGGAAACATAGAAGGAGGCATGGTTAGGGGCAGGAGATTTTTACTCCCAAATGTCACCCCGCGGCTCCGCTCCTCCTTTGTTGCGTGATTTTTTTACGGGGCGGTTAGTTAGTGTTTATAGGGTTGTGTCAGTAAATTAGACGAAATAGATTATATGTTATTTGTGTTTGATTTGAGTAAAATTCAGTTAATACTCGAATTAATTAGATTTGGTTAGACTTGAGTTGAGCTTGAACTCGATTTAAATTCTTAACAAATCAAATAGAATTACTTGATATCCGACTCAAGTTCGCGAGCTACTTAAAATATAATATACTAAATTCTTTAAAATTTAAGTGAACTAAAATGTGTATTTTTGGATAATAATAATAATAATAATAATAATAATAATAATAATAATAATAATAATAATAATAATAATAATAATAACAATAATAATATAATTGTTGTTGTTGTTGTGAATAGGGTAGTAAATGAGATGAGACAGATCGCGAGCTACTTGAGTTTGACTCGGTCAAAGTTTGGTCAACACTCGACCCGATTTGACTCGAGTTCTTAAGGAATTGAGTCAAGCTCAACACTATTGGACTCGAGCCTGAACTCGGCTGAAGTTCTTCACAAGTCGAGTGGTGCACTGCTTGGGATCGACTCGGCTCATTTACACTCCTAATTACGGCTAGACTGTTCAAAATAATTCGATCCGAGCAATCTAATTCGTTTATCCGATGATTCAATTTGAAAATTTAAATATTTGATTATTTTTTTATTTTCAGATAATTCAGATCAAATATCCTAAAAAATTATACAATCTAATCGGATACAGATCAATATATTTTGATTTTCGAACCATTCGAAAATTTAAATATAATAAAGAGCTTTTTGCTATATTAGAATTAATTGTTATTTTGGTCTTTCATCATTTCATTGTAGTCTAGTTTCACATAATTGCATATATTTTTGACATTTTTTTTTCTAATTTTATACAATTTGATCCTAACATGTAAATTTTTATTTTTCCATAGTTTTGTCATTTATTTATTACATTCTATATTTATTATATTTATATTCAGGAGCGGAGCCAAGAATTTATTTAAGGGGTGTCATTTTTTCGAACAATATTTAAGAGGAATTAATTATTTATAAAGAGGTGTCATTTTATTTGTAATGGGGTGTCAATTATATATATTTTTTGTTTTTTATATACAAATTATATAGAAAAATACAATTTCCAAAAAAAATTGGGGTGTCAACCGACACCCCAATGACCAATTTGACTTCGCCCATGTTTATATTTTATTATTATAAAACACTACTATTTTTTTGGTAATTAGTATACTTTTTATTATTATAGTTGTCAGTATAATATAATATATATTTTCTATTTTATTATATTTATTATGGTTATTTTTAATGTTATCATTTTATTACCATATATTATTAATTTTCACTATTATTTATTTAACATTATTATTATTATTTAAAAAATAAGTTTACTACTAATAATTTAAAAAATCGGATATCCAATCCAGAAATATGCTATCCGAAAAAATCATTTCAGATCAAACATGAATCACAATTTTGCCGATTCGAAAAGTCGGATATGATCCGAATTCGAAAATGAACACCCCTGGTTACGACTAGTTTGATATTTGTTGAGTTGATCGAACACTTGCAAATGGCCAAGAAGGGGGTGAATTGGCAATTAAAATTTTGTTGAAGAGAAATATTGAAAATAAAAATGACACAAGGGGTTATAGTGGTTCAAGTTCTCCAAATGAACTCTACATCCACTACCTTAGCTCCCACTAATTATTTTCAAACAATTCACTAATTGAATTCGTCCCCTTTTCTTGGATGAGGAGGAAACCTTACAATTTCAATTAAGCTTTCTACCCAAAGCTTAATCCACTCAAATACAAAGAAGAATTTGGTAAACTCAAATGTTTCCTCTCAAAGGATATTTGTCTACCCAATTACAATTTGAACAATCCCAAACTCACAATACAATTTGACAAATTGAAAGACAAAGAGTTGGGTACAAGAATATGACTTTGAATAGCTCAAGGGTTTGGAATTTTTGCTTTGATGATGCTTGAATGTTCAATAGTTGTTGTTTGGTCAAACGAAGCTTGTTTTTATACCCTTGCATTGATTTCTAGCCGTTTGGGTAGTTGGGATCATCAATAGAGCCGTTGTGGACATTTTTCCCGCATTAAATGCAGTTCTGCAGCCTACCGTATCGGTACTCGGGAAGGGCGTATCGATACCTGCATCAAAGAGGAAAGAGCCGTTGTGCCTGAAAACAGGGCGTATCGATACGCATAGAAGGCGTACCGGTACGGTTTTGAGGGGCGTATCGATACGGAGGTCAGTATCGATACGGTCCAAAGTCACTGGAATCCCAAGCTATGTTTGTATAAAAAGTGTATCGATACGCATACCAAGCGTATCGGTACGGTATAACTACCTTTTGAAAATTGGGAAACCAACCAACTGACAAGTAACAGTCAAATAATTAAATGCCCGGATTTTTCAAAGATATGCTTAGCGTATTGATACGGTTACCAGGCGTATCGGTACGTGTTCATGAAAACAATTGCCCAGATGCATATCGTACCGATACGGTTTCAAGGCGTATCGGTACTGTATGTTCAATAAAATTACAGTGACAAATTAGGGTATCGATACGCTGAGGGGTATCGATACTCCTGGGCGTTTTTGCATACTTATGCTTGGAAAACATAGAAAAAGACTTTGAAAGATGTATATGATTTAAGAGCAGGGCTTTAATTATTATTTTGTTTAAAAACACTAGTCAATTGTGAGACTTTTAAAGAGTACTTAAAAATTTATTGTTTTGCAAATTGGTCCTTAAGTTTATGTGTTATATCAAAATCAATTTCGGTTTTACAATCTCCCCCTTTTTGATATAACAAAACCATAAATAAATTTTTAAGTTTTTGAAACTTTGAAAAGCTTTCTCTCCCTTACTTTAAGATAGATTTTCAAAACAAAAATATGACTCTATGATCCTTCTCCCCCTTTTTGTTAGATCAAAAGCAAAGAGTTCAAATTCATAAACTTCAAAATAAGCATAAAGGTTCAAATGCATAAATGTCAAAGCAACCATCATAATCCAAACTCTTAAAATCCTAAAAATATAGATAATATGCATAAACTTCAAGTTCTAAAAACGAAAATGCAATAACAATAATAAAAGACTAAATGGCCTAAGATGAGATGCATGATCTACTCGTCCCCTTCGTCATCATGATCTTCCTCGTCATCTTCTTCTTCATCTTCTTGAGATGGTTGATTCTTTCGGTTTTGATTGATCCAAGCACCATGGAAGGCGGTAAGAGAGATGTCCATGGAGTCTTGGCGAGCGACCATGGTATCTATCTTCTTGTCCATGCCTTGAATGCGATCCTCTAAGGATGTGAAACGAGTATCCATCGCGGTGAACTTCTCATTGAGGAATGTCATGAGATTATCCATGGAGGAGGAATCAAGAGGGACACGGTGAGAACTCGAAGAAGCACGAGAGGTATCGACCGGAGCAACGGGCGGAGGATCTTGAGGATTGCGAACCCACTCATTATCAACATAAGTGAAACCGGAGTGAGCTAGGGAACGCTCATCAATAGGTAGGCCAAGGGTTTCGGGAAAATCATGTGAACAATCAATGCCAAGGGAATGAAATAAACAACTCAAAGCCGTGGAGTAGTAAAAGGATGAGACTAGTTTGGTGTGACGGTTTTGAACTAAGAAGACAAGGTCGACAAACATGATTTGACACAAATTTGGACCTTTACCTTCTCTAAAACACTTAAGCCAAAAATCATCCGTTTGACGAACAGTTGAATATTTCCCACCCGATGGACGAAGAAACCAAGAAACAAGAAGGTGAAGGATACGGTCATGAGCATTTAAAACTTTTGCGGGACCTAAATAACCCATACCCAAAGAATGTTCATCATCAATACCAACATCTTCAAAACCAAAGACATTGCATAAAACTTTTTGATCAATTTGAAAACGTTTGCCCATAACGAAAGATTCAATGGCAATGACATGCTCCCTAGGTTCATCATGTATACATACGACATTAGAAAAGAACACAATGACTAGGTTCCAATATAGGATAGGAGGAATATTTAAAAAGGTTAAGAATTTCCATTGCTTAATCAAAGGTAGGTATTGAAACTTGAAACGAGCAGAATTTAAAAAAGGGATAGACACAACTCGCTCTTCCCTAAGGTTCATTCCTAGAAAAAGTTTATATCGTTCCTTATCAAGAGGTTTGGGAAGACTTAATTGGATGATATAAGGAAGGTTAGGTGTAGGATGTAACACCCGCGTCTTAGGCCTAGGAGTTAACCGGGTTTAGTTCGAGTTAAATAAGAATTTAATTAAGACAATTCAACTACAAATAATGACCTTTTTGAACCTTAATAAAGAGGGAGGGACCTATATCGTGATTTCACCCAAAACTTTTAAAAGCAAGACCACTTTATTGTAAAGTGTCTTCTCTTTCCCCATTTCTTCTTATTTTGACGTGAAACTCCCCCTCCCCATGTTCAAACTCTCCCAACTACACTAGTTACTATTCCATTGATTTTGCTAATCGATTTCAACACCAAATTAAGAGGTAAATATATTTTTTTAACCTCCTCTCTATCCTCTACTTATCTATTGTCTTAGATTTCAAAAATATTGAGTTTTGGAAATTAGGGTTCATATTGAAATTGGGATTTTTCAATTTATTTTGAGAAATTGTTTTGGGGTTATGTTTAATCATAATGAAATATACAACATATATTAGTTTGGTTGATTTTGGATGAAATTTCGTAGTGGGTCCTTAGGGCAAATTTTAGAGTATGAAAAATTGGGTTTTTGAGAGGTTTAGTGTTGGAATTGAAGGGCAGATGGTCTACCTATGTTAGGAGGGTGATTTGGGATGTTTTGGAAGTCATTTGGGTGCTTGAAATGGAAGACTTTGGTGGGTGTTAAGGGCTGCTCGAAAATTCTGTTTTTGGGGTTGATTTTGAGTGTTGGGTGCTTGCAAATGTTGATCCGGGTTAATTCCGTTGATGAGATATTGATTTCGAATGTTTTGTTTGTGTTTGGGATTGATTAGAATCGAATTTGGGCATCGGTGAAGCATCGGAAGTGAATCCGAGGAATTGAAGGTGGTTGCTCGCTTGGTCTTTGAGCTCGGAAGCTTAGGTGAGTGGTTAAATGTTTTAAACGGATTTAAAATGGTTGGTTTGAGTATATGGACTAGGTTGGGCTTGGTAGACCCACCTAGAGTTAGGATTAGGGTGGTAGCCTAATCCTAAGCTTGATCTAGAGCCTTTGGTTGAACTCTTTTATGTGGTTGTGTATGTCTCGTATGTTATGTGATATGAATGGTATGTATATTGTATTATACATGTGGGATGAGATATGACTTGTGATGTTTGAGACATACATGATGATGGTTGTTGATGAGTACGTGCTAAGCACGGAAATGATTGGAATGAGTAATGTGAAATGAGTAAATGTTGGCACTAGTATACTTGAATACAAATGATCGATCATTAGGATGTTAGTGTGTACACATGAGTCTAAAGTCGCGCGTGGCCTTGGTGGCGTTGAGTCACCAAGGAGGAGTACGGGTTCGCCCGGAAATTGTATTTAAATATAGTCGGTGATGAGTGGAATCCCATCGACGGGGGCGTGAGGATGAGTGGAATCCCCTCCGCGAGACCGGTGATGAGTGTAATCCCACCGTGAGGTAATGTGGTTGTTGGATGTGAGTTCCAACGTGTCTATCCGTGTATTCGGGTCATAGCTAGGTGCCAATGTTGTTTGATAAATGTATCAATGTGTTGAGATTAATGATCTTTATTTGGATGTTTAATATGACTACTTGTGTTGAGGATTTAGAGCTTGTTGATCATGACATTTACTTGTATATTGCTCATGCATCTTATCTTGTGGCTCTTGTGGATCCTTGGTATGATTGTGTAATGCCTTGGCTAGATCGTGCTCAGACCCTGCAATGTTGAGGTTTGTTTTTAGAGCTTACCCTCACTAAGCATCTTTGCTTACGCTCTCTTTGTTCAACATTGCAGATCCTTAGTTCGTGGGTGCTTGAGCAAGTGGAGGGCCTCCAAGTGTGGGTTTGGCTTGAGTACATCAAGTATGACTTTTAAATGTTAAACATGTAATAGTTTAAGCAATGGGACATGTATCTTTTGATGGATGATTGTTGGTTGATTAGGAGCACGTTTAGACTCCATGTTATGTTGCTTTTGTATGGCTTGTGATGCCATGTTTGAGTTGTAATCCATGCCTAAATTGCTTATCTTGAATGTTGGTTAAGTGCCCTTGAGTTGCCTTATGTTGAATGTTGAAGTATGAGTTTTTGGATGTCTAAGTGTCATCTTGATTCAATTGCATGTTCCTTTGATGTATGTACATGTTGGGTGCTTGTATGGCTATATAGTAGTATGTAAATGTTGTATGAATGCTTGTTGGGGTCTAGGAAAGTCCTAAATTGCATCTAGATTCGAGTTTTGATCGTTTTTGCTGAGTTTGGAGGTTTTTGCTGTGCAGGGGTATCGATACGGTTAGTACGGTATCGATACCGCCTTCTTGGTCAAGCTTCGTGTATCGATACACTTAAGAGGTGTATCGATACTATTTTGGTCACTGATGCTACTGTCCAGTTCGGTATCGATACCGGTCTCTAGTGTATCGATACCGTCATCTTAGCTTTGACCGTGGGAAGTCAAACGTTGGGGAGGGTATCGATACACTCCATGGGTATCGATACACCCCTTAAGTGTATCGATACCGTCTGCAGTTAAAGCCTAAATCTAGTGAAGGGGTATCGATACACCCCTTAAGTGTATCGATACCGCATGTAGTATAAGTATAAAATTGGGCTGTAACATGTTTGTTTGAGTTCGTTCGATTGTTGTGTATATGTTGTTCCGCTGTATGATCACTTAGGGTTTAATACCCATTTAGACAAGATTTTAAAATGAAAAAAAATAGGGTTGCTAACCGAGGGGGAGTCCTTAGGGGTTTTCACTCGGTTTTCCCCGTGTGGCCCACTCGGACCGGTCATTCAGCCAGACCGGGACGAGGGGGTTACACTTGTTGGTATCGGAGCCTAAGGTTACCGAGACCTTGGGCAGGTAAGTGAGGTAAGCTTAAGTTTTTGAATTGAATTGCACGGTGTTTGCTTGTTTTGCAAGAATGGTTGCTTGTTTGACAAGTATGTTGATTGTTTTATTTCAAAGCATGTGTGTAGGAGTCCCATTGCTACTATTACATTGAAAAAAAATGATTTTTAAGTGAGGGAACGTACTTGAACACTTGGAAGTCTTGCCTTGCTAACCCAGCTTGTATGTTTTATTGTTGTGGTTGTAGTTGATATCTGTGAGAGCGATGTCTAGACCGAGAGGTAGACCGAGGTTGGTTCGTCAGGAACCACGAGTTGCGGCTCCTGTTGAGCCGGCAGTTGGCGCGGAGGCTCACCTAGAAGGGCCGGTGGCCGCGGGAGTTGGCGCTCCTCCACCACCTCCACCACCACTACCTCCTCCACCTGGAGTTGGGGGCGAGGATGGAGCCGGAGGAAATGGACCACAAGGTGGCCAAGGTGGCTAAGGTCCAGCTGGGATTGACATGACTCCGCTTGTGCAAGCAATAGCGGGAGCATTTCAGGCCGCAGTTGCGGGAGCTCAGGCTGCAGCTCAGCCTAGGTGTGACGATGCCAGTCTACCTTTGGAGAGGCTCCGTAGCTTGGGGGCCGAGGAGTTTAGAGGATCTACTCTAGAGAGATCAGAGTTATGGTTGGAGAAGACAGTTCGTATCTTGGCTCAGATGGGTTGTGCGTTGGGATGCGTGATCTCGTTGCTTCAGGGTGATGCCTACACCTGGTGGGTCACCATTACTATTGGGGTTCCAGAGGCAGAGATTGGCTGGGAATTCTTTGAGTCCGCTTTCCGGAAGAGGTACTTGGGACCGAGGTACTTGGATGAGAAGAAGCGAGAGTTTATGGCTCTCACTCAGGGAGATGCTTCTGTGACTGATTATGAGATTCGTTTTGTTCGTCTGAGTCAGTATGCTCCGGAGTTAGTGCCTACTGAGAGGGCTCGATGTGATCGTTTCAGATACGGACTTCATGAGGAAGTTAAGAGGTATACCTTAGCTTCTTATTATTCTGACTTTGATGTCTTGGTTGCTAGAGCCAAGGACATTGAGCACAGCTTGGGGCTAGCCAAGCGTTCTGGGGGATCTAATTCTGGTAAGAGGCACCACAACTTTGATGGTAGAGATGCTAAGAGGCACAGAGGTGGCGGACATCAGTTTGACCATAGACGTGGCGGTGGCCACCATGGTAGGGGCCATCAGGGCCATAGAGGAGGAGGGCGTTTGCCCGAGTGTACCCGATGTGGGAGACAGCACGCTGGTGAGTGTTGGGGTAACTTCCATGCTTGTTGGAATTGTGGTTCGAGGGAACACTTTAGGAGGGATTGTCCGCATCAAGCGGCTCAGGCACCGAACATTGCTCAGGCTTCTGCGAGAGCTAATGATTTTCAGAGAGGCCGTGGGTGCGGTCGTGGCTACTTCAAGCCTAGGGCTGATGCACCTAGGGTAGATGCTCAGAGGAACCTTGCTCATGTTGTGGCAGTGCAGCCAGAGGCGGGAGGACCAACGAGAGTCTATGCTCAGAGAGAGGCCGGGAACGACACCGATGTGATAGCAGGTAATTTTGAGTTACAGTCTATGTCTTTGCTTTCTTTGGTTGATTCGGGCTCTACGCATTCCTACATTTTGAGTGAGCATGCACAGAAGTTAGATATCCCTGTTGAGATCTTAGATGTAGGTATGCATGTTACTAGTTCTTTTGGTGAGACAGTCGTGGTTAGACGTATGTATAGGAGGTGTCCACTAAAGATTCAGGGTCATGTGTTCTCAGTTGATATGATGGAACTTCCTTTCTATGGTTTTGATATCATTTTGGGTATGGACTGGTTGGTTGAGCATCGGGCTAGTGTGGATTTTGAGACAAAGAGAATTTCTCTGAAGCTTTCTGATGACTACGAGGTGGTAGTAGTAGGTGAGAACATTAAGTTCTTGTCTAATGTGGTGTCAGCTTTAGAGGCTCATAGGTTGATGGACTCTGGATGTGGGGCTTATTTAGCTTATGTTATGAATCCGGATATGAGTGAAGCTAGACCGAAAGATATCAGAACAGTGTGTGACTTTCCAGATGTGTTTCCTGAAGAGTTGTCGGGTTTGCCTCCTGACAGAGATGTTGAGTTTGTGATTGAGACAGTTTCAGGATCTAATCCAGTTTCGATAGCTCCGTATCGTATGACTCCGAAAGAGTTGAAAGAATTGAAGAGTCAGTTGCAAGAATTACTAGACCGTGGTTTCATTAGATCTAGTAGTTCTCCGTGGGGTGCTCCAGTGTTGTTTGTGAAAAAGAAAGATGGTAGCATGCGCATGTGCATTGACTATAGACAGTTGAATCAGTTGACTGTGAAGAACAAGTATCCGTTGCCTCGTATAGATGATTTGTTTGATCAGTTGAGAGGTGCTTCAGTGTTCTCGAAGATAGATTTGAGATCCGGGTACTATCAGTTGAAGGTGAAAGAGTGTGATGTTCCGAAGACAGCTTTTAGGACTAGATATGGTCACTATGAGTTTCTTGTGATGCCATTTGGGCTCACAAATGCACCAGCAGCATTCATGGACATGATGAACAGAATTTTTAGGGACTATCTAGACAGTTTTGTGGTTGTCTTCATTGATGATATACTTGTGTACTCGAAGACAGAAGAAGAGCATGATGAGCACTTGAGATTTGTTTTACAGAGATTGTTGAGCAACCAGTTGTATGCGAAGCTCAGTAAGTGTGAGTTCTGGATTCGAGAGGTTGTATTTCTGGGCCATGTTGTTTTGGCTGAGGGCATCCGAGTTGATCCATCGAAGATTGAGGCTATTGTTGAGTGGAAACAACCTAAGTCCATGACCGAGATTAGGAGTTTCCTAGGATTAGCCGGTTACTATAGGAGATTTGTTGATGGTTTCTCCAGAGTAGCTGCTCCTTTGACTAAATTGTTGCAAAAAGGAGTTAAGTTTGAATGGTCAGAAGCAAGACAGAAGGCCTTTGAGAAATTGAAAGAAGCTCTGACGAATGCTCAAGTGTTAGTGCAACCTGTTTCAGGTAAGGAGTTTGTGATTTACAGTGATGCTTCCTACGTAGGCTTAGGATGTGTTTTGATGCAAGATAGGAGAGTTGTTGCTTATGCTTCTAGACAGTTGAAGATTCATGAGAAGAACTATCCTACTCACGACATAGAGCTAGCCGCAGTTGTGTTTGCATTGAAGATTTGGCGTCATTACTTGTATGGTGAGAAGTGCGTTGTTTACACCGATCACAAGAGCTTGAAGTACTTGATGACACAGAAAGAGTTGAACTTGAGACAGAGAAGATGGCTAGAGTTGTTAAAAGATTATGATTTGACCATTGAGTATCATCCGGGTAAAGCAAATGTAGTAGCCGATGCTTTGAGCAGAAAAGTGGTCGTTGAGTTGAGAGCTATGTTTGCTAGATTGAGTGTGTCCGATGATGGTGGTTTGATCACCGAGTTGCAAGTGAAGCCTTCTTTGATTCAGTTGATTAGAGAGAAGCAGTTGCAAGATGCGAGCCTAGTTCCTCATGTTCAGGACATAGCCGAAGGAAGACCGACTGAGTATAGTTTCAGTGGTGAGAGCTTGTTGTGCTTTAGAGATAAGATTGTTGTACCGGAAGATGTTGAGTTGAGACGTTAGATTTTGAGTGAAGCACATTCGAGTCCCTTTTCTATGCATCCGGGTAGTACCAAAATGTACCGAGATTTGAAGAATGATTACTTCTGGGTTGGTTTGAAGAAAGATGTAGTCGAGTATGTGAGCCGTTGTATGGTTTGTCAGAGAGTGAAGGAAGAATATCAGGTTCCTTCAGGTTTGCTACAACCTTTGAAGATTCCGGAATGGAAATGGGAGAGGATCACCATGGATTTTGTATCAGGGTTGCCTTTGTCTCCTTCGAAGAAGAATTCAGTTTGAGTGATTGTTGATAGGTTCACTAAGTGTGCTCACTTCTTAGCAGTGAAACTACGGATTCCTTAGACAAGTTGGCAAACTTGTACATCCGCAGTCCGATGGGCAGTCAGAGCGAGTGATACAGATTCTTGAGGATATGCTTCGTTGTTGTGTGATTGATTTTCAGGGTTATTGGGAGAAGCACTTACCGTTGGTTGAGTTTGCTTACAACAACAGCTATCAGTCTAGCATTCAGATGGCACCGTATGAGGCTTTTCAGATGGCACCGTATGAGGCTTTGTATGGTAGACGATGTAGGACTCCGATTTGTTGGGCTGAGATAGGTCAGAGATTGTTACCTATGCCAGACTTGCTTAAGGGAACTACCGAAAAAGTGAAGTTGATTTGTGACCGTCTGAAAGCAGCTTCCGATCGTCAGAAGTCTTATGCAGATTTGAAGAGGAAAGAGGTTGAGTACTCAGTGGGTGAGAAAGTGTTTCTGAAAGTATCTCCGTGGAAGAAGGTAATGAGATTTGGCCGGAAGGGCAAGTTGAGTCCGAGGTTCATTGGTACGTATGAGATAGTTGAGCGGATTGGGCCTGTAGCTTATCGTTTGAGATTACCATCTGAATTAGAGAAGATCCATGATGGTTTTCATGTGTCTATGCTTAGGAGATATAGATCGGATCCTTCTCATGTGATGCCCATTGAGGAGATAGAGTTAAATCCGGATTTGTCCTATAATGAAGAGCCTGTTGAAATACTTGCTTCTAATAGCAAGGTGTTGCGTGGTAAGACCATAGAGTTGGTCAAGGTGTTGTGGAGACATAGAGGTGTGGAAAAGGCCACGTGGGAGAGGAGAGCGGATATGGTTGAGCAGTTTCCGTATTTGTTTCCACCAGGTAATTTCGGGGACGAAATTCCTTAAGTGGGGGAGAGTTGTAACACCCGCGTCTTAGGCCTAGGAGTTAACCGGGTTTAGTTCGAGTTAAATAAGAATTTAATTAAGACAATTCAACTACAAATAATGACCTTTTTGAACCTTAATAAAGAGGGAGGGACCTATATCGTGATTTCACCCAAAACTTTTAAAAGCAAGACCACTTTATTGTAAAGTGTCTTCTCTTTCCCCATTTCTTCTTATTTTGACGTGAAACTCCCCCTCCCCATGTTCAAACTCTCCCAACTACACTAGTTACTATTCCATTGATTTATCTAATCGATTTCAACACCAAATTAAGAGGTAAATATATTTTCTTAACCTCCTCTCTATCCTCTACTTATCTATTGTCTTAGATTTCAAAAATATTGAGTTTTGGGAATTAGGGTTCATATTGAAATTGGGGTTTTTCAATTTGTTTTGAGAAATTGTTTTGGGGTTATGTTTAATCATAATGAAATATACAACATATATTAGTTTGGTTGATTTTGGATGAAATTTCGTAGTGGGTCCTTAGGGCAAATTTTAGAGTTTGAAAAATTGGGTTTTTGAGAGGTTTAGTGTTGGAATTGAAGGGCAGATGGTCTACCTATGTTAGGAGGGTGATTTGGGATGTTTTGGAAGACATTTGGGTGCTTGAAATGGAAGACTTTGGTGGGTGTTAAGGGCTGCTCGAAAATTCTGTTTTTGGGGTTGATTTTGAGTGTTGGGTGCTTGCAAATGTTGATCCGGGTTAATTCCGTTGATGAGATATTGATTTCGAATGTTTTGTTTGTGTTTGGGATTGATTAGAATCGAATTTGGGCATCGGTGAAGCATCGGAAGTGAATCCGGGGAATTGAAGGTGGTTGCTCGCTTGGTCTTTGAGCTCGGAAGCTTAGGTGAGTGGTTAAATGTTTTAAACGGATTTAAAATGGTTGGTTCGAGTATATGGACTAGGTTGGGCTTGGTAGACCCACCTAGAGTTAGGATTAGGGTGGTAGCCTAATCCTAAGCTTGATCTAGAGCCTTTGGTTGAACTCTTTTATGTGGTTGTGTATGTCTCGTATGTTATGTGATATGAATGGTATGTATATTGTATTATACATGTGGGATGAGATATGACTTGTGATGTTTGAGACATACATGATGATGGTTGTTGATGAGTACGTGCTAAGCACGGAAATGATTGGAATGAGTAATGTGAAATGCGTAAATGTTGGCACTAGTATACTTGAATACAAATGATCGATCATTAGGATGTTAGTGTGTACACATGAGTCTAAAGTCGCGCGTGGCCTTGGTGGCGTTGAGTCACCAAGGAGGAGTACGGGTTCGCCCGGAAATTGTATTTAAATATAGTCGGTGATGAGTGGAATCCCATCGACGGGGCGTGAGGATGAGTGGAATCCCCTCCGCGAGACCGGTGATGAGTGTAATCCCACCGTGAGGTAATGTGGTTGTTGGATGTGAGTTCTAACGTGTCTATCCGTGTATTCGGGTCATAGCTAGGTGCCAATGTTGGTTGATAAATGTATCAATGTGTTGAGATTAATGATCTTTATTTGGATGTTTAATATGACTACTTGTGTTGACGATTTAGAGCTTGTTGATCATGACATTTACTTGTATATTGCTCATGCATCTTATCTTGTGGCTCTTGTGGATCCTTGGTATGATTGTGTAATGCCTTGGCTAGATCGTGCTCGGACCCTGCAATGTTGAGGTTTGTTTTTAGAGCTTAACCTCACTAAGCATCTTTGCTTACGCTCTCTTTGTTCAACATTGCAGATCCTTAGTTCGTGGGTGCTTGAGCAAGTGGAGGGCCTCCAAGTGTGGGTTTGGCTTGAGTACATCAAGTATGACTTTTAAATGTTAAACATGTAATAGTTTAAGCAATGGGACATGTGTCTTTTGATGGATGATTGTTGGTTGATTAGGAGCACGTTTAGACTCCATGTTATGTTGCTTTTGTATGGCTTGTGATGCCATGTTTGAGTTGTAATCCATGCCTAAATTGCTTATCTTGAATGTTGGTTAAGTGCCCTTGAGTTGCCTTATGTTGAATGTTGAAGTATGAGTTTTTGGATGTCTAAGTGTCATCTTGATTCAATTGCATGTTCCTTTGATGTATGTACATGTTGGGTGCTTGTATGGCTATATAGTAGTATGTAAATGTTGTATGAATGCTTGTTGGGGTCTAGGAAAGTCCTAAATTGCATCTAGATTCGAGTCTTGATCGTTTTTGCTGAGTTTGGAGGTTTTTGCTGTGCAGGGGTATCGATACGGTTAGTACGGTATCGATATCGCCTTCTTGGTCAGGCTTCGTGTATCGATACACTTGAGAGGTGTATCGATACTATTTTGGTCACTGATGCTACTGTCCAGTTCGGTATCGATACCGGTCTCTAGTGTATCGATACCGTCATCTTAGCTTTGACCGTGGGAAGTCAAACGTTGGGGAGGGTATCGATACACTCCATGGGTGTATCGATACGGCCTCTACGGGTTGACTTTGACCAGTTGACCTAGTCAAGGGGGTATCGATACACCCCTTAAGTGTATCGATACCGTCTGCAGTTAAAGCCTAAATCTAGTGAAGGGGTATCGATACACCCCTTAAGTGTATCGATACCGCCTGTAGTATAAGTATAAAATTGGGCTGTAACATGTTTGTTTGAGTTCGTTCGATTGTTGTGTATATGTTGTTCCGCTGTATGATCACTTAGGGTTTAATACCTATTTAGACAAGATTTTAAAATGAAAAAAATAGGGTTGCTAACCGAGGGGGAGTCCTTAGGGGTTTTCACTCGGTTTTCCCCGTATGGCCCACTCGGACCGGTCATTCAGCCAGACCGGGACGAGGGGGTTACATAGGATTACCCTCGACATCCTCGTTAGGATTGGAAGAAGAACGATGACGCTTAGTGCCCTTTTTCGGTGCCATAATCCTGAAAATTCATCAAAAAAAAAAAGGATTCGAATATGTATGCAATTAACATCCTATTTGATCCAATAAATTCTAATAATTCAAGGTAATTTGTTAAAAAGAATTTTAAAATTAAAGAGATATTCACAAAACAAAAAAGAAAAACAGTTTTAAAAAATATCGAATATAAATTATATTCGAATAAAAAAGATTTAATTTTTTGAAAAATTTTGTAAAAAAAAGTGAAACCCATAACAATTAAACAAGGTTTGTACAAAAATTCAGTTGAAACATCAATTAAAAGTAAACAAAAATTAAAAAAAAATAAAAGAGAAATTTTATACCTTGAATCTTAGAATGGATGAAAGAGGGGATGTGAATGCACAAGATTTGATGCCCAAGGTTTGCCTTGATGTGTAGAGCAAAAACCCTCAAGAAATTTTGAAGATTGATGGTAAAATTTGAAGTATTGAGGGGGTTTATATAGGTTTTACGGCTAGGGTTTTTGGAGAGAAAAAGGGTTTTTTTTTGTTTTAAAGAATTTTAACCTAAACAGCCCTAAATAGTCTCTCCGTCGAGGTCGTATCGATACGCTATACACGCATATCGATACCCATTAACCCTAATTTTATATTCGTCTTTACTACCGTATCAATACGTGGGTCCGTATCGGTACGCTTGGCTTTGACTATTTCCCTTGACTTGTACCGTATCGATACGAGGGGTCGTATCGATACTTGTTCATCTGCAAAAATTCCCAGAAATCAACCCGTATCGATACGACTATGCCGTATCGATACACCATTACCAGTTTTGACAGATTTAAGTGCAAAAATCCAATTTGAAACGTCCCTAAATGCATGTACATGTCATATGAACAAGTTTTAATTGCTAAACTTAGTATATACTCCCCCTAGCAACATGCATAGAAGCAAAAAGAACAAAATTAACACAAGCATGAATCACAAACAATTTCAAGCAAATTTTGACATTTTAGGACCAAAAAAAATGTCAAGAAAGGCTAGTTAAACCTAACTCTCTCCTAAGGGTCCAAAAGCGCTCTTTATCTAAAGGTTTTGTAAATATGTCCGCTAATTGGTTCAAGGTGTCAACAAACTCTATAACAACATCATTTTTCAAAACATGATCTCTAATGAAATGATGTCTAATTTCTATGTGTTTAGTTCTAGAGTGTTGGATGGGATTCTTAGTGAGACAAATGGCACTAGTGTTGTCACATCTAAGGGGTATGGTTTCTATTTTAACACCATAATCTAAGAGTTGTTGCTTCATCCAAATGACTTGAGCACAACAACTCCCTAAGGATATGTACTCTGCTTCGGTGGTAGATAAGGCTACACTATTTTTGTTTCTTAGAGAACCAAGATACGAGCATACTACCTAAGAATTGGCATGTCTCGGAAGTACTTTTCCTATCTATCTTACATCCCCCATAATCCGCATCCGAAAAAGCATGAAGGATAAAGGAAGAATCCTTAGGATACCAAAGGCCTAAGGTAGTTGAGTCTCTAAGGTATCTAAAAATTCTCTTAATGGCAACTAAGTGTGATTCTCTAGGACTAGCTTGAAACCTAGCACACAAGCAAACACTAACCATAATATCCGGTCTACTTGCGGTAAGGTAAAGCAAAGAACCTATCATGGATCTATAAAGCTTAGAATCAACACACTTACCTCCTTCATCTTTGTCAAGCTTTATGGAAGAATTCATAAGAGTGGCTTGAGGTTTTGCATTCTCCAAGCCAAACTTTTTGAGCATATCATTCACGTACTTAGCTTGATTTATGAAGGTGCCATCATTCCTTTGCTTGATTTGGAGTCCCAAAAAGAATGAGAGCTCCCCCATCATGCTCATCTCGAACTCACCTTGCATTAGCTTAGAAAACTCCTTACAATAACACTCATTAGTAGAACCAAAAATAATATCATCAACATAAATTTGAACTACTAAGATGTCATTGTTATATCTTTTTATGAAGAGTGTTGTATCCACCTTTCCTTTTTCAAAACCCTTTTCAATTAAGAAATTTGAGAGTCTCTCATACCAAGCTCTAGGAGCTTGTTTTAAACCATGGAGAGCTTTTGTAAGTTTAAACACATGGTTTGGAAATTTTGAATCCTCAAAACCCGGTGGTTGTTCAACATAGACCTCTTCATTTATAAAACCATTTAAAAAGGCACTTTTCACATCCATTTGAAAAAGCTTGAAATCATGATAACATGCAAATGCAAGTAACATCCTAATAGCTTCAATCCTAGCTACGGGAGCATAAGTCTCATCAAAATCAATTCCCTCTTCTTGTGTATACCCTTGAGCAACAAGCCTAGCCTTGTTTCTCACTATATTACCACTTTCATCTAATTTATTCCTAAAAACCCATTTTGTTCCTATAGTAGATTGATCATTAGGCCTTTCAACCAATGTCCAAACTTTACTCCTCTCAAATTGATTTAATTCCTCTTGCATGGCCAAAATCCAAAAGTCATCTTTTAAAGCTTCTTTAATATTTTTAGGCTCAATGCATGAAATAAATGCAACATGATTCATTAATTTGAGAGAGGATCTAGTAGTTACCTCCTAGCCATTTCTTCTAAAGTTCGATTTTTCCTCTCAACTACCCCATTTTGTTGAGAAGTGCGAGGTGCGGAAAAATTATGGCTAATTCCATTTTCATTTAAAAACTCATCGAAACCTAGATTTTGAAATTCGGTTCCATGATCACTTCTAATGTGAGAAATTTTGAGTTCAAGATCATTTTGAGTTATTTTAGAAAATGTGATGAATTTTTCTAAAGCCTCATCCTTTGTACTTAAGAATAGAACCCAAGTATACCTAGAGTAGTCATCTACAAGCACAAAAGCATACGATTTTCCACCCAAGCTTATTGTTCTAATTGGCCCAAAGAGATCCATATGAATCAATTGTAAACATCTACTAGTAGAGACATCATTTATGGATTTAAAAGAACTTCTATGTTGTTTACCCTTTGAACATGCATCACAAATTTTATCATTTGAAAATTTAAGTTTGGGTAAACCTCTAACTAGATTAAGGGAAATTAATTTCTCTAAGACACTCATGCTAGCATGTCCTAATTTTCTATGCCAAAGCCATGAGTCATGTCCATCATGTGCAACTAAGCATGTATGGGATGAATGGATGTCATCTAAATGCACCATGTAAATATTGCCTATTCTATGTCCTATGAGCATTATTTGATTTGTTTTAATGTTTACAATTTTGCAACCACTTTTATCAAATAAAACATTAAAACCCCTATCACATAATTGACTAATGCTCAACAAATTATGTTTAAGACCGTTGACATACAAAACATTTTCAATGAAAATAGAAGAGTGATTACCAATGGAGCCTATTCCTTCAATGTGGCCTTTGGAGTTGTCACCGAAAGTTACTACTCCTCCACTCTTAGGCTTTAGTTCCACAAATCTACTCTTGTCACCGGTCATGTGTCTTGAGCATCCATTATCAAGGTACCAAGAATTTTTGCTTGAAGCTTTAGCCTTGTAGCAATGCTCCCCCTACAAACAAAGAAATTAGGCCTTGGTTTTTGGTACCCAAATCATTTTGGGTCCATGAGTGTTAGCCTTCAACAATTTGGTTCCCTTAGGAATCCAAGAAGCAATAGCATTCAAATCATTAGAAATAATGAGTTCTTTAGGAACCCAAACACTCCTAACTCTATGACTTCTAGCTTGCTTATAAAAATTTCTTTGTTTAGGTATAAAATGTTTTCTTTTTACATATTGGGATTTAGAATGATTTCCTTTTTCAAAATTATTTTTCCCAATAGCAATAGATGTTTTAAGATTATCCACTTCCTTTGTGTGATAATCTTGAAAATCAGAAAGAAGTTTTTCAAGTTCAATATTTTTAGTTTTAAGATCATTTGAAAGATTAACTAAAAACAAAACCTTCTTTTCCAATTCGGAGTTAGTTTTTGAAAATGTCTCATTTTGAATTTTTAAATCGGAAATTGTTTTCTTGTTTTTCAAAATGGACTCTTTGTATTTTCCTACTAACTCATCATACACATCTCGCAATTCATCATAAGCATCTTGAAGTTCCTCAATAGAAAAATCGAAATTAGATGAGTTAGAGTTTACCTTAGGTTCATCATCGATGGCCATGAGACATAGGTTGGCCACTTCCTCCTCTTCCTCGGAAGACTCATCGTCACTCAAAGTGGCAATTTGTGCTTTGAGCTTGTTCTTCTTCCCAAAGCTTTTCTTTTTCAATTGAGGACACTCGGAACGAATGTGACCCGGGTTCTTGCATTCATAGCAAGTAATTTGGTCCTTCTCCTCTTCCTTGCTTTTACTCTTGAAGTCTCCCTTTCTAATGAATTTTCTTCCACGATTTGACTTCATAAACCGAGTAAAGCGTTTGGCCAACATAGCCATCTCCTCATCTTCATCCTCACTAGAATCGCTTTCTTGTTGTGAAGCTTTTAGTGCGATTCCAACTTTTGTCTTCTTAACTTCCTTCTTTTCCACTATCTTCTTCTCTTTTTCTCTTCCCTTACTCATAATCTCATGTGTAAGTAGAGATCCAACAAGGGCATCTAGCTTGAGAGTCTTCAAATCTCTAGCTTCAATAATTGTCATTCTCTTGCCATCCCATGATTCCGGAAGAAGATACAACAACTTTCTCACTAGCTTGTCTTCGGGAATGATTTCACCGAAACCCTTCAAACCGTTGACAATGACCGAGAACCGATCAAACATCTTGGAGACACTTTCTTCGGGATCCATCTTGAAGTTCTCGTAGCTTAGATTGAGTAGCCCAATCTTTGTCTCCTTGACATCACTAGTTCCCTCGTATGTTGTCTCGAGGGTGTCCCAAACCTCCTTGGCATTTTCGATTGAAGACACCTTGGAGTAGATATCCGGACCAAGTGCACAAAATATTACATGAAGAGCTTTGTCATTCACTTGCATCCTTCTTCTTTCATCATCGGTCATTTCGGCTTTGATCTTTGGGATGAGCCTTTCTCCATCTCTCCTCATGGGAATGTATGGACCTTCTTCAACTACATCCCACACCATATAGTCGGTAGACTTGATGAAGAGCCTCATCCTATTCTTCCAATAAGGATAGTTATCCCCATTGAAGAATGGTGGCTTGGTGGTGGATAGGGACTCATAGTTGGAGGTGGATGTCATTGTTTGACTTTTTGTTGATCAAACTCTCCAAGAATCAACTCAAGAGGGTTGTAATCCTTCCAATGAGTGTAGCTCTAATACCAATTGTTGAGTTGATCGAACACTTGCAAATGACCAAGAGGGGGTGAATTGGCAATTAAAATTTTGTTGAAGAGAAAGATTGAAAATAAAAATGACACAAGGGGTTATAGTGGTTCAAGTTCTCCAAATGAACTCTACATCCACTACCTTAGCTCTCACTAAGGATTTTCAAACAATTCACTAATTGAATTCATCCCCTTTTCTTGGATGAGGAGGAAACCTTACAATTTCGATTAAGCTTTCTACCCAAAGCTTAATCCACTCAAATACAAAGAAGAATTTGGTAAACTCAAATGTTTCCTCTCAAAGGATATTTGTCTACCTAATTACAATTTGAACAACCCCAAACTCACAATACAATTTGACAAATTGAAAGACAAAGAGTTGGGTACAAGAATATGACTTTGAATAGCTCAAGGGTTTGGAATTTTTGCTTTGATGATGCTTGAATGTTCAATAGTTGTTGCTTGGTCAAATGAAGCTTGTTTTTATACCATTGCATTGATTTCTAGCCGTTTGGGTAGTTGGGATCATCAATAGAGCCGTTGTGGACATTTTTCCCGCATTAAATGCAGTTCTGCAGCCTACCGTATCGGTACTCGGGAAGGGCGTATCGATACCTGCATCAAAGTGGAAAGAGTCGTTGTGCCTGAAAACAGGGCGTATCGATACGCATAGAAGGCGTACTGGTACGGTTTTGAGGGGCGTATCGATACGGAGGTCAGTATCGATACGGTCCAAAGTCACTGGAATCCCAAGCTATGTTTGTATAAAAAGTGTATCGATACGCATACCAAGCGTATCGGTACGGTATAACTACCTTTTGAAAATTGGGAAACCAACCAACTGACAAGTAACAGTCAAATAATTAAATGCCCAAATTTTTCAAAGATATGCTTAGCGTATCGATACGGTTACCAGGCGTATCGGTACGTGTTCATAAAAACAATTGCCCAGATGCATATCGTATCGATACGGTTTCAAGGCGTATCGGTACGGTATGTTCAATGAAATTACAGTGACAAATTAGGGTATCGATACGCTGAGGGGTATCGATACTCCTGGGCGTTTTTGCATACTTATGCTTGGAAAACATAGAAAAAGACTTTGAAAGATGTATATGATTTAAGAGCAGGGCTTTAATTATTATTTTGTTTAAAAACACTTGTCAATTGTGAGACTTTTAAAGAGTACTTAAAAATTTATTGTTTTGCAAATTGGTCCTTAAGTTTATGTGTTATATCAAAATCAATTTCGGTTTTACAATATTGTTTTTGAAAATTATTTTTGACAAAGTATGTCCCTCTCAACATTGTCATCTCCAAGGTTTAAACTCGTGTTCTCTCCTTAAGAGTGCAATGTGTCTTACCAATGCACTCAACACTTGTTGATTGTGTTTACTAATTTAATATTTGACATTGCTACAAAAAGTACTTTTGAGAATAAAATGTCAATTTTAGACATGATATTATAAAATAAAAATAAATAATTTAAGTGATGTTCAAATTTGTTAATATTACGATATATGAAATAAATTATAAAAAATATAAAAAAATTATGATAACTCATTAGTAATATTTTGATATATAAATTATAAGTTTTTAAATATTTTAAAATAATTAATATAGATTTTTGGCTTAAAAAAATTAACTCCCAAACTATGAGTTTTTATACTAGTGTAATGTATCTACATTTTAATTTATTATTAATAATTAATATTAATTTATAATACTAAGATGTTTTTATTATTTATTGTTATTTAATATATTTAATTTTAATATTTAATATATTATTTAGTCCAATATTAATATATTAAATAAAAAATATTATAATATTGATTTAATATATTTAGTATATTATTTTAATACATTTATTATTTTTAATATTAAATTAATAATATTTTGATATTAATATATTAAAATAATATATAATTATGCACATATAAATCTTAGTTTAACAATAAATTTGAGTTAATAATTGAGGGTCAAAAATGTAATTCATCAAAACTATTTTACCAGAGCAAAAATTTGAAATATTAACTTCCGAGGATGAGTAGAAAAACATTTCTTTAATTATAATTTTAAATAAATTTTTGTTTGTGGCATTTTTCATTGAGCGGAAAGACACTTTAGTTTCCGTATCTTAAAAGTATTGCCAAACACAGAGAAAAAAATTTGTTCATTTTTTTGTTTTTTAAGAAAATAGAAAAAAGTGAAAAACGTGCTTGGTTGAAAAAATAAAAAATAATTTTTAGAAAATAAAAACAAAACTGAGTGAAAAATTAAAACATAAAAAAGATGTTCTTATTGAAAATGTTTTAAGAAAATGAAAAAATATGAAAATAAGAATTTTTTTAATTTTAACACGGCTTTGATACCTTCTAATGCCATTTTTTATAATTTTAGTTTATTTTATCATATTTTATTTATTTATTATTATACTAATGTTTTTCTAACTATATTTTATTTTAATTATTTAACAATTATTTTTTCATTTTTATTTTGAAAAGATAGATTTCAAACATATTTTCACTATTTTCATTTTTAAAAAGAAATTTACATCCCTATCAACCAATCATGTTTTCTATTTTTTTTTAAAAACTGAAAATAAAAATTATTTTTTAAAAAAGAATATAGAAAACAAAAATAGAAAATGTTTTCTAAAACCAAACAGGCTTTAATCTGTTTAGTTTTTCATTATTCTCATAATCTTTCTATTTATTTTTCTTTCTTATTAAGTACAATCGAAATTTATTTTCTCCGCTTCTCTATTTTCTTCTCATCTATTTTTCAGTCAACTAAACAAAATTTAAAGATCAAAATTATCTTTATGCAAAAAATATAATTGAATAGAGACTTTGAAAAGAAAAAAATATAAGGATGACAACAAGTTGGGTCAAATTTTCAACCACTCGACCTCGACCAAAAATCAAATGTCTAGACTTGACCATGCTCCACACCGAATTTTTTTAGTGTGTCACCCACCCCGAAACCCTCCCCGATTTTTATAATGAAAACTCATTCTTGCCCCGCCTGATCCAGAGCCTTGGAAACAAAAAGTGAAAAAAAAATTTCTTAATTTTAGATTAAATAGACATGTATAGTTTTCTCGTGCCATTCTTTTCATGAACAACAACTCGTAAAGTAAAAATCTTTTGAAATCATCAAAAAAAGTTTAGTATGAAAACAAATTCACATGAACTTTGATGAATAAATATTATAGAACTTTCAAAAACCATGTAAACTAATAAAAAATAACTTGAAAAGCAAAAAAAAAAAAAACAAGACAAAAACTGAAAAAGAAAAGCGAAAAAGAGAGAAGAACAAAGGCAAAGAGGTGAAAGATGGATTTTATATAATAAAAAAAATCATTGGCTTTGAATAACTAATGTTTTGATATAATAATTGAAAAATGTTTTTGGATTTATTTGAATATTTTTGAAAACTTATTTAAAGTCCAAACAACTTGAAAATATGTTTGAAATGGTTTCATAGGTTTTTAACATGTCTAAAACTTTTTTAAAAGGCAAAAATATCATTTTTCACAAGGCCCGTATCGATACACTTTAATCTGTATCGATACCACCATTTCCAGTAAGCAAAGCCTAGATGCAGGGCTAGAGGTATCGAAACCACCTTACTGGTATCGAAACCAACCTGACTTTTTTAGCTCCCAACGGCTAGTTCTGAAAAAGGGCGTACCGATACGGGTATCCGTGTACCGATACGGTAGGCACTAGAACCGTATTTAATGTGGGAAATAAAGACTCCAACGGCTCCAAAATATCCCCAACAGCTAGTAACGGCTCAATTGGGACTATAAATTGAAGTTTGTAACACTTGAAGATGGTTAGAGACAACATCCAAGCAACATGATCAAGAGAATTAGAGTCTAAATCTTTATTTTACTATTCTCTTGTACATAGTCTTTAGAGAGAGTGCTAAATTGTAAATCCTTGTACTCTTGTGAGCTTAAGTTGTGTAAACACCCACCTTGTGAGGTATTAAGTTTACCAAACAAATCCCTTGTAAAATGAGATGTTCTAGTTTAGCCTTGAGAGAAAAACTAGAGTTGGTTCTATCTTAGTCAAGTCCAAAAGATAGGGTTGTAACGGTTTTCTCCTAAACCGGAAAAATGGGACGAATTCATTGTTGAGTGAATTGAGAAATCCTTAGTGGTGTGCTAAGGTAGTGGATGTAGGTGCTTAGTTAATAGCCCGAACCACTCTAAAATCATTGTGTCACTTGTCTACCTTTATTTCGATTTTAGTCAATTCAACCACCAAACATTTACAACCCTTCTTGACAGTTTCAGTGATCGATTCGAGCGTGCTACAAACCCAACGAGCTTCTCATCTCTTCTTCGAATCCATATCTTATATTTTTCAGCAAAAAATATAAAAATGAAATGATAGATTAAGAGGGAGAAAGAAATGTGACGGCAAATAGAAATGGGGCATAAATTTGAAATGGTGGACCCCACTCTCCCAAGCTGTAAAGGAAAATATCGGACAAGGTTTTAACAATAAAGTGTGCTTTAAATTAAAAAAATACGATTATCTTTTTTCCCTTTTCTAGCGAAAACCTTAGGAACCCCACACCAAATTCATTACTCAATCCCCTGTAAGTTTGCTCGATTAACTGTCTCAGAGTGTTGGGTGTCTCTCTCTGAGTTTCATCGTCGGCTTCACAGTGCCAATTGATTGGTTTTGGGGCGTTGAATTGTAAAGAGTAAAAGATTCTTTTATTAATCAATCGAATAATGAAAGTACAAGGCTGATAAAATATATATAGGCATATGATAAGAGTAACTAACTTAACTGACTCATAAAACAAACCCTAATTAATAAAGACTATATTGACCAAGTTGGTGGATGTTTACAAGACCCATCTTGCGTACAATAGAATCAAATGCAGGAGTGTGGAAGGATTTCGTTAAAATGTCTGCTAACTGGCTGGCAGATCGAACATGAAACAATTTGAGGAAGCCTTCTCGAACCTTATCTCTGATAAAATGACAGTCTACCTCTATGTGTTTCGTGCGTTCATGAAACATTTGGTTCGATGCAAGCTGTATAGCGGACTGATTGTCACAATACAGAGAAGCAGAAGAGACTTTAACGTTGAAGGAAGCAAGAAGTGAAGCAAGCCAGATTAATTCACAGGTTGCAGAGGCCATTTCCCTATATTCTGCCTCGCAGGATGAACGGTTGACGGTGTGTTGTTTCTTGGATTTCCAGGAAATGAGGTTGCTTCCAATGTACATACAATAACCACTGACAGATCATCGGGAATCTGGACAAGCGGCATAATCTGAATCGACAAAGCCACTGAGTTGCTTGTCGGATGATGCTAAGAAGAACAAGCCAAGACCAGGTGTAGTTTTGATATAAGAAAGCAAGTGATTTGCTGCTTGAAGATGAGGTTGTCGTGGTGTTGATACAAATTGACTTAAAAGATGGACAGAATATGTGATGCCAGGCCTTGTGTGTGTAAGGTAGAGCAAACGACCAATCAACCGTCGATATTGTTGTGGATCAACCAATAATTCCCCTTCAGTCGAGCTTAATTTGTGTGGAGTAACAAGAGGAGTAGTGACTGGCTTCGAGGCTAAGAGACTCGTATCTTCAAGTAATTGAAGTGCATACTTTCTTTGAGATAGAGAAATGCTAGCTAAATTTCTTGCTATTTCAAAACCAAGAAAATAGCGTAACGAGCCTAGGTCACGTAACTTGAAATGATGTTGTAAGAATTCCTTAACCTGAGCCAATTGAACAAGATCTTTTCCTGCTAAAACTATGTCATCGACATAGACAAGAAGAACGATTAAGCTTTCCCCAGTTCCTTTGGTGAATAGAGAATGATCTGATGGTGATTGTACAAAGCCAAATTGAAGAACCACTTGGGAAAAAGTTAGAAACCACTACCTGGAAGCTTGTTTCAGACCGTAGATAGACTTATTCAGTCGGCAAACAAAATTTGGTTCTGCAGAAGAGGAATATCCCAAAGGCAACTTCATGTAGACTTCTTCAGTGAGAATTCCATTGAGAAAAGCATTATGCACGTCAAGTTGTAACAAATGCCAGTTATTCATGGCAGCAAGAGCAAGAAGAACCTTAAAAGAAGTCATCTTAGCAACTGGAGAAAACGTATCAACATAGTCTATGTCTTCAATTTGGGTGAACCCTTTTACGACCAATCGTGCTTTGTGTCTCTCAATTGTACCATCAGCTTTATATTTAATTCGAAAACCCCACTTGCAGTCGATTGCTTATTTTCCTTCTCGCAATGGGACAATTGTCCAGGTATTATTGGACTTCATGGCTTGGAGCTCTTCTGCCATTGCTTGTCTTCAAGCAGGATGTTTCACAGCTTGATGATAGAATGATGGTTCATAGGTAGAAGTAATGTTGGCTACAAAAGCCTTGTATGAGGAAGACAATCGATCAGTGGAGAGATGACTTTCGATAGGATACTGATAAGTGGAAGGCACAGTGTTGCGGTAATATTGTTGTAGATAAGAGGGCTTGTTAGAGTTGCGTGTAGATCGTCTAGTAACATGAACTTGATCACATGTAGGAGAATTCTCAGTGTCAACAGGTGCTTGAGACAACTCAGCAGGCACATTATATGAAGAAGTACTTGGCACATCACATGGAGTT
Source organism: Hibiscus tridactylites (assembly GCA_958450335.1). Classification (NCBI taxonomy): domain Eukaryota; kingdom Viridiplantae; phylum Streptophyta; class Magnoliopsida; order Malvales; family Malvaceae; genus Hibiscus; species Hibiscus tridactylites. The sequence continues at coordinate 58,603,988 of OY288275.1, forward strand.
AATCCATGAGGCTCATTTGTTACCTAAAACACTAGGTGGCAAACGATTTATGAGGTAAGTAGCAGTTAAGACACAATCACCCCAAAAGCATATTGGAACTTTGGATTGAAAGAAGAGAGCACAAGCAACATCCAATAGGTGTTGGTGTTTCCTTTCTACAACTGCATTTTGTTGAGGCGTCTCAACACAAGAGAACTGATGAGTTATCCCCAACTTTGCAAAGAGATCTGTAAAAGAGAGTTCAGGGGCATTGTCTGACCGAAACGATTTCAATTCATGACCAAATTGTCTATGGACCATAGAAATAAAATCAGGAACAATAGTAAGAACATTAGATTTATGCTTTAACAAATAAGTTCATGTGCACCTTGTATAATCATCAACTAAGGTTATGAAAAAATGTTGATTGTTATAAGTGGGATGCTTAAAAGGTCCCCAAATGTCAGCATGAACCAATTCAAAAGGATAAGAAGCACGTGAAATAGATAAAGGAAAGGGCAGACATTGCTGCTTAGCCATGGGACAAACTTTACAAGGTTCATTGAGTTGTTGCTTAAAATCAGACAAGTGTAAAACATCTCTTAAAGAATGTAACACACGATAGCTAGGATGACCAAGGCGATCATGCCATGAATGAAAATTAAAACTAGTATTATTTACAAAAGCAGAAGAACAAGAAGATTGGAGAAAAAATAACCCTTGATGTAGCTCACCTTTCCCAATCATTTGACAAGGGTCCTGAATCAAACAACAACCATCTTTAAATAAAACACTAACATTAGAATTTTGTAACAAGCAACTAACAGCAATCAAATTAAAGCTAAATTGAGGAACAAAAAGAACATCATGAAGAACAAGAGTTGGAGAAATCCTAATATCACCAGAAAACTGAACAAGAACAATTGTCTTGTTTAGAAGCATAATTGTTCCACCAGAAATAGGATTGAAGGATTCAAAAAGTTCACGAGATCGACAAACGTGCCTAGAGGCACCTGAGTCAATAATCCAACAGTTTATATCAGAAGTAGAAAAGTTGTTAACATAAAATAAAGACATACCTTGCATGGAAAGATTGGAAGTCAAATTAGCAGAAGAAGAAGCATGAGCAAAACTGTCAAAATGTGACGCAACATGTAATTGACTGATGAGCATGGCTATTAGCTGCTGACATTGATTAGCACTTAAAGAATCAGTGGAAGCCTGATCTTGAGAATAAACATCCACAGAAGCATTTGCTCGAGCAAAACTTGTAGAATTCTGTTTTGGGCGAGAAACATACCCAGGTGGAAAACCATGAAGCTTATAACACATGTCCTTAACATGACCTAACAACCCACAATGACTGCACTGTGGTCGACTTTTACGTTGTTTACTAAAAGATTTAACATGCTGATTATTCATAGACTTAACGGCACAGATAGTGTCAGTAATAGGATTAGCCAATTTAATGACACGCTGACTTTCTTCTTGAGTAACTAAAGCAAAAACCTTATTAATGGTGGGCATGGGATCTAGAAGCAAAATTTGACCCCTGACATGCGCATACGATTCATTAAGGCCCATAAGAAACTATAAAACTTGTTCTTTTTGCTGCTCTTCAACCATTTTGCGAACATCGTCACAATCCCAAAGTGAGCAAGTACAAACATGCTTAACAGACATCAATTCATCCCGCAAAATCTTCAATTGTGTATAGTAGGTACTTACAGAGGATTGTCCTTGAACAAGTTCACTAAGTTTCTTGCGCAAAGAAAACAATCTTGGACCATTATTCTGCTAGAAACGATCTTGAAGATCCTTCCAAATATCAGCAGCAGACGAGTGATATATCAGACTAGCAAAAATTTCTTTGGAAACTAAGTTGAGCAACCAAAAACTAACAAGATTATTCGCCCTTGTCCAAGCTCCAAAATTTTGATGAGTCGACGCTGGAGAAGAAATCGAACCATCCACAAAGCCCACCTTGTTCTTGGCTGACAAAGCCATAAGCATAGACCGCCTCCAAATATTGTAGTTATCATTACAAAGAAGCTGTGTAACGAGAGTAATCCCAGGGCTATCAGATTGATGTAAGTAATAGGGATTAACACCATTATTAAACTGATCATTAAGACCAACTTCCCCCATATTGAACAAAAAGAAAAAGATTAGGAGAAAAACATAAAAAGATCGAAGAAAGAAAATTGAAAAATGATCGACTAAGAGAAGGAAATGAATCTTGACGGAGTTAAAGAGGAAACAAAACTTGAAGAGAATTCATCTGATACCATGTAAAGAATAAAATATTCTTTTATTAATCAATCAAATAATGAAAGTACAAGGCTGATAAAATATATATAGGCATATGATAAGAGTAACTAACTTAACTGACTCATAAAACAAACCCTAATTAATAAAGACTCTATTGACCTCAACATGAAATATGAATTCTCGTATCGATTTATGGGAATCTTTTAATGTTTTGTAGGTTCATTGTTCTTATGGCTGGTTTGTGGTTTCTTTCTCTTGAGCGATGCCGATTTCTTCTGCCATCTTAGGTTTCAAGATGGAGCTGTCTTATGCTAAGTTGTTCTGTCATATTTCTGCCAAGAAAGAAATGAGAACTTTTAGAGTGGGTCTTTTTTATTCCCTTGGTCTCTATTAGAAAATGGAATGTGAAGAATTCAAAGTCCGATCGTGTATCTGTTTAGGTCAGCGAAAGCTTCATCTTCTTCAGGTAAAGAGGCTCGAGGGGATTCTTTACCTTAGTGGGTCTTCTTCGCCTCTCTACCATAAGAACATCGACAATGTTAGAATTTTGGAAGGTGATATGGGGAAGGCTCGTTTTCTTGCCATTAGAATTGTGACACTTACCAGGAAAGGCAAGTCAATGACAAAAGGGTTGACTGGTCTTTGTCTATTGCTTTTTGTTCCCATGGTTCGACTTCACCTATTGTTTCAGTTGCATATTTAAGCACGGAAGCCATCACCTTTGGCGAGAAAAAGAACAATGTCGGTAGCTTGGAGGTGGTTAGTTCAGTCTCGAGGACAAAAGGGTCATTGTCCTCATATTCAAGACATATGGTGGTGTTAGAAAGCTCTATCAAGAATGGTATAAGATAGTAAAGGACAATGTTGATATCTCTGGTGAGGACAAGCTAAATATCGAGGGAAACCCGGATTCCAATTTTCCTGGGATTGTCTTGGAACAAATTAATGTTTGTTTTGAGGTTTCCTCTTTTGAGATTCTTAAGTCGAATGAACTGGTAAAGGGAAGTCAACCTAGGACTTCACAAAAGTAGAAAGTCCCAATCAACGACCTTAACCAGGGAGAAATGTTAGGAAAGTTGTAGGATATCAACGTCTGTAACTTTATTCCCATGCAACCTTATTATTTAAATGGTGTTGCTACCTCATCGAGCTTTGGTGATGGAGTAGCCGAACCCCTGACAACTATGAAAATAGTTGTTAACAAAAAAAAGGAAGATTAAATTTTGCAGTGAAGAGTCGTTCTCTAGGTCAAAAAAGAGATCTACTTGAATTTTTTAAAAAGAGTTATTCAAATTGGTTCGGAAAATTGGGGGTCTCGGTTTTGGAGCCATTGCTAGTGAATCTGCTCTTAGAATGGCTTTCTTTCCTACCTCTTTAACCAATTCTTCTACTATTATATTTTCTCTAGAGAAATCTAAACACGATTTTTCTACTAGAGGAAGAAGATTGAGCTAGATTAAGAAGGAAGCAAGAAAGAAGCACTATTTTGAGATTGCTAGGGTGGCCTTTGAAGACACTAGAGTTTTTGAACTAGGATTAGATTTTTTGGTCTCAACATAGCATGCATCCCAAGTCTCGTGGTTAGCTATGACTGGGACATTGAGATTGAGAAACAACTTGAGGTTTTAATGGTTGAAAGTTCGATCCCGTTTGCGGATGATTCGGCAGGTGATCATCTGCAATACAAATGATCTATGGTGTCCTTGCCATCTTTGCTTGTAGGAAGGTTCAAATGATGGCTTTTGTTTCTCTTACTTTCCTTTGGATCATCCATCATGACACACTTGTGGTTCTGCTGATGATCCTGAGTTTTTCCTTTGTTTTCTTGGCGGCTGCTGTTGCTCTTTTCGGGCTTTCTTTTAGGTTTGCGCTTCTTGTTCATGAAAGGATCCAATAATTTCCTCACAGTCTGGATTTTTCAGCATCTCTGATGAACAGAACTTTCTCTTGATCAAGGAAGAAAGTCTGCCTCCAAATGGAGCTCTCGGTGTCATCTGTTTAATGTTAGAAATAGGTGGAAGAATTGTAAGACTTTTAGAGATGAAGAGAAGTAAGAATGTTATTACAAGAATACAAAATTGGAATGATTTGTTCCATCACTAACAATCCTTTATATAGACTTTTTAGTGGCTATTCAAAAAATTACATCTCTTCATTTTGCACCATTTCATCATGCAAAGGTTACATTTATTCATGATGAATGGTTGCATCCATTCATTAACATATGTTCATGAATAGTTGTACCTATTCATGAAAAGTTTAAATTATATATTTTTTCAACACTCCCTCTTAATTTTAACTTTTCTTGATCACACCAAGGCTTTCACGCATTCTTTGAAAATTATCGAACTTGAGAGGTTTTGTGAAAATGTCTGCAACTTGATCTTGAGTCTTTATAAACTTGAGCTCCACTTCCTTCTTGGCAATATGATCTCTAATAAAATGATATCGGGTGTCAATATGTTTACTTCGATTATGAAACACCGGATTCTTGGCAAGCGCTTGTGCAGACTTATTATCGATGCAAATTTTAGTAGGCTCTTCTTGTGGCAAGTGAAGTTCTTTAACTAATCTTTTAAGCCAAATAGCATGACACGTACAAGAAGTTGCTGCTACATATTCTGCCTCACATGTGGAAAGAGTCATAATGGGTTGCTTTTTTGAACTCCAAGAGATGCAACAATCTCCCAAGAAAAACACAAATCCAGAGGTGCTTTTTCTATCATCTATGTCGCCGGAAATATCACTATCACAAAATCCCATGAGTTGAAAGTCATGAGAAGAGGAGTAGAATAGCCCAAAGTCAATAGTACCCTTTAAGTAACGAAGAATTCTTTTAGTAGCCTTCATGTGAGTTGATGTAGGAGCTTCCATGTAGCGACTTACTACACCAACTGCAATCTGCAAATAGGATATCGGGTCTTGTACAAGTCAAGTATCTCAAACTCCCTACAAGACTTTTGAAGAGTGTTGAATCTTCCTTTATTCCATCATTGAACTTTGACAACTTTACTCCGCATTCCATTGGAGTATTAACATGATTGCAATCGAGCATTTTGAATTTCTTCAACACTTCTTTTGCATAGCCCTTTTGTGAGATGAATATTCCATCCTTAGATTGTTCCACTTCTAGGCTCAAATAATAACACATTAGACCCACGTCAGTCATCTCGAATACAAGTGGCATATCCTTCTTGAATTCTTCAATTAGGTTGTGATTGTTGCTTGTAAAAATCAAATCATCCACGTACAGACAAACTATCAAGATATCTCCACCACCTTTCACTTTAATATAAAGTGCATGTTCATGTAGGCAACGATCAAAACCTTTATCTTGAAAATACTTGTCGATGCGGATGTACCATGCACGATGCGCTTGCTTCAGTCCATATAATGCCTTTTCAACCTTAGACATTTATCTTCTTGCCCTTTGACTTTGTATCCAATGGGTTGTTCAACGTAAACTTCCTCTTCTAAGAAACCATTAAGAAATGCTGATTTCACATCAAGTTGATGGATTTTCCACTTCTTTTGAGCCCGCTAGAGAAATAATCAATCGAATAGTTTCAATTCGAGCAACTGGTGCAAAGACTTCATCATAATCGATCACATGCTTCTACTTATAGCCTTTAACAACAAGTCTTTCTTTGTATCTCACCACTTCTCCTCTTGCATTCTTCTTTTTCTTGAAAATCCACTTGACCCCAATAGCTTCATGTCCTTTTGGAAGTTCTGATAGCTCCCAAGTGTTGTTCTTCTCAATTGATTTTATTTCTTCATCCATGGCTAGTCTCCAACTCTCATCTTTCACTACATCACCGAAGTTAAGTGGCTCGTTGTCTACAAATAGACAAAACAAGTTATTGATAGCTTCAATGGAGCAGTATAAATCTTTGACACTTCTGAATTTATATGGCGTTTCACTTGAGCTTTCTCCAGAGCTAGAGCTTTCTTCAAAACTTTCATAGACCGGAGCAGGTGAAGGGGGAGGAGTCATGTCTTGTTGAGGAGTCATGTCTGGCAGATGGTTCATTACTTGTGTTGGAGTCACATCTTGTTCTTCCACAAAGTATGGAAAGAAATCATAAGATTGTTCTTCTTGTGCTTCCCAATTCCAACTTGCTTGTTCATCGAGCTCAACATCACGACTTATGATAATCCTTCCATTGCTTGGATTGTACAACTTGTAGCCTTTAGAGTTTGAATCATAGCCAATGAAAACATATTTAGAACTCCGGTCATCAAGCTTTAATCTACCTTGGTCAGGTACATGTGTATAGGAAATGCTTCTAAACACCCGAATATGTCTTACACTTGGCTTTCTTCCGCTCCAAGCTTCTTGAGGAGTTACATTATCCACATTCTTTGTTGGTGAGAGATTGGATAGATAAACTGCACATGAAACAGCTTCGGCCCAAAATTCCCTGGGCATATTCTTTGCCTTCAACATACTTCTTGCCAGTTCAAAATGGTCCTATTTTTCGTTCTGCAACGCCATTTTGTTGTGGGGATCTGGGCACTATCAAAGGACGACAAATTCCATTTGCTTCACAAAAAGCATTGAATTCATTAGAAGTAAATTCGCCTCCTCTGTCGGATCTTAGAGATTTTATCTTGTAGCCACTTTCTTTTTCAATGAGTGCTTTAAAATCTTTAAAAGCAACGAATGCTTCAGATTTTTGCTTCAAGAAGTACACCTAAGTCTTCCTACTGTAATCATCAATAAAAAGTAAGAAGTATCTGCTTTTACCAAATGATAACGGCTTGATGGGTCCACATATATCAATATGAATAAGTTGAAGGGGCTCGATCGCTCTTGATGTTGCTTCTTTTGGAAAACTTGACCTTGCATGCTTGCCTAGAAGACACGATTCACACAATTGGTTAGGGTGACTAATGGTTGGAATTCCATTTACCATCTCTTTTTCTCCAAGCATTTCGAGGGCTCCCAAATTCAAGTGACCAAATCTCATGTGCCAACACCAAGCTTCATTTTCCACGCTAGCCTTCAAGCACTTTGCACCAATTGTCTTGAGATTTAACATAAACATTCTATTCTTCGACATTGATACTTTAGCCACCAAGTTTCCACATTGATCTCTTAGCCAAAGACAACAATCTTTCATATTAATTTCATAACCCTTTTCAAGGAGTTGTCCCAAACTCAAAATATTACTTCTTAGCTTAGGCACATAATAAACCTCAGTAATAAGGCTATGGCTCCCATCCTTTAGAGAAATTAAGATTGTACCTTTCCCTTGAATTTGGACTTTCGAGGAGTCTCCAAATGAAACATTGCCTTTAACTTTCTCATCAAGTTCCACAAATGCCTCTTTATCTCCACACATGTGATTGCTTGCTCCATTGTCAAGGTACCATGTGCTTGCATCATTCTTCTCCTCATTCTTCAGTGCTAGAAACAAGGTTGGCTCTTCAATATCTTGTTGATCTTCAATGAGATTGACTCTCTCCTCATTTCTACTTTCATTTTGGCATTCCCAAGAAAAATGACCAAATTTTTGACAATTATAACATTCAATATTGGACTTGTCATGCTTCTTTTCATTCGGTCTTTGATAATTAAATCTTCCTCTTCCTCTTGATCTTCCTCGGTTTCTTGATGATGTACGATCTTCACGATCACTTCTTCCACATCCTCGTTGGCCATAACCTCGACCTCGTCCACGTCCTCATCTTTTTTGATTCTTTTCTTCTAGATTATTTTTTAAAAATACCTTGGCTTTGAGGGCTTGTTCAATGGACTCTTCTTGTCTTCTATTTAATTTATCTTCTTGAGCTTGCAAATCACCCATAACATTTTCAATAGTCATAGAGTCTAAATCTTTTGACTCAATGACACAAACCACATAATCAAACTTTGGAGTCAAAGAACGAAGGATCTTTTCAATCACACGAACATCTTCTATGGTTTCTCTATATCTCTTCATTTGATTAACAATAGTCATCACCCTTGAGTAATAATTCGAAATGGACTCGGATTCCTTCATCCGCAAGGTTTCAAACTCACCTCGTAATACTTGGAGTCGAACCTTCTTCACATTGTCAACTCCTTGGAGAGAATTTTGCAAAATCTCCCATGCTTCCTTTGCGGTGTTGGCATTTACCACTTTTGCAAACATCGAATCATCCAAACATTGGTGAATGAAGGTGAGAGCATGTTGATCTTTCATCCTTGTTTTCGTCAAAGCCTCCTTTTCTTTTCGTGACAACGACACTTCGTTTTGAGGAGACTCATAACTCTTGTGAGTGATCTCCCAAGCATCTTGTGCCCCAAGTAAAGCCTTCATACAGAGACACCAATTTTCATAGTTGTCTTTTGTAAGACGAGGAGATTGAAATGGAAACATACCATTGATGGCCATATTCTTCTTTTTTTTTTAACTATCGAATCAAGCTCTTGATACCACTTTGTTAGAAATAGGTGGAAGAAATTGTAAGACTTTTAGAGAGGAAGAGAAGTAAGAATGTTATTACAAGAATACAAAATTGGAATGATTTGTTCCATCACTAACAATCCTTTATATAGGCTTGTTAGTGGCTATTCAAAATTACACCTTTTCATTTTGCACCCTTTCATCATGCAAAGGTTACATCTATTCATGATGAATGGTTGCATCCATTCATTAACATATGTTCATGAATAGTTGTACCTATTCATGAAAAGTTTAAATTATATATTTTTTCAACATTTAAGTCCTTGACTGGTTTATGTGCTTGAGGTTTATGCTTTTCTATGGTTTTATTGTTGTTCTTTGTTTTCTGTTATTTATTTTTCTTTTGTGTTGGGTGCTTTCGTTGGACCCATGTGATTTTTATTTTGGTTGGTGTTTTATCGTTGCCTGAGTGACTGGTTTGAAGGGATCTCTTTGTATGTATTTTATGACTTATACTCGTTCCTTTCGATTGAATGAAGCTGCTTTTTCTTTATAAGAAAAAAAGAAATGAAGGGATGAAGGAACCCTACTATATATATTCAGGTCGGGTCGAGTAATTTTAACTCTAAATTCAAGCCCACCTTCTCTGACTATATTTTTCTTAACCTGCCCCGAACCTAAACTTTAAAAGAAAATCCACTCCTATTGTGCCAGATCGGGTCCGGACCCGTCGAGTCCAAGTCAAATTACCATCTCTAAAAATATAAGGTAACACTCAGCTTTTTTTTTTACTTTTATTTTCATCATCAAAGTTTAAAAGTTTTCAATTAGTCATATAATTTCAATGGACCAAAACAAAACAAGAGCGGCTCATAAGTTGAGTGATTAAAATAAAAAAAGTTTAAGCTTAAATGATCAAATTAAGAGAGAAGAAGAATAAGTGGTGAACATTGCAATTTAACCTAACGTTTTCAATCATAACAGGGAAACGAAAGAATATCATAATAGCGTCAAAAAGGGCAACTGCACGATGACAAAGCCTTTCCACTTTTCTCTCATTGTTCAGAGATGAGAGAACACTGTGAAAATAAATGAATAAATAAATCCCGGATTTCTCTCTTTTCTAAATTCTCTCTTAAATACTTGTAAACATCAACAATAAAAGAATAGTATTACATTTACAGCAGCCTTTCAATTTAGTTCTTAGCTGTACCGTAGCTTCATACGAACACCGTGTACCAATCTGTATCTCTTTCTCGTATGATTCTTTGTATTTAAGTTTTTTTTTTCTCTTTTGTTTACATAATATTCTTGGCGTTGGATCGGAATTGATTCATTTAAAAACCTCTGAACGGAAGTTTGAGACAATTTTTTGCTCTTTTTCTTTGATTCCAGGTGAGCCCGTTGTTTTTTTCTCTTCTTTTTCTCGGTGCTAACTTTTCTAGGGTTCCAAACACGTCCCTATTTAAACTATTTGTGCTGTTTTGGGGGTTTTAAGTTGCTTTGATTGTTCAGATCCGCGGTCTTTGGTTAGTTGAATTCCTGTATGTTGTAGTTTTTTATTTATTTGTTTGATTAGCAGGAGAAAGTATGGCTTGGGGAAAGCAGGAGGTTTGTAGTTTTGATTGTTGAAAATTTTGAGGAATTTGATTGTTGAATTTTGCTTAAGCAGTGTAGTGAAGTTAAGGTTTAATCGCTTTTTTATGGAAATGTTAGTAGTGTAGAAGAAGCAAATGTGGAGTTAATTTGATTAGGATTTTGAAATTAATTAATATTTTTGTGTCTTTCTGGAGATTAATAATAATTTGGAGGAATTCGTGTCGACTGACTAATTTTCTTTTAACTATTTGATCATATTTTAAAAAGGAATTTCAGTTTTGGTCTTTCCTACTTTGATATAGGAAGGTTGTCATGGCGAGTCGAGTGAAGGAAGACGAGAAAAATGAGCGGATAATTCGGGGACTTCTCAAACAACAGGAGAATCGAAGATGTATTAACTGTAACAGCTTGGTATGAATTTTATTCTTCTTATTGTTTCCCCTGTTTATGTTTTCATCCCATGATTGTAGTTATAGAAACGGAATGGGACATTTGGTAATCATACTGCCATGTCCAGTGTTAGATTGATGGAATACAACTGTGAATTGTTCCTCAAGCATATTTGGTTCTTCTTAGGCTGGTAGTTATGATTAGTGAGATAAGTTGTATAATATGAATATGGATATGAATATGACTATTTTAGCAATTAGAAAGTCTGATAAATGTTATGATGATTGCTTGAATCTTCATTCTTAAACGTTTTGGGGAGTGTTTGTTCCATAAAATATTTGTTTGGATACCCTTTCTTATGAAATTTCATTATTGGAATATGATTTTTGCAGCATTTTCCATTAAATTGAGTGTGGTATCCTATAATTTGTAAAATGTGGAGTGCATATACTTTCTCTATCACAGTGTTGCTATTTGCTAACTTGTCACCTGAGCAGGGGCCTCAATATGTTTGCACAAACTTCTGGACATTTGTTTGCACAACCTGTAGTGGAATACAGTAAGTATTAGGTGTATTCACATTTTGGCTATTGATTGGCTTATATTTGAGACTTTAATGTCTTTCTAATTAGTCCGTAGGTTTACTAAAACTGGCTCCTGGTTTTAATTGTTTCCAGCCGGGAATTCACACACAGAGTTAAATCGGTATCAATGGCTAAATTTACTTCTCAAGAAGTTTCCACTCTTCAAGAAGGCGGAAACCAGGTAGAGATAAAACCCTCTCCCTTCTGATGATGAAAGGGGGGGGGGGGGGGGAGAAAAGATTTGTTTCATACATGTGTCATTTTCCTCTCATTCTGATGTTCCAGTTTCTCATTTTTTCCCATTCCTTTCACTTCCGTGCAGCGTGCAAAAGAGATATATTTTAAAGAATGGGATCCTCAGCATAATTCTGCTCCTAACAGCAGGTTTTCACACAAATATCCAATCTTTATTTTGTACCTTTATTAGCTTCTATGTTTCTGAGTCAAAATTTTGTTGCCAGCAATGTGGAGAGGCTTCGGGACTTCATTAAGCATGTCTATGTGGATAGAAGATACAGTGGTGAGAGAAACTATGACAAGCCTCCACGAGGAAAGATGGTAAGATTTACTTCCCCATACCTAAGTTCCATTGAATGTCAATCAGTTGTAAAGTTCTGAGATACGATATGACAAATGGTGACATTATAGGTTATGTTCCTGCTTCTTTAAGAGGGAGTTTTAGATATCTTGATATTATTGAATCTGAAACTGAAGAGTGCTGTGTAAGGATTTTCTGAATTGTGCATTATGCAGGGTGACAAGGAAGACTTCTATGAGAATAGGACAGTTGGATATCAGGGAGGGTCCAGAAGTCCACCAAATGAAGTTACCTATGATCGCTGTTACAGTGACAGGCCCAGTCCAGCTGGAAGAAATGATGATAGAAATTCTAGATATGGTTATGATGAAAGGCGAAGTCCTGGATATGATCAAGAAAGTCGACAATATGGTGATTACAGAAGAAGTCCTGCTCACCCTGAGGTTGTCAATGACTGGCGCCGGGAAGATAGATTTAGTAATGGGAGAAAAACTGAAGATCATCTAGTTTCTGATGGAGATTCAAAGATAGAAGGGAGGTCACCTGAGCGTCCTAAAGAGTCGTCCAGTCCCCCAATGGTTCGTCCTGTAAGAGAAATTTTGGGCGAGAATGTGATTCCTCTTCGTGTAATTGAACCTCCAAAAGCAAATGGCGGCAAAGCTGTTGATGGCCCTCAGACACAGGTAGTTTCTGCTATGTGCTAGGAAACAATGGTTTAATGTTCTGCTCTTGTTGTGGCTTAATTTGCATGTTCACAAATCTTTTCTTTGTTTATTTTTACTGATCTTTTCCAGCAAAATGATGGGCTTTTTCTCTTCTCTCACATAAAAGTAATTTATTTGTCTTAGCATTATGCCCTTCTGAAATTATTGAAAAAACCTGTAGTGTTGGTAGTTGGTACGATGTTTTTACCACAATTAACCACTTGGCAAAGTTCTCATTCCTTTTAAATTTACGTTTTCTTTCCTTTCTGTAATTTATTCGGTGCATTTATCCTACTTTTTGTCAGACTTCATAACTTCAATTCTGTCTGGAATCCATCTATACTTTCCTATTTTTATTAGTTGACAACCTTTTATTGGAACCACTTGGTAGTTTGTGCTGGACATGACTCTATGTTAGCTGATAGTGATTGATATTCTGTGCCACTAATGATGATAAATTACAATCAATTGATTATTATACCATGGTACTTTTTGCTCCAACACCTGCAATGTTTAGCATTATAATTTATACCTTGAAGTTACATAAACTTTATTCCAAAAGATAAAATCATAGTAGGTTTGGTTTTGCATAATAAGTTCATCGCAGTTGTTTTGTGGTTGATTGTTTCACATCTTTAGGTCTCTCTGTTCCTCACTCGTGCATGAATTCATGTACAGTAGAATATAAGTATAACATGTGTGTCAATTGTCAGCAAATAAATGAACCTTTTTTTCTGTTCAAAACTCCTGAATCTAGAACTTCATAGTCATTTATTAACGTTCCTTGCTTTTTTCTTTTTTGCATGTAGAAACTAGATTGTTTTCTTGTCTTTATTTTTTTTTCTCATTTTTATGCGGATAAAGTAAAAGAAAATGGACTTACTGTAGGATTTCTTCTAGCAGAGAACTGCATCTTCTAGCAGCTTAGGATCTTCCGGTGGAAATCCAGTAGTAGCCAAGTTGGAGACAACTGGTAGCCTAATTGATTTTGATGCTGATCCTGAACCTCCAGTAGCTCCCACGGTTACTCAGACACAACGAGCTACGGCCACGCAAACAATTGTGCAGCCACCGGCTTCTACCAATGACAACAACTGGGCCTCTTTTGATTTTCCTCCTCAAACAAATGTTTCTCAGGCTCCTAATGTGAACACCCTGGACTCTGTTCTTTCTCAGTTGTCGGTTCCGGCATCTTTACCTGGTAATCTATCTGGAGTATCTAGCACTGTCACTGGTCAGGTACCTGCTCCTGTGGCCAATGTGAATTTAGCACCTTCAAATGTTGCATTCACAGGGAAGATACAAACATTACCCTTTGGTGCTGGTGCTCCTGCATCTGCACCAGTTAGCAATTTCTCAACCTTGCCTCCTACTGATGCTCTGACAGCCACTCCTGGATTAACGCCTACAATGCCTGTCAGCAGTGTTGGTTTCCAGCTCGGTGTTAACAATGCTGGACAATGGTCTAATATGCAGCACCAACAGACTCATTTTTTCTCTTCAGCTGGTAATCAGTCTAATAGCCAACAATTTATGCCAATGGTTGATGGACCTTCAACCAATCAGGTGCTTATTTTCTAGTGTTCTTTTATTTGTAGTATTTTATGGGTAATCGACTATTCATTCACCTAATTAGATATCTCATTTTTGGCAGCCATGGAATTTTGCTCCTTCCCTGCATATGCAGGTGCCTTCAAGTGCATCGCTTGCACAAAATCCTCAAGCTATCTCAAAACCTTTCCAGGATGTCATGTCTGCTGTTGCATCACAGCATCCCCCTACAGAAACAAAAGCAAGTGGAAGGCAAGAACTACCTGCGGTAATTTCATTTTAGACCATGGACATTGTACATTGTGTAGTTTTCTGTTGTGAGATTATTGTGTTAGCCTCTTGTTCTTTGCAGGATCTATTTACAGCAACCTATCCTACATATCCTGCAGCTGCACCAGGATGGCAAACTGGTCCACCACGTGGCATGGGGTTTGCCATGCAATATAATACTGCAGTGGTACTGTTACATTTCTAGAAGAAAAAAAATAGGTTCACAAGTTCATTCTTACTAAATTGCATGTCTCGTTATTTGATGAATCACTTGTAATTCTCCATGCATTTTGTTGTTACAGCCAACACCTGCTTTTCCACAGTCATCAAGGTCGATAAACCCCTTTGATCTTGGCGGTGAAGCACCTCAGCCCCAAACTCAAAGAGTACGTTATTCACTTCTTTTAAAACAATTTCATTGCTTCTACCAGACTGACTTGGTCCCGCTGGGGTTAATGACTGATATGAAAGTTTTTAATGCTGGCATGCTTTTTTTGTGCCTTTGCATAGAAATCAAGTCTTTTTGTAAAGTTTCAGTAATAGAGAGAGAACAAGGTTATTGTTTAATTTTATTGATGCTATTTTGTCTTTCTTTTGCTGAACCCTTGAGTAGACTTGGGTGTTTATTTTCTCTGTAGATCATAGCTGTCTAAACTGAGTTTTCTGGTAGATGACCTTGAAATTGCGTGATCAATTCATTGAATAGCTACACTTACTATCCTACTAACGCCTTTTGAAATTCCAATCATTTGTCCTTGAACCTATCACAGTTGCACATTTTTATCTTTTATTTTTTGCGATCTTCTTTATATCATGTTGCTTGTGGTGCAGTCCTTTTCAATGGCTTCCTTACAAGGTGCCTTACCAAATGTGTCTCCCCCTTCCGGCCTACTGCGCACTTCTAGCCTTGGTACTCCATCATCAGCATGGACGCCGCCTCAATCTTTACCTTACACATCAGGGATGCCATCGCAGTCACCGTCTTATCCGTCAGCATTGCCACCAAGTAACCATTTTAATTCCCCCATCTATTTCTTTTTCACTTTATTTGTTTCTTTAAATGTGCTGAATTCTAAAGAACTATACAGGGCCATACTTAGGAGCTCAATTACCTGGTAACTTGCCACCGTTCAGGTAAATCATTTCTCATTTCTTTTAGGATTAATCTTTTTAGTTTGGGATACAAAGGTCTCAGCTGCGGAATAAAATAAGGGTTATAGATGGTGGGATTTATATTCTAGAGTCTAGACTAGCTAGATGCAACCTCTCAAGAATGGTTATATGGACCGAGTTGAACTTTGGGCTTTGTAGGATTAGCTGTTTACCTTTTGGTTCTTTGCAGCCATCAGCTCGGAGGTATTGGCAGTGAGGCATCGTATGGTTTTACAAATACTGATCAACATGTGGCTGGTAGATTCTCAGCACCTGCTACCCCACAACCTTTCTCTTCTGTTGGTGGGGGTAACCCATTTGGCTGAATAAGAACAAAACATCCCGGACCTCATTTCCGGTTAAGTATATTTGTTGCTACTGTCAGATCGATGGTTGGAAAGTTTTAGATTTAGTTTTAGTTTTAGTTCGAAGCATTGGAGCCCTATGATAGATTCTCTGTCGTTGTTTTTCCAGGTTTAAGAATCTGGTATCAACAATGGGCGTATAGATAATTAGTCTGATGCTTTAACACGGGGAGAAAATAGCAAGCTAGCTTAGCTGCAAGGGTGCAGCAGATACGGGATTAAACCCAACGAGTCGTGTATGCTGTGTGCGTCTTATTTGCTTAAGTCGTGCTGTACATTTATATAGATTTTGGCACATCAATAATGTGTTATATAGAATTTGATCATGTTCATGTCGTGTTTTAATTATTTTTGTCTTGTTCATATGATACAAATTGTATTATTTTTGCAGTGTTTAAGATTTTAATGACCTTCGCAGCTTGTAACTTTGTTGTGTGATATTATTGAACATTGAGATTATTATTTGAAGACTTTGCAGTTGTTGTACCATTAGTCTTAGCATCATCCATGCAATTTTAAATTATTAATATGATTCAAATTCTATTACATATATATATTTTAATTTTCGGAATACATGTATAATAACACATCTTCAAATTATAAAAATAATACATTCATTGAAGAATTTTCTTTAATGGATGGGGTGATAAGTCTCTCAAATAAGATTTAAAAATCAATTTAAAATTATGAGGGAAGTAAAATAGATTAAAAGTCTCGAGTTCATAAAAATATTACAATATTTTTATCAAGAATAAGTAAAATTTTACAACGTGGGACGAACAGCACTAACGCTGAACACTATTAAATTAAATAATAAAAAATAAAAATTTTAAGGACTCAACATACAATTAATAGTTTTTTATTTTAAAAAAACCAATTAAATTACTTTTCTATATATTAAATGGTACCCAAAGTAATTTCGTATTTCTATATATACAACGTGGGACGAACAGCACTAACGCTGAACACTACATATTTAGTATCTCACCTATTTTCGTATTTCTATTTTGGTACCCAAAGTAATTTTTTAACAAAATGGTACTTAACGTTACGTATTGTTTCTATTTTGGTATCTGACTATTAAGGGTAAACTACATAAATGACCACCATACTATTGGTAAAGTCGCGATTTGACCACCTTACTTTTTTTCGAAGCAATTAAACCACCAAATTATTTAATTGGTTGCAATGTGACCACCATCCGTTTAAAACTAACGGAAGGAGTGACATGGCAGTTAATAAAATTGATATAATTACACATTTGGTCCACGTTATTTGTACATTTTATCAATTTGATCATAATTTTAATAAATAAAATTGATATATTTTTAATTTAATAATTTTTATTTTGCTCCTCCAATAATATGGTGACCCGGGTTTACTGGGTTGATAGTAAGCACGCGTACCACTAGGCTAAAGCTATCCTTGTGATGAATTGTACAAAATCTAATATATATCTTAGTTTGTTACTCATGCCAAGAAAAAAAAATGAAACATATTACCTCTAGCAGGATTCAAACCCGAGTTTCTTGGGTTAAAAGTGAGCATGCCTACCACTAAACCAATGTTATTCTTATGATACAATGTACAAAATTTATTATATAACTTAATTTGTTGCTCATGCCAGGAAAAAAGAAATAAATATAGATTAAAAAACTCGAATAATACGGTGACACGTATCGTAACCTAATTAAATAATAAAATTATTTTATTTATTAAAATTAGGATCAAATTGATAAAATATACAAATAACGGGGACCGAATGTGTAATTATACCAATTTTATAACTGTCACGTCACTCCATCCATTAATTTTTAACAGATGGTGGTCACATTTCAACCAATTAAATAATTTGGTGGTTTAAATGCTTCGAAGAAAAGTAAGGTGGTCAAATCGCGACTTTACTAATAGTATGATGGTCATTTATGTAGTTTACCCTAAAAATAAATAGAAACAATAACATTGCTTGGTTAAATAACACTTTTAGTCCCTAAAACTTATACAATCTATCAATTTAGTCTACAATATTATCAATTTAAATATTATTTTTAATTTTTGGATTAAAAAAGTAAATTTATTCTTTCTTATTCTTCCATTCGAAGTATGAAAAACTAGGTATCGAACATCTTCATTGTCACTACACTTTCCTGCAAATTTTCACCGACTACTTTTTTTTTAATTCTTCCAAAAACAGTATCGACTTTAATAACAACACACAAAAAAAATAAAGTATGAAAAGTGAAAATCATCTAACATACAAAAACAAGGAGTACAAAAATCGATATCTACCATACTGTCATAGTCGATTCCAATGATATGGTCACTACGACTTTTTGCCATATTATCTTTTTTTTGTCAGTTGAAATTTTTTACGAGTGTCTTCTTTGATGATATTGGTTTTGTTTCGTAATTTCGTTATTTTTTATTTTGTGATCTTCAATTCTACTAGGAAATACTTTGCAGTTGTCAAGCTGTAGGAAGTGGGGAAACTTGATTGCAGTTGTGTTCCCATGCACTTTAACTAGGTGATGCCTCGTTGAAACTAATGGAATATGCAAAATAGAAGTCTAAGCTGACAGTGTGTAATCGGGCAAATTTTGGAAAGAGAAGTAATTATGGACTGCAGTTATTGACCTCACGGTTGTATATGTTATCTATTAGGAAAATACTTTGATGCACAAGCTTGTGTAAACTTTAGTTTATACAAGCCCTTTAATTTTAGGGTTTAGGATTTAGGATTTTAGGTTAGGGTTTAGGGGTTTAGTATGTAGGGTATATAATTTAAGGTTTATGGTTAGAATTTAGAGTTTAGGGTTTAGGGCTTAAGGTTTAGGTTTTAGGTTGCTAGGGTTTGTGATTTAGATTTTAAATTTTATAAAAGGATTGTGTAAAAAAAATTTACACAGCTTGTGCATCAAAATAAAACCCTATCTATTATGGGCAAATTTGCCCATAATTTAATTTAATTTCGAAAAAATTTAACATTATTAAAGAATCGGCTATGACAGCACGATGAATATTATTTTTTGTGTTTTTTTTTGCTATTGTAGGTTTTAGTTGATTTTCACTTTTTCATACTTTGTTTTGTTTTTGTTATTAAAGTTGATATTATTTTTGGAGGAAATAAAAAAAGTAATCGATAAAAATTTGCAGGAAACTGTAGTGACGGTGAAGAAGATGTTTGATACTTAGTTTTTCATAATTCGAATGGAAGAAGAAGAAAGAATAAATTACATTTTTAATCCAAAAATTAAAAATGATGTTTAAATTGATAATATTTTGGACTACATTGATAGATTGTATAAGTTTTATGGACTAAAACTGTTATTTGACCAAGCAACGACATTGTTTCCATTTATTTTTAACAATCAGGGTACCAAAATAGAAATAATATGTAACGTTGGGTACTATTTTGCTAAAAAATAGTTTTTGTACTAAAACAGAAATACGAAAATAAGTGAGGTACTAAATATGTAGTTTACCCTTATCAAAAAAATTTAAAATTGTAATATGTATATGGAAAGTAATTTAATTATTTTTTTTTAAAATAACTATTAATTGTATGTTGAGTCGTTAAAATTTTTATTAATTAATTTAATGATATTTAGCGATGTTTAGCGTTAGTGGTGTTCAACAATATTTTCGCACGTGATGAAATCATCCATAACTTTAATATCTGAACTCTGAATCCGGAAGATTCAAATATTAATAACTTATTTGAATATGCAGTCCAAATTACTATCAATCCTTTTATTTTTTGTATGCCATATTATCGGGTGTGGTTTATAAGGGCATGTTTGTGGACAAGTGGGCGTATGAGCATCTGACGCTTTTGGTCTCGAGGCTTTGGAGATAAAAGCGAAAGCTTTTTGAAATCAATAAAAAAGAAATCTGCTTTATGTCCAAAACTTTGCTTCTCCAACTCTCTATACCTTTCTTTCTTCATATATAACCTCACCGCAACGTATTAGCCCTTTTGCTTTACAAAATGTGCTACGCTACCGTTCCTTTTCCCGGCAAACCTGGCTCGGCGGTTCAACGCAGATGGTTACTTTTACAGGCATCAACGATTGCCTCCGCCCGCCATGCACGGAGAACGGGGATCGCTACTGATGACAGTGGTGGTTCGATGATAAAGCGATGTCTGTGCTCGCCCACAAAGCACCCGGGGTCGTTTCGTTGTAGGCACCATATCACGGATTATGCATGGGGTGCTCGATTTATCGGCAAGAAATGACTGCGCCGCAACGCCGAGTACATGTGTAAAGGGTGGTGGTGGCTATGCCGTTTCAGACCTCTAAAATAAGCTGTATAAAGGAAACGAACACATGGTCTTCCCTCTCAGATTTCTTTTATCTGCAAATAGAAATCCTAAGGGTTGATTGGTTAATACTGTAAATTCATAGAAATGAATGCTTTCTTAAATCGGTTTCGGTTTCTTGCTTTCTTCCATGGTCAGCGTTGAATACATGCCATTTTACAATAAACGCGAAAAGATGTAAATTGAGTTCACAATTTTTAACTCATAGGGTTTATTGATCAGTTCAAATATTCTTTAATTTCTTAAATAATGTCTAAACTGAATAACTCGAAATCTCAAAAATTCAGAATTTGACATTCTAAATAAAATTTGTAGTCGTAAATTAATAAACAAGAAATCAACAACTAAGAACAGAGTATTCAAAACAGAATTATCTCTCTCAAAAGACTTGTGAAGTTTGAAACTACAAAAGCATGAACTTAGGCTCAAGTTTCCCTGAATTAATTAACTCGATTGAGTCTCATTTCAACTCAAATTATGAGATTCCACTCACACCAGGCCACTACGGTCCAAAATGGATGACTATAACATCTCATCCAATCTACCTAAGAGCATAAACAAATGATACCACCACCATATCAAAACTCAATGGAACAAAATTGAACAAGGTTGGTGTTTTCACCCTTCGAAAACTAACCATTGTTTCTCATGACTGTTTTTCGGGGTTTTCGGGCTCTTCTTCCTTTTCGGGATCTTCCTCTTCTTCTTCTTTCTTCTCTTCCTCTTCTTCGTCTTCTTCTGGGGGATCATATGGCATTGGCGGTGGTAATGGTGTTTTCATGGGGCTGAATTGAGGGAAAATGTCAGGTCTACGCCCTGGTTTAGGCCTTTCCCACTCCTGCAGTGTATAACCAAGGTGTTCATATTAAAACATATTGCTCCAGACAACAAAATTGCAAAGCAAAAAGGAAAAAAAGGTTCACATGTAAATGGCACCAAACTATTCGCCTTTCTAACATTTGGCATTCCTACACAATCATGTATTCGACCAACGGAGTACATCAATTGATTAATGTCATTACATAAAATTGCTAAGGTGGCATTCCTACACAATCATGTATCAAGTTAGTATTTTTTTTTTCAAAATATTGGTCTCTCGCATTATGAAAATTTAATATAAGTATACAATTGTGAAATAATATTAGGCATCAGATTTAAGGGTGTATATTGAAGCCCAGCATAATTGAGCTCAAACTCTAAGAAGCTCAAGGCTCTGAGTTCAGCTCTAAAATTAAAACTTGAAGCTGAGCACAAACTTATCAAGTTTATTTTTAAACCTTGAACTCAGTTCAAGATAAACATTGAGCTACCAAGATTGCTTGACTAGGCTCACTTAAGTTTGCTTGTCTACAGGGACAGGCATAGGATTTTATGTTAAGGGGCGATCTTATAAAATTCTGGGAGGCAAACTTATAAAATTTTAGGAGGGTGAAAATAGATTTTCAACAGAAAATAGATAGAAAATTTCTAAATCATATACGAATTTCATATTTCCATCCATGCTTGTCTAGTGAAAAATAAACTCTCTCATACTCGTACTCGAACTTAAGCTTGAGTTCAAATAAATAATTTTTCAAAAGTAATTTAAAATACAAAATAATATATTACAAACACAAAAGCTAGCTTACATACAGGACCATTTGAAGCATTAGGATACACGAATTTGGCTAATTCGATAGACAAGTAACCAAGGAGAATTCAAATCATTTCCGAGTTTAATTGCAGTAAATTGTGGCAACTTGTAGATGATTATATTTACCAAAGAACCTAGCATTTGTCAAAGAAAAAACTTTCTTGAATAATTGCAATCACTGAATTATCTAACCAGTATTCATTAGCCAAACAACACTAGCCTTTTTATTTTTGGAATTCTCTAGACTACGGAATACGGAGAGCTTGAAATTTTCCGTCTCCTATCGGCAAACAAGCGAAAAATACTTAATAGCAAAAAAAAAGGAAAAGGATCTTACAATGGGGAAATCGAGGGGATTTCGGCGAGTCAATTTCTCTTCCTCTGGAGCCATACATACCACCTGCTGCCTCTTTCTGCTCGTCTGTTTATGGCCGTTAGAAACGGAGAGAGCTAAGGAGCATCTGCAACCGCGGCTAGAGGAAGTGGAGGGCGGAGCTAGGGTTTTAGAAGGCGGCGATAAGGATAGGCAAATGGATGATGCCATTGTTGGTGTTTGGCGAATACCAACAGCGTTTTCTTCCGACTCCTGCTCTTTCTCGGACGGTCTCACCACTATCCTAAATTCTGGTGGCTCACCCTTCAAGTTTATGGGCCTCTCATCTTATGGGTGGAGCCCATCCATATTATGGATACGGCTGATTCATACTGGGTATATTATAAATTTCACTATTCAACTTTTTTCTTACTCTTAGTTTAGCCACTCAAGTTTAAAACTTTTTAATTTAACCATTAAACTTTAGACATTAAATTTTTTTTAATCACTCCACTGTTATATCATTATCTCGGTGATACGTGGCTTCTTTTATGTGTATTTAAGACATATAGGCACACATCTAACGGTGACACGATTAAGAAGAAGATGAAGCTTAAACCAAGAGTTTTGGAACTGTTAAAAAATTTGGAAGCCGACTATGAAGTGAAAAAAATAACGAAATAAGTATATACGAATGTTCTCAACTCTCAAGAACTACACAATAGGGTATAACAAAATTTATACTACAAGTAAAGCCATATCATAAATTTTTGGGTTCTTGAACGAAAACTCAAAAAAAGTCATTATATAATAAAGGCTAAAATACTTAAATCATCACTCAACTTTGTTCTTTGACCTATTTTGCTCCTCGTTTCACTCTCCGACCTCTACATTCTTCACCCGCCACTCTTCTTTTTTCTCTCTCCACCATTGCTTCGACTCCTTCCACTCAATCTTTAGCTTGTTTAGCAAAAATTATCACTAATTCCAGAACATAATTAATACCATAATCTAATCAAATATGCATTCTAATTTCATTGCGTCTTTAAGTTTCAGTTTCTTCTCAATTCCAATAAAAAATAAAAGAATTAAAAGAGAATAGGAAAACTATTAAAAAAAGAGTAGAAAAATTATAGTGATTGGAAATTCGGTGTTGAGAACAAGTTGTCCTCTAACTAGTCTCTCTGTTCCATCCATAGTGTTGAGAATGACAATCGATCGAACAAAACCTATAGGGGTAAATTGAATTTTTGAAAGAACGGTGGACTCTAATTGTAAAGGTAGAAATTGCAAAGAGATTTAGAGTGGTTCAACTCCCTTAATTGGAGTCTACATCCACTACCTTAGTGACCACACTAAGGATTTTCCATAAATCCATTAATTTGTCTTTTCTTTAAGGATAAGGAGTAACCTTACACAATTCAATAGACTTATACCCCAAAGTCTATTGAATTATTTCCTCAAAACAAATACAAATAAGCAAACTAGGAAATCCTCACTAGGAATGTGTTTGCAAAGTTTAAGCTCTCTCACACACCCAAAGAAACACTAGCAAAAGAATTACAATGAAGAACATTCTAGTGTTTTACAAGAAAAATCGAAAATTAAACACAAAATGAACTCTTGAAAGCTTGAATGTTTGTATGGACTTTCTTGTTACTTCAATATTGTTCTTAGACCTCTTTTATGTTGTTGAGTTGATCGAACACTTGCAAATGGCCAAGAGGGGGTGAATTGGCAATTAAAATTTTGGTGAAGAGAAAGATTGAAAATAAAAATGACACAAAGGGTTATAGCGGTTCAAGTTCTCCAAATGAACTCTACATCCACTACCTTAGCTCCCACTAAGGATTTTCAAACAATTCACTAATTGAATTTGTCCCCTTTTCTTGGATGAAGAGGAAACCTTACAATTTCGATTAAGCTTTCTACCCAAAGCTTAATCCACTCAAATACAAAGAAAGAATTTTGTAAACTCAAATGTTTCCTCTCAAAGGATAATTGTCGACCCAATTACAATTTCAACAACCCCAAACTCAAAATACAATTTGAAAATTGAAAGACAATAGAGTTGGGTACAAGAATATGACTTTGAATAGCTCAAGGGTTTGGATTTTTGCTTTGATGATGCTTGAATGTTGAATAGTTGTTGCTGACCTTCAAAGAGCTTCATTTTATACCTCCTCTATTAATTTTAGCCGTTTGGGTGGTTGGGAACATAAATGGAGCCGTTGGAACCCTCTCTTACCACCATAAATGCACTTCTGCAGCTATGCGTATCGGTACGCGGGGAGGTGTATCGATACCTGTCTCAGAAAAGAAAGAGCCGTTGTGTGCAATAAATAAGGGGTATCGATACGCATGTAAGCGTGTCGGTACGGGGTATCGAAACGGGGGTTTGCCGTATCGATACCTTTTTCGCAACTTAGCTCACTGTCGATTTCCGTATCGGTACGAGGGTTTGGCGTATCGATATGAGTCAACGAACATTTAAAATTTGGTTACCAACCAACTGACACCAACGGTCAAATTATTTAAACCGGCTTGCATTTAAAAATTTATTAAGGCCGTATTGATACGAGGGTTTGACGTATCGGTACGCCATTCAAACTCTTTAGACTTTTACAAAGGGGCGTATCAATACGTGTTCCTCCAGTAGCCAACTTTGGTAAAAATGTATCGATACGCTTGGGAGTGTATCGATACACCTGAACGTTTTTCAATAGTTTGGCCTTGTAACACTTAGAAAATATTTTGAGTTTGAGTTTTTCAAATCAGTTTTAAAGAGTTGATGATTTAAAACTTATTAAGGGACTTACAAAAACAATTTTAAGTTTTTCAAATTGATCCTTAAAGATTTAATTATATCAAAATCAAACATAGGTTTTACAATCTCCCCTTTTTGATATAACAAAACTAAAACTTAAAATTTTTGATACTTTGAAAAACTTTACAAAGTTAACTCCCCATTAATATAAGCTTGGTAACCTTTGAGTTAAAATCAAAATATTTTGAATGTTGTGAGCTAGTTTCTCTCCCCTTTTTTGTTAGATCAAAAATATTGAGAAAATTAAGTGCATAAACATAGGCAAAGGTATAAATAAGCAACATTAATATTATTGATCATAGCATCAAACTTAAAATCCAAACAAAAACAGAAAATCAAAGCATAGGTTTAAACATAAAGCAAACTTAATCCTAAGAACATAAATCAAAGATGCATAAAATAGAAAATCCTAAATGAGATGCATGAGATGCAAGAAGAAACGTCTAGGCATCATCTTCATCATCTTCGTCATCAATCCCCATTGGAGCAATGTCCCTCATGCTATTTCGCCACTCATCATAGAAAGCGGAGATGGAAATATTCAAGGAATTGTGACCGCTTTCAAGGGATGTGAGGCGATTCTCCATACTCGTCATCCTTGTATCAAAAGTTGTTTCAAAGGAAGTAAGACGAGTGTTCATGTTTGTGCGCAACCCGGTAAATTGCTCATTGAGGTAAGTTATGAGAGCATCCATGGAGGGTTGTGGAACTTGAGGAGCTTGAGGTGCTTCAAATACGGCGGCGGCTTTGGGTGGTAGCTCGGCAAGACGAACCCATTCACCATTAAAATAATGGAATTTTCCCCGTGCAAGAGATCGCTCATCAATGGGATCGGTTAGGGGAGTTGGGAAGTCAAAAGAGCAATCAATATCCTTTTTCATAAAGAAATAACTCAAAGCCGTACCATATGTAAAGGAGGAGATGAGAGAGGTTTGACGATTTTGCACATGATAGACGATTTCCCCAAACATGATTCGAGCTAGATTTGGGCGCTTTCGCTCACGGAAGCAACGGATCCAAAAATCATCCACTTGACGGATGGTAGAATATTTTCCTCCAGAGGGACGAAACCACCAAGACACCATCAAATGTAGGATCTGGTATTGAGCATTTAGGGCGGTTACGGAGCCATTAAGAACATGCCCCAAAGCATCCTCATCATCAATGCCTTCATCCTCTAATTTGAAAACTTCACAAATAGATTTGACATCAAGGATGAATTTCTTTCCCATGAGATAGGAGCTAATGGCGACAACTTCCCCATTGCGAGTAATACATTTGGCATTAGTGTAGAAAATCAAAACCAAAAGACGATAATAAAAACCGGGAATAGATAGGAAATCCATAAAGTTCCAACGACGAAGCAAAGGAAGATATTCAAATTTAAAACGCTCCGAGTCGAGAAAAGGAATGGATATTACCCTTTCCGCGCGAATCTTGTAATTCTTGAATTGTCGAAAATATGCTAGACCCGTGAGACTTTCAAAGGATTGTTCATAGATGGTTGAGTAGTTCGGACGTGCAATCGC
This sequence comes from Hibiscus tridactylites, assembly GCA_958450335.1. NCBI lineage: Eukaryota > Viridiplantae > Streptophyta > Magnoliopsida > Malvales > Malvaceae > Hibiscus > Hibiscus tridactylites. Next base: position 58,630,409 of record OY288275.1, read on the forward strand.
TCCAAGAGTGGATGATTCACCGGTTAGAGAAACCCTTGTACGCTTCCTCGATTCCTTTGGTGCCATGATCTAAAAGAGAAATTATGCAAAAGGATTTCTTCAATTTTGGGTAAAAACCAAGGAAAAAATTAAAAAAAATATTTAAAGAAAAAGTTTTGAAGAACAAAAGTTTTGATAAAAGGATGAAACAAAACATCAGCAAAACAAAAAAAAATGAAAAAGAAAAAGAAAGAAAAGATTACCTTGATAGAAACTTGAGAGATTGAAGAAAATTCTAGCACAATTGTGATGAGAGAGAGCTTAAAGCTTTGTTTGATTGTAAAAACTCTTTTAGATTTGAGTTGTGGTGTGAAAATATGAAGGAGGAAGAGCCTTTTTATAGGCAAAAACGGCTAGGGTTTTTAGGTTTTGAAGAGTTTTAATTTTGGTAAAAGTTGAACACTTTAAATGCCTTATTAAAAGTTGTCTGCGCAATCGAGTATCGATACGCCTGAGGGTGTATCGATACGAGGGTAGAAACATCATTTCCTTAAAAATGCCCGTTGGAGAATCGTATCGAAACGGATGAGGTCTGTATCAAAACGATTTGAAGCTCGTATCGATACGGGTTTAACCGTATCGATACCCGTTTAAGCAAAGTGAATTTTGGGAAATTGAATGAAGAACACGTATCGATACGCGTAGATCCGTATCGATACCCTATGCCCATAAATGCATTTTTAGTTCTAAGAACAACCATAGGCTCAAATTTAACATCTCCTAAAAGTATGCAAATGATGAAAGAACAGTTCTAAGCATATTTTAATAGAAGCATACTCCCCCTAACTATAGGCATGGATATTTTCAAGAGTTACAACACATAAACATGCAATTTCACAAAATCAAGCATTTTTAAGCACAAAGAAGTCCTAAAAGGTCAAGATAGACTAGCTAAACCTAACTCTCTCCTAAGCAAGGACAGAGCCAGGATTGAACCATGAGGGGGCAAGTTAACTAACTTCGAAATAAATAGGGTTCTAAAAAGTAAGGAAATTAAGGTTTAATTTCACTAATTTTAAAATTGAAGGGTCTTAAAAAGTGATTAAACCAGAAAAAATGAGGGGTCATGGCTTAATTTCATTAATTTTAACTTAAAGAGTCTTAAAAATAATAAACCAAAATTTTTTGGGAGGGGTAAGGACTTAATTGAAAAGCTTTTAAAACTATCAATGGCCTAAAAATAATTAAACCATTCAATGTTGGGTGGGGCAATTGCCCCTCCCACTCTCCCTTTAGCTCCGTCCTTGCTCCTAAGGGACCAAAAACGCTCTTTATCTAAAGGTTTTGTAAATATATCCGCTAATTGGTTCAAGGTATCAACATATTCTATAACAACATCATTTTTCAAAACATGATCTCTAATGAAATGATGTCGAATTTCTATATGTTTAGTTCTAGAGTGTTGGATGGGATTCTTAGTAAGGCAAATGGCACTTGTGTTGTCACACTTAAGGGGTATGGTTTCTACTTCAACACCATAATCTAAGAGTTGTTGCTTCATCCAAAGGACTTGAGCACAACAACTCCCTAAGGATATGTACTCCGCTTCGGTGGTAGATAAGGCTACACTATTTTGCTTCTTAGAGAACCAAGATACGAGCGTACTACCTAAGAATTGGCATGTCCCGGAAGTACTTTTCCTATCTATCTTACATCCCCCATAATCCGCATCCGAATAAGCATGAAGGCTAAAAGAAGAATCTTTAGGATACCAAAGGCCTAAAGTAGGTGTGTCTCTAAGGTATCTAAAAATTCTCTTAATGGCAACTAAGTGTGATTCTCTAGGACTAGCTTGAAACCTAGCACACAAGCAAACACTAAACATGATATTCGGTCTACTTGCGGTAAGGTAAAGCAAAGAACCTATCATAGATCTATAAAGCTTAGAATCAACACACTTACCTCATTCATCTTTGTCAAGCTTTATGGAAGAACTCATAGAAGTGGCTTGAGGCTTTGCATTCTCCAAGCGAAACTTTTTGAGCATATCATTCACGTACTTAGCTTGATTTATGAAGGTGCCATCCTTCCTTTGTTTGATTTGGAGTCCCAAAAAGAATGAGAGCTCCCCCATCATGCTCATCTCGAGCTCACCTTGCATTAGCTTAGAAAATTCTTTATAATAACACTCATTAGTAGAACCAAAAATGATATCATCAACATAAATTTGAACTACTAAGATGTCATTGTTATATCTTTTTATGAAGAGAGTTGTATCCACCTTTCTTTTTTCAAAACCCTTTTCAATTAAGAAATTTAAAAGTCTCTCATACCAAGCTCTAGGAGCTTGGTTTAAACCATAGAGAGATTTTGTTAATTTAAACACATGGTTTGGAAATTTTGAATCCTCAAAACCCGGTGGTTGTTCAACATACACCTCTTCATTTATAAAACCATTTAAAAAGACACTTTTCACATCCATTTGAAAAAGCTTGAAATTATGGTAACATGCAAATGCAAGCAACATCCTAATAGCTTCCATTCTAGCTACAGGTGCATAAGTCTCATCAAAATCAATTCCCTCTTCTTGTGTATAGCCTTGAGCAACAAGCCTAGCCTTGTTTCTCTCTATATTACCACTTTCATCTAATTTATTCCTAAAAACCCATTTTGTTCCTATAGTAGATTGATCATTAGGCCTTTCAACTAATGTCCAAACTTTACTCCTCTCAAATTGATTTAATTCCTCTTGCATGGCCAAAATCCAAAAATCATCTTTTAAAGCTTCTTTAATATTCTTAGGCTCAATGCATGAAAGAAATGCAACATGATTCATTAATTTGAGAGATGATCCAGTAGTTACCCCCTTGGATGGATCACCCAAGATTTCATCACCTTTGACATAGTTTAACTCCCTTGGGTAAGACACCTCCCTTTCCTCAAGAGCCAAGTCCTTCAAGGCTTCAAGAGGTGGATCTTGTGAATCCTCATCTTTGGTTGGAATCTCATCCACCTTTGACGTTTGTCCTCCATCAATGGCATCAATGATTCCTACATCATCATCATCACAAGATTCCTTCCTCGGAAGGAGGTTATCATCGAAAACAACATGTATTGACTCTTCAACAACTAGAGTTCTTTTATTAAATACACGATAGGCTTTAGAGTTTAAAGAATACCCTAATAAAATAGCTTTATCACTTTTAGCATCAAATTTACCTAAGTTTTCTTTACCATTATTCAAAACAAAACACTTGCAACCAAAAGGGTGAAAATAGCTAATGTTAGGCTTCTTAGATTTTAAAATCTCATAAGGTGATTTCTTCAAAATTGGCCTAATCATTACTCGATTTATAATATAGCAAGCGGTGTTTGTGGCTTCCGCCCAAAAATATTTAGGTAAATTATTTTCGCAAAGCATGGTTCTAGCCATTTCTTCTAAAGTTCGATTTTTCCTCTCAACTACCCCATTTTGTTGAGGAGTGCGAGGTGCGGAAAAATTGTGGCTAATCCCATTTTCATTTAAAAACTCATCGAAACCTAGATTTTGAAATTCGGTTCCATGATCACTTCTAATGTGAGAAATTTTAAGTTCAAGATCATTTTGAGTTATTTTAGAAAATGTGATGAATTTTTCTAAAGCCTCATCCTTTGTACTTAAGAATAGAATCCAAGTATACCTAGAGTAGTCATCTACAAGTACAAAAGCATATGATTTTCCATCTAAGCTCATTGTTCTAATTGGCCCAAAGAGATCCATATGAATCAATTGTAAACATCTACTAGTAGAGACATCATTTATGGATTTAAAAGAACTTCTATGTTGTTTACCCTTTGAACATGCATCACAAATTTTATCATTTGAAAATTTAAGTTTGGGTAAACCTCTAACTAGATTAAGGGAAATTAATTTTTCTAAGAAACTCATGCTAGCATGTCCTAATTTTCTATGCCATAGCCATGAGTCATGTTCATCATGTGCAACTAAGCATGTATGTGATGAATGAATGTCTTCTAGATGCACCATGTAAATGTTCCCTATGCGATGACCAATGAGTATTAGTTGATTTGTTTTAATGTTTACAATTTTGCAACCACTTTTATCAAATATAACATTAAAACCCTTGTCACACAATTGACTAATACTCAACAAATTATGCTTAAGACCGTTGACATACAAAACATTTTCAATGAAAATAGAAGAGTGATTACCAATGGAGCCTATTCCTTCAATATGGCCTTTGGAGTTGTCACCAAAAGTTACCACTCCACCACCTTTAGGCTTTAGTTCCACAAATCGACTCTTGTCACTGGTCATGTGTCTTGAGCATCCACTATCAAGGTACCAAGAATTTTTGCTTGAAGCTTTAGTCTTGTAGCAATGCTCCCCCTACAAACAAAGAAATTAGGCATTGGTTTTTGGTACCCAAATCATTTTGGGTCGATGAGTGTTAGCCTTCAACAATTTGGTTCCCTTAGGAATCCAAGAAGCAATAGCATTCATATCATTAGAAATAATGAGTTCTTTAGGAACCCAAACACTCCTAACTCTTTGACCTCTAGCTTGCTTATTAAAATTTCTTTGTTTAGGTACAAAAGGTTTTCTTTTTACATATTGGGATTTAGAATGATTTCCCTTTTCAAAATTATTTTTCCCAATAGCAATAGATGTTTTAAGACTATCCACTTCCTTTATGTGATAATCTTGAAAATTGGAAAGAAGTTTTTCAAGTTCAAGATTTTTAGTTTTAAGATCATTTGAAAGATTCACTAAAAACAAAACCTTCTTTTCCAATTCGGAGTTAGCTTTTGAAAATGTCTCATTTTGAATTTTTAAATCGGAGATTGTTTTCTTGTTTTTCAAAATGGACTCTTTGTATTTTCCTACTAACTCATCATACACTTCTTGCAATTCATCATAAGCATCTTGAAGTTCCTCAATAGTAAAATTGAAATTGGATGAGTGAGAGTTTACCTTAGGTTTATCATTGATGGCCATGAGACATAGGTTGGCCACTTCCTCCTCTTCCTCGGATGACTCATCGTCACTCCAAGTAGCAATTTGTGCTTTGAGCTTGTTCTTCTTCCCAAAGCTTTTCTTTTTCAATTGAGGACACTCGGAATGGATGTGACCCGGTTTCTTGCATTCATAACAAGTAATTTGGTCCTTCTCCTCTTCCTTGCTTTTACTCTTGAAGTCTCCCTTTCTAATGAATTTTCTTCCACGATTTGACTTCATAAACTGAGTAAAACGTTTGGCCAACATAGCCATCTCCTCATCTTCATCCTCACTAGAATCGCTTTCTTGTTGTGAAGCTTTTAGTGCGATCCCCACTTTCTTCTTCTCAACTTCCTTCTTCTCCACTATCTTCTTCTCTTGTTCTCTTCCCTTCCTCATAATCTCATGTGTGAGTAGAGATCCAACAAGAGCATCTAGCTTGAGAGTCTTCAAATCTCTAGCTTCAATAATGGTCGTTCTCTTGCCATCCCATGACTCCAGAAGAGAATACAACAACTTTCTCACTAGCTTGTCTTCGGGAATGATTTCACCGAAACCCTTCAAACCGTTGACAATGACCGAGAACCGATCAAACATCTTGGAGACACTTTCTTCGGGATCCATCTTGAAGTTCTCATAGCTTAGATTGAGTAGCCCAATCTTTGTCTCCTTGACATCACTAGTTCCCTCATATGTTGTCTCGAGGGTGTCCCAAACCTCCTTGGCATTTTCGATTGAAGACACCTTGGAGTAGATATCCGGACCAAGTGCACAAAATATTACATGAAGAGCTTTGTCATTCACTTGCATCCTTCTTCTTTCATCATCGGTCATTTCGGCTTTGACCTTTGGGACGAGCCTTTCTCCATCTCTCCTCATGGGAATGTATGGACCTTCTTCAACTACATCCCACACCATATAGTCGGTAGACTTGATGAAGAGCCTCATCCTATTCTTCCAATAAGGATAGTTATCCCCATTGAAGAATGGTGGCTTGGTGGTGGATTGGGACTCATAGTTGGAAGTGGATGTCATTGCTTGACTTGTTGTTGATCAAACTCTCCAAGAATCGACTCAAGAGGGTTGTAATCCTTCCAATGAGTGTAGCTCTGATACCAATTGTTGAGTTGATCGAACACTTGCAAATGGCCAAGAGGGGGTGAATTGGCAATTAAAATTTTGGTGAAGAGAAAGATTGAAAATAAAAATGACACAAGGGGTTATAGTGGTTCAAGTTCTCCAAATGAACTCTACATCCACTACCTTAGCTCCCACTAAGGATTTTCAAACAATTCACTAATTGAATTCGTCCCCTTTTCTTGGATGAGGAGGAAACCTTACAATTTCGATTAAGCTTTTTACCCAAAGCTTAATCCACTCAAATACAAAGAAAGAATTTTGTAAACTCAAATGTTTCCTCTCAAAGGATAATTGTCTACCCAATTACAATTTCAACAACCCCAAACTCACAATACAATTTGACAATTGAAAGACAATAGAGTTGGGTACAAGAATATGACTTTGAATAGCTCAAGGGTTTGGATTTTTGCTTTGATGATGCTTGAATGTTGAATAGTTGTTGCTGACCTTCAAAGAGCTTCATTTTATACCTCCTCTATTAATTCTAGCCGTTTGGGTGGTTGGGAACATAAATGGAGCCGTTGGAACCCTCTCTTACCACCATAAATGCACTTCTGCAGCTATGCGTATCGGTACGCGTGGAGGTGTATCGATACCTGTCTCAGAAAAGAAAGAGTCAATGTGTGCAATAAATAAGGGGTATCGATACGCACGTAAGCGTATCGGTACAGGGTATCGAAACGGGGGTTTGCCGTATCAATACCTTTTTCGCAACTTAGCTCACTGTCGATTTTCGTATCGGTACGAGGGTTTGGCGTATCGATACGGGTCAACAAACATTTAAAATTTGGTTACCAACCAACTGACACCAACGATCAAATTATTTAAACCGACTTGCATTTAAAAATTTATTAAGGCCGTATCGATACGAGGGTTTGACGTATCGGTACGCCATTCAAACTCTTTAGACTTTTACAAAGGGGCGTATCGATACGAGGGTTTGCCGTATCGATACGTGTTCCTCCAGTAGCCAACTTTGGTAAAAAGGTATCGATACGCTTGGGAGTGTATCGATACACCTAAACGTTTTTCAATAGTTTGGCCTTGGAACACTTAGAAAATATTTTGAGTTTGAGTTTTTCAAATCAGTTTTAAAGAGTTGATGATTTAAAACTTATTAAGGGACTTACAAAATCAATTTTAAGTTTTTCAAATTGATCCTTAAAGATTTAATTATATCAAAATCAAACATAAGTTTTACATATGTGCTCTTGATGTTTTCTAACCGTTGAGAGCCGCTAGGGGGACTTTGAAGCCGTTGGAAGCCATTAAAATCGAGCATTAAATGCTCACCTGCACAATGGTTTCGAAATTATTAAAGAGGTTTTGAAACCTCAGAGAAATTTAAACTGAAAAACTAGCCATTATAAGCAATGGTTTCGAAACCACCAAGGAGGTTTCGAAACCTTAGTCAAAAACAGGTTTCCAGGCCTTACTGCCAAAAAGGTATCGAAACCACTTAGATGGTTTCGAAACCTCTACTTAAAAATGCACTGTTTTGACTTTTGTTAACTTTTTCAAAGAGAAAAACATATAGGTATTAAGTTAAGCCTTTTGGAAAAAATTGTTCAACTTAAAAATATTATATTTAACAAATCTGAATCGAATACGGAATTTACAAATTTTTGCAAGTTAATCCTTTTAGTTATATCAAAATCAAAATAAGTCTAACAATCTCCCATTTTTTATATAACAAAACACTTGATAAAAATTTGTAAAAAAAATTGGCAAATCTTTTAATCTCCCATTTAAACTCCCCTAAGAAAAATGTCTTTATAAATATTTAAAATTTGAGTTTTGAAGACATTTTTAGTTTAGTTGGCAAAAAGAATTTTTATCTCATTTTCTCTCCTTTTTGTTATAGCAAAAAGGCAAATAAAAAAGCTACAAAAAGAGCAAACAACATTAGATCAACACGGTATATATATATAAAAAATGATAAGCCATAATGTCCAAAATATCAAAATAATCCATCATAAGAGATTCAAATATTTCAACAAGTAATAATCCAACATGGAACCATAGGCATAAAAAATCCAACAAGGTGCATAAAAAACCCTAAAAACATAATTCAATGAACTAAATCAAAATAAGTCCAAAATACTATATCATAAAGTCATATAAGAATGCATAAGCTCCTAAGCATCTGTCGCATCATGAGGTGATATAGGTGGAAAAAGATGACCACGAACATTATGCATGTCACGCTCTAACGAGGCCACACGACCATCTAGGCTTCAAAGCAACTCATGGGAACTACGAAGATGGGCATTGATGTTGTCGAATCTAGTGACCATTGCCGCATACATGGACTCGATGGTCATGGGAGGTGGAGCATCCGGTGAAACAACATTTCTTGGACCAACGTGGGCTTCATCTTCATCGTTTTTGTGAACCCATTCATCATCAATAAACCTCTAACAAGATTTTTTTGTCGTTGTATCATCAATCTTGCTCTTTAGAGGAATTTGGGGATTAAGGGAGGTATCGATATTTAGCTTCTCAAATATGTGACTTAGAACACATCCATAATTAAGAGAGAATCTATGAGGGTTTCTAATTATACTGACAAGAGAAGCAAAGATGATTTTGGCAATATTTGAATGGTTACCGGTGCGAAGTTGGTGAAGCCACCAATAGTCGATACGACGCATGCGTGTGCATCTTCCACCAGAAGGACGAAAAAACCAAGTGGTAAAAAGGTAAAGAAACTTATCGTAGATATGAAGGTGGGTAGGACTATGATCATCAAAATCTTGGATAGGAACGACTTCAGAATCATTAGAAACACCACTATTGGGAACACTTAAAAGATCGGCAATAGTTTCCATAGAAAGAGTAAAATGGGTACCCATAAAAAATGAATCAATTTCAACAACATTGGTGTTATCATAAGGATCATGAACAAGAGTAGTATTTACATAAAAAGCTTTGACAAGGTTATGAAAAACACGAGGTTTAATTTCAAGAAATTCTATCCAACCCCATTCAAGAAACAAAGGACAAAAATCAAATTCATAGAGCTCAGAGGTTAAAAAATCTAAATCATTGGTTCGTTCGGCTCTAATTTCTCTGGCTTCATAAATTTGATGAAAACGGTCAAGTTTTACATTATCTTCAAAACAAAGATTTAAGAAGTTTGGGTTTTGAAGATAGGGTTGATTAGAACGAGACCCTTGACCTCTTTCAATACGAGGACGTTTGGCTTTAGAGGAATTGGTTCTAGGAGGCATGATAAAAAAATTTAGCTTAAAAAAGATGGTTGGGGAATTTTAACAAACACTTGATGAGCAAGAGTTTGATAAAAAATTGAAAAAGACTTGAGATAGATTTGGCAACCTCCTGCAAATTTAAACAAGATATAACATATAAATTTCAACCCAATTCAATATTTCAACCCAATTTAATATTTCAATGCACAAATTCTCTAAAATTAAAATGGATCCAACATGATAGATTAAGTCTTACATTAGAGAGCATAAATGCATGATAGGTTTTCAAAACAAAAAAATGCTACTTATAAGTGGTTGGCTAAGAATTATCTAGAGAAATATAGAATTGATGTTATATATTCAAGTAGACATCTAAAACAAGATATAATGCATGATTATGTCTATAATGTTTTACAAAGTAAGTGCTTGAGATCTAAGAATTTAGCTCTGAAAATGGTTCTTGAGAGTCATAAGAGTCAGTACTCAATGATGTATAATTATCTTGGAGAACTTAGGACCTTTAATCCAAGTAGAACAATCATCCTTATGCTTGATAATAGGATGCTCATGAGGATGTACATATGTTTAGCAGCTTGCAAGAAAAGTTACAAATCAAGTTGTAGAACTATTATAAGCATTGATGGCTATCACCTTAAGGGCTATTTTAGAGGTGCTTTTTTGGCAGCTGTTGGTATAGATGTAAATGATAGCCTCTATCCAATTGCTTATGTTGTTGTTAAGGCTGAAAATAAATATGCTTGGCATTAATTTCTGTCATTGGTAACTACTGACTTGGGAATTGAAAGTAACCATAATATTACTTTTATTTCACACAAGTAGAAGGTATTTGTTCATTTACCCCAACTAATTATTTACTTTATTTATTTGCATAATATTTTTACTAATCAGTTTATTATTATGAAATGGGAATTGAAGAAGGCATTGGCAGAAGTGTTTTTTAGTGCTACACATAGAACTTGTGTTAGACACTTGTACAACTTCAAAAACAAAAAAACTTCACAGGAAAACACTTGAAGGATTTACTTTGGAAGGCAACAAAAACTACTTATCAGAAAGAATTTATCAGAATTAATTTATCAGAGTGCTTCAATAAGGTAAAATGTTCCAAGTTCAATGAGTTTATCACAATTAATTTATCATGTACTTGAATTTAAATGATTTAACTTTGTGTTCATAGATGATCTTGGAGGCTAGAGATAAACCCATTCTAACATTGGTAGAGATGGTGAGGACCAAAATCTTGCAAAAAAATTACAATGAAAAAGAAGGAAGCAGACAAGTATACTGGAATTTTATGTCCCAAAATACAAGTTAAGGTTGAATTGACAATTCAACAATTCATTAGGTATTGTTTTCTCAATTCGAACCATTTGAATAGTTCATATATCTACATTTATATTTTACACCTCAAAACAATTTACTTTTATTAACAAAATAATCTTCTTAGTATTTGGATTACCAATTCAACCCTTGTATAAGTTCCTATATTTTTAGAATTGTTTCCTCAATTTTTGTATATACATTTAATATTTTAAAACAGTTCCTTGTTTTTTAAGTCACTAATTTAATCTATTTTTCATAGTCAAAGTAGCCCAAAACAGTTTTCAACTACTTTAATGTTCATTCAAAACAGTTCACTTTTCGTGTGTATACATTTAAGTGTGTACAAATTAGTCCCTAAAGTTCTTATATATGCTAAGCAGTCCACTTATGATTTTATTAATACCAAAGTAGTCTAAATCACACTTATCTACTTATATTCACAAATATTCACATCAAAACAGTCCATTTGTAAGACTAACAACTTCTTATAATTTTTTAGAAGGTGTTGGCCTACACATGCTGGAGGACATAATTATCAAGTGTCTACTAGACCATCTAACCAACAAGCTATTAATTTAGAAAATCAAACATGTTCTTGCATAAAGTGGGATATCATTAGTTGGTCATCTATTAATTTGCATAATCAGCATTGTTATTTTGTTTATTTTCATCCACAATGAACATCATTTAATTTCATTTTGAATAGGAATTTCATGTATACATGTTGTTTCAATCATGACACACAAAATTAAAGGCCTGAATCATTTGTTAACCCCTGCTATTGAATAACCACCCAACAACAGATATATAGCCATTTCATCACATCCATGAAAGGCCCTAATCAGTGGGTGTAAGAAACTACTTGTGAGCCGGTTATTGAACTAAAACTTAAAAGGTCATTAGATAGACCTAAGAAGAAGAATGCGAAGAAAATAGATGAACCATCAAATTCTACTACTAAATTTATCAAGAAGAGATTAAAATGTAATACTTTAAATGTCACAAAGCATGTCACAACAAAAGGACCTGCAAAAGAGAAGTTGGTGCTAACATTCTTGTGAATGCACAAAAAAGGACAACAAACTAAAAAATGAGTGGTGCATCTGTTAGACGACGTTCTGTCAGATTACCAAAACCACCAATAAGTACATTTAATTGTGCTTTAATTATGGTTATATATATTACTTTATTAAATTGAATGATGCATAACAGACGCATTACATCGTCAACACAAACTAATCCTTTCTATTTTATCCCTACTTCAAGACTTGTAAAGGACCCAATTCAACAACTTTCAAGTGTTATGATAGTTAGATGGATGCCAAGTTTCTAGAAAAGTAACAATATTGGCCAGAGTCAGTCAAGCACTCTAACCCAAAATGTGTAAGAAGATAATTGTTACGAAGATTTAGGGAAAAGGACAAGGATGGTGTAAAGCCAATTAAGCACCTCTTTTGCTATATTTTGTGATAAATATTTGGTGAAAAATCTTTTAAAGAGTTGTATTGTTGTGTTGGCAAGAGCCAGCCAAGCATTCTCTTTACTATATTTTAAGGTACATTTTGTGACAGTGATTATGTGCATTATGCACTATGTTCAGAAGTTATCAAACATTTTAAGATACAATTGAAGATGTTTGGGATACATCTGAAGTTTAAATTATACGTGATATTTTAATTATACAGTTTGTGATATATTTTAAAAATGTTTTTTTCATCTTTATATTTTCATTACAATAATATAAACCAACAAAAAAAATACTAACAATAACTAGTTTAACAATTCATTTTATTTTCTCAAACCAACCAAAAACTACTCAACTTTGTAAGTACCAGTAACTCACCAAAACTAACACTCTAAACCCACCGAAAACCAACCAAAAATTAATGTGAGCAACAACTTCACAAAACCTAAACCCTAAAACTACCAACAAACCACGTTCATCACTAAACCTTATGTGAGTACCACTAACTCACCAAAAACAAACAACCATATCAATACTACAATGAAAGTTTTAGTACAAGATCAGTACAACACATAAAATAAAAATAAAAATTCAGTTCTCTCCTTTTTTCTTCGAGCTTCATTTGTTCTGATTCTCTTCAACAATCCTAGAAGAACAATTTTTGCACGTGGGGTCATTAGAGGATCAAACCAACTGAAAAACGACAACTCTTATATACCAAATTGCCATAATTTTTACAGCCAAAAAATTTTCTTCTAGGATTATTATTAGACCATGATGTTCTCAACTGCGCCGGCAATCTACACCCACATATAAAAACTCTAATGGGCTCTTCTATTTCACCCATGCGTGTTGCAGCCCTTTGAAACACTCCTTTTATTTTGTTCGACAAAAATGCACAGAAAAATGATAAAAAGATGCTAAATTAGGGATTAAAGATTTTAAAATTAAGGGTTTATAAATAGGGTGTTCATTTAAATGACGTGAAAAATTATTAAAAATAACCTACATCAGCCGCGTCAACGGTTTTAGGTTACAAATCATAACGGCGTTTAGATTTTAACGGGGTAGTGATATTTTCGACCCACCGATTAAAATTTAGTGCTAGTTTTGAACACTTTTAAAGTTCGATGGTATTTTCGACTCAAAAGCTATAATTTAATGGTATTCGGTGTAGTTTACCCTATAAAAAAATTATTTCACAAATTTACTGAGCTCGTAGTGGAATTTGATGATTATTTTTATCCTTTTAAATTGTGCTGGTTTAAACGATGATTTCATAAGTTTTAATAAAATATTTAACTTTTTGTTTATAAAAATATTATTCTCATTTTTTATGTAGAGTCTTACGATGATATTGAATTACACACACTTTAATTAGAAATATGTCGATTCATCAATATATTTATTTCCTTAACATTTTATAAAATTTTCAATTAAGATTTGAAATTCTATTATTATTACATTTGAATTTGCAAAACATATTATATATTTTTATAATTTAAATAATGATATTTTACGTTAATTTATATATCATAATTTATAGGGTAAACTATCTGTTTGACCACCAATCTATAGAGAAAGTTTTAAAATGACCACCATAGAAAAAAAACGCGTCATTTGACTACCCAAACTATTAAAATGGGATCAATTTGGCCACCTTCCGTTAAGAGGCTAACGGAAGGTGACGTGGCAGTTAAAAAATTAAAGGTATAATTACACATTTCGTCCTTATTATTTACACATTCTTTCAATTTAGTCCTAATTTTAATCTAATAAAATAAAGGGTAAACTACATAAATAACCACCATACTATTAGAAAAGTCGCGATTTGACCACCTTACTTTTTTTTGAAGCAATTAAACCATCAAACTATTTAAATGGTATCAATGTGACCACCAGCCGTTAAAAATAACAGAAAAGTTGACGGGACCGTTAAATAAAATTGGTATAATTACACATTTGGTCCTTATTATTTACACATTTCTTTTAATTTAGTCCTAATTTATATTAATAAAATAAATAAATCATTTAATTAGATAGTGACACGTGTCAACACCTTATTGGAGGACTTTAATTATTTATATTTGATTTAATAAATTTATTTCCCTCCTCCAATCAGGTGGTGACACGTGTCACCACCTGTACGTGTCACCACCTGTTTAAAGGAGGGAAAATGAATTCAAGCAAATGCCAAACATGGGATTTGAACCCAGGCACCCATGCTTAACAAGCAGCGGTATAACCACTGAACCAAACCCAATTTTATGCTTATATCTACTCAATTAAATATATATGTCTTATGTTTTTAAATTTAGTCTTTTAATTCAACATATATAATCATCGAACTAATTCCACATATATATCCCTAAACCCCAAACCCTAACAAAAATTTCACATATATAATTATCAAATTAATTTCATATAAATAACCCTAAATATTTAACTTAAACTCAAAACCCTAAACCCCAAACCCTAAATACTAACTATAAGTGTTTATGGTTTTAGGGTTTAGGGTTTGAGGTTTAGGGTTTAGGAATTAAGGTTTAGGGTTATTATGTGAAATAAATAAACTATAAACTTCAAACCCCAAACCCTAAACTATAAACTCTAATTTCACAATCATCGAATTTATTTCACATAATAACCTGAAACCTTAATTCCTAAACCCTAAACCCCAAACCATAAACACTTATAGTTAGTATTTAGGGTTTGGGGTTTAGCATTTAGGGTTTTGAGTTTAAGTTAAATATTTAGGGTTATTTATATGAAATTAATTTGATAATTATATATGTGAAATTTTTGTTAGGGTTTGGGGTTTAGGGATATATATGTGAAATTAGTTCGATGATTATATATGTTGAATTAAAAGAATAAATTTAAAAACATAAGACATATATATCTAATTGAGTAGATATAAGCATAAAATTGAGTTTGGTTCAGTGGTTATGCCGCTGCTTGTTAAGGATGGGTGCCTGGGTTCGAATCCCATGTTTGGCATCTACTTAAATTCATTTTCCCTCCTTTAAACACGTGTCACCACCTGATTGGAGGAGGGAAATAAATTTACTAAATCAAATATAAATAATTAAAGTCCTCCAATAAGGTGTTGCCACGTGTCACTATCTAATTAAATGATTTATTTATTTTATTAATATAAATTAGGACTAAATTAAAAGAAATGTATAAATAATAAGCACCAAATGTGTAATTATACCAATTTTATTTAACGGTCCCGTCAACTTTTCTGTTATTTTTAACGGCTGGTGGTCACATTGATACCATTTAAATAGTTTAATGGTTTAATTGCTTCAAAAAAAAGTAAGGTGGTCAAATCGTAACTTTTCTAATAGTATGGTGGTTATTTATGTAGTTTACCCTAAAATAAATTAATTAGGTGGTGACACGTGTTAACGTGTTAACACCTTAATGGAGGAATTTAATTATTTATATTTAATTTAATAAATTTATTTTCATCCTTCAATCAAACATTTGAACCCAGCGTGATTGCTCCCAGCAAGATTCGAACCTGGGCAAGGTGGTGAAGAAATCGCATGGCAAAGCCACCAGGCCGAAGCCAATTTTGTGATGTAAAATGCAAATAATATATATAACTCATACTTGAAGAGTCATCCCATACAAAATCAAGAGTTGCATCAGATGTGGATACTTAACTAAAAATACTAGATTTATCGCATATAAACCATAAATATCACCTAAAGAAATTGCAATAGATCATTCCTGGATAAATTCATCAATAGTTCTGAAGGAATTAAAAACCATGCAACTTTGAATGTCAATCAAATCCCCAAACTTGTTCAATTGCCTCCTCAGTGAATGGGAACCAATATCGCATTCCAACATATACATTGGCACGCACATTCTTAGCCTCCAAAGCCATTCTAAGAGCATCCGCCTGCAACAAATTCTTCATGCTATAAATACACCAAGAAGATGCAAACAAAAGCTTCACCATAAAACACAAATCGAAAACATGGTTCACTTCAGGACAAATATCGCATTCCAACATATACATTTGCTAATCCAGATCATGTGAAAATTTTACACAATCCAACAGTGTAAACTTAATGGGTGTATTTACACTCACAGCTTCAGTTCATATTTTCATTGTTTAAAGCTGTTCGATGAAATACGTGACTGAAAGAAGAAGAAAAAAAACATTTCAGGTGAGGCATGCACAAGGAAGGCACAATCTGGAAGCAGAGAAGTGTCAAGATCCATTAACATCGTTCGAATATTTGGATGCAGAACTATCTCCTCTAGGCTGGCAAAAGGTGAGTAATCAGATTCAGAGCTGAACCAATTTTCCTCCATAAATGACATTTGTAGCAGTAATTTTCTTCTCTTTACTAGGTTCGTGATCAACGAAAATATGTTTGTTCAAGTGGATTGGTAAAGGGGATTGAAGTGGTGATTTCTTCACCCATGTCAAGGTAGCCGGAATTTTGTCATCTTTTGATCAAAGATGGCTTAAATGAATCTCTCAACAATTCTGGGTTGATGTTTGTAGGACACTGCAAACAGCTGTTGGGATCTTTCATGGTAATGATGAAGAAGCAACAACCGTGAATGGACCTGGAATCATAGCATATGAGCTTTGCCGAGAACGACTGGTATGTTGTTCACATATTATAATAATTAATAATTAATATAATTATTTGCACTTTGTATCACAAAAATTGGCTTTAGCTTAGTGGCTTTGCCATGTTGCTTCTTGCCTAGGTTACCCAGCCACCCAAGTTCGATCACGTTGGGTGCAAAAATTCCATTTATTTTCATCCTCCAATCAGGTGACACGTGTCACCACCTGATTGGGGATGAAAATAAATTTATTAAATTAAATATAAATAATTAAATTCCTCCAATAAGGTGTTGACACGTGTTACCACCTAATTAATTTATTTTATTAGATTAAAATTAGGACTAAATTGAAAGAATGTGTAAATAATAAGGACGAAATGTGTAATTATACCTTTAATTTTTTAACTGCCACGTCACCTTCCGTTAGCCTCTTAACGGCAAGTGGCCAAATTGATCCCATTTTAATAGTTTGGGTAGTCAAATGACGCGTTTTTTTTATGGTGGTCATTTTAAAACTTTCCCAATAGATTGGTGGTCAAACAGATAGTTTACCCTAATTTATAAGATTGGGGTCAATCTAAAATCTGAGCTATAATTTATGGAAGTCTAGCAAGTTAATCTTGCTTGTATATGATATATTTCTTATTTGATTCGGTTTGAAAAGATTGACCCCTTATTTGATCTTTCGCTACGTGAGCAATGATAGAGTCATGAATCAAAATTAAAAAATAAAATATAATTAACTATTAAAATAAGAGGGGTAAAGTCCAAATGAATTAAAAATTGGGGTCTAAATAAGTAATAAACCCCTTTATATTTTTTAATAAAAATGAGGGCATACGATGATACGACCTATAAAGATTAAATCCGATTTGAACATTTAACCAAATAAAAACTTAATAAGTTCAACATTTTAAGCCAATAGTTTGAACATTGATCCCAACTGTAATCCCTCTTGGTAACAAAATTGTCTTACAATCCTTAAAGAACCAAGTTAGCTTAGACGCGTTGGAACAAACTCCTAACAAGCGCGTACGGAAAACACATCCGAATATGATTCGAAACTATCCACCTCCAAACAAAATATATTATATAGTCTCGGTCTAACATATCATTCATGGTCTCGTCCACTAAAATTCAGCCACGTAACTTTTTTTTTGAGATGAATCTTCACCTTTTTATGCCATATAAATAGAAAATGGATGGATACATAAAAATTAGTTATAAATGGATTAATAACAAAAAAAATTAATTAACTAATTTTTAGTGAACGAGAATCAGAACTTTTTTATATAAATGGTTCATAAAATAATTTCTCCACGTTAGATCCTTGACATGTACCAAACCTGATTAAAGTCATACCATGTGGATCCCACGTCACGTGTCACTTAAAAAATAATATCATATCCTCTTCTATATATAAAGAAATCACACCACTTGATTAATTTTTTAAATATTAAATATGTATTAATATAACTAAATATTTAACAAACCATTTTGTTTAATACATATAAAAATTTAAATCTCATTTTTATATACCTTTTTATAATTTTAAATAGATGAATTTAATCTAATAAAGTTATAGTTTTCAATTGAATCAATTTGGTCTAATCTTTTATTAAGTGATATTATTCGAGTCACGATACTCTGAACTCCCTTTATCATTAAATATTATCTCAATTATATATCTATATTGATTTTGAACCATTGGATGAGTGTAATTTCATTGTATAGATTATTCATTTTTTTCTTCTTAAAAAACTCTTCATTTCTCAAATTTTAATATTAACCATTAATTTACACTCATCAAAAGTCTAAAAATAATGTACAACCAGAAGGTTTGATATTGTGTAACTAAATCTTATCTCATATAAAGAGGGTATGATCCATTTATACTGTGTAAAAATTTAAAAGTTTAACTTTGATTTTGAATCATTGAATGAGTGTAAATACATGATTGAAATTATTTACTTATTTTTAACTCTTAATGTCAATCATCAATTTACACTCATCAAATGGTCTAAAAAATAGTGTAGAAGTGAAAAATTTGACATTGTAAAACTTTTAATTTTTACACTTTTTGCATAATTGGACGAATGAAAATTAATGGATGACTAAAAGTAAAAAAAATAGAAAATGAAGATTTTTATAATAGAAAAGAGATAATCATCAACTAAATAATTTTAATCTCTATTATTAATTTTTACTATTTTTTTAATTAAATAAAGTGATATTATATTCTATGTCAATATTGGAACTCATACAAAATAATATCCATAATTGGATCTCTAATTTTCACTCATTCAACAATAAAAAAAAAATACAACCTTAATCCGTGTGTATAACGACAACCAAAGCCAAACGTCAAAGGTGACCAATATAAAATTCAGATAGTGGCGAAGAAGGATAAGTTTGATGTAAGATTATGGAGGGTAAGGACGCCGTTGCGCCGTTCGTGGCGAAAACTTACGAGATGGTTAATGATCCGATGACTGACGGTCTTATCACTTGGGGCAAAGCTAATAACAGTTTCTTAGTCATCGACCCTTTAGATTTCTCTAATAA
Source organism: Hibiscus tridactylites (assembly GCA_958450335.1). Lineage (NCBI taxonomy): Eukaryota > Viridiplantae > Streptophyta > Magnoliopsida > Malvales > Malvaceae > Hibiscus > Hibiscus tridactylites. The sequence continues at coordinate 58,649,715 of OY288275.1, forward strand.
GATCTTGCCTCTCTACTTCAAACACAGCAATTTTTCCAGCTTCGTTCGCCAGCTTAACACTTATGTAAGTTCTATTATTATTATTTCAGTTGAATCCCCACACACATATATTATATCAAATGTTTTTAAGCTGACAATTTGTTTGATGATTAGGGTTTTCGGAAGGTGGATCCAGATAAGTGGGAATTTGCGAATGAATGGTTTCTTCGAGGCCAAAAGCAATTGTTGAAGAACGTTGTGAGGAGAAAGCATGGGAAAAATCGGTACACGCAAGTGAAACCCGAGGATTTTGACGGCGATGACGAGATCGCCACTGAAATAGCGCGGCTGAAAGAGGAGCAAAACTCATTTGAACAAGAGTTGCAAGGGATGCACAAGCGCTTAGAGACCACGGAGAGACGCCCGCAACAAATGGTGGTCTTCCTTCACAAGGTCGTCCAAGACCCTGATTTCCTTTCTCGTGTGGTGGTCCAAAGGGAACGGAATAGGCCACTCACGGCGGAGAAGAAGTTGCGGATGAAGGTTACGCCACCGCCGTCGTATTCTTCTTCTTCTTCTCCTTCTTCTTCTTCTTCTTACTCAAGCGTGGCGGTTTCAAGTAATTCGGTGAAATCTGAAGATGAAGGATGGCATCCTGAATTAGTTTCGGCATCGTCCTCGCTGTCGCCTGAGGATTCCGTAGAGGTGTTGGGGCGCAGAGATTTTGTGGGACAAGTAATGAACTACGGTTGCGCTACTGTAATGAGCCAGTCGCCTGTGGTGGCACCGCTGGTGATTGAAAACGTCATGGCGATGTCTTCGTCTGGGATGAGTAGTGTAGCATGGTATGGTGATAGGGATGGGGATTGGGGTTATTTAGGAGAAATGGCGGCGGCGCGTGTGCCACCGCCTTATCCATTTTCTCTATTAGGCGGTGGCTTTTAGTAGGTTGCTTCACGTGAAATATCTTGGACTCTTCCTTTCTTATTGATTTTTCTTCTGTTTTAGATTTTCACCATTTTGTTTTTATTTGTTTCCATTTTATATACAAGGTTATTATTGTATACATTGATAGTAAAAAATATACTTTATAAACATACTCAATTTTACTTTAAAAATTAAAATTAAAATCTCTATCTTTAACATCTTAAATCATAAACTCCAACCCTTAAACTTTAATATTTAAAGTAATTAAAAAATTTAAATTTTAAATCCTAAATATTAACTCAAAACAAAATTTCTAAAAACTAAATTAGACTCACTAGTGCATGAAAATATTTTATCTAATATATAATTAAAAACACTTAATTATAAGGATATAAACTTATATTTATAATGCAAAGTCACTAAAAATTGGGAGAATATGAATAAAATACTTTTAAATTTTACTTAAAATTGAATTTAATAATCGGTCCCAATACAAAATCGGATGTTGTTTATCTTAGGAGACTCAAGTTCAATTGCTTTGTCTGCAAGGTATGTGCATTGTCAAAGGGTTAAGAATAAAAGTGTGCAAAATCAGGTTCGGTTAACCGTTAGAAAATTATTTCGAATAACTGATAAATTTGGGTTGCTTAATTCTCGACTCTAAACCTTAACCATTAAATTGATTAACTGATTGACCGGTTAACTAAATTTTCGATTCCGTTCGAATCAGATAATGGTTATTTTTACTTTCCTTATTAAAAACATCAAATCTAATAACATGGTGAAAATAAGTTAGGGTTTGAATTTTAAAACATTTGAAGAATAAGAAAAATATTAATGTATGGGTACTGAGAATAAGAAATAATTGACAATTAAGGTTGACTTTTTTACTTCCCAAAGTAATATAAATTTGCTAATGTTTGCGAGAGAAATATATTAAAAATTACAACTAATTTTTCACTTTCCAAGACAATAAAAATATTTGGGGAAGAGAATGAATTAACAATGGAACTAAAATTTAGCCAATATAATTGTATAAATATGTGTATTTTATATATTATATAATCGTTCGGTTCAATTACTCGCCTTTGTTAAAAAATACGAACTGTATTCGAACCGAAATAATATTTTTCTAAAAAACCCACCCGAAACTAATATTTTTGGTTCGGCTAACCGTTTTTTCATATCGATTTTTTCGAATTTCGATTTTGGTTTGTCATATTTTTTGCACAGCCCTAGGCCCCTTATTAAGAATTTATATGAACAGATACTACATTGTAATCATCTTTAGAGTATTCGATAAAAAATACTACTTAAAATTTTACTTTGTGATTTTTTTGTTTAATGCATATACAATTTAAGAAAAAAATAATTTACATTAGTACAAGCATAACTGAAATATGCTTTGTTATCGTGGTAATTTAAGAAATAAAAAATAATTAAATGATATATTTTTCATCATTTTAATTTTGGGTAAACTACATAAATGGTCACATGATTATGCTCCAATTATTTTTTGCGTCCCCCGACTATCAGAAGTTACAAACTGGCCCCCAACTAAAAAAAGTAACAAATTGGTCCAACGTTGTTAAAAATTTAATAGCTGATGACGTAGCAGTTAATTTAAATTGATATAATTACATACTTAGCCCTCAAGTTCTACACTTATTTTAATTTGACCTTAATTCTAAAAAATCAACCCACAAATTTTAATATTCTATCAATTTAGTCCATCTTATTTTTTATTTCTCTTCTCCTTTAATTCTTCAATTCATTTTCACCAGCATAATTGTTTGGATCAATTATGTATAAATTTTGGAGTTTTGCTGTTGAACTGTGGCGGCACCAAAATACTCTCTCCTCCACCGACACTCCTTCAACTTTCAAGCTTTGATCCCATCTTTATGTTTATTAGATATTGGTCAGATTGGTATTCAAATCATGTTATCATTTCGGTTTGTGTATACAAAATAAATAATTTCCCGCCAATTCAGATTTTGTCAGGAATCTTTGAAAAAGTTATCAACTTTCAGAATTTTATACAGAATTTCTTTGAACCAACAAGTGATGAGGCTATATATTTATCGACTTAGAATGAGCCATCAAAGAATTAAGAGAGAATGGGGGTTGGTTTTGTGCTTTACTTCATCCTGCATCTTACATGGCTAATACGAGCAGGCAACTCTGATTGTAAAGAAAAGTGTGGGGATATTGATATTTGATCTCTATTTGGAATTAAAACCGGTTGCTATCACAATTCGAGGTTCAGAGTAACTTGCAACCAAATTGCTGATGGGCCAAAGCCTTTCATTAGTAGCATTAATCTGGAGTTACTTGACTGGTCTTCCCATGGCAACAACACCGTCATTGTCAACAATCCAGTAACTTATCTAAACCGTGTCGATAAAGGAAACAACGACAACACTTCTCCTTCAAATGTCCATCTACAAGGCTCTCTATTTTTCTTTTCAAGTCGATTGTTGAGTGTGTAAAAGTTCTATTATTTACACCCTTTTTAACCCATATTTCTGCTGCATTCAAGCATCATTGCATTGCATTTAGGTTAGTTTTCAATAAAACATCACAATTATATAAAAGGCACGGATTCTACTAAAAGATGGTGTATTTTGCAGGTAACTGCCATGGTTGACAATGAAGGCAGGCGCAGGACAGATAAGCAGGAAAGCTGAACTGGACTAGCAGCTGAAGAAGACGAACCTGTCATGGACCTGTCACGACAGCAAGGTGACAGCAGATTTATGAAGAGGAAAAGTCAAGTGGACCTCGATAGATAGAGAAAAATCTGCTCGTCTGTCGTGTGAAAGCCAAATATTTTTCCGAGCCCCGGATCAAAAGATATGTCAAGCCAAAGCTCAAAGAGAGGAAATTCCTATAAGCTAGGATGCGGCTGGAAAGTAGGAGACTTTAGAGATTTAGTCTTTATTAGAATCTTACTTTTAATTAAAGTTGTAATCCTTGTTACCTTAGATAACTTGAGCCCAAAGCTTATATAAGGGCATAGATTTAACCTAGAGGAAAGACCGGATACCCCATAACCGAAATAAAACCCCTGCCGTCCACCCGTCACCGACATGTTCTAAATTCCCCCTAGGGCCACGGGTTGTTTTGTAAAGTAGTTGCAAGGGTTGTTTTGTTTTAGGATTTTTCAAGTTCAATAAAATAAACTTCAAGTTCTTTTATCTTGGTTTTAATATCTTGCAAGAGCATCGGGAGAGCATTGTGAGGTTATCTATTTACTTAGCATCGGGAGAGTTAAGTATACGAAAGAGATAAAAGCGCGTTCTCTAGTTTATAGTTGAACCATCTCGTGCTTAGGGATAAGGCGAGGTTAAGTGGCTAAGGAAGAATTCATACACATCGGTGTTCATCCTTCGATTCACGCCGGGAGGTATCATCAAAGACGTGTTCATCGACAGACTTGTGCCTAGGGATAGGGCAAGGCAGATCTGGGATTCTTGCCAAGCTTGAAGTACGGAGTTGGTGTGTCTGCTGCCGCGACTGCCAACGGACAGACGTCGCGACAAGTGCTGTCGGCGACGGGAGCGACGACAGAACTGGAGATCCTAAGCAATTCAATACCTGCACTACTGAACAATTCAATACCAGCCCATTCTCTCTATCTTGATAACTCAATCCTTTTATTTACGTTTTTATCATATTATTCTCGTGACAATCTTCTAAACTATTTCCTTTACTTCGTGCAGAAAATCAAGGTGAAGTCATTAGCCCAATCCCTGTGGAGACGATATCCGATACTTCGTATCACTTTACTACTTGCGTCGTGTACATTTGCACTACAATTGCGATAGTCTATTTTACCCGTCAAAATACTGATGCCGCTTCTTCTTCAGCAGCAGCATCGCCATTCACCAAAAAGGAGCTATAGGAGGAGCGTGGCTTCATTTACAACAGAGATGCGCCTCTTTTTGGACTCCGGCCGTTCATTATGAAGGCCATAACGGCACAACTATGGGAGGACTTTGCCGAGCAGCCGGCAGAGCTTAATGATACTTTGGTCCGGGAATTTTATGCGGTGATCGAAAGCAAGACGGCGACATCTGTCACCGTCCGAGGAGTGACAGTTCCCTTCAGCGCTAGCAGCATCAACCATGTGTTCGGCCTCTTCTTTGGCCCCAATGATGATGCTCACCAACAATTTTGAGACACCCTCGACACTGCTGGACATGATGCTGTCATGAGGGAGCTGACAGAGGCTGGAACGACATGGAGCACCAGTAAGAAGAATCCCCACTCTGTCAATAGGGGGCAGCTACTCCCTGAGGCAAAACTATGGAACGCTTTTATCAAAAAGCGTATCCTGCCTTCGTCCCACCATACAACAGTCAACCGACAGCGGCTGGCCCTTATCCACTCTATTATGCACGACAGGCCCATCAATGTGGGCAGGTACATGCGGGACAACATCCTTGATTGTGCCTTCCGCTCGGACTCACGACTCTGCCTGCCGTTCACTATCACTGCCCTCTGCCGCTGCGCTGCCGTACCGGAGGAGCCTTCAGACAAAATCAAGACGGGCAGCGGATGGACAGACAACAACATCTCCAGCCTCATGGAGATCATAGTCGTATCGCCCCTCAACGCCTTCGATCCAAACGCCCCTCCTGCTGAGTCCGATGATGAACCAGCCACCGAACCTGCCCCAGAAGCTGCCACCAACACCGCTCCGGCAGATCAGAACGCCCACATCCTTGCTGCCATCCTGAGGGTAGAGGAGCGCCAGATGGGTTTGATGACTTTCATCCGTGACTTCTCAAATGCAACGGTAAATTTCATCTCTAATACTTTGAATTTTCCGGATGTCATCTTCCCCACCTTCCCCGCCCATTATTTCAATATCCCCTCCCCCACTCCCACACCACCTGTCTCTCCCCATACACAATCTGCCACTTCCACACCATCCCCTGCCCCGACGGTAGCCGGCAGCCCACCGACAGACACCTCCCCTCGAGGAACCAAGCGAGCTGCCACTGATGACAGCCCTCTTGTCCGGCAGAATTTGGAGAGCGACTTCACGCGAGTCAAACGCATTAAGCACGTGGCAAACAAGAGAAGGCTATCCAAAGCCATCATAACCAGCAGCTCATGGGACAGCAGCAGCAGTTCCGACATCAGGCTAGTGGAGCCACCTGCCCTTCAACCTGCTGACGACCCTGTCCCCCAACCGGATGAAGAACCTGCTGATCAACCTGCTCCGGAACCTGCCCAGCCACCTCCACAACGCAGACGCCGCCATCAGATCCGCGTCAGCAGCAGCAGCGAGGACAGCGCATAAAATTTAAGTTTTTATTTCTTTTTCTCCTCTTATTGCTGCCTGCCCTTATATTTTTGTGATGTACTTTTATTTATCTTGTCTTTCTTTATTTGTTGTGTCATTTTGCATTGAGGGCAATGCAACCCTTGAGTTTGGGGGTGGCAACCCTCCATCTTTAATGGAGTCTTTAGCACATCTTTTTATTAATTGTTTTGTCTTATTATTTATTCTCTTTTAAAAAAAATCAGAAAACTAAAACTGTTGGCTTAAAACTGTGGAGTTAACTTACCTGTCATGACGGCTCTGTCGTGGCAGCATCTTTAGGACAGGTTAAGGAGAAAGTTTAGAGCCTTTCTATAATTCTGAAAACTTAAACACTTTTGTGACTGTTATATTGCTTAGATTTCTTTTAGCCAAACTAGAATAGGAAGCTTAGAACTTGAATAGCCCCTAGAGGTGCCTAACACTGGCTCTAGGAAAGAAGTTTAGCAAAAGAAAATTAAACCTAGAGGTGCCCGAAACCGGCTCTAGGAAGCTAACTAGAGGTGCCCAAAACTGGCTCTAGAAAAATTTAGCTTGAAAAAAATAGAAGAAAAAGAAGCATGAAAATGTGCCTTCTAAAAAAAATAAACTTTGGCATAAAGATTCGAGTTAAGGAGTTGAATATTCTAGTGAAACTAAGAGAGTCTTAGCATATAACTGTTCACAAGCATGCACACACTGCACGAGAGCTATAGGGAGATTCCGGACAGATCCTAATCCTTCCGACAAGATGCTGCTGCCATAGAGAATGAGCGACAGGTGAAGGAACAGTTCACTATTTGAAGGCCAACACAAAAATTTTCATTTTTCTTTTAAGTCTTGATTGCTTGAGGACAAGCAAAAACTTGAGTTTGGGGGTGTGTTGAGTGTGTAAAAGTTCTATTATTTACACCCTTTTTAACCCATATTTCTGCTGCATTCAAGCATCATTGCATTGCATTTAGGTTAGTTTTCAATAAAACATCACAATTATATAAAAGGCACGGATTCTACTAAAAGATGGTGTATTTTGCAGGTAACTGCCATGGTTGAAAATGAAGGCAGGCGCAGGACAGATAAGCAGGAAAGCTGAACTGGACTAGCAGCTGAAGAAGACGAACCTGTCATGGACCTGTCACGACAGCAAGGTGACAGCAGATTTATGAAGAGGAAAAGTCAAGTGGACCTCGATAGATAGAGAAAAATCTGCTCGTCTGTCGTGTGAAAGCCAAATATTTTTCCGAGCCCCGGATCAAAAGATATGTCAAGCCAAAGCTCAAAGAGAGGAAATTCCTAAAAGCTAGGATGCGGCTGGAAAGTAGGAGACTTTAGAGATTTAGTCTTTATTAGAATCTTACTTTTAATTAAAGTTGTAATCCTTGTTACCTTAGATAACTTGAGCCCAAAGCTTATATAAGGGCATAGATTTAACCTAGAGGAAAGACCGGATACCCCATAACCGAAATAAAACCCCTGCCGTCCACCCGTCACCGACATGTTCTAAATTCCCCCTAGGGCCACGGGTTGTTTTGTAAAGTAGTTGCAAGGGTTGTTTTGTTTTAGGATTTTTCAAGTTCAATAAAATAAACTTCAAGTTCTTTTATCTTGGTTTTAATATCTTGCAAGAGCATCGGGAGAGCATTGTGAGGTTATCTATTTACTTAGCATCGGGAGAGTTAAGTATACGAAAGAGATAAAAGCGCGTTCTCTAGTTTATAGTTGAACCATCTCGTGCTTAGGGATAAGGCGAGGTTAAGTGGCTAAGGAAGAATTCATACACATCGGTGTTCATCCTTCGATTCACGCCGGGAGGTATCATCAAAGACGTGTTCATCGACAGACTTGTGCCTAGGGATAGGGCAAGGCAGATCTGGGATTCTTGCCAAGCTTGAAGTACGGAGTTGGTGTGTCTGCTGCCGCGACTGCCAACGGACAGACGTCGCGACAGGTGCTGTCGGCGACGGGAGCGACGACAGAACTGGAGATCCTAAGCAATTCAATACCTGCACTACTAAACAATTCAATACCAGCCCATTCTCTCTATCTTGATAACTCAATCCTTTTATTTACGTTTTTATCATATTATTCTCGTGACAATCTTCTAAACTATTTCCTTTACTTCGTGCAGTAAATCAAGGTGAAGTCATTAGCCCAATCCCTGTGGAGACGATATCTGATACTTCGTATCACTTTACTACTTGCGTCATGTACACTTGCACTACAATTGCGATAGTCTATTTTACACGCAACATCGATACAACGTGTTGAGTTGTGTGGGGCTCAATTCGTTCAACCGATGTTGCTCACCAAGTGGTGGAGAGATGGATTTTTGGGTGGAAGGGTTGTGGAAGCTAGAATGTAAATAGACACAATGATATATAGTGGTTCAACCTTCTAACCAAGGTCTACATCCACTACCTTAGCTCCCCACTAAGGATTTCTCAATCAATCCACTATTGATTCATCCCCTTTTCTAGGCTTAGGAGGAAACCCTTACAACCAATCGAACTTTCTACCCAAAGCCTTGATTGAAACCCTCTTTACAAAGAGACAATATAAGCAAACTTAAAACCCTCTAATAGGTGTTTGTTTACACAATTAAGCACTCGCCCAAAACCTAAAACACTTGAGCAAATTTGACAATTTTGGCTCACTAGTGTTTGTCTATACAAGAGTTGACAATTTAAGCACTAAGACAATATCTGATCATTTGTTGTTTGACAATATGAGCATTAGCCTTCTCTTGATGCTTGGAGGTCCCTTTTATACTCCCAAATGATTTTGTAGCCGTTACTAGTCGTTGGGATCATATTGGAGCCGTTGAGTACTTTAATTCCCACCATAAATGCAGTTCTGCAGCTCCCCGTTTCGAAACGCTTGAACCCGTTTCGAAACGCTCTTTAAGTAGAAAGAGTCGTTGCAGTCTGTTAGGGCATCCGTATCGAAACACCCCCTTGCCGTTTCGAAACCCGTATCGAAACGCTATAGGCCCGTATCGAAACGCCTGCATTTAAAAGTTAGTTGGGAAAATAGCCATTCGGGTTTATGACCGTTGTGATCAATGCCACGTAGGCGTATCGAAACGGCATAGCCTGTTTCGAAACGCTAGGCAAAAATCCTATCTAGGGAAAGCCCGTTTCGAAACATTTTTGCTACTGGAATCCCCTGTTTCGAAACGCCCTAAGGTGTTTCGAAACACCTAGACAGTTTTGTGAAGATTGACTTTGAAAAACATGAAAAACCCTTTTAAAAACTTCCCTAAATATAATTTCAAGTTGTTTGGACTTTGGAAAGTTTTAAATGCTTTTTAAATCAGTCCAAAACATTTTTCAATTATTATATCAAAACATTAGTTCTATAATCTCCCCCTTTTTGATATAATAAAACTCACTTGAAAAATTGTTTGGGATTCTCCCCCTTAATCTTTAAAAATGTGAATAAGAGATTAAAACTTTTAATTCAAATAAAGCTCCCCCTTATTCATTTGAAAATTCAATTTTTCAAACCATTTCTCCCCCTTTTTGTTATATCAAAAAGAATTTAAAACATTAAGTTCAAAATAACAATAGAGGTAAAATTTGAAAAAAATACAAATTTGGTTTTGAAATGGCTCCCCCTTACTCAAAGCATCATAAAAAATGTTAGTCCAACATATATGATCATCTAGTTGAATTTAAAAATAAAATAAACAAATGAAATTAAAAAAACAACTAGAATTTTTACCAACACTTGAACCCAAGGGAGGATGTGAAGCCTTCCTTCTTCAAGTGTTCTTCCTTGTGTATATGGAGCTCCCCCTCAATGTTTGACTTGTTTAACATCTTCATCACACCTTGCAAAAGATAATCAAGTAATTTTTGGTATCCAAATTGCTTTGGATCCATGAACGTTAGTAGCACAAATTTTAGTCCCCTTAGGAATCCATTTTTCAATGTCATCCTTTTTAATTGAAGTACTAAGTCCTTTTGAGACCCAAATACTTCTAAAACATTTTCCTTTAATAAATCTAGGGGCACTAGATTGTCTAACATAAAAATTTGATTTTCCAAAATTGTTTTTCTTTTCAAGCTCTTTGGAAATCAAATCTTTTTCTTCTTGAACTTTTTGAAGCAATTTTTGTAAATCAAAACATTTTAATTCAAACTCTTCAAGTTTTGCTTCAAGTTCAAGTTTGGTTTTAGAAAGCAAATCATTTTGAATTTTTAACTTTGAAATCAATTTATTGTTTTTTAAAATGTGGCTTTTAAAATCTAAAACCAAATCATCATAGGCATTTTGTAATTCATCAAAGGAATAAGAACATGAGGTAGATGAATTAGAAGTTACCTTTGAATCTTCTTCGATGGCCATAAGGCAAAGGTTGGCTTGTTCATCGTCGGTGGAGTCCTTGTCACTCCAAGTAGCCACATGTGCCTTCTTCTTATGGCTTGAAGTGATTGCCCTCTCCTTTCTCTTAGGTTCTCGTTCAAGCTCTCTCAAGGCTTTCTTCATGAGCGGGGCACACTTCTTGAAGAGATGAACTATCTCTTCATCTTCATCCTCCTCTTCACTTAAGTAGACATAATGACAAGTGGAGGATTTGAGAGCCATGGCACTTGCATTGATGCCAAGCCCTTTGATTTTCTTCTCTCCCATAGCTCTAACTTCTTCTCTTTTCTTCTCATCCTTTTTGTTCTACTTTATGATTTGATGAGTAAGGAGTGACCCCATGAGTTCATCAAGCTTCAAAGTCTTCAAATTTTTGGCTTCAATGATGGCGGTCCTCTTTGAGTCCCAAGACTCGGGAAGTGAGTAGATGAGCTTTTGAACAAGCTTTTCCTCCGGGATGGCTTCTCCATAGCCTTTGAGACCATTGGTGATAGTGGAGAACCTATCAAACATCTTCTCGATGTTCTCTTCCGGATCCATTTTGAAGTTCTTATACTCTAACATTAGGAGCCCAATCTTGGTCTCCTTGACTTCATTGGTTCTCTCGTATGTGACTTCAAGCTTGACCCATACCTCCTTGGCACTATCACAAGAAGACATCTTCTCATAGATGGATAGACCAAATGCACAAAATAGAATGTGCAAGGCTTTGCAATTTAGCTCCATCTTCTTGCGATCGTCGGCACTCCACTCCGCTTTACTTCTTTGAGGCACGAACGGACCATCTTCAACTACATCCCATAGCTTGTAATCTCTTGATTTGATGAAGAACTTCATCTTTGTCTTCCAATGGGCATAGTGAGTTCCGTCAAAGAAAGGCAGTTTATCGATTGAATGTGCCATTGAGCCGGTTGATGAAAAAGTGATCGAGCTTGCCGGATCTTCTCAATAGGATGTGAATTCCCTTTGATTGAGCCAAGCTCTAATACCAATTGTTGAGTTGTGTGGGGCTCGATTCGTTCAACCGATGTGGCTCACCAAGTGGTGGAGAGGTGGATTTTTGGGTGGAAGGGTTGTGGAAGCTAGAATGTAAACAGACACAATGATTTATAGTGGTTCAACCTTCTAACTAAGGTCTACATCCACTACCTTAGCTCCCCACTAAGGATTTCTCAATCAATCCACTATTGATTCGTCTCATTTTCTAGGCTTAGGAGGAAACCCTTACAACCAATCAAGCTTTCTACCCAAAGCCTTGATTAAAACCCTCTTTACAAAGAGACAATATAAGCAAACTTAAAACCCTCTAATAGGTGTTTGTTTGCACCATTAAGCACTCACCTAAAACCTAAAACACTTGAGCAAATTTGACAATTTTGGCTCACTAGTGTTTGTCTATACAAGAGTTGACAATTTAAGCACTAAGACAATATTTGATCATTTGTTGTTTGACAATATGAGCATTAGCCTTCTCTTGATGCTTGGAGGTCCCTTTTATACTCCCAAACGAGTTTGTAGTCGTTACTAGCCGTTGGGATCATATTGGAGCCGTTGAGGACTTTAATTCCCACCATAAATGCAGTTCTGCAGCTCCCCGTTTCGAAACGCTCTTTAAGTAGAAAGAGTCGTTGCAGTCTGTCAGGGCATCCGTATCGAAACACCCCCTTGTCGTTTCGAAACCCGTATCGAAACGCTATAGGCCCGTATCGAAACGCCTGCATTTAAAAGTTAGTTGGGAAAATAGCCGTTGGGGTTTATGACCGTTGTGGTCAATGCCACGTAGGCGTATCGAAACGGCATAGCCCGTTTCGAAATGCTGGGCAAAAATCCTATCTAGGGAAAGCCGTTTCGAAACGTTTTTGCTACTGGAATCCCCTGTTTCGAAACGCCCTAAGGTGTTTCGAAACACCTGGACAGTTTTGTGAAGATTGGCTTTGAAAAACATGAAAAACCCGTTTAAAAACTTCCCTAAACATAATTTCAAGTTGTTTGGACTTTGGAAAGTTTTAAATGCTTTTTAAATCAATCCAAAACATTTTTCAATTATTATATCAAAATATTAGTTCTACACAACGCATTCGGGTCAATTGGTTGCGGGAATCTGTCCACTATTTTTCGCAACAATGAAACGACTCGGACCTCTAGTTGTCTGCAGGAAAGCTGTGGCGACCTGGCTTCTGAGTTAGGTAGCTTCTATGTTACAATTTCTGAAAATTTCACTTCCTATACATCAAGCTGTTAGGAAATAATTTGGTTTCTGTAGATCTGGTGACTAACATGAAGCATGTTATTTCAGCTGATAGGCCGTAAATTATTCATGAGATCTTCAATCTTCAAAAACTCTGGTGTATGATTTAGAGAAAGAACTGGAAATAATGAGAGAAGAACATACTTCACTACATAAGAGAGTGAAAAAACTCCAGGATGTGCAAGACAACACAATGGAATTGCAGGATAAAGTCAAATCAATGACAAATTTATTATCATCGAAATACCAAGGCATGTTTATTTTTTTGAATCCTACTTTTTACTCGAAATTTATCCCTCAAATTTCAATTCGTTATATTTGAGAATTGGATGTATGTGTTTGGTAAAATAAAATGAATTTTGGGTGAAAATGAATTGAAGAATTAAAAGAGAAGAGAAATAGAAAAGAAGATGGACTAAATCAATAGAATATAAAATTTGTGGGTTAATTTTTTAGAAATAGGGTCAAATTAAAATAAGTGTAGAACTTGAGGGCTAAGTATGTAATTATATCAATTTAAATTAACTACCACGTCATCAGCCGTTAAATTTTTAACGTTGTTGGACCAATTTGTTACTTTTTTTAGTCGGGAGACTAGTTTGTAACTTCTAATAGTCGGGGGACGCAAAAGATAATTGGAGCATAGTCAGGGGACCATTTATGTAGTTTACCCTTTAATTTTTTGTTGTGATTTTTTTTTTCTATTATTAATGTATCTGATAATAATCTTATGTATTGTTATTTGATAGTAGCATTTTTAAACTATGCATTAGACTTAATTACTCTCTTATAATTTTTTTATTAATATTTGAATAAGTAACGTTGAGATTAAAAAAACTCTACTGATATGTATCAAATACTAATTCTATATAAAGCTGAAGTATTATAGTAATTACCTTAAATATGTAGAAAATTATACAAATATCTCGGGCCGAGTCATATTTTTAACTCTAAACCCGATCAACCTGGTATTTATTGTTTCTCTACCAACCCAACTCGATCAAACTCGATTTTTTTTAAATGACTCGATTGGGTCGGATCATGTTGAAACCCATCAAGTCTAGTTTTCATGCCCATCCCTAAAACCAAGTCATGTTAATTGCATTTAAATAACTTAATTTTGTTTAATTTAAAAATAGTTAAATATATTTGAATGGATTATTATCTCATACACTGGCAGTGGAAACTAAAGTTTCCATAAGCATGTTAGTTTAGGGGTTTATGTTTTTAGTTTATGGTTTAGAGATTAGAGTTTTAGTGTGTAAGGTTTATGGTTAGAATTTAGGGATTAATGTTTAGGGTTTAGAGATAAGGATTTCAATTTGTTGGTGTATCATTCTCAATAGATTTTGTTAAATATGTTAGTTCTGTTTGTCTGTTGTTGGGCTGTTAATTAAGCTCGTTAGTTGGTTAGACCCATTTGGTTATAACAGACTGACTCAAGTAGTGGCAGCTTTGTTATACCAGTATTGGGCTATATAAAGGTGGAGTTATAATACTCTGGCCCGACTTTTTGAGTTGTTGAGACCTACACCTCAGATTATTCTAGAACTTTTTTTGTTTCATTCAATGAGTCTGTTCATCGTCTTTCTTGTAAAATAAACAAACTTCTCACTGCTTTCATTCATTCTTACTCGCTTATCTCGATTATCTTAACTCACCATGGTATCAGAGTTAAGTTTTCCTGATTTTTCTTCTCTTCTGTTGCTTGTGTTTCTTCATAGTTCTCTTGTTCTCCTTTTCGTTCATGCTTGATTCTTCTGCCACTGCTTCGGTGTTTGGCGATGGTGATTTTGGTAGTTCTCGCGGTGGGCGCACTTTCACCAACATAAAGGTCAATATCTTACTTGATGAGTCTAACTTCCTCATTTGGAGGCAGCGCATTCTTCTCACGGTGAGGAGCAACCGTCTTGAGAAGTTTCTTAATGACACTATTACTATGCCGTCTGAGAAGATTTGAAAGCCGGACGGTTCCATTGCTGACAATAAGGCGTACAAGTTGTTCATTGCCCATGATAGTGCCCTGGCGTAGTGGCTTCTGTCGACTATGAGCTCGCATATCTTCACTAACTTTGTCGGAGCTGAAACGTCCACTCAGATCTGGAAGATTGTGGTTGAGTGTTTCAGCAGTCAGTCGATAACCACCGTTATGAGTTTACACTTTAATTTGTGTGTGATTCGCAAAGGAGATCAAAGCATGAGAGCTTACATTTTGAAGGTTAAAGAAATATGTGATGCGTTGGCATCGTGTGGCAGTCCGATATCTACGACGTAGCAGATAGGGTCGATCTTAAACAGCCTTCCGCCTGAGTACAAGCCATTTGTGGTTGTTATCATGGCGAGTCGAGAGCCGTTCACACTCGACGGTGTCACGGCTATTCTTGTAGATGCTGAAGCACAACAAGTTATCTTTGATCAGTCATATTTTGCTCCAATTGTGGCTAATAATGTTCAACTCTTTGCGGCCTCCAACAACAAGTCCAATGGTGACTCTACACAGAGACCTCGGTCTCAGAATGGTGGGCAAAGTGGTCGAGGACGTGGTCATAACCAGTTTTAGTGCCAGTTATGTGGTAAGATTGGGCACCTTGTGGATTAGTGCTATCGACGGTTCGACAAAACATTTCCAGGAGTGACAACATCCACTCAGAGGTCCTGTAATAGTGAAGGTTCATCTTCGATTAATGTTTGTTCTGCTAATACTAATATTGCTTCTCTAGTGTGTAACTATGTAGGTTCTTGCTCTGTTGTGGCAAGATGTAATCATTGCACTCAGGGGCTTAGTGCAGTTGGTACATCTAACGGCTGGTATATGGACACGGGAGCAACTCACCATGTCTCCCCTGATGCTTCAAACGCTCATTAGTGCATTGATTTTTTTAGACCAAGTAAATTGCTTGTTGGCGATGGTAAGGGTTTACACATAGCACAGATTGGTCATTTTGCCATTGATTCTAAGTCTAGAATGCTTGTGTTGCGTGATTTGTTTATCGTTCCTCAAGTTACTAAAAATTCGTTGTCGGTTTCCAAGTTTGCTAAGGACAACCGAGTTTACTTTTAATTTAATGTCAATCGTTGCATTGCTTGTGATGAATTGACCGGTAAAGAATTGCTGCGCGGTGTTAAAGAAAATGGCCTTTACACTTTTAATAATGATGTTTCTACTACAAATTATGCTCAATTAAATGTTGTGCAAATAAAGTGTACTGATTACAAACTGTGGCATCGTAGGTTAGAACACCCAGCACATACTACATTAGCCACAGTTCTTAAGAATTGTAAAATTGCATTGCTTGCAAAAGATAATAAATTCTTTGTTTGTTCTGCTTACCAAGTTGGAAAGAGTCATAAGTTGCCTTTTTCTGAGTCTTACACTGAGTATACACAACCTTTTCAACTTATTTTTACAAACTTGTGGGGACCGACTCACATAGAATCTAATGGTTATCGCTATTACATTTCAATTGTTGATGCTTGTACTCGTCACACCTGGTTATTTTTGTTGAAAGAAAAATCTCAAGCAGTTGCTGCATTTAATTAATTTTTTATGTTGGTTTGTACTCAGTTTGGGGTTGTTGTTAAAGAATTCCAAAGTGAATGGGGATGAGTTTCGTAGTCTCTCTTCTGTTCTTGCTGAAGTTGGTATTAGACACCGCGTAACTTGTCCACACATATCGGAGCAAAATAGTGTGGTGGAACGTAAACATCGACACATCATAATGCTTGTTGTAACCCTTCTCGCTCAAGTGTCCCTACCCTTCGATTCTGGTTACATGAAGTAGATAATGTTGTGTACTTAATCAATCGTCTGCCCACGAAAGTCCTTGATGGTGTTTTACCCTTTGAAAAGTTTTTTCATCAACTACCAGATTACAATTTTTTTCAAGTGTTTGGGTGTTGGTGGTTTTTACACCTTCGACCGATTTAGAATCACAAGATAGAATTTCGATCACAGCCGTACACGTTCTTGGGAATCAGTCATCAACATAAATGCTATCAATGTCTTCTACCTAGTGGTAAAATAATTGTTTCACGTCATGTTGTCTTTGATAAAAGTCACTTTCCTTTTGTAGATGGAAAAAGAAGAAAATGGTTGTGATGTTGAGTCTGATGTTGCACAAAAGCCTGCCTCCCTTCGAGTAGTTGTTGAGTGTGTAAAAGTCCTATTATTTACACCTTTTTTAACCCATACTTCTGTTGCATTCAAGCACCATTTCATTGTATTTAGGTTAGTTTACAGCAAAACATCACATATATATTAAAGGCACAGATTCTACTAAAGAATGGCTGATTTTGCAGGTTGCTGCCATAGCAGACGGAGAAGGCGGGCGCTGGGCAGAGAAGCATGAGAGCTGAACTGGACAAGCAGACAAAGAGGACGATGCTGCCATGGTGCTGCCGTGACAGCAGAGGACGACAGCAGTTTTATGGAGAAAAAGCAAAGTGGACCTCGACAGATAAAGAAAATTCAGCTCGTCTGTCGTGTGAAAACCTTATAATTTTCCAAGCCCCAGATCAAAAGATATGTCAAGCCAAAACTCAAGGAGAGAAAATCCCAAGAAACAAAGAAGACGGCTGGAAAGTAGATTCCTTGAAGATTTAGTCTTTATTAGAATCATACTTTTAATTAAAGTTGTAATCCTTGTTAAATTAGATAACTTGAGCCCAAAGCTTATATAAGGGCATGTATTTTAACCTAGGGCAGATCCAATTCCCCATAACCGATAACCAAAACCTCTAGCCGTCTTCCCGCCGCCGACATGTTCTAAATTCCCCCTAGGGCCACGGGTTGATTTGTAAAGTAGTTGCAAGGGTTGTTTTGTTTTAGGAATTTTCAGTTCAATAAAATAAACTTCAAGTTCTCTTATTTTGGTTATTAATATCTTGCAAGAGCATTGGGAGAGCATTGTGAGGTTATCTATTTACTTAGCATCGGGAGAGTTAAGTATACGAAAGAAATAAGAGCAAGTTCTCTAGTTTATAGTTGAACTATCTCGTGCCTAGGGATAGGGCGAGGTTAAGTGGCTAAAGAAGAATTCATACACATCGGTGTTCATCCTTCGATTCACGCCGGGAGGTATCATCAAGACGTGATCATCGACAGACTTGGACCTAGGGATAGGCCAAGGCAGATCTGGGATTCTTGCCAAACTTGAAAGTACTGAGTTGAGCATTTGCTGCCGCAACGATCAACGGATTGCCGCCGTGACAGGTGCTGCCGCGACGGGTGACGACGACAGAACTGGATTTCCTAAACTCTGCAATACCTGCACTACTGAGCAATTCAATACCAACCCATTCTCTCTATCTTGATATCTTTACTCTTTTATTTGCGTTTACTCTATTATATTCGTGACAACTCTCAAATATTTCCTTTACTTTCGTGCAGTGAATTAAGGTGAAGCTATTAGCCCAATCCCTGTGGAAATGATATTCGATACTTCGTATCACTTTACTACTTGCGTCGTGTATACTTGCACTACCATTGCGATAGACTATTTTACACGCAACAGTAGTGTCAAGAAACATTGGCATGATGCCAACTTCTCTAATATAGGTTGTTCAAAACAATGTCCTGAGCTCTCATGGCTCTACGACAGAAAATAATGGTCACCCTAAAGAACCGTTGTATAATTCAGTTGCTAAAACCTATGGGTCCAGTCCGGAAGCTACTGCACCAAGCCCACAAGCTAGTGTAGCTGAGCCTACTAGAGATGAGGGTGAGCAAGGTGTCAGCCCAGCTCGACAAACTAGGGTAGCTAAGGAAGGTGGCAGCCCAGCTCGAGAAAGCCTTGAAGCTCATGGTCCTTTGGAAGAAGTAAGTGATAGGACTGTTGTTGAAAGCTTAACTCAAGTGGTTGTTAGTGCCTCACCTCAGAACGTTGCTACTAGTTGTGCTGAGATGAACGTGCGTGTGGATGGCCCAGTGGGTGTTGCTTCCAATACACGCATCATGCTAACCAGAAGCAAACGAGGCATATTCAAGCCCAAGTTGTATTCCACTACAATTCAGACAAATGAAGAAGTACATGTCAGCATTGATGAAGCATTAAAGTCCACTGTCTGGAAGGACGTTGTTCTTGCTGAATATAATGTTGTAGTGAACAATGGCACGTAGAAATTGGTAAAGCAGCCTGATGGTCGAAGAGTGGTCGGATGCAAGTGGTTGTTTCATATAAAATGAAACCTATAAGGCTCGGTAGCAAGGTACAAGGCTCGACTCGTAGCCAAGGGTTTTTCTCAAATACCCGGACAAAACTTTAAGGATTCCTTTTGTACTGTGATTATATTCTCAACTTTATATGTTGTTTTATCCTTGGATGTTACAAACAAATAGTGTTTGCGCCAAATTGATGTTAATAACGCATTTCTTAACGGTGAATTAGATAAAGAAGTCTTAATGCAACAGTCTCCGGGGTTTGAACAATGTGATTCTGATGGAAGTCCATTAGTTTGCAGCTTGCAATTGGTACACTAAACTTCATAACTATCTTGTTGAGATTGATTTTGGGAGTCTAAAGCTGATACATCTATGTTTATATGTGATCAAAGTAGCATTGTTACGAGCTTGTTAGTGTATGTTGACAACATAATTGTTAAGGGTCAATCTGATTCTCACATTGAGAGTGTCATAGACAGCTTGAGCAACAAATTTTCCTTGAAAGACCTTGAAAAAGTTCAATTTTTCTTGGGATTGAGGCCTTTCAAGTTGACAGTGGTTTACATTTGAGTCAAAAGAAATATGTCCTTGAGTTTCTACAAAAAAAAATGCACCAGGTAAAACCTACGCATACACCAATGGTTTCTTTTGTTAAACTTGTTCAAGATGACGAGAGTTCTCTTGTCGATGGAAATGAGTAACAAAGTATAGTTGGGGCGCTTCTCTACGTGTGTCACACTCGCCCAGACATCACATTCCTTGTGAATAAAGTAGCCCAGTTTATGCACAAGCCTGGTGAAACTCACCTCGTTGTTGTTAAACAGATATTGTGCTACCTTGCTGGCACATTAGACTACGGTCTCTCGTTCACATCGTCGGATAAGGGAGTGGCGAATGTGGTGGCTTATGCCGATGTAGAATAGGGGAGTAGTAATGATGATATGTGATCAACAACCGGTTATTGCGTGTATGTTAACCATTGTCCAGTTGTGTGAAGTTCGAAACGACAAATATTTGTTTCATGGTCAACAACCGAGGTAGAGTATCAAAGCATTGCAGATGTAGTGTCTGAGCTTACATGGGTCAAAGCTTTGCTGTCGGATATGAAAATATCTCAAAGTTTAATTCCAGTTGTGTGGAATAACAATATCAGCGTTGTTGCAATGTCGGCAAATCTTGTGTTTCACTCACGATCTAAACATGTCGAGTTAGATGTTTATTTCATTCGTAAAAAGATTAAACAAGAACAAGTTCAGGTCAACTTTATGCCCTCTAAACATCAAGCAGCAGACGAGTTAACTAAACCTCACTCCAAGTCATGCTTCCAATTGTTTAGAGAAAAAATGAATGTTCATATTAGGTGTTGCTCAGCACGACTAAAATTGAAGAGGACATTGGAGAATGTTGGTGTATCACAAAATTTGTTTGTAGCATGTTAGTTGGTTAGACCCATTTAGTTATAATAGACTGACTCAAGTAGTGGCATCACTGTTATACCAACATTGGGCTATATAATGGTGGAGTTATAATACTCTGGCTCAACTTTTTGAGTTGTTGAGGCCTACACCTCATATTATTCTAGAACATTTGTAGTTTCATTCACTGAGTCTGTTTATCATCTTTTGTAAAACAAACAGACTTCTCAATGCTTTTATTCATTGTATCTCGTTTATCTCAATATTATCTTAACTCATCACAATTTTAAATTTTAATCTAGTATTAGGCACGCTTGTGTTAAAAAAATTTACACCGCCTGTGTATGAAATAATTGTCTTTATATATTACTATTATCCCTTTTGTTTTTAATAAAATAAAAAAAAATATTTATTTTATTTCAAATCTGGTCGGGTGAAAATTTACAATGTGTCTGGCCGAGCCAGGTTCGAGTGGAATGTTTAAATTTTTATGTCGGGTTGGGGTTGGTTAAAAACTCGACTCAGCCCGTGCCATCCCTAGTTGACTTAGTTGGTTGAGTACTTATTAGTAGGGGTGTTCAAATTCGGGTACTCGGACCTTCGGGTATAAAGTTTGTCGGCCTCTGTCCCGATCCGTGAATACCTGGTACCTAATTATCGGGTACCCGTTAAACCTGAGTACCCGTAAAATCGGGTATCGGGTACCCGGTTCTCATTTTTTTTTAAAAATTAAAAAAAAAGCCTTAAAAGTTTATAACACATGATCCAAACAAAAAAATAATAATGATTTGAAGTTTATAACCATGAGAAAGACATTAAAATATTAATCTTCATCCTGATTTTTTTCGAATCTCATATTTTTTTAAAGAAACCTACTAATGCATAAATGCAATAGAGAAACCTTGTTGTTTGTTTCATATCGAATCTTACATATTCACAAATTAATATATTTTTTTGAAAAATTTAAAACATGAAAGCATATAATACAAATATAGAATGAATTCAGGGATTTAAATATAGTTCTAAAGTAAAAATATTAAGTAATCTAATAAAATAAAAAATAGGAACCGGGTACCCGAAAAAATCATATTTTTCTGACCTGGGCCGGGTAAAAAAAATTCCGGGTAAATACTCGATTATTTATGTTCAGGTAGTCGGGTCGGGTAATTTTAAACAACCCTACTTATTAGCATATTAATAAGAATCATGATTCGAGTCTCATTAACAATCTCATTCGGCTTATCAATAAAATTATTAAATATAATTTTTTTTCAGGATTGATAAATAAATAATTCCATTTTTACTATATAAAGATGTATTTTATTCTTAAGGATTGAATCCATATAAGACGAGACAACATGAACATCCTCGACTACTCAACCAATTAATAAATCTCAAATAAAGTCAAATTTTGTTATCAATCTCCATATGCTAAGCATAAACTATGGATTTAGTCCATGTACCTTAATTCAAATAATTTTAGTTCATGTACTTTTTGAAATTTGAAATTTCAGTTCACGCTCAAAATAATACTAGAACAATTTAACTAAATTATATAAACTTAAAATATTAAATTACAGAACCATAACTAAATCTACGCCTTACATATAAAACATAAATCAAATAAGTAATTTATTGGGGGGGGGGGGGGGGGGGGCGTTACTTTTGGTGAATGGTAATGTATGTTATTGAGAGCATATCACAAATGTACTTTGTACTTTCGGTTTAAACTTTCAAAACTTTTTTTTAATATGTTTGTGTGATATAAAGATAACATCTATTTAATTTTTTTAATTTTTTAAAATACGACACACACAATATGTATTATTGGTGCTCGAATTTAAGTCTCAAAAAATAATAAATATCTATCTTTACCACCAGAACCCAATGGATGAGCAATTTTTTTTAAAACTACGAAAAGAGTCTCAAAAGTTACCAATAGTTGGTGTTTTCAGTTTTCACTCTTTTATTTGTATAACTTTTGGTACAAACTATGAGCATCTAACCAATAATATGGCCCCGCGCGTCTACCAAGCCCATATATTTCTCCCATTTAAATTCATCGATGAATAAAAAGAAGACTATATATATACATCCAAATATATATATATATATAAATAAAGTATCTATTCAAAATATATATAAAAAGTATACTTTTAAAAAATAATACTCCCTTTGTTCCATTTAATATGTTTTAGTATTAATTTTTTGGTCAAAACTTTTGTAGTTTGACTCATTATTATTTTAAATTTATTATTGATAAAAATGTAAAAAAAATATGTTTTAAAAACCTTCAATAAGTAGTTTAAAATATATATTTTTATAAAATTTAATTAATTAAAATAATTATACTTAAAATTAAAAAAAAATTGACCATAAAAAATAAAAATTAAACATATTGAATGAGACAAAGAGAAATAATTTTATTCAATTATTATTCTTTTATTAAAACACTGAGTTTTTTTTAAGATTAAAACAGTAAAACACTGATAGTTCCTTATGGGTTTCAATACCCTTAACAAATGAGTATGTAATATATACTTCACTAGTCTTAGTTATTTGCTATTTTTGTGTTTTTAAATTATTTCCCTCAAAATATCATTTTAAAAAAATTTAATAAATCTTAACATCAAATAAAATAACGTTCAAAACTGTGTATGATCAATGAGTGATAATTATTAAAAAAATAATACTTTTTTTCTTCCAAATGCATTAGATATACCCTTAAAGAGCACAAATAAAATATTAATAATATATGTCTGATAAAATTGATACTAATAACAATATACTATTTCATTTAATAAAAAATAATTTAAAGGCTATAGGAGGAAGACATGCGAAAAATATTTTTAGTGACAAAACGAAAATACTAAAAAATAATTTATTTTTAATTAATATTAATCCTACTTAAAAGGAGGCAAAATTTTTTAAGAGAATAAAGGTGGTGCTCTACCGAGTCAAAACTCATAATCTATAAGAATATAAAAAAAATAAACAATTTAATATACCGACCAAATATACTTGATTAATAAAAATAATTTATTAAATGCAAAAGTCCAACAATAATCACATTTCGACCTGTGGATGACGGTCGAATAACGTGAGGGGCAGGGCTGTGTGGGACCGAACCGCCTTTGGTAAAGTAGGTCCATTACTTGTCAATAATAGCAAGGCAATGGCTGACAGGGTTGAGTGTCGGGTCCCTTAGGTGTCTCAAAACTTTATTTATATCTATATATATATATTCATTTAGTACTTTAAAGTTGGAATACTAATGTTATTGGTTAAAGAGATAAGCAATTTAAAATTTAGGCTTAAACGTCAAATAGGTGCTCAAACTATACCCATTTTTCCAGTTAGGTGGCTAACGTTTGTTTCGGGCCACTTAGGTGCCTAACGTTTCATTCCGTAACCCACTTTAAGTTTTAGCCGTGACGGACGTTAAAAATTTCCGTTAAGTGACACGTGGCATGTTTTTAGATTTTCTGATATTAAAAATAATAATAAAATAAAATAAAATAATAAAATCCCATAAATTCATCTTCTTCCCCATCAAACCACCCCTTCCCCTGTTCTTCTTCCCTCTCCTCTTCACCGTTGAACCACACGTCGTGTTGATGAGGCACCGTTGCAGTCATGGTCATGTGCCTCGGATCAGTAAGCATTGATTTTACATTCACAAAGCCAGCTTCTCTTAATCTTCCTTCCAGATCAGTGAGCTAGTATTCGTTCATGAATGGTTTCGTACTCTTCATTAATGTGAAAAGTGCTGGAGGCAGTTCCTGAAACAAACAAAATCGAGATAAAAAAATGTCAGTCTATGTTCGTTGATCAAATCGAGATCAAATACGACAGCAGATCTTGCAGTGGAGTTAAGGGAATTGTTATATACCTGAACGATCTTAGACTTGGGCTGCAAAAGGAACAAAGTTAAAATGAGTTATACGTATAGAGAGCAGGGGAAACAATAATATTTGTAAACAAAGTTTGGTTGTGGCATTTCATTTACCGCCTGGTCCGTTATAGCAAGTGTGCCTCCAGGTTTAAGCAATCGGAATGCTTCATTCACCAAAGCTACTATTGCTCTTTCAGGACATTCATGGAATTGCACACATTTAGATTCAAACGATTGTGCTTTTTCGATAAGATGAATATCCCCAACAGGATTTCACTAGTTTCGAAAGGAACTACTTAACCAGGTTTAAGCAACAAGATTTAACGATTGTGCCATATAATCGTTAAATCGTTCAACCAAATATCTTGAAAGATTAAGATGTAAATTAGAGAGCAGGTTTTTTCCTTGACAAATTATGTCTTTTATCCTACGTTTTTTCCTCACTCATACAGTCATACACTATATTTGAACTACCCCATAGCCCATGTAATCTGTTAAAATGGAGAAATAATCTAACATGTGTCCAACAACAATGGGATTGAATACTTACCGGCCATGAAAGATTGATGGGGAAGAGGAGAGGGAAGAAGAACAGGGGAAGGGGGAGGGGTGGTTTGATGGGGAAGAAGAACAGGGGAAGGGGGTGGTTTGATGGGGGAAGAAGATGGGTTTAAGGGATTTTATTATTTTATTTTATTTTTTTATTATTTTTAATATCAGAAAATTTAAAAACATGCCACGTGTCACTTAACAGAAATTTTTAACGTCCGTCACGGCTAAAACCTAAAGTGGGTTACGGAATGAAACGTTAGGCACCTAACTGGAAAAAAGGTATAGTTTGGGCACCTATTTGACGTTTAAG
Organism: Hibiscus tridactylites; assembly: GCA_958450335.1. Taxonomy (NCBI): domain Eukaryota; kingdom Viridiplantae; phylum Streptophyta; class Magnoliopsida; order Malvales; family Malvaceae; genus Hibiscus; species Hibiscus tridactylites. The sequence goes on from OY288275.1 coordinate 58,674,883, forward strand.
CCTAAAATTTAATATTACTTAAGTATATTTTGAGCTCGAGGTCTTGTGTATATAAAAATCTCTGGTTAGAGACTTACCTATCAAAGTCAAGTGTGCTACGCAGGTCGGTCTGGTCTAGCTAAGACAAAACCCTGGGGAACCGAGAGAAAAACCAAAAAAAGTGAGGACCAATGTTGAAACTATGGGTGGACATTCGATCGAGTCGAGTTAAATTTTTTTGAATTAGTCGAGTTGAAGAATCCTATTTTATAACGCAAACTTTATTTAAAAAAATTCGAGTCGTGTCAAATCAAGTCGAGTTGTTCGAGTTTCTATTCAAATTTAATTGTAAATACTTAGGCTAAAGGGGTACTTTTGCCCTTGAGTTCGACCCAAAAATGCAATTTCGCCCCTCGTCGAAAAGTCCACTCAATGTGGCCCTCCAGTTCATGAAATTGATCAAATTGACCATTTGACTGGCGTTGACCGTTATGATGCTGACGTGGCAGTTAAGGTGATGACGTGGCAGTCCATGATGTTGCCGTGGTGGTCAACGGTGCTGACGTGGCAGTACATGTGGGATGGTGATGTGGCAGGAGCCAGGAGGGGCTGAATTGATTATTTTAACCGAATTCGAGGGCATAATTGATTTTTTTTTGAGTTTAGGTGCATAATTGATTTTAATTAAAAGTTCGATAACTTATTTAATATTTAAGTTGAAAAATAAGAATTTATGAAATTATTAAAATTTTAAAATATTAAAATTAGATAAATAATTTTATTAAGCGAGGATAATTCTAAAAGTTACTGAAAATAAAAATTATATAAAAAATTAAAATATATTATAAATTAAAAATGATAAAATTTAATGTAAAAACTTAATAATTTTTTTATAAAGTTTATAAATATTTTTTAATTTTTTTATATTTATAACTTTAATGTTTTTACTTATATTTAATTTATTGTGGTGTTTTATATTTTTTAATATTTTATGAATATTTAAATATTAATATTTTTTTTATTTTTTAGCTTAAAGATTAAATAAGTTATTGGACTTTTAATTACGCCCCTAAACTCGAGAAAAAATCAATTATGCCCTTAAATTCGGTTAAAATAATCAATTCAGCCCATTTTGCCACGTCATCATTCCACGTGTACTGCCACGTCAGCACTGTTGACCACCACAGCAACATCATGGACTGCCACGTCATCACCGTTAACAGCCACGTCAGTACCGTAACGGTCAACGTAGGTCAAAGGGTCAATTTGATCGATTTCATGGACTGGAGGACCACATTGAGTGCACTTTTCGAGGGGCGAAATTGAATTTTTGGGTCGAACTCAGGGGCAAAAGTACCCCTTTAGCCAAATACTTATAATGTTGTGGTACTAATAAGGGATGGAGTCAAGAATTAAAATAGGGGGCAAGGTATAATTAACCATAAAAATATGAGGGGTAAAGTTAAGATGAATTGAAAATTGTGAGTCTAAATAGTTAAAATACCCTTATATTTTGTAGTAAAAATAATGGGGGCACAACCCCGAAGGAGCAATATAGCTATGTCCACGGTACTGATTAATTTCAATTTAAATGATTTTTTATAACCACATATGATACACATATATATATTTTTATGTATGCTCGCGCGTTTGCAAGCGTGCGTGCGTGTACCATACATAATTGAGAGACTCGACGAACACTGGTAAATCGATCCACTAATTACCAAATATTCCAAGTTATTCGAAGTTTCATTTTATAACTCAAACTTTATTTTAATTTTTTTCGAGTCGAGTCGAAAATTTTCGCATCGTGTTGAGTCGAATAATTCAATTTTTTGGTGGAGTTTTGTCCACCACTAGTTGAAACAAAAGAATGAGAAGTGGGGACCACCAGAGGGTAACCATCCTCTCGCTTGCTTGTGTTTAGGGAGTTAAAATCGGGTACTCATATGAGTTTTAGGTCGGGTTGGATCAGATCATGTTCGAATTATATCAGGCCAAGTCAATAATTTGACTCAAGTTAAGTCAAGTTCGGATCTACTCGATTTCGTGCCAACATCAGGTTGATTTCAATTCAAAATCGATTCGGGTTGAGTTAATTTTAGGTTAGGTCAATATTAGATTTAGGTCAAAACGTTCTGAGTCTAATCCAAATAATTATAGAGTTAATTTGGGTCTAGGTGGACTTCGGGTCAAGTTATTTCGGGTATTAGGTCAGATCACGTCTATTACAGATCAAGATCAAGTCGAGTTATATCGATTTTTAGGTGAAATTCAAGTCATGTCAAGCCAACAAAGTATCAACTCTCATAAGTCTCAAGTATATATTAAAACTTTGTTTGCTTCCTTAAAATAATCGTAACTCTCTCAAGTCGCCACTCTTACAAATCACAACACTCTCAAGTATATATTCAAGTAATTCAACCATTTTTTTTACAATGGCAACTGAATATTATTAAAAAAATTATGAAAGATATTATAAGTACAACACATCAAGAGAGAATAATTAAGACTAATCCACCAAAATCTCATACAACCCAAAGGTGCAAAAAAAAAATACTTCCATAAAATTAGCATATCATCAAAATTCATAAGCCTTCCTGAATCTCATTGTCTCTATCCAAATGAGACGCTTTATGGAGTGAAAAAGGAGTGGTGAGCGAACCAAACTACCAGGCAAATTGCTTCGCTACACATGCCTGATTACATCGACAAACAACCATCAACTGAGTGGGGATCTATCTTTCTATGACCACCGACATAATCAAAATCAGAAACTAGCGTCATGAATATCTCGGTATGAGCTTCAAATGACCGCTAAAGTATGCTAAAGTAATACCAAAGCGACAACTGAAACGAACCACAAAAACAAAATAACGTACCATAAAAGCATAGATAAGCGTGCCACAAAGGTATATATAACCGTGCCACAAAGACATAAATTTTTATTAAAAATATAAAAAATAAGAAAATAATGATCCCCGATAGTCGACAATCAATACTAAAATTAATTATCGACCACCGGTAAAAAAACAAATGAGAAAAAAAGAAGATTGTTTGCGGCGGCAATTGAGAGAAAAGTTTAGGTTTAGAAGAGATACCCGGGTGTAATTCAACCAATTTAAAACATAAATAATATAGAGAGTAATATTTTCATGAAGAAAATAATTGTCGTATTAAGAGAAAAATAATGTACATGACAATTAATTTTGTATGATTTTTGAAATAATTATAAAAAATAATTCAAGAAATTTTAACAATCAGAATCAGTATCTTGCGGTGGTAGTGAAGTCAAATGTTGAATTTTTATATTGAAACGATTACTTAGCAGTTAGTAAAAATTGAATTAGCCAATTATTTTAAATCAATTAATTACAAATAGAGTGAATATCACTGATCAATTAAATGTCAGGTCAATTAACAGTATGGCCAATTAATAAATCAAGTAAAATTAGATACAAATCATTTTAAGTCGGTTATTCAACACGTTATATTAAATTATTCATGTTCAATTTAATCTGGTCTAAAATAATATGGTCTAACTCAAATTTGGATCATCACCACCTCAAGTTACAAGTTACAAGTTACAACCAATTCCGACTTAAGTCAGTTTAGTTGCTTGTGTTACACATCATCAGATTGGGGGATGGGTTGGACACGTGTACGCTTTCCGATGTTTAAAGGTTAAGCAGACTGGCGAGACCATCAAGTTGACACGTTGAACCCATCACTGCCGTAGGTCCCACCACGTGTCACTGTCATTGTTTGTTGATTAAGATAATGGCCATTGGGAATATACCTTGTAATTTTCTTTTATTTTTTTCTAAGAATTTTATATTAAAGCGTCAATATAGAAAAAAAATACGAATAATTTATAATATTTTTAGGGTAAACTACCTATATACCACCAAGCAATAGACAATGTCTCGTTTTTACTACTAACATTTCAATTGGTCTAATTTTATCATTAAACTTTATTTTTGGACTTGTTTATGTTACCGCCCTATTAACTCCTGAACGGTACGATGACATAGTGCATGGCGTGATAACTTGGTGCTAGACCAAAATGACGTCGTTTTAGTGCCGCTAGTTTGATACTAAATGGCTCAAAACTGTGTCGTTTTGATAGAGAAAATGTGAAAAAATATGTAATTAATGAGATTGAACAGGAAACTTTAGAATCAAAGTAAACTCTTAACCATTAAGAGTGGCGAGGTTGTCTTCACCGTTCTAGGCGCAATTTCGGTCTGCCTCCGGTGGCTAAATAGTGTGCCAGGGAGAACGACCATAGCTTCGGTTTGCTTCAGAGGTGTCTCGGCAGATAGGAGGGTGGCGAGGTTGTCTTCACCGTTCTAGGCGCAATTTCGGTCTGCCTCCGGTGGCTAAATAGTGTGCCGGACGACGGATCCTCCGTGGGACTGCCGGACTAGCAGAGGATTCCGTGGTATCACCGGCAACTTTTTTCGTTCGGCCTCAGGTTTGTCCGAAACCATCCCCCCTGTGTGTCTGCATAATCCCGCTTCTTGTTGCTCGATCCTTTCTTCCCCCTGACCACCCCGCTTCTGGTAACTTAGCCCCATTCTTCCCCGACTTGGTGCCCCCCTCTTCTGGTGGACTTTCCCGTTCTCTTGCATTTGTGGTTGCTGGTCGGATTTCTAGTTCGGCTGTTGTTGGTTTCTGTGTATTTCTTTGGTAAACCTATATTGGTCTGTTCTCTTGTTCTGTGCTGGTGGATAACTTGTTTGGCTTTCGGGCGGGTGAGTGTGAGGAAAGGAGGCCTTTCCCTTCTCTTTTCTTGTTGCAATGGCTGTGCTTGCGTGGAATGTGCGTGGCCTGGGCACAAAGGATACTGTTCGGGCACTCCGGGACGTAATTTTCAGAATCAAGCCGCAAATTGTTTTTCTCAGTGAAACTAAACAAAAAAAAACTTATCTTGAGAAGATTAAAATGAAGATGAAAATGGAGAACGCTTTCTATGTTGATCCACGAGGGATTGCAGGGGGACTTGCTTTATGGTGGACAGCAGATGTGAATATCAATATACTACGGTATGACTGTAATTACATTGACTCAGAGATCTCCCTTCAGGATGGCAATTCCTGGTACAACACCTTTATTTATGGTCCTCCGTACCGAGACGAGAAGAAAGATTTTTGGGAAGGTTTATCAAGCTTCAGAGGGCATGGTCAAGACAAATGGGTCATAATGGGTGATTCGAACGTAGTTACAAGACAGGAGGAGAAAGAAGGAGGGATCCCAGTGAACCCGAATGACGTTCTATGGTATGATGAGTTTGTCAACAACTCTTGCCTATCTGAGATGCCCATTAAAGGTGGGAGTTTTACATGGTTTAACCAAAGGAGTGGGGAGCAATCTATTCTTGAAAAACTTGACCGCATCTTATACTCGATGGAATGGAGTATGAGCTTTCCCAAGGCTCTGGGTATAATGGAATTAGCTATCGCTTCTGATCACGCCCCGATCGTTCTGTATACAGCGGGTCTCCCAAAGATACATAGGAAGGATTTCAAGTTTGAAACAAAATGGTTGCTGGAGGAGGAATGCTCTCAAACCATCTCAAAAGGCTGGAACATCTCCCTGGGAGAAAGAGTGAGCTCCAGATTTAGAAGAAAGATTCGAAGCACAAGATCAGCTCTTCTGAAATGGAACAAAGACAAAATGAGAATGAAACATGAGCAAAAGGAAAGAATTCGGAACAGAATGTTAGAACTTCAAGATAGGAAACTTTCAGAGGCGGAATTGGAGGAACTTAGTGGGCTCCAAAGACAAATCGACAAAGAATGGGAAAGTGAGGAGAGGTATTGGCACCAACGATCTAGAGTCAATTGGCTTAAGTGGGGAGATAGAAACACAAAGTTTTTTCATGCTACTACTCTCCAGCACCGAAGAATGAACTCGATTGTTAGGATCAAACGAGAAGATGGAAGATGGTTGGAGGAAACTCCGGAAATTGCTGACCATCTCTTGCAGCATTTTCAAAGAGTTTTCACGCGGGATACATCCGCCGACCCTGGTCATCTTCGGGACTACATTCCCAGCCTTATCACGAGAGCCATGAACGATGCACTCAACAAAGAAGTGGAAGAGGAAGAGATCAAAAAGGCGGTTTTTGATATGGGCGCAACTAAGGCCCCAGGTCCAGATGGCTTTCCCGGATGTTTTTATCAAAACTTCTGGGACACGGTGAAAGAGGACCTAATTGGTATGGTAACAAACTTTTTCAGGAATGGAGAGCTGGATCCTGACCTTAACAAAACTAATATAGTGCTCATCCCAAAAAAGCCAAACCCCACCGAAGTGTCACAGCTCAGACCCATCAGTTTGTGTAACTTCTCAGTAAAGGTTATCACCAAAATTCTGGCCTCCCGGCTAAAGCCTATACTTCCGGAGATCATTCCACAATATCAGTCAGCTTTTGTCAGAGGAAGATCAATTCATGATAACATTCTACTGGCAAATGAAGCGTTCCACGCTATAAAGCGAACAAGGAAAGGAAAAACTGGGAAGATGGCCCTAAAAATTGATTTGGAAAAAGCTTACGACAAAGTTGACTGGGAAGTTCTGCGGTTCGTTATGCAAAAGATGGGTTTCTGTGAGTGGTGGATAAACAGGGTTATGATCTGCATCACTACTGTCTCTTTTTCGTTGGTGGTGAACGGAGAACGTATGGTGGATTTTAAAGCGAGTAGGGGATTGAGACAGGGTGACGCGTTATCTCCGTTTCTCTTCACGATCATATCCAGTATATTGTCATGGATAGTTGAGAAGGAATGCGCTGAGCAGAATTTCCAGGGCCTTAGAATAAAGCGGAGCTGTCCAATTCTTAGCCATCTTCTGTTTGCTGATGATTGTCTTGTGTTTTCGGATGCTAGTGCTGAGAATTGTGAAGGCATTCTAAAAATTCTCCGGGTTTTCCAATCGGCTACAGGTCAGACAGTAAGCACGAAGAAATCCTCTGTCTATTTCTCTCCCAATATGAGCAATAGAAAAAAGATCCACCTCACCAATGTGCTGGGCTTCAAGCCAATGGAAGAAGATGCTCGATATCTTGGGCTTCCCTCTTTCTGGGGGAGAAGTAAAAAAGAAACACTTGCCTTCATAAAAGAACGTGTTCAGAACCGGCTGAAGGGATGGAAAGCTAGGTTCCTAAATAGTGCTGGAAAAGAAGTTCTTATCAAAGCGGTGGCTCAAGCTATTCCTTCCTATGTGATGCAATGCTTCCTCCTTCCGGTTACCTTCTGTGATGAAATCAGCTCTATGATCGCTAGATTTTGGTGGAACACCAATGCAGAAAAAGAGAGAAGCATCCATTGGATAAATTGGCGAGACCTTTGTAGACCGAAGGATAAGGGGGGTATGGGCTTTAGAGATCTGAGAATTTTCAACAAGGCTCTGGTGACCAAGATAGCATGGAAGATGATAAAAGAACCTGAATCGCTTCTGGCAAAAATCCTTCGGGGGATCTATGCTCCAAATGGTAACATACTTGACATACCTAAGTGCTCCAATCCATCATGGGCATGGTCTGGAATTCGTGAAGGGATCGAGATTATTAAAGCTGGAGCACTGTGGAGAGTTGGCAATGGTAGGAGCATCTCTACTTGGTTTGATAACTGGATACCCCAGCTCCAAAATCATAAACCAGCAGCAGTTAATCAAGCAACAGGGTCAACACTTTCGGTAAGCTCTCTGATTAACACAGATCAAAGAACGTGGAATGAGCAGAAAATTTACAGCATGTTTGATCCAGTGGAGGCTGAAGCGATTTTAAAGGTTCCGATCGGGGGACCTAACATACAAGACTCCTTTATTTGGATGGGAAACAAGAATGGGGATTACACGGCGAAATCTGGATATCGGTTCCTGGAGGATAGATCACTATCTTATGCCTTTCCGTCCTCAAGCGATGACCCCAAACTAAAAAAAGAACTCTGGAATTCGGTATGGAAGCTTGAAGTTCCGTCCAAAATCTGAACCTTTCTCTGGCGGTTATGTCATAATATTGTACCGTCAAAAACAGCTTTGAAGGAACGGATGCATGGTTTGTCCAGAGAACCAGATCAATGTCCCAGATGTGAAGGCTGTGGGGAATCAGTGGAACATATTTTGTTCTTTTGTCCGTTTGCTCAAGCAGTTTGGAAAGCTTCCAACTTCAGCTATTCTCCGGCGGTTAGGGGTTTCCCGGGTTTCCCTAAATGGTGGATGAAGATAAATGAGCTTAAAGCTTCCCCATCTTTCGAAGAGGGAATGGAACACATTGCTTTCCTGCTTTGGTCTATCTGGAAATCTAGGAACAGTTTGCTTTTTGAAGGAAGAAAGGATCCTCCTCTGAAAGTATGTATAAATGTTGAGTACCATTTTACGGAGTTCTCCCAGACTGTGAGGAAGAATAAGGATGGGAATCTGGCCTGTGCAAAGGGCATCAGAAGATGGGCTCCCCCACCATCAGGTGTCGTCAAAGTGAATTGTGACGCAGCTTTCGATAGGAATACCGGCAAGGGCTCCCTTGCGGCAGTTGTTAGGGATAGCTCTGGTTCCGTGCTTGTAGGTTTCTCCGAACCGTGTTTGGCGCCGAGTGTGTCAGTGGCGGAAACCCTGGCCATCAGAATGGGGATTTTAATGGCTAAAAGTAAAGGCTTCAACAAACTCATTGTTGAAGCGGATAATCAAGCTGGAATCTTAAGAATTAACTCAAAGTCTACAACATGCTGGGAGACTTCTGCGATTGAAGAGGATATCAAGAGGACAACTCTCTCCTTTTTGCATTGTAGCTTCGAATTTGCTCCTCGAATGTGTAATCAGGTAGCCGATTGGCTTGCAAAGCATGCTAAGAATCATATGGGTCCAGTAGTGTGGAACCATGATTGTTTTCCATCGGAACTTCTCATGTAATCTTCTTTGTCTTAATGAAAGTTTACTTGGTCAAAAAAAAAAAAAACTTAACATCTTTGTTTTGATTCTGACACAAATAATATATATTTCAAACTGTAGTTAAGATTAATTTAATTTACTTTATTATATAAATAATATTACTCTATATAAATAATATAAATATATTAAAAATAATATTAATATACATATAATAATATATTAATATATATAACTATAAATAAAAAATTTATATTAAATAAAAATTATATTATAAATAATATATTATTATAATTTATAAAAATTAAAAAACTAATTAAAAAAACTCAAAATTTATAAAAGGCACAAAATCCACCAAAACATTAAATCCTAACCAATAAACTCTAAAATCCTAAACCATAAATTCGTTAATAGTGACAATGGATGGATTTGAGGTTTAGGGTTTAGGATTTTGGTGATTTTTTTTATAGAAATTTTATATATTTTTTGAAAACCAATTTTTTAGTTTTATAATACTATATTATTTCTTTCTTTATTTTTAATACTATTTCTTTATAAATAAAATTTTAGGTCTAAGGTTTGTAGTTTATGGTTAGAGTTATGGGTTTATGTTTAAGGTTTTGATGGTTTTTGTAGCTTTTTTTTAATTTTGAAAAATTCATATTTATTTTAAAAATTAGTCTTTTAATTTTCATAATAATATATTATTTATTTATATATTAATATATGTATAATAATATATTATTTCTACTATATTTATATTATTTATATAAAGCAATATTATTTATATGATAAACTGCAGTTTAGAATATATATTATTTGTGTCAAAAATAAAATAAAGATGTTAAGTCGCTTTAATGGTTATGAGTTTGCCTTTGATTTTAAGGGTTTTAGGTTCAAGTCTCATTAATTCTATAATTTTTTTACATTTTTTCCACTAAAACGACGTAATTTTGGGTCATTTAACATTAAAATAGCGGCACCAAACCGACGTCGTCTTGTTCTAGCACCAAATTCATCACGTTTTGTGCCATGTCATCGTCTCGTTAAAGAGTTAACGGCGCGGTAGTATAAACGAGTCAAAAAATAAAATTTAGTGATAAAATTAAAACAATTAAACGATTGGTGACAAAAACGAGTCAGTGCTTATAATTTAGTGGTACCTGACGAGTTTACCTATTTTTTAATCACAGGAACATTAAAAAAAAAGGCTAGGACCTCAACTTGTCCCCCACTTTACTCTTTCCTTGTCCTGAGATAGTGAGATTAACTTATAAAATTCAAATTTGACAACCATTTGATGTTTAATTAGTTTTTTACTCTCAATAAGTTGTAAATTTAAAAAGCTCAATTAACAATAAAGTAGTTACTTTTTTCAAGAGAATATGCTCTAAATTTTTAGTGGATTAAAAAAAATCTTTAATAAATTATTAAGTGATCTCAATAGTAAATGATAGTGTTGTTCTTTTTAGGTGATCCGAATTTGAACAATATAATTTATATGTGTGTGAGTTTATTCAAATTTAAAATCAAGATACTACCTTATAATCGAATTGAAAAACTAAAAAAATCTTTGTAAGTGAAGGCGGCAAGTATTTTGTCGGCATTTTGGGAATTTAGTCATTGTTAGGGGTGTTTATTTTCAGATACTAGATTTAATATAAAATTTTAAATATCCGAATTTTTAGATCACTAAAATAATAATCCGTATCTAATATGAAAATGTGATGCCGATGTTGTTTAACTACAAAATATAATCTAATTATAAATTACCTGAAAGTTGAGAAGAAATAATAAAATAATAAATATACAATGTAATAAATAAATGACAAAATAAAGGTAAAATAAAAATAAACATGCTAAGGGATCAAATTGAATAAATATATAACTTGAAAGAGTTAAAAATTATAAAGTAATTATGTTAAATTAGAATACAGTCAAAAGTGGAAGGGCCAAAAATAACAATTAACCCAAATATAGCAAAATCTTTTTTTCTTTAGATTTTCAAATAATCTGAAAATAAACATATTATGATTCGTATCCAATCCGGTTATCCAAAATTTTTCGGATATGCAATTCGAATAATCTAAAAAATCAAAAAATGAATTGAATTTTTGATCGGATCAACAAATTAACAGATTCGATATTTTTGTAAATCCCTACTCATTGCGGAGTTATATGGGAAATTAAAGACTATGCATTTAGGGTTAATTATGTTTTTTTTTATATATATAATTTGGGCAAGTTACACAAAATACCATTAGATTTTAGGTATTGTATTGTGTATACCACTAAACTTTGAATTGCTTCAACTATAGCACTAAACTTTCATTTTACTTTAATTATACTTTTGGGGCGTTAAAGTCCAAACAATGTGATGACGTGGCCAAAGCGATGTCGTTTTACTGTAGCTATTGATGCCCAAAATGACGTCGTTGTAGGAATTGAACTTTAGAGCTGTATTGATTTTGCCACTAAATTTTAAAACGATTCTATTTTTTCCACTAAGCATTTGCAACTACCGTTGTCGGCCAATCATCGCCCTTCATCGGTTGTCAGTCGTCAATAGATCAGTACGAAAACATTCACATTTCACTCCTCTTTCTTCTTATCAGATTATATTTCCGTGAAATTCACTCAAAATTGACGAAATTAAACAAAAAAACCATCCATTTTAGGGTTTATGGACTTTTCTAGGATTTGGGGGTATGGGGATGTTTGCTTGAAATTTTGAATGGGTCAAAACACTCTTTTGAGAAGATGAACAACATACATCGAAACTAGCCTCATCAGATGATCGTCAGAGGGGGTTCAAAGTATTAGCTCGTTGAACTTTTTGATGGATTTTTGTCAATTTTGAATGAGTTTTGTAGAAAACCAATCTAATGAGAAGAACGATGAGTGAAATCCGAACGTTTTGGTACTTATATTATCGTGAATGGTGATCGATAAAAAACGGTGATTGACCTGACAATAGCGGTCGAAATGTTCAGTGGCAACATAGAAACATTTAAAGTTTGTAACAAAATCGATACACCTTTAAAGTTTAGTGCTTAAAACGACGTCGTTTTGAATATTAATAGTCACACCAAAATGACGTCGTTTTGGAATATCATCCATAGACGAAAGTATCCATCCACAACATCATGTTGTTTGAATTTTAATAGTTCAATAGTATAATTAAAGAAAAATGAAAGTTTGGTGTTATAATTGAAGAAATCGAAAATTCATGATGTAAATGATACGTCTTAAATTTAGTATATCCAGTGTAATTTATCCTCTCTTTTTAATGATCGAGAGTTGTGGTAAAAGAAAACCCACCTTTAATTAGGAAAACGATGTTATTTATTTATTTATTTCGGATCGGGTCGGGTCTGAGTTTTCACTCTAGAATTTGGGTTTGGGTGGAACATCATAAAATGTCAGGTTGGGTCGGGTTTGGATGAAGGTGTTAAATTTTTCAGTTGAGTACGGATCGACCAAAAATCTGACCCAACTCGATACATGGTCATCCCTTCCTCCAAAGCCACTAAACTATTTGTTCAATTCTATTTTTACTACTGAACTATGAATTTTGTCAATTATACCATTAAACTATTAAATGGTTTCATTTTCAAGCCATTGGCCATTAATATTTGACGAAATTTAATCAAATTTTTATAATTACACATTTATTCCTCATTACTTACATATTTAGAATTTTAAAAATAAATCATTTTTTTTGCAAATTAGCTCCTCAACTTTGTATGATTTCCTCATTTCTTCAATCTTTCTTTCGTTTTAAGTCTATTTTTTACATACATTGAACCACATTCTCCTAAACCACTTTAGAATACCTATTTAGCTTCAATTCATATTTTTAAAATAAATTTCCTATTTTTACAATTTAGCCCCTCAACTTTGTATGATTTCTCATTTCTTCAATTCCTCATTCATTTTAAGTCTATTTTGACCAAAATTAAACCACACGAATCAATAACACTACATAATAATTATATAACCTCAATTCATATTTTTAACAAAATATTTTTTTTGCAATTTAGCCCTTTAACTTTGCATTTTATTCAATTTGATCATTCAACTAATTTTTTTGTAAAGTTTTCTTCACATCAATTCATTGACTCCTTTATACTCCCACCAATACTTTATACTCAAAAGTTCCTTATTTAAAAATAACATTATAAATATATTTAAGAAGTTTAGATGGTATTGTTTTAGTAAATAACATTACGAATCTTATTTATACATGTGGAAAATAATATGAAGATATATATATATATATATATGCATATATTATATGATTAGAGAAAGTGTAACGACCCGGATTTTGAAAATTTGTGGTTCGGATACACTCGAGCCTCGAGTCTCGTTGAGTGGCCTATGAGTGGCTCAAATGGGCATCTTTGGGCCCTTTTATTGTTGTTGGGCTTGGGGTTGAGCTTGGTTATGAGTTGGATGAGTGATAGAGGGGCAAAAGGGTATTTTCCCTCTTTTGAAAAGATGAAAGCTGCTCCATCTTAATTCTCTCTGCAAAATTTTGAGGGAGATGATCTCACCTTATCCCCTTTTGTATCTCTTCATCCCTTCCTCACCTCTTCCCCAAGAAACCAACAAAAAAAGTGCAAGCTTTACCTTATCTTGTGTGAATCTCGAAATTGTGGTAGAGGAAAAGTTGCTCATCATCCAAGGATCTATCAATCAAGGTAAAAATGAATAGAAATTGTGGGGTTTGGAGAAAATAGGTTTTGGTGGGGGTTAAGGAGGAAGAACGAGAATTGAAGATTTAGCTTCACTTCTTGTTCTAAAGCTCTTCCTTTTATATTCCTTAATCTTCCAGCAATGTTGTAACTTGTTTTGCAACATCTCTTTTGTAGAACTAATGTTTTGATATAATAATTGAAAAATGTTTTGGACTAATTTGAAAAGAATTTAAAACTTGGTTTTAAGTCCAAACAACTTGAAATTAGGTTTGAGGTATTTTAAAAGGTTTTTGGCAATGTTTTTACTAATTTTAAAGAGCCAAACTTGACATTTCAAGCTACCCGTACTGATACGGTCCAACCCGTATCGATACCTTTTTACCCAGTTTGGTCACTGCCAAAACCCGTATCGAAACAGGCTTGGTCGTTTCGATACGGTGAGGGATCGTTTCGATACGCCTGGTAAGCGTACTAATCCCCATTTAACAACCCCAATGGCTATTTTCCCAATGATCATTTAAATGTGAAACCGTACCGATACGCCCTCAAGCGTATCGATACGCCTAGGCTAGCAAGAGCCCAACGGCTAGTTTCTGATGAAGGCCGTACCGATATGGGTCCAAGCGTATTGATACGGAAGGCTGCAGAACAGCATTAATGAAGGGAAATAAAGTCCTCAACGGCTCCAAATCATCCCCAACGACTAGTAACGACTATAAACTCATCAAGGAGTATAAAAGGGGCCTCCAAGCATCAAGATATGGTTAATGCTCATATTGTCAATCAACAAATGATCAAATATTGTCTTAGTGCCTAAATTGTCAATTCTTGTATAGACAAACACTAGTGAGTCAAAATTGTCAAATTTTCTCAAGTGTTTTAGGTTTTGGGTGAGTGTTTTAATTGTGCAAGCAAACACCTTTTAGAGGGATTTGTGTTTGCTTTATTTATCTCTTTGTAAAAGAGGGTTTGATCAAGGCTTTGGGTAGAAAGCTTGATCGCTGTATAAGGGTTTCCTCCTAAGCCTAGAAAAGGGGACGAATCAATAGTGGATTGATTGGAAATCCTTAGTGGGGAGCTAAGGTAGTGGATGTAGACCTTGGATAGAAGGTTGAACCACTATAAATCATTGTGTCACTTATTATTTTAGCTTCCATACCACATCCACCCAAAAATCCATCTCTCCACCATTTGATGAGCCATATCGGTTGAACGAATCGAGCTCCTCACAACTCAACAATTGGTATCAGAGCTTGGCTCAATCGAAGGGGATTCACATCCTATTGAGAAGATTCGGCAAGCTCGATCAACATTTCACCAACTGGCTCAAATGGCGCAATCCATCGACAAATCGCCCTTCTTCGACGGAAATCACTATGTCCATTGGAAGACGAAGATGAAATTCTTCTTGAAGTCAAGAGACTACATGCTATGGGACATAGTTGAAGATGGTCCGTTCGTGCCTCAAGGAAGCAAAACAGAATGGAGTGCCGATGATCGCAAGAAGATGAAGCTTAATTGCAAAGCCTTGCACATGCTCTTTTGTGCATTAGGCCCAACCATCTATGAGAAGATGTCTTCTTGTGAGAATGCCAAGGAAGTATGGGACAAGCTTGAAGTCACATACGAGGGAACCGATGAAGTCAAGGAGACCAAGATTAGGCTTCTCACCTTAGAGTATGAGAACTTCAAGATGAATCCAGAAGAGAACATCGAGAAGATGTTTGATAGGTTCTCCACTATCACAAATGGACTTAAAGGTTATGGAGAAGCCATCCCAGAAGATAAGCTTGTCTGAAAGCTCATCTACTCCCTTCCCGAGTCATGGGACTCAAAGAGGACCGCCATCATTGAAGCCAAGAATCTCAAAACCTTGAAGCTTGATGAACTCATGGGGTCACTTCTCACTCACCAAATAATGAAGAAAAACAAAGAAGAGGAGAAGAAGAAGGAAGAGATTAGAGCGATGGGGAAGAAGATCATGGAGCTAGACATCAATGCAAGTGTCATTGCTCTCAAATCCTCCACATGCCATCATGTAGATTCAAGTGAGGAGGAAAGTGAAGATGAAGAGATGGCCTATCTCTTCAACAAATTCGCCCGGTTCATGAAGAGCGAAATGGATAAATCCAAACATGAATCGAGGAAGAAGATGAAGGAATCCCACAAATCCAAAAGGAGGGGATCATCTTCAAAACAAGCATATGTGGCCACATGGAGTGATGAAGACTCCACCGATGATGAAGTAGCCCACCTATACTTGATGGCCCTCAATGAGGGGGAGGTAACTTCTAACTCATTATTTCAAATTCTTATACATTTGATGAGTTACAAGATGCCTATGATGATTTGCTTTTGGAATTCAAGGCATCATTTTCCAAGAACAAAAAGTTGATTTCAAAAATAAAAATTGAAAATGATTTGCTTTCCAAAACAAATCTTGAACTTGAAGCAAAATTGAAAGATTTTGAACAAAAATGTTTTGATTTACAAAATTTTCTTCTTAAAGTTCAAAAAGAAAAAGATTTGATTTCCAATGAACTTGAAAAGAAAAATAATTTTGGAAAATCAAATTTTTATGTAAGACAATCTAGTGCCCCTAGATTTGTGAATGGAAAATGTTTTAGAAGTGTTTGGGTCCCAAAAGGACTAACCACTTCAACTAAAAAGGATGAAATTGAAAAATGGATTCCTAAGGGGACTAAATTTTGTGTTACTAATGTCTATGGATCCAAAGCAATTTGGATACCAAAAATTACTTGATTGTCTTGTGCTAGGTGTGATGGAGAGTGATCAACACGTCAAAAATTGAGTGGGAGCTCCATGCGCGCAAAGGAAGAACACTTGAAGAAGGAAGGCTTCACATCCTCCCTTGAGTTCAAGTCTGGTAAAATCTAGTTGCTTTTGTTTTTATTTGATTTATTTTCATTTATGTCAACTAGATAATCATATATGTTGAACTAACATTCTTATGATGATTTGAGTAAGGGGGAGCCAATTTTAAACCAAAATTTTAAATGTGTCAATTTGTTTTGCCTCCTATGTTATTTTGAGCTCAATGTCTTTTTAAATTCTTTTTGATATAACAAAAAGGGGGAGAAATGGTTTGAAAAATTGAATTTTCAAATGAATAAGGGGGAGCTTTATTTGATTTTATATCCTTAATCATTTGTTCACAATTTTAAAGTTAAAGGGGAGAATCCCAAACAATTTTTCAAGTTGGTTTTATTATATCAAAAAGGGGAGATTGTAGAATTAATGTTTTGATATAATATTTGAAAAATGTTTTGGACTAAATTGAAAACAATTTAAAAAATGTTTTTAGTTAAAAACAACTTGAAAATATGTTTAAGGGTTTTTACAAGGCTTTGGAATGATTTAAAGTACATTTAAAGTAGTCAAAACCAGCCTTTCCAAGTACCCGTACCGATACGGTCTTGGACCGTACCGATACGCCTTAGGGTTTCAACTACCTGATTTTTCCAGTAGCCAAAACCCGTACCGATACGCTTAGCCGTATCGATACGGTGTGTTTTGAAATAGCCCAACGGCTAGTCGCGTACGGATACGGGTGTATCACGTACCGATACGCCTAACTTCCCCAACGGTCATTTCCTAACAGTCTTTTAAATTGCAGGACCATACCGATACGCTAGGTAAGTGTATCGATACGCATCAGCTGAAGAAGCTCAACGGTTAATTCCTCATTGAGACCGTATCGATACAGTTTGACGAGTATCGATACGCCAAGCTGCAAAACTGCATTTATGGTGGGAAATAAAGGCTCCAACGGCTCCAATTCAAACCCAACGGCTAGTAACGGCTACAAACTCATCAAGGAGTATAAAAGGGACCTCCAAGCATCTTGTAATGGTTAATGCTTCAATTGTTACAACATTATGATGTCAAAATTTGTCTAGAGCTTAAATTGTTTATTTCTTGCTTAGACAACACTTGTGAGCTAAACATTGTTAAATTTGCTCAAGTGTTTAGGTTTTGGGTGAGAGCTTAGTATTGCAAACACATACCTATTAGAGGGATTTCTAGTTTGCTAAGTCTTTCTCTTGTAAGAGAGTGTTTGATCAAGCTTTGGGTAGAAAGCTTAATCATTGTAACAGTTTCCTCCTAAGTAGAGAAAATGGGACGAAATTCTTAGTGAATTAATTGTGGAAATCCTTAGTGGGAAGCTAAGGTAGTGGATGTAGACCTTGGTTAGAAGGTTGAACCACTATAAATCCTTGTGTCAAATTGCCAAATTTTCACCTCCCACTAAAACACCCAATCATCCAACTTCTCCACACTTGGCGAGCAAGAACGGTTGATCGAATCGAGCCCCTCACATCTCAACAATTTGTTTTAAAACCTCTATTGTCATTTGAACTTAATGTTTTAAATTCTTTTTGATATAACAAAAAGAGGAGAAATGGTTTGAAAAATTGAATTTTCAAATGAATAAGGGGGAGCTTTATTTGATTTCAATTCTTAATCTCTTATTCACATTTTTAAAGTTAAAGGCAGAGAATCTCAAACAATTTTTCAAGATAGTTTTATTATATCAAAAAGGGGGAGATTGTAGAACTAATGTTTTGATATAATAATTGAAAAATGTTTTGGACTAATTTGAAAAGAATTTGAAACTTGGTTTTAAGTCCAAACAACTTGAAATTATTTTTGAGGTATTTTAAAACGTTTTTGGCAATGTTTTTACTAATTTTAAAGAGCCAAACTTGACTTTTCAAGCTACCCGTACCGATACGGTCCAACCCGTATCGATACGTTTTTGCCCAGTTTGGTCATTGCCAAAACCCGTATCGAAACAGGCTTGGTCGTTTCGATACGGTGAAGGATCGTTTCGATACGCCTGGTAAGCGTATCGATCCCCATTTAACAACCCCAACGGCTATTTTCCCAACGGTCATTTAAATATGAAACCATACCGATACGCCCTCAAGCGTATCGATACGCCTATGCTGGCAAGAGCCCAACGGCTAGTTTCTAATGAAGGCCGTACCGATACAGGTCCAAGTGTATCGATACGAAAGGCTGCAGAACATCATTAATGAAGGGAAATAAAGTCCTCAACGGCTCCAAATCATCCCCAACGGCTAGTAACGGCTATAAACTCATCAAGGAGTATAAAAGGGACCTCCAAGCATCAAGATATGGTTAATGCTCACATTGTCAATCAACAAATGATCAAATATTGTCTTAGTGCCTAAATTGTCAATTCTTGTATAGACAAACACTAGTGAGCCAAAATTGTCAAATTTGCTCAAGTGTTTTAGGTTTTGGGTGAGTGCTTTAATTGTGCAAACAAACACCTTTTAGAGGGATTTGTGTTTGCTTTATTTATCTCTTTGTAAAAGAGAGTTTGATCAAGGCTTTGGGTAGAAAGCTTGATCGGTATATAAGGGTTTCCTCCTAAGCCTAGAAAAGGGGACGAATCAATAGTGGATTGATTGGAAATCCTTAGTGGGGAGCTAAGGTAGTGGATGTAGACCTTGGTTAGAAGGCTGAACCACTATAAATCATTGTGTCACTTATTATTTTAGCTTCCACACCACATCCACCCAAAAATACATCTCTCCACCACTTGGTAAGCCATATCGGTTGAACGAATCGAGCTCCTCACAACTCAACATCTTTGTAGTGAAAGGGGTTGGAGAAGCTTCCAAGGCTCAAGGGAAGAGGAAGGCTTGAGGTTTGGGCTAGGAGCTTCTTTCTCAACTGTAGGAGTAAGGTTAGTACACTTCTAACTTCTTTGTTTTCATGGACATCATAAAAATGATTCATTGTATATTATTTGATGATTTGATGCTTTTGGTTGCTCAAGCCTTGTTAATGGTAAAATTTGAATCTGGTGTTAAAAACGTGTAAAACTGGTAGGAAACCACCTAAAGTCACTCTCATAATATGCAGGATTTATTTGGAGGTATTTAAGGGTTGTTTGGGGACCATTGATATGATTTTTGAGTTGCAAACTCGAAGTCCTGGACTCGAGTACTGGTACAAAATGAACTCGTATCAGTACCCTATATAAACGATGATGAACACTTTGGTTTTATGAGGGTGTACTGGTATGGGCTTCAATCTGTACCGGTACGAGATTTAAAGGTGTATCGGTATGGGTCGTCTTGTATCGGTACCTCCCCAACGCCCTTGGGCTATTGGGATTCTAGTAACCAAAATTGGTACTGGTACGCGCTAGGGCGTATCAGCACCCTGTGGCTCTTTGGAATTCCAGAGAGTAAATTTCATACTGGTACCCTATGTTGGTGTTTTGGCGTATTGGTACGCGAATTAGGGTATCGGTACCCATTGGGCATTCTGTTCGAAAACGATAATTTTAAGTTCGAGAGATTGATAATTCGAGGACTATGACCTAATGAGTTTCTAAGGTGGTAAAATAAATTATAAAACCGAGAAACCAACCTCTTATTCAACAATAATGTGTAATAAATTTGGTAATTTGCTTGAGTGCTTGGGTGATATAACAACCATAGGGTTGTATTAGTTCCTTGATGCTATTGTGTGCCATGAGGGCACTTGTTTGGTGAGATCCGGATACCCAGATAACGTGTTGCAACACAATTGTAAGAACCGAACAGAGGATTCCTGATACTTTGTGTCCTCGGGGCACCCTCCGAGTGATTGCGTCCCGATGCTTTCTGTCGCTGGGCTTCACTCCAGGTTTGTGTATTGATTGTTGATATTGCTTATTGGTTGTTGGATGCTTGTGTTGATCCTTATACCATGTCATCATTTCTAGACACATGCTTATATTTATAATTTTCATGAAGCATAGTAGAGTGGTAGTGTACCCACTGAGCTTCGTTAGCTCAATGTTTAGAATCGATGTTTCCATTCGCAGGTTTCTAGGTTGACATGTGCATTGGAGGCACTATCGATGTAGGTTTCAGCATATCGTTTGTTCAAAGTACAACGTTTAAGTCTTATTGAGATATGTATTTCATAGGACCCTATTGTAATGTTGTAACTCTTATTTTGGGATTGTATTAAGCAAGCAAATGTTTTATTATTTTAACTATTTGGATCTCCTTATGTAAACGTTTTAAACTCTTTAACAATGTTTTACCTTTTGGATTTGAATGTTTTATAATATGAAACTATTTTGGACTAAACTATGTTGAAATTTTGAAGTAACGGTTTGGGCTTAAGGCCCAAATGTAACATATGGACTTAGGGTGTTAC
Source organism: Hibiscus tridactylites (assembly GCA_958450335.1). Lineage (NCBI taxonomy): Eukaryota > Viridiplantae > Streptophyta > Magnoliopsida > Malvales > Malvaceae > Hibiscus > Hibiscus tridactylites. The sequence continues at coordinate 58,695,663 of OY288275.1, forward strand.
AAAAAGTCGATTCGAGAAAACTCAAAAATTTGTATAGGAACTCGAAAACTCGACTCGAGAAAACTTTAAATAAAATTTGAATTGTAAAATATAACGCGTCAACTCGAATAACTCAAAAAATTTTAACTCGACTTGATTGAACATTCACCCCTAACCATAAATCCCACAAGAAGTACAAGTTTCTTAGCAGAATTAGCTAAGTACTTTCTTGAGCCATTCCCATTATCAGAGTTGTCTAACTGAATATCTTGTTTATACACATTACTCCTACTATTAGAAACATACTTTCCAGCAAACAAAACAGTTGAATCACTTATAGAAACAACAATATTAAGAGACATTTCATGTTGAATAACAATAGCAAAGATTTCATTAACAACATGCATAAGTTTCATCATAAGAATATGAGATTTTTGAATAAAAAAGTTCTAGTTTAACCCTTCAAAAACATAAAAATAAAATCTTACTTTCTACCTTCTTTTGCAGAACACTCACAAGTATTTAAAGGCATTAAGATGCAAATCTCATCCCATATGATCTTTAATTGAGTGTGATAAGTTGTTACAGTAAAAGTATCTTGTTGCAAAGGGGAAAAAATCTTGTTGTAGGTATGAAGTTCACATAAGATCTCTTTGAGAAAATCCATCAAAAAGATATGTCAAAATATCATATGTATAGTCTATCCACATCACACTGTCCAACTTCAGAACTAAATGTTCTCTGTGCTTTAATCGAACCACCAATGGAGCAAAATTTATTCTTGGAGATCAAAGACATTCTCACAGGCCTTGCCCAATCGTGATAATTGCTACCACTCAACGTTATCGAAGTCGAAATTAATGATGTATTTTTATTAAGATGTATGTAATACTCACTGCTAGAATCATCATTCTTGAAAAACCGACTTAAATTTAACGAACGTAAAGAGTCTGAATTCTCTGATACCATATTGAATTATGTAAACTAACTACAATTTTTCATACAAACTTTGTAAGGAATAATAAAACTTCACTTGTATTATTAATTGACCGTGTACATATATATAGGACTTTTAGAACAGCTTTTAACAAACTAACTACAGCTAACTTTTACCTAACTATTATCTAACTAATTTACTTATAAATTTTGTTAGGGCGAGAGGGTTTTAGGTAGAAGCTGAGGTCGTCAACCATCTTCATCATAAACATCTTGTCTGGTTGGTCGAATATTGTATGCATGAGACAACGAGAATACTTGTTTATGAGTCTGTTCCAAACAATACTTTGGAGTTAGGAAAGGGACATGACCACAACGAGATGGCTCACATGGTTGATAGTGTTCGACATTCCGCTCAAAATCGACCACAAAGCCAATTAATTGTGGTAGGGAAGTTTCCATTTGATTTTGGGTTTATAGAGATTCAATTCTATGTTTACCATGACTACATAAAAGATTATACGTGTGTTTCAAGTGTTATTTTGTAATTTGATTTAGATAATTATATTCTTTAATTTTATAATTAATATTGTTTTAAAATATAAACTTATGTAAATTTGTACTACCAAACATGAGAGGAAGACATAGAAGTGTTAGGAGGATGGCATTGGACACTCAGGGGATATGTGCCAGTAGTGAGCACAGTAAGCCTGGCCAGGCGGCGAAGATGGTTTGAATCCTTCTGGCTCGAACCACCCCAGAAATGGAATTGGGAAGGACGAAGAACAGCCAAGGTTTTAGGCTGAACTTAAATCTCGTTGACGATATCACTCGTACTATGATTGCAAAGTATGGCATGCTTTTGAATGAGGCAACACTACAAACTCACATCCATCAATTCTTGAAATAATGGGTTTATTTTGCACCCACGCAATGTAAATTTGAAGTTTTGAGACCATTAAAAGTAAATAGATAGTTAAAATTAACAGTAAAAGAATTGAAAATTATCATTTAAAAAAAATAAAAAAATAATCTTAGCCATTATTCTTATCTAATGGTCTAAAAAAGTGTAAAAATAATTAAATTTTCTCTAGGCTTAGTTTGTGGTTGCTTTTAAAAAGTGTGGTGAAAAAAACGATTTTTAGTTGTTGAAAAGTAATTTTGAAAAGCTAGTTAGTGTTTGTCATTGATGTCAAAAAGTGATTTTGAGAAAATAAAATGTTTATTTTAGACATAATATTGAAAAGTAAAAATAAAATTGAGTGATGTTTAAATTAGTTAATGTTATGATGTATGAAATAAATCAATTTCAATTATAATAAAAAAATTATTTCTTGAAAAAATTTAATTTAAAAATATAAAGTACATTGTAGATTATATACGAACATACCACTTATAAATTAATAATAAATATATAATAAATTAGAAATAAAATAATTTTATTCTCAATATAAATATTATAAAATATATATTATTTTACAATTATATATGCATAAACATTATTTTAACAATAAATTATAATTAAATAACAAGGATAAAAGAATAATTTTATTTTCAAACTAACTTTTCCACCTAAGAAGCTATAAAATCAAGCTTTTTAGTTCGGGTGAAAAAATTAGTTTTAAAAGCAACAAAAAACAACCTATTTTAACTAAAAACACTTTTTTAAGTGCTTTTAGGTTGCTATAAGCAACCAAAAACAAGCCCCTGGTATAAGTAAATCCTAACCCATATATATATATATATCCCCCTTTAAAAAAATATAAGACAAATGATAAACTAAATTTAAAATTTTATTTCTTTAATGTTTAAATCTAATAAAACTTCAATTAACTCAAGAATTAATTATTATATAACTTAATTTGTTTTGAAAATTTTAAAGAATTTTCATGAGAAACATATATATATATTATAAATTTTATAAATTTATGGATAAGATTTTTTTTTTTTGAAAATTTGAAAGAATATTTTGATTTTTTTGGTTGAAAGGGACTAATAAAAAAATTGACAGTGACCCAAAAGATATATTCAATAATTTGTTAGTTGGTTTTTCATATTCGAATTGCAAATGTTCAGTTTGAGTCAAACTCGAAAAATCGAAAACATAAATTGTATTGATTTGAAAATCAAATTTTAAAAGTTCATTTTTTTCTAGTCGAATTGAGTTTTACTCTCACCTTAATATACACACAAGCATATGAACAGTGAAATTGTTACTAAACTGCATGTATGAGTTCAAGATTAACCTGTGTGGTGCCTGCTGCTGTCAAAACTTTTCAAGGTAAAACAGTACAGTAGTAAATTTGTGAGAAGATGAAACCTAGCTTCAAAAAACCTACCCCTTACTATAGATTGGCTGAACGACCAGAGCTTGATCGCCTCCGTCTCCTTCGCTTTTGTCGAATCCGCCAAATGCTCAATAACAGTACAAAGCCTGAAGAACAGCAGAGACATTAATCAAATACTAGGCCAAAAAATGCAATAAGATGTTTATGCATATAAGACATTCACCAACCTGTAATTGCAATTACTACAGGTATAAGCCACTGACTAGCAACTAGTTCGGGCATATCCAGCTGCGAAAATGAGAGGAAAGTTTACGAGTCTTTAGATTCAACATATAAAATGAATGGATCTGTTAGGCCAAATCTTATGCTTCTTACCTCGCCCAAGTACCTGTTTCCAAAAGAATTGCCCTTATTTCTCTCTGTAAACTTGGAATGCCTAGATTTCATTGTCTCAACGGTTGTATTTAAGCCTCTCCCCAAATCAATAACATGATAGCCTGGTAGTTTCCTGTTTCTTCCCCTAATGTGTAAATTGTATCCTTTCGTTCCCCACACTTCAAATCTAGAGTCGCTCCGACAGATTAATTCCTTTCCAATGACAGCAGAATATAGAGAGAAATTTACATCAGTTCTTCGAGTCGATAAGTGGTTGTCATCTTCATACAATGGCGTATCTTGCTTAGCAGACTTTGAGAAAAGCACCGGATCTTTAATATTTGAACCAGTGAAATCCAGTATTTTTCTTAGAAGCCTGTAGCAATTGGTAACCATATGGCTGCTGTCCAAGCAGTTCGAGTCTCCATATATGGCAACACGACCTTCACCGACTTCTAGCAGGCCAAGGATAGGTGAGTCTGCCTGCATATGCCAATAGATGGACATAAATTTCAATGTTTGCAAACCATTAATGATAAAAAGAAGAAATTGTCACGTGCGGAAATAATTTAAAGACCATCAATGTTTAATCACCTTGTTCATGCCAGAATTCAGCAACAAATTTTGAGTGGCCCCACTTTCCGAGCTATCTAAAAAAGGAAAGCTATGTACATACCCACCTCTCGGGAACCTCACTATATCTGTTCCAGATGCATATCGACTCTGTTCATCATCAATAGAAAAATCACCATTCAGTATCTTATCCCCAAAAGCTATACCGAATGGAGCCAAAAGATCATTTAATGCTGGAATATTTGCACCTCCAGTTACCGGTGTCCACCAACTCCTTGTGTTGTCATCGAAAAATCTCATTTTCACCATTGTATCGACATTATACCACTCGGCAAAAACAGCCAATCCCAACCCAGTATTAATGACATCGTCCCTGAGCTTTTCAATCTCTTCCTGGAAGTACTCATCCTCAAGATCAACCATTAAAAGTGTCCCATATTGGCTAGCATCAAAACATGTTAGAGGAGAACCAAGTGTCTCAATATAATAGCCAGCATCTCGTAACATGTTGTACATAATGTGAAAATTTGTATGCAGGTGATCCCCGTGCCAATCAAGAATGTCATTCCGCACATCCAATGAGTCTCTTGGAATATATCCAGGAGGATATTTAATACTGTGGAACTGATCCCATAAAACCCGTTTTGATCGTGGAGGAGTTGGAACCACATTCAATTTCAACTTAAGAAGGCAAGTACTACTTCGAGCAGCCCTCTCTCCTTGAGCTGGAGGACTGTATATCCTAACAGTTACATTACCTTCAATCACTCCGGAAAAATGTGCACCTTCTTCCTTAATTTGCATGTGCAGTGCTAAGTAACCAGTCCAAGGCCAGATAATTTCTGAATAAGTAAAGCGGACACTCAGAAGATTTCCTTCCTCGTTTGAAGGATGCCATGTTGGTGGACTCTGAACATAGCCAATGACACCCATCCCATTCAGCACAGTAGCATTGAATATCACAGGCATGGCACCAGCATAGAGTGGTTGCCGACAAAAGGGCCAGGAATATGGACAATCTGTATAATCAAGAACACTAGGAAATATGCTTGCTCGAGGTTGGTAACTCTTGAGGATTTCATACGATTCTAATCTGACAAAAAAAACAATCAATTATTAACATACGAAATAGATCGAGAAAGAAATAATTCTGAATGTTAAAAGGGAGAAGCCATGACTGGGTGAACTTACAGATCTACCCTCCCTGCACCCTGTTCATACATGTTCGGACCAGCAAGCTTAGCGGCACCCTCGACCAGTGCTTGTTTCATGCTTGCAGGATTCAGAATCTCCTTTCGTTTGTTCTCTGGAATGACACTAACAAGCAGGCATACCACACCAGCAACTACAGGACTTGCCACACTAGTGCCCGATAGGCTTTTACACCCAGTACTGATCTTAGATCCCATAATTTCCCGTCCATATGCCACAACATCTGGTTTGACACGACCATAACTGCAAAGGGAATTAACCAAGTTAAATCTTCATGCGTCAGTCATAGCAAAAAGTAAAAAAGAGACGGCATGAGTATGAGAATTGGAATACTTTGTAAGATCGGTAATGAGACGAAGGGGAAAATTACATACTACAATTCCCAGACCTGACACTTTTAGATAAAAAAAATGTAGAAGAAGGAATGCACTGATCAGAAACTGCAATCTGAAATAAGCTTCATGTCAACAATGCAAATGCAGCTTGAGCAAATTAAATTGAGTCAGGAACCAGGAGAGATAGTTTTGCTTCTTTTTTTTTCTTTCTTAAAATGAAAACATGATAATGGGCTGGAAAAGTTATTGCATAAAAAGGGAAAAAGAAAGGAAAATGAAGAGAGACACAAATAAAGCATACTTATTTAAAGATTCAAAACCAAGTAGGAGAAGTACACAAATACTAAATATGTTAATATTGTAGAACAGAAGGATATGCTACCCATGAGGAATTTCCCAAGTGCTCATGCCACGCGAAGAAAATGAAGCTATGTGATCACTATAATCGATGCCACCAACACCAATAACGTCACTTTGGTCAGCTGGATTGTTTAAAGTGCCATAAAGTGGCCCATCATTTCCGATAGCGGATACCATAATAATATTATTGGCCGTTATTTCCCAAACCTGGAGATCCATACAGCAACCAAAACGTGTTCAGATGCATAATATTTACGAGAGAGAGAGAGAGAGAGAGAGAGAGAGAGAGAGGAACACATGGAAAAGTGTATGTATACATAAATATTGCAAGTTTCACCACCGAAGTGGATAAACCACAAGTGGCCCTTCCTTATTTGGAAATTGATATAAAAAGAAGACAAACAATCTCCTTCAAAATCTTAAGTATTAGAAGAGAAAATCAAATTTGAATGATCATTTAAGAGAGTAATAGAAGATTTATGGAGGGAAGTACATGCATTAAAAACAGACAAAATCTTACAGAAAAAAATTCAACAAACTTAAATAAAGAATTAAAGCATTATGATTGAAGCATTTCCATGTGCTACCAAAACCAACTTTAGTGGCAAAGTCGGAAACATCCAAAATAGCGAGACGGACAAAACCAACATTTTTATTTGAAATTCCGCAGTTGCGAAACAAAAATATCAAATGATGCTTTGCACATAAGCCTCGGTAGATCCACAGGCCATGAGAGTGGTACCTTCTCTACAAACGGTAGATCCAGGTAATCAGGTCCACCAATGCTCAAGTTTAGCACATCCATGTTGGATGCAATAGCATAATTGAAAGCATCAAGGAACCAGGATGTATATGACACCTGCAATAAGCTGAGGACAAAATTCTCACAATCGAACCAAACCTTATAGAATAAATCAAATGTTAAAAAGGAAATCTTAGGGTATTGTCATTGTCCATTTCTCAGCTAAAATGCCTTGTAATTCTAGTATTCTATTAAGTATTAATAGGCAATTCAAAAGAATTTCAGATATCTGTAGTGCATCCTATGCATTTTCAACTAGACAAGCAGATAAATTGCAGAGGAAATCAAGGAGAAAAAAGGTGTGATTTGTAAAGGTCGGGAGGAGCCAACTTCCAATCGCAACACAAAAATAAAGAAATTTTTTTAATACCAACATGCGTTACCTGTGCATCAGTGAAAACTCGAAAAGCATAGATCTCAGTATCCGGTGCGAAACCAAGACATTCCGCATCTTCACCAGCGATAACACCAGCCACAAAGGTCCCATGTCCAAGATTATCATTCAAAGTATCCTCGTTAGTCCAATTAGTACGTTCCTGAAAAGTTTGCTCCATTAGTGAATATTAAAGTCCCCAATCGAAAGCCACACAACTAACTCAATGCCAAACTAATTTGGCAAACTTAGTCGATGCCAAAGTTTGGTTTTTCCCGCTTATATATACCTTAATGTTTCGAAAATGAGGGTGATCAGCACGTATTCCAGTATCGAAAATAGCCATTTTGACTTTAGCACCAGTATACCCTTTTCGCCAAAGACCATCTGCTCCGAACATGGAAGTAACTTGAGACCTCTGCGACGACAACATAAGTAACTCCATAACTTTCTTCATTAAAATTATCCGAAAATAAAACAACTTCGGAGAATTTACCTGCATCAAAAGATGGCGACTCCAATTAATCGAGGTATTACTTAAACCCGAATCGTGGCAATGCTTTTCTTCACTAAACGACATCGAAGTAAAAATCTTTCCGGGTCGTTTTTGCCCATTCTCAAAAGCACCACCAAGCAGGCCCCTGTTATAGCTCATATCAACATTCACATCTTTAACAAATATCAGCTTCTCAATTTCCTCAATCAATGCTTCTTTCACTGAATCCTCAATCGAAAGCAGCCCGAAATCAGTTGGTAACTTAGCGGCCGGGTTGCGCCTCTCGATCCATTCCCAGCCATCGGATCGAAGGCTGGATTCCAAGTAGGAACGATGATCGGATGCCGATTTGTAGTCGGTGAAGCGGACTATGTAGTTGGTAGGGGCGGTTCGGCTGTGGGTGCCGTTACGGGTTAGGGTTTGGTTGAGGGTCGGGTTGAAGAAGGGTTTGAAATGGAGAAAAGCAAGGGAGAGAAAAAGAAGGAAGAGGGCGGATCTGAGAGGAAAGGAAGGTTGGATTGTGATCATGGTGATGGTAGAGCCGTTAATGGTGGATTAATTTGGCGGGAAAATCCCTTCATCGGAGAAAGAAAGAGGAAAAACCTCTATGGCTTTGTGTTTTCTTAACTCTTTTTTCCCCTTCACTTTGCAATCTTCGGCTTCCGACAACCTCGTCGATCTAAAACGGAGAACACGAAGGAACTTTTCAGATTCCAATGCCACGTGGACAACAAACCCTAAGACGAAGTATGTGACGTCCCCTATTTCATTAGGCAACAAATTAAATCCCAAATTTTGGATGACATTCAGGCCTTTTTTTGATATTTTTGTTGAAAAAAAATTATTTTCATGATTTATTGTATTTTTATTATTTATTATAGTAAAACTAAAAATCAGTTAGATTACATGCCCCCTTCAAACAAATAAAAGAAAGTCAATTAAATTATATGTCGACTTCTGACGTTATCTCAATAAAAATTGTTGTTATATTAATGTGATAAAAATTGTTCTTATAATTATATATGTTATTGATTTAGATAATGCTTAAATTCGGATGTTAAAATTATTTTTTTGCTATGGATTCAAAGTGAATGTAGACCGATAACTCAAATATCCATCATCAAAATAGATGATTAAGATGTTGATATATTTATTGAATTTAACTCTAAATATTAGTAAATTCAAATTTAATATATGATTTAATATTTTAAATTCATTTTTTAAAGATTTGGATTTTTTTGACCAAATTTAAGATTTGGTTATATGACATACAATAGTATTTAATTTAAATTCGGATAGTTTACAAATAAAAATAAAATTTGAATATTTGAACTCATCGAGTAATTTTAGCGGATTAAATGGTTTGTAGCATACCGGTGGACTACGTAGAGCCTAAGACCATTTTGTAGTAGCTTGAAATCTACATCACGATTAGATGACCAAATTCACAGTGATTCTCCAAGCTTTTCCCGAACGAATAGGTATTTTTTCAACTTCGTTCTTCTTACTCAAAATTTTGCATGGTTCAACAGTTTTAGACGATATAATTGCTATTTCTTTTGAGTCGGGTAAACTTATTTTGGTTAAATCAATTAAAAAATAATTTCACACTGAACAAGACAACCGTGAGCATAACAATTTTATGAACCAAAAAGTTAGTTTGAATTTCATGTGCGAAATGGATTCGAGAAGTAAAAGAAAACTCAATTTCGTCTATGATTACATTATTTATTCACGGTGTTATATTGTTGGGGATAGACATAGAGAAGAAAGTAGACATCCATAATGATTTAATAAGACTAACACATTGTGAATAGCTAAAAATAGAACTGTCAATGATAATCGATATCATATTGTTAAAATTGAGAGCAAAACTAACACTTATAATGATATAGAAATTGACTCACTTCCCACATCCAACTCCAAGCTTGGACTTGGATGACACCCAATGTTAATTAGTACCATGTTCGTCACTAATTTCCAAATATCAAATTTAATATAATTGACACAGATATGATATCAATTAAAACAAAACTTAATTAACTATGAAATATAAATTAAAATTGATTTATATTAAAAGTTGAATTAAATATAAATTCAATATATATATATATATAAATTATAATTTAAGAACATTGAGTTTAAGGGTTTATCAGAGTTTTTTATTCATAGGAATATAAGTTTGATAAATTAAAATTTTATTCAAGCATAAAAGAATGATAAATTATTTGAATAAAATTATAGTTTTAAACCCATTCTATTCACTTGATATTCAAATTAATAAAAATTTCATTTATATCACATGAAAATTTAACCCTATAGACCCGCCTATGTGTTACAACAGATCTTAGGAAGTCACATTAGGGTCACAAGAGCGACCCACAGTAAAAATACACATAAAAACATTTTTTTCAAACAATTATTAAACTGTAAAATCAACTTTTGTTTAAAATACCATTTCAGGAAGTCATTTAAACATGTAACAAAAAATTCAGAAAGTGTTTTACAGATACTGTCTTAAAACAATACATGACATACATGACATACATGCCCACTAACTATACAGTACCGCACTCCAAAATCAACGCCGAGAGAACTCCGATCACTGATGTCAAACGTTATACCATGATATGCTCTTTTAACCTGCGACAGTAAAAAACAACGTGAGCTTGAAAAAGCTCAGTAATACAAAACTACCAAAAGATGCTATAAGCTCATGCAGATATATGGTAGGCATAACATTTTCATGATGTTCCGCGTAGTAACGGTCTCCATTTCTGTTCTACTATTTCGAGGTTGCATCATACTCGAGAATAACGATATTTGTTCTTTAATCAAACCTTGAGAATTAGACGGGAATTATATAGGCTGGTAACATACGAGGTAGGACACAGAGAGTTTGGTGTCTAGTGTGTTCCAACGGTGCAACGTTAATGCATGAAATGTAACAATGCAGTAAACCCTTTTGTTTAAAATACATTTGTTTCAAGTAGCCGTAAAGTACATTTTAATTCTATATTTACCCTCCAACCATACTCCAGTATATAGTTTCCCCAGTGCAGTATCATGTACATGCATTAACCTGAGCCCATTGGGCGTGGGTACCATCCTAAGGATATACCTTAGAATACGGGCGGCCCTTGCCGAAGCATAGGAACCGAAAACGGGTGAACCTGGTCGAAGCCTAGGATTCGAAAACGAGTGGACCTAGCCGAAGCTTAGGATCCGAATACGGGCAGACTTACTAGCTGGATTAGGGATAAGCCGACGGTAACTTCATATCATGTCCCAAGTACCCCAGTGAATCAGATCATCAATAGATCATTAATCAATAACTGTATTTTTAGTAACACATTATCCATATAGCATGCTTGTCATATCGGGTGCATAGGCATATACCAGAAATATAGTACGGTCATGCTTAATTTATAAAACATGTCATGTTCATGTGAGTTCAATTATGTCAATCATGTGCTCGTGATCGGTATTATAACATGTAAATCAGTATGCAAAAACAGTCATGTAGCACACATGAAACACACTAGGTGGAACAGTTTATTCCTTGGAGATAGTTGGCATTTACGGAAGAGAACACATTAAACTTTTGACAATTGAACGGATCTTTGAAACAAGGCCCCTATTAAAAGAGGGGTTTGTACTAACGGTTCAAACCAGATATTCAGGAGATGATACATCAAGATCTTTGAGATTTTAGGCATATCATGAGTGATTTAGCCATTTAAGCCTACCAGGGGCATTATGGTCATTTTATCATAGACGGGCATTTTGGTAATTTATACTAACAAGGCGTAAACAGTGGCTCCGAAATTCTATTTGCTCATGAAGTTTCCAACCAGGCATTCAGAGATTTCTACGTTAAGATCTTTCACAATATCATATACATTCGGGGTTATTTTGATTACTTGGGCCAACGAGGGCATTTTGGTCATTTAACTATCAGGGGTGATTTTGTAATTTAGCCCCATCATGAGAAAATTATGATTTACAATATTTAATATTTCCAGAAGTTTATCGAGCCTCCAAAACCATTCGAACTAACATATCCCAACCTTGCATTACTAACCAACCCTTCTAATGTATCCGGTTGTATCGTATATATGAACGGTTGCTTTCATATTTCACCACCGGACTTGCCGCGAAGTAGTCGAACTTATATTATGTGCGGAAAAACTCTCAACCTTATGTTAATATCAGGAGTGATTGACGTACATGAGTCATGCTTCAACCCTTAGGGGCATTTTAGTAATTTTCAACTTTATTGGCATTTCTAGAATTTCATCAAAGGCAATTTACTTATTCCAGACAAGGGGGTATTTCAGTCATTCTGAAGCTCGGGATCTCTATCATTTCTATCAATTGAACCATTTATAGTATTTCAATCATTTAAGTACTCGTGGGTGTTTCAGCCATTCAAGAAATTTCGGTACCCTCCAACCACTTCATTCATTTCAGACTCAAGGGTTTGTCCATCATTCTAGTTAATTTGCAAACTTGGGTGTCCGAAGATACTTCAGCCTTCTTGGTCACTACGATCATTCCGATTAATTCGACCATAACAATTTTTCCAATACTTTTAGTCATTACAATCAATTCAGTATTTTGAGCTACTTGATTTATTCAGAGGTATGAATAGTTTCCTGTGAATCTATATTCGGAGATTCATTCCAAAATCAAAGAAACCCAACACCTTACAATCTCAAAGGTTTAAATCTTGTTACCATAACTTTCCAAGTGGATCGAGGTTTTTAGATGAATCAGGTCGTTTACCATATCTAGTATAGATTTCTAGATCGCTTCCAATTCTAAGGGTATTTTCGTAATTTCATATCCAAATATTTTTAGCATTTAATCACTTGACATTAATAATCAAGTTTGAGGATTAGCCGCCTTATTAATTAATTTATTGAACTTCATATCCTTACATTTATTAACTTTCTCATTCGAACATTTCGATATTTTCTAGGTTATCGTACTCAATTTCATATCAGGTTTGGCTTAAGCAGAGTTAACAACACTCTTTATCATATTCATGCATGCATTAATCGAATATCAACATGTTCATAAAGCATACTAGAGGTAGTAATGTATTACGTTTAATACTTGCTACATCGGTCAACCATGATACTCTGTTCGATCACTTTCAAACTCGAATGCGACGTCCTTAACATCTCGAATACAAGAAACTGCGAATACCCAAACAAAGAGGAAACGGCCTAAACCGACGAAGCTCCGACGATGTTCATATCTCCGGTGAACAAACGATTCAAAGATAGGGTTCTGATCGGCTCATCCTTCTAAAGGCGGTGGTGGCCTCGAAAACACCCTACGGCGTTGGACGGCGGCGAAATTAATGAGAAACCGAAAGAAAGGACCCAAGGTTTAGTCAGATCTTTAACCTACGATTCTCAACGATCGACACGATGATTGTGCGCGTGGTTAAAAGGTTTTGATCGAGGTTCGACGGTGAGCACTGTAGGGGTTATGGTGACGGTCACCGGTGGGCGGTCGAGGAGATCAATGTTGGGTGATCGATAGGGGAGATGGACGGTCGAGTCATTTTAGAACCTTCTAGGTTCTTTCTAGTCTTAAACAAGGAAAAAATAATAAGGGTAATTGGGGAGTCATCAAACTTTTTTTTTTTTTGTTCAGACTAATAAAACATGAATTAAAAGAAAGGTGATGTAAGCTTTAGACAAGGGTTATTCTTAGCTCAACCGGTTAAGGCTTGGGTTTACTTAGCCAAGGGTTACAAGTTTGAACCCCTGGGTAAGCAACTATTTTATTATTTATTTATTATTCCTTCATTTCTCCCCTTTTTAGCTCAAAGAAAACTTTAATAATTTTAAGGGTGATACATATATGATATTATCGATAAGTGTTGGGTGCATTGGTAAGACACATTGCATTCCCAAAGAGGGGACGTGAGTTCAATCTTTGGAGATGACATTGTTAGGAAGGGTAGCCATGCACCCCGAATATGAGCTGTAAGATAGACATGCATATTAAAAAATACATTTATAATATTAATTACAAAAACTTAATAATTGGCAAATAAAACTTTCAATTTGCACATTTGATACATCTTTGAAATGCTTAAGGTTAATGTTTAAATTTTTTATGTATAAACGATACATCTTTTTAAGTCAATTTTCATGTTATGTTTATTCAAAAAAAAATCATGTTATGTTACTCTGTATTATAAAGTTAAAATGACATAGAAATTTGTATACATGATGTTTTGAATAATTTAAACTTGTTTGAAATGATTTTGATGCAAATTAGTAAGATTTGAATTGGTGTTGGAAATATAGAATTTGTTCAATATATGAATGTCAAACTATACTTAAAAATATTTTGTTTTAGACTTTTATTTTATTTAACCAACTACATCTGATTTATTAGTTGACTAATTCAAATAGAATTTTGTAAAATACTAATATAGAGGTGACCCTTTTTACCCATTTGTTCTCTATTTACAATGCTTTAATTTGAATACCTAACATTATTTAAGAGACCTAGTATTTTATCTCGCTAGACCATCTGATTGTTGTGTTTTGTTTTAGACTTTCAAATAAAAAAGGATCAATTCGGTTGGTGTTTTGTTTTAAAGTTTTAATTAGTTTACAAATTAACCTCTACATTCATTTTTCATGTATTTAGATCCCAATGGGACAAATATTTTTCCAATATATGTAATGTGACATTTTTAATTTTTTGAACAATTTCTACTTAATGGAGGGGAAAAAATTTACTCATAATAGGTCTAGAATCCCAACCCAAGAAAAGAGGAAAATGTCAACCAGAACTTTTAAGCACTAGCTCTAGAGATTGTTAACATTTTTAATTTGATCGTACAACCAACTCAGATAAAATGTATTACAAGAAGTAATTATTGAAACACAATAATTAGACAACAAAATCAATATAGACCCCAACTTAAACCAAAAATAATATAGATAGAATACATAGATACACAAATGTACGGAACACGAATCTGAAACACTAAGGATTTATGTGTTTTTTTTTGTTTAAAGGATTTATGTTCTTTTGTTGTGACTTTTCTAATTACGTGTTGAGTTTTATAGGGTTCAAGGAAGGAGATTAGATCTGTGAGATTAATGCGCTTTCCGTTTTTGTTTGATTTTTATTATAAATTCATTGATTTTTGTTTGATTTGAATTTTCTTAATTGATTTTCTTCAGATTAATATCTATGTGTTTAAATTTGAAGTAAATAGTAATTCTTTATTAGTAATTCAGGGAAATTGTTATATTGATAGAAGTAGAACATATATAAATTGGTTTCTCTATAATTAATTTATCAATGAAAAATTATAAAATAATAAATATTTCATAAATGGAAGAAATTTATAACATTTCTTGTCGAAATTGTAAGCTAAAATCTACGGTTTTAATATATAAAGTTTGAAAACATTTTATTATTATTTTAGCAAAACAATAAAGTTGAAAGAAATATCACAATTTGCCTTTCGAAGTTTCAATCCTTTCTATTGTTGAATCCATTGTCTAACAAGCATATATGATAAATAACAGAGAACAGTTAGCATCTTACCGGAAAACATAACGGAAATCGACAGAAAAAGGGGGCGGCGGAGCAGAGGGATAAAGTTAGTTAAAGCCGTTAAACTTAAGATTGTATGCTATTTTTCCTTCTATCGGCCAGCATTGACATGCTTTAGATTCAGTTGTCTTTTCTTAGACAAAAACCCTTTAAAATTTTACATTTTGTTGTTTTTAGTTTATGCCTATCTATTAACAAAAACCCTTTGAATTTTCAACCGTTAGCCTCTTATTTTTGATGTAAAATTTAAGATTTTGTTGTAACTAAAAACTTAAAAAGGGAACTCTTTTCCTTTTTATAATCATTTCCACCCTTTGTTTTTCTTCATTGTGTGGAACAAAGAAGAAGAATAAGGAGGAGGAGGAAGCGGCGGCAGCTTTGATTGACATGGTTCGATCATTGTCACGGCGGTGTAGCATTCAGAGCTGGGGATCTTTCCGTATCCGGCGAATGAGTGATGGTGCCGTGGAAGACAATGAGAACCATCAATCAAGGTGTGTTGACGCAAGAAATGCAGAAGACAAATCAATGGAGGAGCACCAATTTATAGGAGAGTCTCCTCCCATGGAGAGGCCTCAATCAGGTGCAATTTCAACTCTTTTCAATGTATTTTCGTATTCGGTATAAAACATGCCACAATACAGATTAAGAAAAATGTTAAAATGTTAAGATTCGAACCTTAGACGAATTCTTGTCCCGAGGGAGGGAAAGAATGTATTCCCATCCTTAGTCTACAAGGATAAGGAAAAATGATTGTCTTTACAGATTTGGACCTGATGAAGGAGAGGTTTGCCAAGTTGCTTTTGGGTGAAGACATGTCGGGAGGAGGCAAAGGTGTTTCTTCAGCTCTGGCTTTGTCAAATGCAGTGACAAATCTAGCTGGTAAGGATCATATTCGAAATATATATCGAATAAAAAAAGAGGCCGAACGAAAATGATGATAATTTTGAGCCTAATTGTTGATGGTGCAGCATCCATTTTTGGAGAGCAAGGGAAATTGGCACCAATGGCACCAGAGAGGAAGGCGAGGTGGAGAAAAGAAATGGATTGGCTTTTATCTGTAACCGATCACATTGTCGAATTTGTTCCTTCACAGCAGAAAGCCAAGGACGGGACCTGCATGGAGGTACCGATTCGAACTCTTTTGGAAGACTCGAGCTCATATAAGTCACAAATCTTGTAAAACTGTTACTTTATGTTGCATTTTGATTACGATTTCACTGTATTTATAACCCGGCTACGGTTTGTGTCGACGTCGATAGATTATGGTCACGAAACAAAGGAAGGACTTGCTCATCAACATACCCGGCCTGCACAAACTTGATGCGATGCTTATTGTGCGTAACCTTATCCTTTTAACATGGTAAATTCAGTTGAAAATGTAGCAATGATTGGTGACAGTGTTGATGATCAAATTGTAATGAAACAGGAGACTCTTGACAACTTCGGACAAGAAAAGGAATTTTGGTACGTCTCGAAAAGCAAGGATCTTGAGAACGATAACAGCCGAATGGAAGGGAAATGGTGGCATCCGGTGGTTAAGGTTCCGCCGAATGGGTTGTCGGAAACATCACGAAGATGGCTGCAGACCGAAAAGGAGGCCGTGAATCAGGTACTAAAAGCAGCTATGGCCATCAATGCTGCAGTCCTATCCGAAATTGAAGTCCCCGAAAGCTACATTGATTCCCTCCCTAAGGTAAAGAAATGCAACTCTTTATGAACTAAAACATTTAAACAAATTTCGTAATTATTATCGATGTTCTTAATGATGTCAATGTAGAATGGAAGATCAAGCCTTGGTGATTCAATCTATAGAAGCATCACAGTGGAGTACTTCGATCCTGCACAATTCCTTTCGACCATGGACTTGTCGACGGAACACAGAGTTCTCGATCTTAAGAACAGAATCGAGGCCTCGATGATTATTTGGAAGAGGAAGATGCACCACAAAGATGGAAGGTCATCTTGGGGTTCAGCCATTAGCTTAGAGAAGCGGGAACTCTTCGAAGAGAGGGTCGAGATGATCCTACACCTACTCAAGCACCGCTTTCCGGGGCTTCCGCAATCCGCACTCGATGTATCTAAGATCCAAGAAAACAAGGTACAGAGTATAGAAATGACATTGTTATTATTTTCGATGTATTCTTTGAAAAACTTACACTCTTTGAACTCCACAGGATGTAGGACATGCTATCCTAGAGAGCTATTCTAGGGTTATAGAGAGTTTGGCTTTCACAATCATGTCAAGAATCGAAGATGTCCTTCACGCTGACAGTCTTACGCAAATGTCCTCAACAGCAAGATCCTCCGATGATGAAGCGGCAGGGCCAAGTTCTTCAGAGACACCGACACTCTCGGATTTCATGGGTTGGAATATTATTCCCCCAAGTAGAAGTGCAACTGATATGGAAAATGACCATGACAAAAGAACTTCCAAGCCTCCACTTAGTCCTACCCCGAAACCTTCCCATGTCGAGAAGATCGAAAACGTATCCAGCCTACGAAGTCCGAGTGATCTCGACTGATCGATGATGATATCCGGTAACCTTAGAAGGAAAGGAAACAATGGGGAGACAAATGTAAAGGGAAAATGATAGCTAGAAAGCTTTCATTATGTATATATTCAACCCCATAAAAGATTTCAATGGAAAAGTAACCTTCGAGAACTTTACAGTTTCTAATATGGTATCAAAGAATTCTGCTTCTCGTACGATAGATTCTGATCAATCTTTCAAGATAGATGATCATAATAGTGAATACTACATACATCCTAATGAGAAAGACTAGTTATGTTTGGGCAAGATCCATGAAGATGTATTTGATTATAAAGAATAAGTTTCAATTTGCTGATAATTCGATTAAAGCATCAAAAGAAGATATCAAGTATTAAGAATGGTTGAAATGCTATAACCGTGTGTTGTCTTGGCTTCAGAGATCGGGTAAAGTGTGGTGTGGTTGGATAATGCATATGTTTTATGGACAGATTTTCTCAAGATGATCCTGTTCGAATCTCAGATCTTCAACAAGATTTCTTTTCTTTTACATCAAGGTAATCTTATTGTTACTGCTTATCATACACTGTTAAAAATCATATGGGACGAAATTTACAATTTAAGGCCAAGTGTATGTGATTGTTCTACTCAGAAGTATAAGAAACAAGATTTCATCCTCAAGTTCCTCGAGATTTTTGTGTGTGCAGAAATCTCATATTCTCATGATGAAGCTAATGCCTTCTGTCAATGATTTTTTTTATAGGCCTACAATATGAAAGATCATTAAGTTATGTTATTATTTTAAATGACTCAAACATATTGTTTGTTGGAAAATTAATACGAATCCTAGACATAAGAACAATATGTATAAACAATGACGTCTGGTAAGGAAAGCATTATGACTTTTCTTTTTGGAAAAATGACAAAAGATACACCCAACGTTTGCATGTTTTGTCATTTGACCCCCTATTTTTTTTTTTGGTCCAAATATGCCCCCAACGTTTGCTTGTTTTGTCATTTGGCCCCCTATTCTTTCTTTTGGTCCAAATATGCCCCTAACATTTCATTCATAGTCCAAATATGCCCATGTTGGATGTAAACTGTCAATCAACCGACGCTCAACAGCTTATAAATTTTTTTTGACGTGGCATCAGCAGATCTTAATACGTGGCAAGTCCAGTCAGCATCAGCTGTTGAACGTCAGTTGACTGACAGTTTCCATCTAACAGGGGGCACATTTGGACCAAATTGAAACGTTGGGGGTATATTTGGACTACGAATAAAACGTTGGGGGCATATTTGGACCAAAAGAAAGAATAGGGGGCCAAATGACAAAACAAGCAAACGTTGGGGGCATATTTGGACCAAAAAAAAGAATAGGGGGTCAAATGACAAAACATGCAAACGTTGGGTGTATCTTTTGTCATTTTGCCTTTCTTTTTCCGTAGATCTCACAGTGGTGAAGACTGAGTTTTTGAAAAATGAGAAACCTCACTAGATACTATTAAACTATGGATAAATATTCTATACACAGGCGGTGGAAACTGAAAGTTTCCACAAACGCCTTAGTTTTAGGGTATAGAGAGTTAGTTTAGGGTATAAGGTTTATGGGTTTAGGTGTAGGAGGTTAAAATTTAGGGATATATGTTCCAATTTAAGGTTTAGGGTTACAATTTAGGGTTTATAGGTTAAAGCCTAAATCCTCACCATATTATCCTAAAAACTAAACCCTAACCTATAAACCCTAAATTATAACCCTAAACCTTAAATTGGAACAACTATCCCTAAATTCTAAACCCATACACCTAACCCCTAAACCTTATACCCTAAATTAACTCCCTATACTCTAAAACTAAGGCGCTTGTGGAAACTTTTAGTTTCCACCGCCTGTGTATAGGATATTAATCCTTAAACTATTAGTGGTAACTCGTTTTTATCACCGAACTTCTAATTTTTCCAATTGTAATTAAACTTTAGTTTTCAATTTGTTTATATCACTCCGCTGTTAAATTCTTAAATGCACGATAACATGACTAACAATGACTGATGTGTACGTCGAACCAAAACAAACAATATTGTTTGATGAGGCTATTTTAATGGCATATTTGGGTGAAAACCTTTTTTAATAATTATATAGAATTTTGGCTTATTTTATATGGCACCAACACGATCAATTTCTGTACATTCTACACTGACTTAAATTCGCTTCGAAAACGCTATCCTAGCATATTTTTTTTTGAATGATTGAAAGTATAAGATGGCCTATTTTATAAAACGAATTAGACTAATTTTATTGATCGATAGTTATGGGCGAACTTGCGTAAACAAATTACAATGAATTTAATTAAGACGATGGGCTGAGCGATTAGGACACTTGGTCTTTGAGTGTCCATGATTTTTACATATACTATAATGTTTCTTTTGTCCGGTTTTTGCTCGATGTTTGACCATATCCTCGGCACAATGTATTCGTGCAGACCGTGGACGTCCTTTGTCTCTTAGTAGTGCTGGATCTGGGCGTATGATCGGTTCAGTGTCAACGACATTCGAATCAATCTCATTTCCGTTTGGAGGAAACTCTTTTTGGTAAACCTTAAACACCGTTTGGAGTAAGTATATCGAATCAACCAGTTGCATGTAGTCTATCCGTTGGTTTGCGCAAGCAGCAATGGCGTGTGCGCACGAGTATTTGAATGTTTGGAATATTCCACACTCGCATGTTCTTGCCCTGAGATCTACCACGTACGCGTTGTGCTGAATGCCTTCCAACTGCCTGGAAAATTTTAAAACATGAAACTTATGTCCTTCTCGCGAGAAGAGAGTTGCAGTCATCTGTCTTGATTGGTGCACTTGAGTTTGCAGTTTTGTGCGAAAAACCGAATGGACTATGTGTCTACCTGTCATGTACTCAGTTGCTTGTCTTCTTAAGGTTGCAAATAGGGTAGCCAAACGATAGTAGGCCGCTTTGACAATGGAAGTGATAAGCAACTGCCGCACTCCCTTCAGTGATGAGTTCACCGCCTCAGCCAAGTTTGTTGTCATGTGACCACATTTGTAGAAATAATGTTTTGATATAATAATTGAAAAATGTTTTGAACTAATTTGAATTTATGTTTGAGGGATCTTAAAAGGTTTTTATCAATGTTTTTATTGATTTTAAATAGCCAAACTTGAATTTTCAGATTGCCCGTATCGATACGATCTAACCTGTATCGATACCTTTTTACCCAGGTTTGGTCACTACCAAAACTCGTATCGAAACAGGCTTTGTTATTTCGATACGGAGAGGGATCGTTTCGATGCGCCTGGTAAGCGTACCAATCCCTATTTTAACAACCTCAACGGCTAGTTTCCCAACGGTCTTTTAAATGTCCTACCGTACTTATACGCCCTCAAGCGTATCGATACGCTTAGGCTGGCAAGAGCTAACGACTAGTTTCTAATGAAGGCTGTACCGATACGGGTCCACGCGTATCGATACGAAAGGCTATAGAACAACATTAATGATGGGAAATTAAGTCTCCAACGGCTCCAATTCAACCCTAACGGCTAGTAACAGCTACAAACTCATTAAGGAATATAAAAGGGACCTCCAAGCATCTAGTAATGATTAATGCTTCAATTGTCAACAACAAATGATCAAGAAATTGTCTTAGTGGTTATTTGTCATTTCTTTGTATAGACAAACACTAGTGAGCCAAAATTGTTAGATTTGCTCAAGTGTTTTAGGTTTTGGGTGAGAGCTAAATTGTGCAAACAAATACATATGAGATGGGTTTGAGTTTTCTTATTTTTTATCTCTTGTAAAAAGGGTTTGATCAAGACTTTGGGTAGAAAGCCTGATCGGTTTGTAAGGGTTTCCTCCTAAGCCTAGAAAAGGGGACGAATCAATAGTGGATTGATTGGAAATCCTTAGTGGGTGTAGACCTTGGTAGTGGATGTAGACCTTGGTTAGAAGGTTGAACCACTATAAATCATTGTGTCCTTAATCTTTTTAGCTTCCACACCTCTTACACCCAAAATTTCACTTCTTCACCACTTGGCGAGCAAGATCGGTTGAAAGAATCGAGCACCAAATAACCCAACAACATCGTTTACCCCCGTCATACGATCGAAGCCATTTTTCTCTCAGGATTTTTTCAAGGTAGTCTACGCCAAATTTGTTTCTCGCTCTCAGTTCCTCGAACACCTCCTCCACCTCTTGTACGTAGTGCGAGTTGCCTAAGGGATGACAGTTGAATAGTTTTGGGCGAACATCACATGCAAATAGGTCGTAAATGAAAGTGAGCAGCAACTAATATAGTAAATGAAAATGACATAAAGGACGTACCCATTCTGAGCACCAGTTCACGTTCATCACGGTCCTTGAACTCTTTCATGTAGTTTGCGGCTATGTGCCGCAAGCATAAACGGTGGTAAATGTATGGAGGCTGTCAATACTCACCAAAACATTCTAGCACCCACAAGAGCGTTGTGCTTCTGTCAGAAATAACACATATCTCATCGTCCCTTGCCCGTATTACAAGATCAAAGACATATCTTTGTAGGTTCCGAAAGAAGAACATCCAAGACTCCAGATCCTCCTTCGGGACAATTGCGAATGCAACAAGAACGTATTTTCGATTGTCGTCCTGTGCAATAGCTAAAGTAGGGTCTGTGTATATTTTCCGTACAACCATGTGCCATCAATTTGGACCATCGAATAATGTTGATGTTATTTTCTTTTTATTGAGTTTTAAAATCATTTAAAGAGACAATAGTATCATAAATGAGAACATGAAAATCGGACTTATTTGGAACAAGAGAAATGGTCACAATGGATTTAAAGTTACTGTCTTTTGATTCTGTAGAATTATGAAAGTGAAAATTCAGACACAATGATGAGCTGATCAGACTCAATAGAGGAAGACTTACTTTTAGCAAAAGTAACAGATCGATCGTAGTTATACCGAACATATCAATGGCTCTAATACCATATTAGATTATAATGACCGAAATTGATTTATATGACAACGAAGAAGATCAAAGAAAGTAAGATCAAAGGGAAAAGAAATCAACAGGAAATGAAAAAAGAATAATTGAGAGAAATAATTTTATTAATAAATTACATAAATTACAAATCATATCCAAACTGAATCTGGGCTTATCATTTATAGCTCAAGACTAACCGATTGGATTTGTCTAACAAACTAACAGTTTTAACAAACTATTAGTTACAAACACTAATATCTTATATTCTCTTATACACGCATTACATACATGAGATTGTGAGCTACTTGAACAAGTGAGAGTTAAGAATCTATTGTGGTCGTTGATATGATCACATAACAACGAACTTGGTTAAGGCGATCAATTCATTACTGAAGGGAGTGTGACATTTGCCCATCACTTCTGTTGTTAAAGCGACATATTATCGGTTGACAACGCTTTTTACAACCTTAGGAAAACAAGTAGTAGAGTGGATGTCATGTGGCCTTAGAGTTCACCCAGACCTCTTCACAAAATTCTAAACATTTGTTTCACATTCAAATGCGATGAATGCGACATGCTTCTCTCGCGAACAGTATTCATTTTGTGTTTCAGAATATTCGAGGCCGTTGGAAGGCATAAAGCACACCACATACGTAGTTTAATCTACGAGAAAGAACCTACGAGTGTAGAGTCTTCCAAACATTCAAATACCCGTGTGCGCACGCCATTGCTGCTTGTTCTTTTGTATGGATTCACTATATGGCATTCATTGATCCGATATACTTACTTGAAATTGTAGTCAAGGTTTATCAATACGAGTTTCCTCCCATTAGAAATGAATATGATCCAGATTTAGTTGATGATGAACCTACAATACAGTCAGATCGTGCACTACGACGCGAGCAAAAAGGTCGTCTACGATCAATGCGAATTTACTATGTTGAGGATTTGGTTGAACATCGAGAAAGAACTAGATATCCGAAACTATGCACTACCTGTAGGAATCCCTAACACAACAAGAGCAAATTTCCTAATCGGTTAGGCCCTCACATCGATTAATTTTATTTTTTCATTGTACTACTACTTTTCTAATTAACAAAATCTTTTCGTTAAGTTTTAATTTCCTTTGGTTTGGAACCATTTTCAATGCTATTTTAACCTCATTTATAATGCTTCATATGTGCCATTATCAATCTCAACTGATA
This sequence comes from Hibiscus tridactylites, assembly GCA_958450335.1. NCBI lineage: Eukaryota > Viridiplantae > Streptophyta > Magnoliopsida > Malvales > Malvaceae > Hibiscus > Hibiscus tridactylites. The sequence continues at coordinate 58,719,662 of OY288275.1, forward strand.
GATAAATTCCAATACTATGCCTCCAACTTTGAAAATTACACCAATTTTTAAATTAGCATCCTAGAAAAACCACTTGAGCATGCATATCAAGCCATTTTAGCTTGTTCTTCATGCACAAAATTAAGCTTTGGAACCATTTTCAACGCAATTTTTACCCCGTTTATAATGCCTCGCAAGTTCTAATATTAGCCTCAATTGAAAGATAAGTTTCAACAATACACCTCTAAGCTTAAAAATTACGTGCATTTTTCGATTAACTTCTCAGAAAACCCCTCGAACATGCCTATCAAGCCATTTTAGCTTTGTTCTTCATGCACAAAATCAAGCTTTGGAACCATTTTCAACACGTTTTTTCTCGTTTATAATGTCTCGTATGTTCCAGCATTAGCCTCAACTAAAAGATAAGTTCCAATGCTATGGCTCTAAGCTTAAAAATTATGAAAATTTTCTGATTAACAACCCAAAAAAACACCTCGAACATGTCTATAAACACCTCGAACATGCAGAAATCGAGTTCAGTATAATATAGTCCAATGATAAATTCAATTTCTTGTGGAACTCGCTATGTGCAAAACGCAAGGTTATTTTTCCAAATATTATAATGGGTTATTTGAAAAGTCCTTCCACGTTAGATGAAACTCGCTTTGTGCCGGAAGCGAGTTCTATAAACACTTTTTGCAAAATGCGAGGTGTTCCTATGTGCGCGATTTGGGGGTAATTTTTCCAAATAATAAAAATGGAATATTGATTTAAAATTTCCTTCACAACTCCTGTAGGTATATTATTACGTTTTCTCTCTCTTACCATAAAAGGTTAATATTCTAAAAAATGCCATTAACCTACAACACCATGTTTAAGTAGGCACTCGTACTTGTTTTGTAGTTAAATAAGCCCTAATCTATAATTTTATCCGTTAAAGCCGTCTAAATTAATGGAAATTATTTAAAATTATTTACAAAATTGATTGTTTTGGAATTATATAGAGATATACGGTGAGTTCCAAAGTAACACAAAGTCATATTTTGGTTATATGCATGTTTGTCTTGCGTTCCATGTTTAGGGTGCGAGGCTGTCCCTCCCAACAATGTTATTTTCAAAGTTCGGACTCACATCTTCTCCTTAAGAGTGCAATGTGCCTCATCAATGCGCTCAACATTTGTTGGTAATAACGACAAAGTCATTAGTATGTAAGAACGACTCTACACTAAATTTTCTCAAAATTGTCACATGTGGAATGAAAAGGGAAAAAATCTATGGGACAAAGTCGTCGTTAGTTAGTGGCGACTTTGCCCTGGTTGACGCAAGAGAACGTTGGAAAAGTAAGGGTTAAAGTGTGAATAAGGAAAACGAGGACTAAAAGTGTGAATAAAGAAAAATACATGAATTTTGTCCAAAAAGAATAAATGTGTCGGAGACACTTGTTAGTATGAGCAGTGAGCACTAGTCGTATAGTAGCGATAGTGTGTGTACGTGTCTTGTCTTCAATCATCCAATAAGTACATGCTTAAATATCCATGTTTTGTAATTAGCAAATAGCTGATAGTATATTACATTAGCAAATAGTTTATAGCATCATCTTATTTAACTGACAGATTGTATTAACTGATTGTTTAAAAGTATTTGGTAAAATTAATTGAGAGCTTACAGTTGTTTGATTATTTGAACAAGCAGAATGACATATAAGAACATGATTCTATTTAGGGTAAATTACCTGGGTGACCACCCAACTATTGGTATGACATGCTTTAACCACCGAACTACAAAAAATTAAAATTCGATCACCTAACTATTTAAATATACCTATTTTGACCATCGGTCGTTAAAATCTAATAGAGAGGTGGCGTGACAGTTAAAGTAAAATTTGTATAATTACACATTTGATCCTTATTAGTTCCTTATTATATCAATTTAGTCATGATTTTAAATTAAAAAAATAAAAATTAGATTAACAATCAGCTAATACAATCCTCCAGTCAAATAAGCTAATGATGTAAGCTATCAACTAATGTAATCCGCTATCAGATGGTGACACATGTCGTCACCTGATTGGTTGATTAATTTTATTTATTTAAATTAAAACTTAATATATTTATTTTTCTCCAATCAGATGGTGACACGTGTCACCGTCTGGTGAAAGGAAAATTCAAAAATAAGGAAAGTGCTTAGCATGGAATTTGAACCCATAACCTCTCAGGGAAAACCGTATAACTTTACCAATACACTAACCAATTCTTTATGAGATGTATTGTACCATTTTATATATATCGTATAATACAGTAAATGCTAGGGAATAATGAAATAAAAATGGTTGCAAGGGGACTCGAACCTAAATCACTTGGGATGTGTAAAAGAAAAAATATATTATTTATATTTTTAAACTAAATTGTGTTATGAATATTTATCTATGTGGATGTCTAGAATGATAAGAACTTTATCTAGAAGATTTAATTTACTTTATCATTAGGAATATTATCTCCATTAATTAGAGTTTAATGTATTATGTACTTGTTATTAGGGGTGGGAATTGTCGGGTACCCGGTTCATCCGGGTACCTCTTTAAACGGCCCGTGTCCCGGCCCATTATATCCGGGTACCCGTAAAATTCGGGTACCCGGATAATCGGGTATCGGGTACCCGGTTCCTATTTTTTATTTTTTTTTATTTTTAAAATTAAAAAAAATCACATAGCTAATTAGTGATTATACTTGGCTGTTCAGGTAAGTCCCTTCTTCCAGTGTATATACATTCATCAACAAAAGGAGATTCGAAATAATCAAATTCAAGAAACAAAATTGATTTGTATATCTGTGCAAACTTGATTGTAAACAGAAACAATTTTGTTAATTGTTATACATAGCTATCCTACTGGTATGCAATTATATTGGAAACAACTCGATATATGCACGTTTTTGAAAACCAGAAATTGTATATTGGATTGCGGGGAATTGAGGGTTGCATTGCGGGGAAACAACTCGATATATTATTAAATAGTAATTGCATATTGGATTTTTTTCTGTTTTAATTATATATTTCATTGTATTGTATTTTTTAGTTATTAAAAATATATTTTTAAATATAAAAAATATATATTAAATTTTATCGGGTCGGGTCGGGTACCCGGTAAGGGAAAACCTTCGGCCCGTGTCCCGATAAATTTTCCGGGTCGGGTAATTTTTTTGGGGGAATTACCCGGTATTTTAGTTTCGGGTCGTCGGATTTTCGGGTCGGGTCAATCGGGTCGGGTATTTTCTCCCACCCCTACTTGTTATGCCTATAAATAGATGAAGGCATTGTACACAAGTCTAGTTTTTATAATAATATGAATCGCCCTTTTTCTCTCATCTCTTTGTTATTTTATTATTATTCCTTGTTCTTCGTTATTTTATTTCTAACACGTTATCAGCACGAAACTCTAATCAACTGAGGTCTTCATCGTTCGAATCCAAAATAAGTTACTAGAAAGAATTCGATTATAAAATGAATGAAAAATAAGTTTTTTCCTCGTTTTTAGTTACTAATTATCATTCTCTTTATATTTTAACATGATTTTTAATTTTTGAAAGGCATGGAAGTATGGTCTCGTTAAATTACCATGATTTTTAATTCTCTCCTTATATTTGCATTGTGTCGAAACTCCACAAATTCTATTTCTATAGTAGTTTTTTAAAATCTATGGTGCCCAACATAATATTTGTCCCCTCGCCTAATTAAACCGCACCATGTTACTGGCCGAGTGGCCTCAAGCTTTGTATCTCAAAATAAGGCGCACAAGCGGGACCCTCCCACAACCAATCACCCTTGAAAATTTTTCAAGATTGTCGTGAAGTAAAGCAAAAGCCATGCTCAGCAACATGACGATCATAATTTTGAAAGAATGGTTATGACAAAGAGGTAACTTGTTTCATCTCATAAATTCCAATATATTATTATGACATAAATACAAAAGCATGTGTCGAGTTTGTCTTAATTATCAAGGTACTTAATTCCATAAGCTATAAGATTATATTTAAATCATATGCCTTTTCTTATATTTATTCGTAAGATTATATTATTAATTTCTCAAGATCAACATTAATTTGTTTTATTATATTGATAAAAGTTGATATTTTTAACCGTGTTTTGAGTTTTACTTGTCTTTAAATGAGTTAGAAAGAGGCATGTCGTAAAAAAGATTATGAGAAGATGCATTGGTTCATTTGCCATTGTCTTCGAGACGAAAATCAATATCGGTAAAATTCTATTTTTATTTTTATCCTTTAAAATACAATTTTAAAGTGCGATAAATCATGATGATTTTGAATCTACAAGAAGATTGTTATAAAGTCTATATCTTCTCAAAAGCAATCATTCTTCCATGTCGAAAAATCGACTATAGACTTCTCTCAAGCTCAAGTTACGAAAAAATCGTCTTGATCTAAAAATATTTGTGAGAGGCATTCCCTGAAGTGAATGCAAGCATGATGTTTATTTCATGCGATTATTGGATTTGTTTCATTCCCTGAAGTGAATGCAAACATGGTAAATCACTATTCAATTGGTAACATAACTTAGATATAATCCAAGTATATTGGCTGAACATCCCGTTCTGCGAGGCTACTGGTCTCAAAGAAGGTTTTTAAAGGACCTTGTGAACTGGTTTAACAATGTCGCATACGAGGATTAAATCTTTGTTCTATATGATGAGGATATGTTAATAAACAACATACTCCACTTTTCACGACAAATAATGTTGTCCTCATATACAATATCGTGAAAAAGGTTTTAAAGGCGCACTGACTCTACTCCATTCCTTGAAGTGAATGTGAGATTATTTTATGGAAAGAATAAAAGCCACATTAGAAGTTGTGGTTGTGGTCGAGGCCATGAATATAGACATGGACAATATGGTCATTTTAAGAATGTTTATACCCATCAGAAGTGAGGTTATAAGGATGATAAAAGTGATAAAAATCATTCTAAGAAAGTGAAATCTTTTTTACTACCAATGTGATGTTATAAATCATTGGTCGCGTGCTTATCGTACACTGAAAAAATTAACAACCACTGGATGATAAAGGAAAGTAAATATAAGCAAATTTTGTTTGCGAAAATGACGAAGATAATATTGGTCCAACTCATTTGGACGTTGTTGATTTCTTTATAACCCTCAAAGGAAATAAGTCATCTTCTAATTATTCTCATAACCTTGAAGAGAATTATTTATCTTTTATTTATTTTACTTTATGTTTATTTACTTTACACATTAATTATTTACGTTTTATATTTATATATTATGATATTTATTTATTTTGTTTCACATGATTACTTATTAAATACAATCTATAGTGACTGTTTATGTTTAGCGGAAGCATAAGATATATTTTCTCATTTAATGCAAGGAATAATGTGAGTACTATATCTTAAAGTACTAAAAATATTGATGCTCCAAAAGAGCAATAAGTTCTTGAGAAAAAACACATTATGAAAAGTGTAGAATTGCGAATATTGCAATAATTACCGCTAATGATAAATGATAATAATATCGTCACCACTAGAAGTGAAAATTTAAGAGAGAAATATGAGTTTGCAAAATGTTCCTTTAGAAATTATAGATAACATATGTTATCAATTGACATTTGAAATAAGCCAATGTGGATATAAGTTTTGATAGCCAAAAGTCAATTGAAAGCTCTAGAAGAGCTATATATTGCTGCCAAAAGATAATTTTCATTCAAAGTAACAATTTTGATGGTTGTACTAGACATGTACATGTGAAATTTAATCACATGTTATGGTAAACCAGAAGTTTACCAAATTCAGAATGTATATACACACATGTATATAGTTGGCATGGTCGATTAGACCATCATGATCAATAATGATGTTGAAATTATTGAGATTTACATGCACATGTATTAAAAGAATTAGGAGTTCTCGTGGTGCTTATTCTCAAAATAATTGATTAAATTTTACTTATTAAAGAACATGAAGTTCTTGTGTTGCTTAAAGAAATTGATTAAATTCAACTTACTAAAAGAACCTGAAGTTCTTATGTTGTTTGTTCTCAAATGATTTAGTTGATCTCACTTACTAAAAGAACTTGAACTTGAAGTTCTTGTACTGAAGTTATGACTGCATGTCTTGCATTATATCCACAAATGCAAAAAGTTTTATATGATTTTAGTAGATGCATCTACATTGTTTTATCAACTTACAACTAGAAGTTTGTGAGATTGATTCTAAAAGGATTCAGATTATGCAATTAGACTATTCGTCTTGCAAAAGCTAGTGAGTTTATATTTTAGGCTATATTAGTTGATACAAAGCCTATTGATTATGAAAAAAACAGTTTAGTAAAATTTCAATTGGATGCCTTCTCTTTAATAGCCAAACTATGAGAACAAGACATTTATTATTTATATGGCATTTTCATATAGCATCACTTATACGCATCAAGTGAAAGAGTTATAATAAACTTCCCGTTATGATTGATTTTTGGTCAGAAGACATACATTTCCCATTTTATAATTTTTGAAAGTGCGATATGAATTGCTCCACCACAACGCACAAAATGTGTACATAAAAAAAGTTGAGAATATATATTGAGTACAAGTTTCCTTTTATGTTTAAATTCTTAAACATTAATTGGAGATCATTTATGACATGGTTTTTTTCTCAACACCAGGGGAGATAATAATTAGTTGGATAAAAGAAAATGAATTATCATTATCTAGATCCTAGTATATGAACCAGAAGTTCATAAGATAATTCATGTTATTAAATGTCAACTGTCAGACATATTTACTGACCCAATGAGAGTAACTGAGTCTTATATACCAGCTGAAATGCTATAAATTTAAATTACATGTTAGAGCGAATGTATGTAAATCATGATTGAAGCATGATAGTTGAAAAATGGTTCCAATAATCAAAATTCTCGTAAATGAAAAATAGAATGAGATGATCATATATTGAAGGCGGGTGCTCCTAAAGAGACCCAATACATAACTAATAATAAAACTCTAGAAGAGTTTCAGGTGCCTGAAATAAAGATTGAAATCTTAAAGAGATCTCGACGAGTTATGTCACTACGAGAATGGAACCAGAAAATTAAATAGTTGTCAACAACGATTTTACAAACAATTTTACACGAACTTCTATAAAAGTTAAGAATGATAATGAGGATATTGTATAGAAATCTATCCAGAAGTATAGATATTGAATTGGCCAATGTAGAAAGACGTTTTGAATTTCTAAAAGAGAAGTATTTAGAAAGACAGTCCAAGCACTTAAAGGTATAATGCAAGTGAGGCACAAATAAGTAGTCGTAAATACGACTTGAATTATTGTTTATGAAGAATTCGAATTACTTCATGGTGGATGCAATTACTTTGGCAGTTATGAAACATTTTATATGTGTCTAATCATTTTGTAGATCTCTATAAAAGGAAAGTTATCTATGATGGATTTGGAAATTTTTGAGGAAATTTATTTAGATATGTCCTTTTGAATATTCATATTTTGGCGCATTTGGTATAATCGCCTTAGTGAATACTAATTAAGGAAGTACTGTAAGAATGATCATATTTCCTTATGTATTTTATAAAGGAGTTTTGATCAAGATTCATTATATCATTAGAACACCTGAAGAGCTTAAAATTGAAAACTTATGAAGTGCTTTCAATGCATTTAATGAAAGCTTTTGAGACAAATAATCTTGACATTCATTTTTATCTCGACCTAAAGATCGAGCACTTAAATATGTGTTTTGTCTATAAATGGACATAAGCTGAAAGAATCTTAAAAAATATTCAATATGGATAGAGCATATCTATTAAGTATCCAAATAATTGTAAGATTGTTGGATGTGAACAAAGATAATTATATCTTTTCTTAGTCTTGAAGCACCATATATTAGTTGGTCAAGAAATATCCATGGATATACAAAGATCATTACCTCTAGATCTTCAAACATTCGTCGATGCCTCCTAAAATCTTGTAGAAATAATTGTTATGCATGAGGCAAGCCAAAAATGTGTTTGGCTAAGACTATTGACCTAACATATCTAGAAGATATGTGATTTACTTTCACAAGATATGATACAAATGTTATCTTGTTGAGATAATGCAAGGTGGATATTACCCTTGGTTGAGGTACTTTTGGGGTTGGTGATCTCTTGTAATAATTTCGGTACATACCTTTTTCATTACAAATTCTGTAACAACTTACGTACAAGATGTAATAAATTAAGTACATACTTCATTTCTCATGCTTTTTGTAACAAAATATGTTTTCATGTAAGAAACTTTGTATGTACATAGTTTGTTACCTTTGGTTGAGTACTTTTGGGGTTGGTGATCTCCTGTAATAATTTCCGTACATACCTTTTTCATTACAATTTCTGTAACATATTACGTACAACGTGTAATAAATTAAGTACATACTTAATTTCTCTTACCTTTTGTAACAAATTATATTTTCATGTAAGAAACTATGTATGTACATAGTTTATTACCCTTGGTTGAAGTTTCTTGGATTTTGTGATCTCTTGTAACAAACTATGTATGTACCTTTTTAATTACACTTTCCGTAATCAATTATGTACAAACCTTGTAATAAATTATGTACGAACTTATAACCTTCACAACCGGTCATCCTTAAATTAGCCTCAAATTAGAGGTTCACCCTAAAACCTCTCAAGTGTAAGTTGGATCCAAATTTCCCATGCATTCTTTCTTTCCAAGACTGTAACAACGTATGGGTCAATTTAAAGATCAACTTAAATATTTATCATTGGAAGCAAGCTTATCCGCAATCACATGTTTATGTTCCTATTGTCTATCAGCTTAAAGATCTATCATTGGAAGCAAGCCTCCCATGTTTTTATAAGTTTTTCGAGAAAGCGAAATGTTTCGCCTTCCTTATAAAGATAAATATTGTAAATATGAAAGATTTAATGTGTGATTATACAAAATATTTTTATTTCGGTGGTCAAAATATAAGTGAAGTAATAGTTTATGGATTGTCTAAGTAATTTATACTTCTTTTTATTGTGTCAGATCAGCCTCTCGTTAAAGTTTAACGGTAACAAATGTCTCAATAACCAACAGTTTACAGATCGAAAACATAAGTGACCTTACTGGTCATTTTTGAAAATTGGTGACCAATTCTGTACTGGGGGAAACATAAGTGACCATCCCAGTAGTTAACTGTTGAGTGGATCAAATGAATGTGATTTGGCCAAGAGAGGGGTGAAGTGGCTTTTTAAATTTGGAGGGAGCAAATTGGAAATTGAAAAATGAATAACCAAACAAATTATGGTGGTTCAAGCTTCTAACAAGATCTACATCAACTACCTTAACTCTCACTAAGGATTTTCAACAATCTCCACTAGATGTTTTACCCTTTTCTAGGCTAAGGAGGTAACCTTTATAATCGGTCAATCTTACTACCCAAAGATTGACCCGAAAGACTCTCTTTACAAAGAAGAAATTTGGCAAATGGAAATATCTCTCACAAGATTGAAAATTTTCCCAATTACAATCAAACACTCCCTCAAACTTAAACTAATGTTTTACAATAAGGATTACAACAAGTTGGGTACAAGATATGACTCTTATGAACAAGGCCGGTCCTGAGTTTTTGGAGGCCCGGGGCGAACTTAATTTTACCTTCAAAGTTATGTTTGAATCTGAAATTGAATTGAATTGGAGTTGAACCAACGAATGAAGACGGAGAATTTGCATATTCATACCCAAAATTTATTAAACAAATATAAAAGAATAATCTTACTTAGAATTTGAAAATATATAAAAATAAGAAAGAAAAAAATATTGAAAACATGATCTTACCTAAAATCTTAAGAACAAACTTCAATAGGATTCAAGCACCACAATTGATGATAGGTAATTGTATTTGTGATTGTGTTTGTGTTTGTGAGAAATTGAGTTTCAAATAAATTGTAGAATATGAAAGAGAAGAGATTGAGAAATTGAAAAATTATGTTTGAAGAATTGATCAGAAATTAGGAGATTGAGAAATTGGGAAATTTAGTATTAAAAGAAAAAAACTAACATTCAAAAAATTAACGTTGATATGAGAAATTGGAAAAGTGGTTTAATAAATTAATTGGGAGAATTTAAGAAGTCAAAAGTTTAATCGGTTAATTAATATTATTTTTATTGGAAAGAAAATTTTTAATTAGTGTTTTTTGAGAAACAAAATTATTATTAATTGATATAGAGATTTAATAATGGGTCTCATTATTCTATTTAACAACCTTTTTAATTATTATAGAAATTTATGGGCCCATTATTTAATGTAGCAATTTTTTTAATTATTATAAAAAATTATAGTATATTAATATTATTTAAAAAAAAATTGGGCCCTGGGCGGGCGCCCCTGCTGCCCCGGCCCAGGGCCGGCCCTGCTTATGAAGTACAAAGGTTTGGAATATAGCTTGGATGTTGCAAGTAGGTTCAATAGTTGTTGTCGGTGCTTTGGAGGCTTGCTTTTATATCCTTGCATTGAATTCTAGCCGTTTGGGTGGTTGAGGTCATCAATAGAGACGTTGGAGCCTTTATTTCCCACCATAAATGCACTTCTGCAACCTACTGTATCGGTACTCGAACAAGGGTATCGATACCTGTCTCAAAACAGAAAGAGTTGTTGTGTACATTTAAGAGGGCGTATCGATACGCTATAAGGGAGACTCAGTACGGGTATAGTGTAAAACAAGGGGCGTATCGATACTCATATACCGTATCGATACAAAATTTGCTTACTAGAATCTTGGATTGAACTTCACCAAAAAGTGTATCGGTACACTAAATGAGCGTATCAATACGGTTAACGGTCTTTTTAAAATTTGGGATTCCAATAACTGACAAGCAACGTTTGAATCATTAAATGAAAAGATTTTGTAAACATCATGAAATCGTATCGATACGGGGTTAACCGTATCGGTACACTTTTAACGATTGAAATTCCAGTGAAGGAAAATCGTATCGATACTAGGGTTAACCGTATCGGTACACTTTTAACGATTAAAATTTCAGTGAAGGAAAACCGTATCGATACTGCTTAAGCATATCGATACACCTCAGATTAGAATTGAAGTTAGGCTTTAAAATACTTAGATAATTTTTGAACACTTTAAAAGTTTTGACTTGAAGGATCTTTTAGTTCAAAAAACTTGTCAATTGAGTGAGTCTTTGAAGTACTTAAAATTTTATTATATTTGCAAATAAGCCCTTATACAATTAATTATATTAAAATCAATTTAAGTTTTACATTAACCCTAAAAAATAACTACTTTTTTCTAACTAAGCCCATTGAATCCCTTACGTGGAGAATGAGATGGAAAAATGATATGGAAAGTTAATTTGAATTTTAATTTTTTCTTATATATTAATGCATATCACAGTTTCATTAGTTAGGAAGATAAAATCTAAATCTCTAAATAAACACTCAAATGTATATGAATAAAACTCTTTTAATCTACTAAAATTTTAAAAAGAAAAAAATAATCCATAGTTTATTATGTGTTTGTATTAAAATTGATAATTACATGTTTAGATTTGAATGCAATACTAGCGTTGAGCTAAGAGTAAAAATATTATATTAAAATGAATAAATAATAAATAATAATTGGTGTTTTATGTTGTATTATAATTATAATTATATTTATAATAAATTAAATAATTAAAATATTTTTAGAATAAAACTGAAATGAAAATTTAAAGAAATTGAGGGAATAAAAGATATATGTAGGATACTAGGATCCATTTATTAATTATAAAAATATGTAGGGGCTTTAATGGATAAAAAATCTTGGCGTGTCATTTTTTCTTCTCGTCCTCCACATAAGCATAAAAAGTACCTTTTAGATTAAGTAGGGGCTTTAATGGATAAAAATATATATATATTGGGGCTTATTTAACTACAAAATAAGTACGTAATTAAATATAGTGTTGTAATTTGAGGATTGAGATTTAATCCATTACTATTTTATTGATTATACATTAATCATTGTTTTTTCAATAGTATAAAAGTTATTATAATGTAATATTTAAGGGCAAAGTCATGATTTGAGATTGAAGATAAAACATAAATATTTAAAAGTGGAGATTCATAAATAAACCATATTTTTTAAAAAAATATATAAGAGGACAAACGTGGAAAAAAATTAGGGGGGGGGGGGGGGGCAATTGTCCCTCCTACTCCTATATAGCTTTGTCATTGGTAGTATTTATTTATACATATTTTTAATCATTTGATAATGCACACATCTTGTAGACAAAGTAATTGAACTCAGATCTCCTAAGATGAACATCTCTCGCTTTTTCACTGAAACTAATTGTTGGGTTCACATTAATCGTTATTATGAATATGTAATAATGATAAGAATGAGTAAACCACGTGCGACGAACACCGCTAAACACCACTAACGCTGAACACCGTTGAACACCATTAAATTGATTAATAAAGATCAAAAAAATTCAAGGACTCAACATACAATTAATAATTATTTAAAAAATCAATTAAATAATTTTTTATATATATTAAATTTTTGAATTTTTGAATAATAATAAACTACATGTTTAGTACCTCACCTATTTCTGTACTTTTATTTTGATACCAAACAATATATGTAATTTAAGGAATAATAATTTTTTTAATAAGGGTAAATAAAAACTTCGCAATTAACGAAGATAGATCATTGTTGAATTGTGATCCTAAAAGACTCGAGTTCTTAAAATGAAAGTTATTACATGTTTATTTGCAAAAACAGGATGAATTACTGCAGATTACATGGACAATACTAAACGAAATAAATCAAAGTCTAAAATATAATCCAAAAAGTTATTATTATTATTATTATTATTATTATTATTATTATTATTATTATTATTATTAATACAACAGAGCTTGTGTAGATGTAGTTAGCATTGCTTAGAGTCCTTGAATATGGAAAACAACCATCTTTCCGGCCATTTAACTGATCAACTTGGTCAATTTAAAAGTCTAGTTCACCTGTCCCTTGCTCGAAACCAAATTTCTGGTCCAATTCCATTGTCAATAGGGGAGTTATCATCTTTGAAGTTCTTAGATGTATCAGAAACCTATGAGGCTACAAACGTGCCCTCTTCTCTTTATGAATAATTCTATTATTTCGGTTGGCTTTTATGATAAATTCTTCATTCAAATAATGAAGGCTAGACCTCCATTTTTTTAAATTTTATTAAATTTTTAGGGATCCTCGTTTAATCATAGATCGTGTCTCTAGCTTTCCTATAACCTTCAACGTACAATAAATTTAAACAAAACTATTTTCCATGAAAAAAGAGAAATTTTTAGAATTTTCATAAAAACAAGTGAAAATTTTGGCTTTTTGGGTAAGGTTACATTTGAGTCACCCTTCGTATATAAAAAATATCTATCAATTTATGTATTAGATTAATTAATGATGAAATTGATGTATTTTTTTAAATATGAAGGGTGACTCAAATGTAACCTTACCCATAATTGAGTGACCCAAATGTAATCTTACCCATGATTAAGTGACCCAAGTGTAACTTTTAATAATATGGTGACCTAAATATAATCTTACCCATAATCGAGTGATCTCTGTTGTAGTTTACCCATTGAGTGCATATTTTCAATTTTTCGGCGTCGTTTTGGGACATTTAGCATCAAAATAGCGGCACCAAAACGATGTCATACATCGTTTTGATCTAACATTCAAGTCATCATGTTGTGTGTCATCTCATCGTCTCGTTAAAAATTAACGGGACGGTAGTATAAAAGAATCAAAAAATAAATTTTAGTAATAATTAGACCAATTAAAAGGTTAATAGCGAAAATAAGTCAACACCTATAGTTTGGTGATACCCGACATAATTTATCATATATATATATATATATATCGCACTTTTATCCTTGTACAGATTCACTCGAGATCCTGTGAGATAATAAAACGACATAGTTCTACCATTGTGAATTTCAAGGGATATCAGGCCTGGACCGACCACCGACGTCGGCCTAAAAACCCACGTGCCACTCGCCGGCGCATTTTTGGGAATATCTCGGGGAAATATATTTTTATAAAACCTAGAAAAGATTTATGTAGTTTGAGTTTGAGTCAAAGTAATATTTCTTCTCTATTAATATCCATATCGCTGTAGAGTATGTAAAGCAAAGCACGGCATTCTCATTCTAGAAAGCTTCGTTGTGTTTATCTTCGTTTCAAGCATTCATAATTGGATAAAAAGAAGAAGAAGAAGAAGAAAAAAAGCAGAAAAAGAGCGATGTCGCAAAGTCGAGTGCTGATGGAGGTCGGAAACGACGGCGTTGCCGTTGTCACCATCTCCAACCCTCCCGTCAACGCCTTAGCTATTCCCAGTAAAGCTTTGCTCAGCCGAATTTTAATTCTTTATTTGTTCTTGATCTATGATTTGGTGATTTGATTTTCATTTTCAATTTTTGCAGTACTTGATGGATTGAAGGAGAAATTCGATGAGGCGACGAGGAGAAACGATGTTAAAGCTATTGTCCTTACCGGTGAGTTTCGAGTTTTCAATCGGATCACCATTTTTAATTTCTCATAATTAATTTTGATACATTAGTTCGAATTCCGGTCACTGATTCTGTTTTTGCATTTTTTATTTTTGAATTGGTTGATGAAGGCAAGGGCGGAAGGTTTTCTGGTGGATTTGATATCAATGTTTTCCAGAAAGTTCATGGAACCGGTATGAGTTTGTTAGTTAGTCAATTAATTAGTCTGTTTGCAGTTCTTTTTTGTGCAGTAAATTTTGCTGGTTTACAAGTTAATTACTTAAATTTAGTGAGAAGTGGAAATTTACAAGCTCTAATTGTCTATTCATTGCTTGCTAAACAGGTGATGTGTCGACCTTGCCTGATGTATCTGTGGAACTTGTTACTAATGCTGTTGAAGGTTCCTGATTCCTTTCCTTATTTTGAGTTTTTTTTTTTTTGTTGTTGTTATTTATGGCCATCTTATGCAGTGCTTTCATTCTCTCAGATTGCAAGAAGCCTATTGTGGCAGCTGTTGAAGGATTGGCTCTTGGAGGTGGCTTAGAATTTGCAATGGTTTGTGCTTTTCTCTCTTCATCTATATTTAACTTGATTAACTTCTTTCTCTAACAATTTTGCCTGTCATGATTGCAAATTTGCTCAGTTGTCTAATCTATGTTATTCTTATGCAGGGCTGCCATGCACGTATTGCTGCCCCTAGAGCTCAACTTGGCTTGCCGGAATTATCACTTGGAGTGATTCCTGGGTTTGGAGGTATAGCCACCCCACTAGTATATGTTGATTAAAACATGTCTAGACGGGCAATTCTTTTGTCTTTAGATGATAGCTGCTAGTTTGTACTTTTCACTGACTGACTGGTTATGCTGTCTCTTTCTAAGGCACACAGCGTCTCCCAAGACTTGTGGGGCTTTCAAAGGCTATTGAAATGATGCTGGTAATACACTATGTTCATGATGCTCTTTGAACTTTTTAACGGCCTGTTTTCCTAATTCTAATGGTTTGTAATTTATTCTGTGCTGTCATTGAGTTTTCATTCTTTTGTTGTAAACTAGTTGCTGGCAGATTCGTTCGGGAATGCTTTTGGGATGCCAAAAGCACTTATTGGCAGCAAAAGCATTGCCAAACACTCAACTTTTGGTTTACAAAAATCATTTCAAAAGTGCTTATTGACCCTAACGGAGAAATTGATGGGGAGGTGCTTTTGGCTTTTGTTTATGGGGTTATAAAAAAATGCAAAAACACCCAAATCATCCAGCTATTGTACTCAACTTTCACCAGTGTAAATAAGTATTGATAACTTGTTGAGACCAGATCTTGTGCAAGCATGGATTATAGAAAAGTATTGGCAACTTATTTACACAGGTGAAAGTTAGTTCTTTTTCCCCCTCAAACTTCGGTAGGGGGCTAATTTTTCATTTAAGCCTAAATATGTTAATAATGAATTGCCATAAAATACTTTTTATATTTTTATTTAGAAAAGTTAAGTTTTTTGATGAAAAAATGTCTAAGATAATTGTATTTAATTTACTGTAACTGTTCTAATAATACGATTGGATTGAGCAGTAAATATAACTCTCTTATTTATCATAAGGCCCTAAGCTGATGTTGTATCTTTCACCCTCTTAACTTTAAAGTGTCTTTTATTTTTAATGGTTTTGGAGACAACCTTTTCACTTGGTAAATCTAATTCATGCAATTATAATGCTTTGCAGTCGTCCAAGCCAATCATGTCCGAAGAAGGAAAGAAGCTAGGTCTTATTGATGCGCTTGTCCCTTCTGAAGATTTGCTGAAAGTTTCTCGTGCATGGGCTTTAGACATTGCTGAGAGACGTAAACCATGGATGCGTTCCCTTCACAGAACAGACAAGATTGGTTCCCTCTCCGAAGCACGGGAGGTGTTAAGAATTGCAAGACAACAAGCCAAAAAGACTGCCCCAAATTTACCTCAGCATCAGATATGTCTAGATGTAATTGAGGAGGGTATTGTCCATGGGGGATATAGTGGAGTTCTAAAGGTAGTTTTTGGTTTTGGGCCTATTTGCATAGTTTTCTTCCTTTGCTGAAGAAATTGGTTTTGATGTTTTGTTGTTTATTATAGTATCTCCTAAACTTTTGGGTCATGCAGTGATGAATTTTGTAGGATCCTTTCCCTTAAATCTTATCGTGATTATGTGTAGTCTTATAAGAATCTCCGCTCTGTTGTACTTGAACATTTGGATTGCTATCTATTCATATTAATTTTCCACATTGGAATTTATCTATGCAGGAGGCCAAAGTTTTTAAGGAGATAGTCCTTTCAGACACAGCAAGAGCTCTTGTTCACGTGTTCCTTGCCCAGCGGGCTACATCAAAGGTAGTTACTGATAGCTGGAACACTTTGCACCTTCTTCTCATTTAATTCCTCCACTATTAATCTAGCATTTGGTAGCACTTGCCATGTGAAAGTGGTTTGCTGTCTACAAGAAGTGGAGGAATTCAAACTTTAAAGTTGATAACGAAATCTCACAACCAATTAGGACCTTTTGTGGTATTTTTTCTCTGAAATTTTACTTTGCAGGTGCCAAATGTTACTGATGTTGGTCTCAAACCTAGGCCTGTAAAGAAAGTTGCTATTATTGGAGGAGGCCTAATGGGATCTGGAATAGCTACGGCTCTTATTATGAACAATATATTCGTTGTCCTCAAGGAAGTTAATTCTGAATATCTCCAGAAGGGAATAAAAACGATAGAAGGTGGTTATTCATAGTTATTGCTCTTTTAATAGACAATAAACCTATGCTTGTTCTTTTTCTTGGAAAGGAATTATAATGTTTTAATTCTTATTTTAAAGGATAATCTTAATGAATGTGTTAAGATCTCTATGTTGCATGTGGAACTATTTACATGCTACAGAAATTCAATAATATCTTCTTATCTTATCTTTTCTTATTTTTGTTGGCAGCAAATGTTAGAGGCTTAGCAACTAGAGGAATCCTGACAAAGGATAGGGCAGAAAAAGCTCTCTCAATGTTTAAAGGAGTTTTGGATTATGCTGAATTTAGAGATGTAGACATGGTCATAGAGGTGAGCTGTGTAATGGTATTTATAACATTTAAAAAAACTATTGCTAGCCATCACCTCACCGCACATAAAATATCATATTTATATATACTAATAATTTTTCAACCTCTAGTCTACTGTCTAACTTGGGTGTTTCTGATATTGGAGGGTTGCAATGAAATATTTCTAATTTAGTTTCTATTTGCAGGCTGTTATCGAAAATGTTGCTTTAAAGCAAAAAATATTCAGTGAGGTAGAGAAGGCATGTCCTCCTCACTGCATTTTGGCAACAAACACATCCACAATTGACCTCAATTTAATTGGTGAAAAAATAAAATCAGAAGATCGTGTTATAGGAGCTCACTTTTTCAGGTTATCAAATTATTTTTTCCTTGTTTGCTGCCGTTATTCCCTTTCTAATCATCTATCATATGCTACATTATATATGGAAGAATCTAACATCTAATCCTTCATGACTTTTTGAACGGGATTACATTTTGGTGGTGTTTTGGCCCTTTCTCTTGCATCTTGTGTCCCTCATGGATATCGAGAGAGGCTGAAATGTCTGCTGTAGTGGTGGTGAATGGTTTTATAGAACCTTGAGATATTACCTATATAAGTTCTGTGCAGAAAAGAATATTCTCTAAGATGTAAACTCTCTCTTCAGTTTTGATATCTTAGCATTTTTATTTTTAACTCCAATAGGACTAATTAGTACTTAGTACTTCACCAATTCATTTTACTGCATTTAACTTTTGTGTTTGGCATAGCAGTAGAATGGTTCTTAGGTCCCCTGATTTAAATGGATGCTGAGTGTTTCTTATGCATACAGTCTTCAGGTCAATGAAACTTTTAACTCATTGCTGTTCAGAATGATTTTGGTTCCATGAATACTTTTCTTCAGAAGCCATGAATTTGATTTCTTCCTTCACTAATTTCTTTTTTCCTCTCCTTTTCCCACAATGAACAATTCACAAAAATGGTTTATGGCCCTTGCATAAATGATGAATGGCACAAGATGTATGATTTCTTTGCAGGCATAAAGAAATGAATATTTAAGGAAGTGATGATACTGAATAGAACAGATTAGAGCTTACATAAAATGAGTTGGTCCAATATTTTCCATAGCTCTTTACTCAACTAAATCTGTATGTTTTGGACATAATTACACTACAGTTTGTACTATGTATGCACATATATATTATATATAGATATACTGTCTGATATTGATCCTTAATGAACTGACATTTTATATGCTCGTTTGACTTTGCTCTGTCTTAAACAGTCCTGCCCATCTGATGCCTCTTTTGGAGATTGTACGAACACAAAAAACTTCCCCACAAATAATTCTTGATCTCATGACAGTTGGCAAAGTAATAAAGAAAGTTCCCGTTGTGGTTGGTAATTGCACTGGCTTCGCAGTTAATCGGACATTCTTCCCCTATGCACAAGGTGCACAGTTATTGGTCAGTTTAGGTGTCGATTTATTCAGAATTGACCGGGTGATCAGCAATTTTGGACTTCCTATTGGTCCTTTCCAGTAATCTTCTTTCCTTAACGCTTAGCATCAGATAGCTTTTTCATTATTTGAGTTTGTATGTTTCCAACTTCGATGACATCTTTTAACAGTGAGTAAATGCATCAAATATTTGTCATGGAGGTGTCATTTTTCTTGATTGTAGCTTTTGTCTCGGTAATGATTTAATTGTAATATATGTTTCTGCAATTGTAAAGATGTGTATCATCTTTCCATAACTGGAAAACCTAAGAATAAAATAGTGGCCACAGATGGGTGCATCTGCACCAGCAGCAACACACCACTAATACTTGCATATTACTATCTAGATGCCACTGATAGCTTAGTAGAACTAGGGGAAAAGACCAGTTAAGCTTAAAGTTCTAGTAATGATTGGATTTCAGTTCATCCGACTGGTGATTGGTTTGAAGCAAAGCATACTAACTTATATGCCCTGGTATATTCTGGATCTATGGTGATAACTAAGTTGTGCTTCTGATTTGCAATACTGCAGGCTTCAAGACTTAGCTGGTTATGGAGTGGCCATGGCGGTTGGAAAAGAATACGCAAAGGCATTCTCAGATCGAATATTCAAATCTCCATTGATTGAGCTCTTAGTTAAAAATGGACGAAATGGTAAATGAATACTATATTTCTGTTACTGTGGCATTCTTTTTCCCCTTATAACAGTGTTGTTGATGTATATTCCTTTGTTATTGGGACATTTCATGAACTTTGGTATTGCAGGGAAAAACAATGGAAAAGGATACTATATTTATGAGAAGGGAAGCAAACCAAAGCCTGATCCTTCTGTGTTGCCTATTATCGAGGAGTCTAGACGGCTTACCAATATTATGCCAGCTGGAAAGGTAAGTACTCTCACCTTGAAATTGACTCTATAATCTAGGCATGGAATTTTGTCCATTAATAGCCATCTTTAAGATTTACAATCCAAATTCCAATGATATGGTATCTTTGAAAACACAATATAGTTACACACATGAGAGAATAACTAAAACACGATACAAACCACAACACTAAAACATGAACGTGTCAAATTCTACTTGCACAAATTAGTAACATATCAAAGGTTTATGTAAATATAGCTCTTTAAACTAGATAATGATACCTGAAATTGTATAAGCATGATAAGAATTCATAATTTGCTTCTATAGTGGTTTTTGGTGGCAGGCTATAAAAGACAACAATGCAATCACCTTTTCTTTGGCCTTTGTAGGCAAAATATCTAATGTATTGTTGTTGCAATGGTTTGACAGCCTATTTCGGTTACTGATAAAGAAGTTCTGGAGATGGTACTCTTCCCTGTAGTTAATGAGGCATGCCGAGTTCTCGATGAAGGGATTGTGGTTCGTGCATCTGACCTTGATATAGCATCTGTTCTCGGAATGAGCTTCCCGTCTTATCGGTAAGTCTTTTGGCAAAGACTGAATTTTCTCTTTTGAACTTATTGTTGAGCAGTTGGAGTGAATAAAATTCAGGGACACTGTCTTAGTATTTTAGTCTCACAAAAACTTGTTTTTGAAAAATGCTTCTCTTTTCATTTTAAGTATTTTTTCCGTGAAAAAGAACATGGGAAAATCATTCAAACAATTTCCCCCCGAAAATTTCTTAAAGTTTTAGAAGCACTAGATATTTTCCGAAGCTGAAGGCTGAAGGTTCAACAAAGCAAGAAAAGATAGATCCTTGCAAACCGGGATTGATCTCTGAATTATGCGCATCTTTTCTCACAGTTTAAACAGTGATATATATGTTTGACAACGTTGCATTAAGTTATTATTTAGGGGTGTAATTTCCTCACATCTGACAGTGATTGTATTTTTTTGGGTGGGCAGTGGTGGCATAGTATTTTGGGCAGATATAGTAGGGGCGAACCATGTATATAAAAGTCTCAAGAAATGGTCAGAAATGTATGGCGGCTTCTATAAACCATCAAAGTTTTTGGAAGAAAGAGCCATTAAGGGTATCCCATTGGTAAGACCCTATCTTTTTTTCTTTATTTTTTCCGTCAGTGTCCAATTCTATTGATCTTGGCTGTTGATAAGTTTTTGAATCTAATACGGACGAAAAAATAATATAATAAACACAATTCATATAACATGCATTATAATGAGGGAAAAGTTTATTTGGAGCAGTTCAATTCATGGAATTTTGTTATTTGATTCAGTTTATATCACTAATATAGTTAGTAGCATCGTTTTAAATTTAGGCTTTGTTTGGTGAAAAATTTGTTAATCAAATTTGTTAGTGCTTTCATTCACATTTACTTTTTTTATACATAGGAATAAGGAAATGGTTTGATTTATTTTTTTAGGAAATATTGGTGTATTTGTAGCTGAATATTCAGTCATTAGCCTGTGTATGGGATAATAATTCATTTAAGTATTGTATTAAAAATCATATGTTATGCTTTTAACAACACTTGTATGATACTGTATCAAATTAAAGATTTTATTTTGGTGTTGCATTTTTTTTACGTTGGATTTTGAATAAATTTGATACCTTTCAATATATTTATGACTACACGTGCAATACAAAAGACATGAATTGCTTGGTGTGTCCAATTTCATATTTCTGTAAGGGGTTTTAGGAGGCTATTTACCTTCATTTTTTTATTCTATTTGTAGAGTGCACCGGCAGCGCCATCTGCAACATCAAAGTCAAGGCTCTGAAGCTCTGAAATTGACCCAGTAGTAATGAAAGCAATAAGAATTTAGTTTCATAGAAAAATTCCTGTTTCTCTTTTATTTATAACTAGATTTCCGAATGGTCGACAGCAATAAGAATTATGCTTTTATAGAAGTATACGATTTAGATTTTAATATTATTTTATTTTCTTGAAGTAAAAAATATTTATTGTTGGGTATTTTTGGTTGATTTATTTTATTTTATTTTATGATTTATGTTTTGTTTCTGATAATTTTTTTTTATCTAAAGTTAGAATATGAAGATGGATTAAAAACTAAAAGCCTTAGCCACAAAGATCTCTACAACATTTTTCTATTGTAAATGTAGTGTAGGCGCTTTCCTAGCAGTATTTGATTGATGTTTTTCTATGGGGAGGTCCGGAAGGGAGATCTGAAATCCATTAACTCTGCTGGTCATAAATCTTAACCAGTAATGCACTAAACATTTTAATTTACAAAAACCTTTGTTGATTAAAACGTGAGTAAATAAATTAAATTTAGGGTTTAGAAGATAACCCTTAAAATAGAGAACATAACTCTCTAAAATTGATTTTCACAGTTTCAACAACCTTTATTACCCTTTTCAGTTATGAGTAGATCATGGAAGCAACTCTATAATACCTCCTCATTCAAAGCAAAGTCCAAGTGGTTCGAACAAAGACCATTTTAGCTTACTGGTGAGAGAGTGTCAACATAATCTACCCGTTAAATGAATTTTGGGATGTGTAGTATGAAATTGTAATCCTCTATCCGTTAAAAAAAATTAAATTGAGCACTCTTTTTCTTCTTTCGATGTCAAATATCCAACTCTGACATATTGTTTTATATGAATATAATTTTTGACAAGGCCCTTCTTTAAAAAAAAAAAAGCTTAACAGTTAAATAAGTACTCAAATTATACTATTTTTTTACATAGGTGTCTAAATTATATTTTGAGCCAAATGAGTGTTTAACATTTCAGTTCGTAACCCATTTAAGATTTTTTTCGTGATAGACATTATTTTTTCGTTATCCAATGAAATTGAACACGAGACATGATTTATCATTTTTTGAAATTAAAATCTTAAAAATAAAATAATAAAATATATTAATTAACCCAATAATATTTAATTTCTCTATAAAAACCCAACCCAACCTTAAATCTCTAAATTCATCCACTCTAACCACCGATTCAACCATCAGCCATTATTGTCTTCATCAGACTCTATCTACTGAAAATCTCGCCATCTGTCGTCAAAAATCGACGAATGAACATTCGATTTTACATTGACGAACACCTAACAATAAAAAAAGAGGTCAATTAGGTTTCGATCGACGACTAAAAGGTAGAGAATGTCAAACGGTGAGGTACCCAACACTTGGACGATGAACGGTAAATTACTGACATGTAGAGGATGTCGAATCATGAGAGATGTGTGATTTGAGAGATTAATTGAAAAGAAATTAAAATTTAGGATTTTTTTTTAAAAAATTAGATTTTTAAAGAAATTTAAAATTTAAAAAATAATAATAATAAAAACAGACCACGTGTCATGTTTTGATTAGATAATATTTTTTTAACGATTATTGACGAAAAAAACTTAAATAGACCACAAATGAAACATTAAATACCTATGTCTAGTATGTTTCAAAATATAGTTTAAACGCTTATCTAGGAAAAATATAATTTGGGCACTAATTTAAGTGTTAAAAAATGCTGAAAGAGAAAAAGAGTTTAGTAGTCATTGTTAAAAAATTCAAATCCATTGTCAGTGTGAATTATTTAAGGAAGCAAAATATTAATTGAGAACAAAAGTAATAAACTGTTTAAGGTGAAGACATGCATCACTTTTAAGTAGACCTGGCAAACTTGACCCGAGACCCGAAACTCGAACCGAATTACCCGAACCGAAACTCGATTTTGACCCGAACATGATGATTCAAAGTTGACCCGAAACCCGAACCGAACTGAATCGAACCAAAATTTTTTGTTGAACCGAAATAGACCCGAACCGAATAGACCCGAACCGAATGGACCCGAACCGAATGGACCCGAACCGAATGCTACCCGAACCGAATATCAACCCGATTTTAACCCGATTTTAACCCGATTTTGACCCGATTTTAACCCGAATATCTATTGTTAACAATATAATAAATAATAAAATGAAGTATAGAAATTTGAGATCTTGGTGACCAATTTTATAATTTCATCATAAAATATAGCATAAAATTAAAATTGTAGACTAAATTGACAATTTGAAAGTGGAGAAATTTGAGAGTCCAATGATCAATTTTGTAATTATACCATATAAAAAAAATAGGGGTCAGTTTTGGCTAAAAATTAAATCTTTGAAATTAAAATGAACGAAAATATCAATATATTAAATTAATAGACTAAATTATAAAGATTAGTCAAATTCAACTAAAAGTAAATTTTTAGAGACTAAATATCACTACGGGGAGGGGATTTCTATATCTGAACTCTAAACCGTGGGAATACTTGTGACTAAATTAAATTAAACTAAAACTTAAAGTTGACTAAAATGTAACATTTTAAATGCAACATGACCTAAAAAGTAATTAATCTCTAGCTTAAAAAATTGGTGGCTTATTTCCCTCCAAAATTTGTCTTTTCTCTCTCTATTTTTTCCAATTGTCTTTTTCTTTTTTTTCAATCTAGCTTAAAAAATTGGTGGCTTATTTCCCTCCAAAATTTTATTTTTTCCCTCTCTATTTTTACCAATTGTCTTTCTATTTTTCTTGATTTAATTGAGTTTCAATTTAGATTAATTTAATTGAAATTTTACATTTAATTTTAAAATTATTTTAACTATGTCCATAATTTATGCTTTTAGATTTTAGTTAGTTCAATTAGATCCTAAGTTTAATAAATTAATTCATTTAAGACATTACTATTATTATTATTATTATTATTATTATTATAAACTTTGATTCAATATAATTATACAAAAGAAATTATATGGATATATGAAGCTTTGATTTAAATATTTAATCAAATTCAAATGCATAGATTGACAAGTTGAATCAGAATTAATCTCATACACCAATAACTCTAAACTAAACCATAAATATTAAACCTCAAACCTTTAACCCAACTCAAATCAAATTGACCAGAAAATTTAAATGTTGACCCAACCCGAAATTGACCCAATTTTAACCCGAACCGAAAGCGACCCGAACGACCCGATTTTGACCCGAACCGATAGCGACCGATCTGATATTAACCCGACCCGAAAACAGCCGATCCGATTTTGACCCGATCCAATACCCGAACCTAATCCGACTCATCACAGACCGAACCGAATCTAAACCGATTCTAGATAGACCCGAAATGACCCGAACCGAAACGACCCGAACCGAATGACCCGATTGCCACCTCTACTTTTAAGTAGAGATGAACAAAATTCGACTAAAAAATCGAACTTGTAATTTCAATGTTAACAAGTTGAAAAGGACTCTGCTCATGCCGAATGATAATTTACCTTTTTACCCATTTTATAATACATATTTATTTTTGTCCAACAATGCATATTACTGCATCACATTTAACATTAATATTCTTTTTCAAACAATGGCAATCCGCAAGGTATCTGCTGCTATTATTAATTACAATCAAGTACTACTTAAAACAATCCCATATTAATATTAAAAAAAAACAATCCCATATTAACAGCCACTATTATGACTGAAACTGAGACTGATAGTTTTAGAAGATAGCTATAGATTCCAAGGCCAGGAAAACGGACCTTTGTGCACAAAGCAAATCTAAAGTGCTTTAAGGATGTCATCAGCACTGGACACAGTAAATTCCCCACCGGATTCGACATTCGCTGCCTTCACCTTGAGGTCCTCAACCAGGAGCGCAAACCTCCTAGAACGAGTGCCGAGCCCTTTCTCGCCAAGGTCAAGCTCGAGACCAAGGGCATGGGTGTATGTTGCTGAACCATCAGCCAAAAACTTGACATCTTTGTTCTCAGGGTACGTTTTGGCCCATGCCTTCATCACAAAGGGGTCATTCACTGCAAATTCAATTCACTCAAGTCAGACTAACATGATTTTAGAAATGATATAAAGCGAGAAGCTTACAAGTCTACATACCTTTCAAACATGACAATATCGAATTTCTGACCATAATCTAGACAAGTAACAGTAATAACAATGCTATTGAAAAATTGTCTAAATACTGATGTGGACTTCTAAAATCTAAGTATATGCACTGAAATACAAGAGAATGTACATTAAGAAATTATTTTCCTGCTTTACTTCTTCTATATACAGATCTGGCACTGTGGAGCTTCAAAGATTAGGTCCACATTCAAATGATTTTCCATTAAAATTATTACCAGTTTTACTAGTTTGAACCAATATAAAAAATACCAATATCAAACACTTCTAACTACTGAATCTTGACTGTCAATCGATACACGGTAAAAAAAAACATTTGAATTGGAACTACAAAAGAAAATCAAAACACACACACGCACATCTGATGTTACTATCATTTTCATTGAAAATCGTTTCATAGGGAAAAACAGATAACAGTCTGTTTTAAAACTAAAATGGTCGGGTTTATTCTTCGTAAAAGCAATTATAATCAAAAGCAAGTAGTAATAAAATTAGATTCAGCAGTTTTTAATGGAAATTTTTGCAGATTTCCTTCACTTCTACTATTTCACATACAGTCAATTTCAAATTCTAATTTGAGAAGATTTCATATATTTCTTCCATGAATGCTGAAAAAACAGACTAGTTTGACGCCAATTGAAATTTACTGTTTCAAGTAAAATAGAAAACAATATTACTAAAAATAAAAACAGAAAATTACCGCTGATGCAAATAATTTCATCAACGCCCTTGGATTTAAGCTCCCCTGCTTTCTCGATGAACCCAGGCACATGCTTCAAGCTACATCGCAACAAATCAAAAACCTCCATGAAAAAATATCCACCAAGAAAAAAAATAACAGACACCGTTGACCGGAAACGGACGGTTAAAAACATCAAGTAGAAGGAGAGTATCGTTACCTGCAAGTGGGGGTAAAGGCACCGGGAACGCCAAAAATGACGACCTTTTTACCGGCAGCGAGGGAGTGTACAGACACCTGCTGGAGCTTATCCTCGGCGTCGAAGTAGGAGAGAGTACCGTCCGGTAGCACATCGCCGACAGCAATCGGAGCCATTGGATATGTTCAGTGAAGAGGATGAGACTGTTAATCGGGGTAGGTGATATTTGAGGGTTTGGACCAGTGGAAGGGGCGCAGGGCATTTATTTATAGGGTCCTTTTGGAATGGTGTAATTATATTGGGGAAAACAACTTTTTATTATCTGAATTTGAATCACATTTGAGATCCGCAAAATAAAACAAAACAGGTGGGAGATAAAAACTATGCTATAGGCGAGACCGACCCATATTTTTATAATGCTTTTTATTTTAGGGTAAATTATATCCATGATCACCCAACTATAAGTCTGATCTATTTTAATCACTGATTTTTTAATTTGTCAACCAAACTATTCTATTATTTAAATAATACATTTGACTTTAAAAGAAGGTGACATGACAGTTAATGAAAATTTGTACAATTACACGTTTGGTCATGTTACTTATATTAAGTCAATTTGATCTTAATTTAATTTAATAAAAAATTTATACAATTACACATTTAATCTTTATTATTTATATATCATATCAATTTAATCTTGATTTAATTTAATAAAATTAATCATGACACGTGTAACTAACAAAATTTAATAACAAATGGGGGAGATGGGATTCAAACAGCGTAGAGAGCAGATGGTCTAGCGGCTGGGCCAACGTCTTGGGTTAGTGAAATTTTATTAGATATTTTACTTGATGCAGCTGTGCATGAAACAAGTAACCTTACGTGAACAGGTTGTTGCTTGCATCTATATTTCTCAGGCTGCGGTATTAACAATGGATGGGATAATACTAGATATGATCTAAGTAAAATATGTAATAAAACTTCACTAACCCAAGATGTTGGTCCAGCGGTTAGAGCATCTGCTCTCATGCCGTTTATTTATTATGGGTTTCAATCCCATCTCCCACATTTGCTATAATATTTTGTTGGTTACAAGGGAAGAGTATATTAAATAAATAATTTAAGAGTAAATTCTCCGAATGATGACACATGTTATTATTGGAGGATTAATTTTGTTAAATTAAATCAAGATTAAATTGATACAATATATAAGTAATAAAGATTAAATGTGTAATTGTACAAATTTTTGTTAAATGTCGCATCACCTTTTTCGTTAGTTTTAACGGAAAGTGACTTAATTGATATCATTTAAATAATTGAGTGGTTTGATTGACAAGATTAAATGGTTGGTGGTCAAAATAAGATCAGACTTATAGTTGACTGGTTATGGATGTAGTATACCCCTTTTATGTAATTTAATAAAATTAAGAGTAAAGTACACAGACGACCACTAAATTTTGGTAAAAAAATAAAATAGTAACCAAACTTTCAGAAATCACAAAATGACGATTAAACTTTATGTTTTAGAACAAAATGGTAACTAGACGTTAAATCTCAATAAGTGTTTGTTATAAAATTTAGTATAATAATACATTTAGTCCTTTATATTTATACATTCAATCAATTTAGTCTTAATTCGAAACAATACACTAAATTTAGCCCTCATTATTTACGCATTCTTTCAATTTGATCCTTAAAGCAAAATTTCTAAGTATGGTAACATGATAAATAATTACAATTAAATTTTTATAGGAACTCGAAAACTCGATTTGAATCGAAAAAAATTCAAATAAAGTTTGAGTTGTAAAATATGACGCGTCAAGTCGAATAACTCGAAATTTTTTTACTCAACTCGATCGAACGCTCACCTCTATCTTAAGATATGACATGTCAACTCGAATAACTCAAAATATTCGAATATTTTAAATCATTTTTTTCTCTTTTAAATCAAATATTTTTTAAAATGAAATATTTAATATTTTCATATTTAAATCACATCGAATATTTAATAAATACTTAAAACATTCAATTTAATTTAAAAATATTCAATTCAAAAGAATTTTTTTAAATTAAATTGAATATTTTTAAATTAAATCGAATATTTAAAGTAGTTATTAAATATTCGATGTGATTTAAAAGAAAAATGATTTAAAATATTCAAATATTTCGAGTTATTCGAGCTGACGCGTCATATCTTAAGATAGAGGTGAGAGTTCGATTGAGTCGAGTAAAAAAATTTGAGTTATTCGAGTTGACACATCATATTTTACAACTCAAACTTTATTTGATTTTTTTTATTCGAGTCGAGTTTTCGAGTTCCTATAAAAATTTAATTAAATATTCAAATATTTTAAATCAATTTTTTCTTTTAAATCTAAAATTTTTAAATTAAATCGAATATTTAAAGTAGTTATTAAATATTCGATGTGGTTTAAATATGAAAATATTAAATATTCTATTTTAAAAAATATTCGATAGACAAGGAATTTTAGAGTGGTTCAAGTTCCAAATGAACTCTACATCCATTACCTTAGATTCACTAAGGATTTGCAACAATTCCACTAATTGCTCTTCCCCTTTTCTAGGCTAAGGATGTAACCCTTACAATTTTCGGTTAAATTTTCTACCCAAAATTTAACCCAATCCTCACACAAATAGAAAAAAGAATTTGTTGTCTAAGAAAGTATCTCTCAATACAAATTGTAGCCCAATTACAAGCACTCAACCCAATTGAAATGATAAGAATGAAAAATACAATTGGGGTTTCTAGACAATATTGGGATTTAGGCACAAATGCTTGGATTTGATGTTTGCTTTTGGATCAATAGTTGTTGCTGGAGCTTTTAGAGGTCCCTTTTATACTTTCTCATTGATTTCTAGCCGTTGTGGTTGTTGCATTCATCAATAGAGCCGTTAGGGGTGTTATCTCACCTCTATAAATGCAGTCTGCAACCAACCGTTTCGAAACGCCCGACCCTATTTCGAAACAGACCAAAATAGAAAGAGCCGTTGGGGTGCATTTAAGAGCCCGTTTCGATACGCTAAGAGCCGTTTCGAAACTTGTTTCGAAACACTTTTGCCACTGTCAAGGGTCGTATCGAAACAGCTTGAAATCATTTCGATACACCTTAACAGTTTCTTAAAAATCAGTTAAAAACTTGCAACAGTCATATTTGGATACCGTTTCTCTATGTTCTAAAGCCGTTTCGATACTTGTTTCGAAACACGAGTTGGCAGTGTTGAAATCGTTTCGATACCCGTTTCGAAACATGGGTTGACAGTTTCAAAACTGTTTCGAAACGCCTTAGGCCATTTCGAAACAGGGACTCGAAAATCACTGTTTTGGCTTTAAGAACACTTAGAAAATATTTGGAAAACTTAGTTTTTAACTTAAGCATATTCTTTAAATCATATAGGGATGTTTGAGGACTTAAAAATTCGTTTTCACATTTTCAATTTAGTCCTTAGGTTCTTTAGTTATATCAAAATTAAAATATCGGTTTCACAATCTCCCCATTTTTGATATAACAAAACCAAAGTTAGAATTTTTTAAGATTTTTTAAAATTTTGAATACATTCTAACTCCTCATAAATTTAAGATTTGGTTTTAAAGTTTTAAAAAGATTTATCTTCAAAATTCAAGGTTTAAAACTTAAAAACACTTTAAACATTTAAAACGAATTTTTGGCTCTTAGATTTCTTCTCCCCCTTTTTGTTAGATCAAAAATAATAAACAAGGCTCATAGAGAATAGATAGGGTTAGTAGCAATAAGCATTAAGCAATAAGCAACAATAGTACTAATTCATAAAATTAAAATATCCAAAACATAAATCTTCAACAATAAGTTCAAAGCATAATCCCAAATAAAATCAAAAGCATAGGTTCATAAAACATAATGGAAATAAAAGATGCAAACTTAATCCTAAAATGCATAGCTAATATGATATGTCATGAAAGACCTAGGCCTCGTCGTCACTATCATCATCCGAGGTCTCATCATCGCTCTTGACTTGAGAATGGCGAAACTTCATCCATTGGCCATAGAAGGTGGAGAAGGACATGTCCATGGCCGAGTGTGAATTCTCAAGGGATTGGAGTCGATCCTCTACATTTTGCAAACGTGTATTGATATCACCAAAGTCCGAAGCCATGTTAGTGTCCATGGCATTGAACCGCTCGGTAATCAAAGCTGTGAGAGCTTCATTGTTCGCAACTTGAGCTTGTGGTTGAGGTTCAACGGGGGAGGAGGAGGAGGTGCTTCCCGATCAACACTTTCCCAATGTCCATTGTTTACATAGCGAAAACCAGACTTATGGAGAGAGGACTCACCAATTTTTGACTTGCGAGGTTCCGGAGAGTCGTAGGTGCAATCAAGATTAAGCTTGCTAAAGATGTGACTTAAAATCGTTCCATAAGTGAAGGATTTCAGTGCATCGGTGTCACGAAGCTTAACATTGTTAACCATTTCGGCAAATATGATCTTAACTAGATTAGGGCGCTCACCACGACGGAAACACTCAAGCAAAAAATAGTCTACTTGACGGATGTGAGAATATTTACCTCCGGAGGGGCGAAGGAACCATGAGACCATCAAATGGAGGAATCGATCGTGCGCATCCAAAGTAAGCACCGCACCGGTGTGAGAACCAAAATGACTCTCATTCTCAATTCCTTCATCCTTAAGAGAGAACGTAGACTCCAAGAGAGGGACATTAACGACAATCTTTTTCCCCAAAATAAAAGACTCAATCCCAACAACTTCGGAGTTGTCTTCATCATTAATAAGTTGAGCATTGGAGTAAAAGAGAAGTACCATGTGTTTGTAGCAAATGTTCGAGATGCTCAACAAGACAAGGAAATCCCATTCTCTTAAACGCTTGAGGTAACGAAAAAGAAAGCGCTCGGAGTCAAGGAAGTTGAGATCAATAACACGCTCACGACGAACTTCATACTCCTTGACATACTTGAAGTGATCCCTCATCTCTTGAGTTCGAAGAGATTTTTGAAAGAGCAGGGTGAGATTTGGACGAATACTCGAGTCACTAAGTTGACTGGTCTTACGCTTTTTGTGAATATTTTTCGTAGCCATCCTAAAAACATTAAGCAAGCGAAAAAAATTTTAAGTGTATGCATGAGATTTCGTAATTCAATCCAATGATAAATCCCACTTAGGTTTAAAAACAAGTTTTTAAAATCAAATAAACAAATAAAAACAAAACAAAAAATTTTTTAAGAGAAAAATAGTGAATAAAAATACGAGAGAAAAATTTTATATTCGAATAAAAAAATTTAAGATTTTGATTTTTTTTATAAGATTTGAAAAACCCAAGTATCAAAACATATAAACTATACAAAATTAAAATTTTCTAACCTAAGATTCGAATACAAATTGAAGGAAAAAGAAAAAGAGGAAAAATACCTTAATTTGGGATTTTGGATGAATGGATGAAAATCCTTGCACAATATTGTTGAAGCTTGCTTAGACTTGTGTTTAAGAGAAAAACCCTTCAAGATTTGGTGAAAAACAAAGAGGTTTAGAGGGTTTTTATAGGAAAAATTTGAGTCTAGGGTTTTTAGGGTTTGGGAGAGTTTTAATTTGTGTTGAACTTTATCATTAAAAGCCCCTTTAAAGCAGTCCGCGAATTCCTTTCAGAATGGTCTTGAGCGTTTCGAAACGCGGGCATGAAAGATTGACCGACTTTTCAACTTTAGCTGACCGTTTCGATACGGGTTTGACCGTATCGAATCCCCGTTGACTCGTATCGAAACTTGTTTCGATACACCCCTTGGCAGTAGCCAAAACGTTTCGAAACCCTGTTAAGGCATTTCGAAACGCCCTTCTCTCAGATAGAAATTTAAAGCATCCGTATCGAAACAGGTTGACCCGTTTCGATACACATGGGCCTGGAAGTGCAGATGAGGCTCTAAAAGTGCAGAAAAATGAATTTTTCTAAGGCCTAACTTGCATGAATGACATGAATGAGCAGGAAAAACATATCCAAACATAAACATACTCCCCCTAGCTATAGGCATGGATGAAATTAGGAGTAAAAACACATAAACATGGCATTTCACAAGATCAAGCAATTTTAAGCACAAAAGTGGTCCTAAAAGGTCAAGATAGGCTAGCTAGACCTAACTCTCTCCTAAGGGACCAAAAACGCTCTTTGTCTAAAGGTTTTGTAAATATGTCCGCTAATTGATTTAAGGTGTCTACATACTCTATAACCACATCTTCTTTAAGGACATGATCTCTAATGAAATGATGCCTTATTTCTATGTGTTTGGTTCTAGAGTGTTGGATGAGAATTTTTGTTAAACATATAACACTAGTGCTATCACATTTTAAGGGTATGGTTTCAACTTTAATACCATAATCTAAGAGTTGTTGCTTCATCCAAAGAACTTGAGCACAACAACTCCCTAAGGATATGTACTCGGCTTCGGTGGTAGATAAGGCTACACTATTTTGTTTCTTAGAGAATCAAGATATGAGCATACTACCTAGGAATTGACAAGTTCTCGAAGTACTCTTCCTATCGATTTTGCATCCCCCATAATCCACATCCGAATAAGCATGAAGGTTGAAGGTGGAGTCTATAGGGTACCAAAGACCTAAACAAGGAGTATCTCTAAGGTACCTAAAGATTCTCCTAACGGCTATAAGGTGAGACTCTCTAGGACTAGCTTGAAACCTAGCACACAAGCAAACACTGAACAAGATATCCGGTCTACTTGCGGTAAGGTAAAGTAATGATCCAATCATAGAACGGTAAAGCTTAGAGTCAACACACTTACCTCCTTCATCCTTGTCAAGCTTTGTAGATGAGCTCATAGGTGTGGCTTCAGGCTTTGCATTCTCCAAGTCAAACTTCTTGAGCATTTCCTTTATGTACTTTGCTTGATTGATGAAGGTGCCATCCTTCTTTTGCTTGATTTGGAGTCCCAAAAAGAATGAGAGCTCCCCCATCATGCTCATCTCGAATTCACCTTGCATTAGCTTAGCAAACTCTTTGCAATGACATTCATTAGTAGAACCAAAAATAATATCATCAACATAAATTTGAACTACTAAGATGTCATTTTTATACATTTTTATAAAGAGTGTAGTGTCCACCTTACCTTTTTCAAAACCCTTTTCAATTAAAAAGTTTGAAAGTCTTTCATACCAAGCTCTAGAAGCTTGTTTTAAACCATAAAGAGCTTTAGTGAGTTTGAAAATATGATTTGGAAATTTTGAGTCTTCAAAACCCGGTGGTTGTTCCACATACACTTCCTCATTTATAAAACCATTTAAAAACGCGCTTTTAACATCCATTTGAAAAGGCTTGAATTTATGATAACATGCATATGCAAGCAACATCCTAATGGCTTCCATTCTAACTACGAGTGCATAGGTTTCATCAAAATCTATTCCCTCTTCTTGAGTGTAACCTTGTGCTACTAGTCTAGCTTTATTTCTCACAATGTTACCAGTCTCATCTAGCTTGTTCATAAAGACCCATTTAGTTCCTATGGTAGATTGATTACTAGGCCTATCAACTAATGTCCAAACGTTACTTCTCTCAAATTGATTTAACTCTTCTTGCATAGCCATAATCCAAAAATCATATTTCAATGCTTCTTTTATATTCTTAGGCTCTATGCATGAGATAAATGCAACATGGTTCATTAATCTAAGAGAAGATCGAGTGGTTACCCCCTTGGATGGATCACCCAAGATTTCACCATCTTTGACATAGTTGAACTCCCTTAGGTAGCTCACTTCCTTTTCTTCAAGAGCCAAGTCCTTCAAGGCTTCAAGAGGTGGATCTTGTGTGTCCTCTTCTTTTTTTGTTGGAATCTCACCCTCCTTTGAAGTTTGTCCTCCATCAAAGGCATTTACGATTCCTACATCATCATCATCACAAGAATCCTTCCTTGGAAAAAGGTTATCATCGAATACAACATGTATAGATTCTTCTACTACTAAAGTTCTCTTGTTAAATACTCGATAGGCTCTAGAGGTTAAAGAGTATCCTATGAAAGTAGTTTCATCACTTTTTGCATCAAATTTACTTAAGTTGTCTTTTCCATTATTTAAAACAAATCACTTGCAACCAAAAGGATGAAAATAGCTAATGTTAGGCTTTTTAGATTTTAAAATCTCATAAGGTGTTTTCTTTAAAATTGGCCTAATCATTACTCGGTTAACAATATAGCAAGCGGTGTTTGTGGCTTCCGCCCAAAAATATTTAGGTAAATTATTTTCACAAAGCATGGTTCTAGCCATTTCTTGTAAAGTTCTATTTTTCCTCTCAACTACCCCATTTTGTTGAGGAGTTCGAGGAGCCGAAAAATTGTGGTTAATACAATTTTCATTCAAAAAATCTTCAAACCCTAAATTTTGAAATTCGGTTCCATGATCACTTCTAATATGTGAAATTCTAAGTTCAAGATCATTTTGGGTTAGTTTTGAAAATGTGATGAATTTTTCTAAAGCCTCATCTTTAGTACTTAAAAAATAAAACCCAAGTAAATCTAGAAAAATCATCAACAAGTACAAATGCATAAGATTTACCACCCAAGCTCATAGTCCTAACTGGCCCAAATAAATCCATAAGGATAAGTTGTAAACATCTACTTGTAGAAACATCATTAATGGATTTAAAGGAAGACTTATGTTGTTTACCCTTAGAGCATGCATCACAAATTTTATCGTTTGAGAATTTAATCTTGGGTAAACCTCTAACTAGATCAAGGGAAACTAGTTTTTCTAAAACACTAATGCTAACATGTCCTAGTTTCCTATGCCACAACCATGCATCATTTTCATTTTGTGCTACTAAGCATGCATGGGATGAATGTATGTCATCTAGATGCACCATGTATATGTTCCCTATGCGATGACCTATGAGCATAATATTATTAGATTTAATGTCAAAAATTTTGCAACCATTTTTATCAAATAAAACATTAAATCCTTTATCACACAATTGACTTATGCTCAATAAGTTATGTTTAAGACCATCGACATACAAGACATTTTCAATGAGAATAGTAGAGTGATTACCTATGGAGCCAATACCTTTAATGTGGCCTTTGGAGTTGTCACCAAATGTCACCACTCCTCCACTTTTTGGCTTTAGATCCATGAATCTACTCTTGTCTCCGGTCATATGCCTTGAGCATCCACTATCAAGGTACCATGAGTTTTGACTTTGTGCTTTGGCCTTGTAGCAATGCTCCCCCTACAAACAAAGATATTAAGCTTTTGTTTTTGGTACCCAAATCATTTTGGGTCCATGAGTGTTAGCTCCCAAAACCTTGGTTCCCTTAGGAATCCAAGATGACATAGCAATAATGTTATTAGATTTTACAAGTTCCTTAGGAACCCATACACTTCTAATTCTTTTAGTTCTACTATGTCTAGGAAAGCTACCTTGTTTGTAGTAGTTAGTCTTTTTCTTAGGTTGGTTTGATTTTGAGGATTCACCTATTTCATGCTTGACACTACCAATATTTTTAAAAGACTCTTTGAGCTTATTTAGCTCATCTAACACCTTTTGGTGTTTACTATTACATTGAGATAAAAGATTATTAAGGCCAACATTTTCATCTTGAAAAAATTTTAGTTCATCTTTCAACTCTAATATCTTTTTCTCAAATTTTAAATTAGCTTGAGAGAGTGAGTCAATTTTATCATTTAGTTCCAAAATAATTTTCTTATTCCTAATGACTGACTCCTTGTATTTCTCAACTAATTCATCATAGACCTCTTGTAACTCATCATATGCATCATTTAATTCATCATATGTAAAATCTAAAGATGATGAGTTAGAGGTTACCATGAAGGAATCTTCCTCAAGTGCCATGAGGCAAAGGTTGGCCACTTCTTGTTCGTCATCCTCGGATGACTCCTCATCACTCCAAGTAGCAAGCTTGGCTTTGAGCTTCTTCTTCTTCTCAAAGCCCTTCTTCTTGAGTTGAGGGCACTCCGAACGTATGTGGCCGGGTTTATTGCACTCGAAACAAATGATTTGATCCCTTGTTTCTTCTTTGTTCTTACCTTTGAAGTCCATCTTCCTTTGAATTTTTCTTCCCCGATTGGACCTCATAAAGCGTGAGAATCGTTTGGCTATCATAGCCAATTCTTCTATCTCATCCTCCTCACTAGAAGAGCTCTCCTCAAGTAATGAAGCTTTGAGAGCTATTCTCATCTTCTTCTTCTTTTCTACCTCTAGCTTTTCTACTAT
The DNA here is from genome assembly GCA_958450335.1 of Hibiscus tridactylites. Lineage (NCBI taxonomy): Eukaryota > Viridiplantae > Streptophyta > Magnoliopsida > Malvales > Malvaceae > Hibiscus > Hibiscus tridactylites. The sequence continues at coordinate 58,756,700 of OY288275.1, forward strand.
CTTCTCTTCTTCCCTTTCTTGCTTCATAATCTCATGAGTAAGGAGAGAACCCACTAGCTCATCAAGCTTTAAACTCTTCAAAATTTTAGCTTCTATGATGGCGGTTCTCTTCCCATCCCAAGATTCGAGAAGTGAATAGAGTAGCTTCCGGATAAGCTTGTCTTCCGGTATTGTCTCTCCAAATCCTTTGAGCCCATTGACTCTGGTGGAGAAACGATCAAACATCTTGGACACCGACTCATCGGGCTCCATCTTGAAATTTTCATAACTAAGATTAAGAATTCCAATCTTAGTTTCCTTGACATCATTGGTTCCCTCATAGGTAGTCTCAAGAGTGTCTCACACTTCTTTGGCACTCTTAATGGATGATACTTTGGAATAGATGTCCGGACCGAATGAACAAAAGATCATGTGGAGAGCTTTGTTATTTATTTGGATCTTCTTCCTTTCTTCTTCACTCATTTCCACCTTTTTCTTCAAAACCATCTTCCCTTCACTATCTTGCTTCAATGGAATGTAAGGGCCATCTTCAATGACATCCCAAACTAAGTAGTCATTGGACTTGATGAAGAGATGAATTCTATTCTTCCAAAACGGATAGTTGTCACCATTGAAGAATAGAGGTTTTGTAGTGGATTGAGACTCATACATGCCCGAACCGGAGGTAGAAGCCATCTCTTGATTTTTGGATGATCAAACTCTTCTTAGGAACTCCTCTTGTGGTTGTTAATCCTCAAAGAGGTAGGCTCTGATACCAATTGTTGAGTGGATCGAATGATCGAAATGAACCAAGAGGGGGGTGAATTGGATTTTTAAAGGTTTAAGTGGCGAAAATTGCAAATAAAAAAGATAGACAAGGAATTTTAGAGTGGTTCAAGTTCCAAATGAACTCTACATCCACTACCTTCGCTTCACTAAGGGTTTGCAACAATTCCACTAATTGCTCTTCCCCTTTTCTAGGCTAAGGAGGTAACCCTTACAATTTTCGGTTAAATTTTCTACCCAAAATTTAACCCAATCCTCACACAAATAGAACAAATAATTTGTTGGCTAAGAAAGTATCTCTCAATACAAATTGTAGCCCAATTACAAGCACTCAACCCAATTGAAATGATAAGAATGAAAAATACAATTGGGGTTTCTAGACAATATTGGGATTTAGGTATAAATACTTGGATTTGATGTTTGGATGTTTGCTTTTGGATCAATAGTTGTTGCTGGAGCTTTTAGAGGTCCCTTTTATACCTTCTCATTGATTTCTAGCCTTTGTGGTTGTTGCATTCATCAATAGAGCCGTTGGGGGTGTTATCTCACCTCCATAAATAGAGTCTGCAACCAATCGTTTCGAAATGCCCGACCCTGTTTCGAAACAGACCAAAATAGAAAGAGCCGTGGGGTGCATTAAAGAGCCCGTATCGAAACGGTCTGACCTGTTTCGATATGATAAGAGCCGTTTCGAAACTTGTTTCGAAACACTTTTGCCACTATCAAGGGTCGTATCGAAACGGCTTGAAATCATTTCGATACGCCTTAACGGTTTCTTAAAAATCAGTTAAAAACTTGCAACAGTCATATTTTTCAAATCAAATGAAGAATTGTTTCGAAACACTGAAAGTCGTTTCGATACGGTTTCTCTAAGTTCTAAATTCGTTTCGATACTTGTTTCAAAACACGGGTTGGCAGTGTTGAAATCGTTTCGATACCCGTTTCGAAACATGGGTTGACAGTTTCGAAATATGGACTCGAAAATCACTGTATTGGCTTTAAGAGCACTTAGAAAATATTTGGAAAACTTAGTTTTTAACTTAGGCATATTCTTTAAATCATATAGGATGTTTGAGGACTTAAAAATTCATTTTCACATTTTCAATTTAGTCCTTAGGTTCTTTAGTTAGTATTGGCACTAGTATGCTTGGGTACAATGATCGATCATTAGGGTGTTTAGTGTGCACACGAGAGTCAAAATGCGCGCGTGGTCTTGGTGATGGTAGTCATCAAGATGGAGTACGGGTACGCCCAGAAACCTTCTTATATATATGTTAGTCGATGATGAGTGGAATCCCAACGATGGGGCGTGAGAATGAGTGGAATCCCCTCCGCGTGAAACGGTGATGAGTGTAATCCTACCGTAAGGTAATGGTTGTGTTGTTGGATGTGAGTTCCAATGGTTATCCGCGTATTCGGGTCATAGCTAGGTGCAAATACGGATTGTTGAATGTGTTGCCATTACGTTCGATATATGTGTTTCCATATGTTGTGTTTATGGACTTGTTGAGCATGGCATGATATTGAGATTATGTTCATGCATCATATATATTTGACTCTTGTGGCTTCGAAGGTAAGAACTCATGCATTCTTCCTTGGTTGTGTGGTTCGTGCTTGGACCTTGCATTTTCGAGGTTTGTTTTATGAGCTTACCCTCACTAAGCTTTATGCTTACGCTCTCTTTTGTTCGACAATGCAGATCCGTAGTTCGTGGGTTGCTTGTGCAAGGAGAGGGCCTCCAAGTGTGCTAGTTGAGCTTTTGCTATCCTCAAGTATGAACTTTAAGTTAGTGACGTAATAGTTAAGCAATGGGGATCTAGGTTGTTGTTGGTGTAGGAGCTTGTTTAGACTCCTTAAAATGTTGATGTTGGTGTGGCTTGTTGATGCCATGTTTTGGAATGTAAACCATGTTCATGTTGCTTACCTTGAATGCTTATGTGTTGTTGGCTATAAGGCATGAAACCTTAAAATGCTATGTATGACTAGTTTGTGGTGAATGCATGATCTTTTAAATGGATGCCCTTATTATGTATCTTTGAGTGTTCAAGCATGTTTGTAATAGGGTGTATGCCTCTAGAGTTGTGTTTGCATGTTGTGTTTGATTCTTGAAGTCGTTAAGGGTGTTTGGGATCGTTTAGAGATGTTTAAATCTGATTTTGGAAACTCATAGACTGTAGGTGTTTCGGAACGAGTTGTGCTGTTTCGGAACGGGTGTGGTTCCAGGGCCACCTGTATCGAAATGCGTTCCGGTATAGTTTGGCTACTGTGAGCCCCTGTTTCGATATGAGTCTCGAAACACTTTGGCCACTGTGAACGCCTGTTCCGGAACGTGTTTCGAAACACCTAGGCGAAATGGGACACTGTTCCGAAACGGGGTGGATGCGTTTCAGTACGGGTGTCTGGTTTTTTAAACTGGAGCCCGTGTTCTGAAACAGGCAAAACCTGTTTCGAAACACAGGCCTGAAAATGGGCTTTTGACATCTCTAAAGGGTCTCAAGGGTTGGGCTTAGGCCCTGTTTGCTGTTGGTCTTCTCGTGAGTCTTGTTTCCGCTATCGCTTCACACATAGGTTTAATTAACACACCTAGACAAGATAATAATAAATGAAAAAGTTTTCTCGGGTTGTTAACCGAAGTGAAGCCTTAACGGGTTTTGCCTCGGTTATCCCGTGTAACCCACTTGGAGCGGTCAGTCGCCCGGACTGGGACGAGGGGGTTACACCAGTACCCAGTAAAACGATTCTGAACAATAACAATCAATTTAGCATTCAATAGCAGTATGTCAGGAATTCAGGATACAAACATATGTTTAATCAGTAGAACTAAAGTATCATGAACCATGAATCGAGTATACTTATATCAGAAATCAGGAACCAGAAGTCGTGTTTTTACTCCAGATAATAGGATCACTTAGGATCAGACTAGATAGACCAGTTTCCAATAAGGAAGGTTAATCATGTAATCACAGAACACACTAAACGATTCAATTTATTACTCAGGATTCCTTGCTAATTATAGAAATGAGACACTGAATCATAGTCCATTCTAGACCGACTTTCGAATCATGAATCATAATTGAAGGAATTCCATAATGATCAACTTCGTCTAGGTATACATGAATTATACTTCAAGATTGTTCAGTATTACCGGTATATCATGATTATGTAGGGATTCATATATGTCATGACATATTTTAAGAGTTCGGGTATATCAGGATCAATCAAGATTCCGGATATATCAAGAGAGCTCTAGTAGTTTTGCTCAAAGGGCAATTTGATCATTTTACAAGCAGGGACAATTTATCCCAATGATGATTTGCAACATTTAGGATTTCCTACGATTTATCGAGCCTCCAAATCCATTCGAACTAATATACCCTAACCTTGCAATACTTACCAAAGATTAAGTATATGCACTTGTAATCACTAATTTTGTCCCGGTCTTTAATGATTCTCGGGCTTTTTGGGCTAAAAGAAAAAGAAAAAAAAGGAAGGAAAAAAGAAAACATAAACATTACTAAGTATTACGTAATTTCTAGCATTATTTGCTTTGTTATATATATATATATATATTTTACACTATTGTTATCATAGTTTATTATTATTATTATTATTATTATATACTATCTTAATATTAGTATATTAGTATTATTATTATTATTCGTTACTATTACTGTTGTTTTTGTTATTACTTATTATTATTATTAATTATTTCTATTATACTTATCTTTTATTACTATTATTATATATATATCATAAATAAATTAACAGATAAATAAAAAGCCCAAATCTGTTTTTAAAATAAAGTGTCCATTATATAGAACCCAAAATAAATAAATATGCAGAGCCCATTTACATAAGATTAAAGCCCAAGCAAGCCCGAATCTAGTAAACCTTAAAAGACCCTAATACATTCTCCTCTTTCTTATGCAGCCGCCACTCTTCACCACCGTCAGATCTGATGAGATCTGACGGTCCAGATCAAGCTTTGGTCGAAACCCTAGGGAGCCCTCCCCGTCAGCTCCGCGCCGCGCCATCTGGAGTCGTTGGATCTGGGAGCATCCAACGGTCCAGATCCCTTCATCCAGAAGCCATGCACGCCCCGACCAGGCCGTTCAGCCCTTGCACGCCATTCCCCGATTCGGCCAAACCATGATGCAAAACATGAAACAACAGAGCCATCAGATACCCAAGTTGGAAACAAAACAAGACAAAGCATAAAAGTCAACCAGACCAGATCTGAGAAACAACAGCAAATTACAAACATGATTTTCCTTTCTTTTTTCTTTTCTATTTCATGTAATACTACTAATCGAATGATCAAAACAGCCCAGATCGATTGATTGTAAAATTAACAAAGAACAAGGAAAGAAAAATAGAAAGGGGAAGAAGACGGAATATCTCAGCAGAGATCCATAGGTTCAAACCAAAAACAATAGCCTGAGACAAACACACGCTCTAGGCAGCCTTAAAACCCTAAAGACCAAACGATGTCGTTCTCCCCTTATCAGACTCACACCTTAAACGCAGCGTTTTATTAAACCAAATTACAACGGTTAAAATAAAACAGCTAATAACAAACATTCAAAGGCCTAACGGCTACTTCCTGGGCTTCTTGTTGCAAATGTCCCTTCTTCAAAACATCCTTGTCCTCAAGGATGAAAATTTGGAAAACGAGACTGGAGCTGATGAAGAGACTCCCACGTGGCGTCTTCAGGAAAAGCATTCGTCCATTCAACCAAGACTTCAGTAATGGCTCGACCTCCCTTCTTCCCAATTCGCCTATCAATAATCTTCAGTGGCTCTTTACTGATCTCTCCATCAGGATTGATAACTGGCAGCTCAGATTGGTAGTTTGCAGATCCAATGTGCTTCTTCAGCTGGGACACATGAAAAATTGGATGTACCTTCGAATCCTGGGGTAACAGTAGCTTGTAAGCAACAGCTCCAACCTTGGCAATTATAGGAAATGGGCCAAACCACTTAGGAGCCAATTTGTGATTGACTCTATGCTTCACAGTCTGCTGCCTGTAGGGTTGCAGTTTCAGATACACCAAATCTCCCACCACATACTCACACTCAGTTCTTTTCTTATCTGACTGTTGTTTCATCCTCACCTGGGCCTTCTACAGGTAAAACTTCAACATTCTCATTGCAGCCTCCCTCTGTTGTAAGCTCCTATCCACTGAAGCCACAGGGGACTCTCCTGCAGTGTATGGTAAATGGTCCACTGGTGGTTGCCCATATAAAGCTTGATATGGTGTGGTTTGGATGGCTGAGTGGAAGGAAGTGTTGTACCACCATTCAGCTAAATGCAACCAATTTCCCCACTCCTTAGGCTTTTCCCCAGTCATGCACCTCAGATATGCCTCCAAACATTGATTCACCTTTTCAGTTTGCCCATCAGTTTGGGGATGATAAGCAGTGGAAGGATTAATCTTAACTCCTAACTTGCCAAACAGTTCTTGCCAAAAAGAGCTCATGAAAATCTTGTCTCTGTCACAGATAATGTTCCCTGGTAACCCATGAAGTTTAAATACATTCTCCATGAAGATCTGAGCCACTTCCTTAGCAGTGAAGGGATGAGCTAAAGCAATGAAGTGCCCATATTTTGTCAATCTGTCAACAACCACCAAGATTACATCCTTTTTCCTAGAAACTGGCAACCCTTCTATGAAGTCCATGCTGATAGAGGACCAAGCTGACTCAGGAATTGGCAAGGGCTGCAAGAGTCCCCTGGGGTGCATCAGATCAGACTTGTTCCTCTGGCAAGTGGGGCACTCCCTCACCAACCCTTTCACTCCTTTCCTCATTCCCTTCCAATACACCAATGCAGACATCCTCTTGATTGTAGAATGAGCTCCAGAATGTCCTCCTGTAGGGCTTGAATGAAAAAAATCCATTAATTCCCTCCTTAGTTCAGTGTCTTCCCCAACTACTAATTTTCCTCTCCTCCTCAATTGTCTGCCATCCCAAGTGTACTTAGAATGTCTTCCTGTATTCCCCTGCAGTTCTGCAATTATTTTTTTAAGCTTTTCATCCTCTTCCCAGGTTTTGGCCACTCTTCTGAAAAAGTCAGTTGAAACACTACTCACTGCCATGTTTTTCAATTCAACACCCCCTGGTCTCCTTGAAAGGGCATCTGCAACAATATTATTGATACCCTTTTTGTAACAAACTTCAAAATCATATCCCATCATCTTGATAACCCACTTCTGCTGAGCTGGGGTTACAGCCAAATTTTCAGTGAGGAATCTCAGACTCTGATGATCTGTTTTTATCTTGAAGTGCCTCCCTATAAGATAATTGGACCATTTCTTAACTGCCACCAATACAGCTAGCATCTCCTTTTCATACACAGACAATGCTTGGTGCCTCACTCCAAGACCCTTACTGAAGAATGCTATTGGCTTCCCATTTTGAGTCAAGACAGCTCCTATGCCCAAATCTGAGGCATCTGTCTCTACAGTGAATTCTTCCTCCCAATCTGGTAAGGCAAGAGTAGGAGCTGAGCAAATAGCTGCCTTGAGTGTTCTGAAAGCATTTTCCTCCTCTTGAGTCCATTTCCATCCACCTTTTTTCAACAGATTGGTAAAGGGTCTAGCCAACCACCCATATTGTTTGATAAATTTCCTGTAATATCCTGAGAGCCCCAAAAACCCTCTCAATTCCTTAATAGAAGATGGAGGAGGCCAATCCACAATGCACTGAACCTTGCTAGGATCCATGGCAATCACTCTATTGGATATTACATACCCCAAGTAATCAATCTCAGTAGCTCCAAAGCTGCACTTGTTCAACTTTGCCAACAGCTTGTGCTCCCTCAAGACCTTCAACACTTCTTCCAAATCATGCAGATGAGTTATCCAATCTTCAGAATATACAAGAATGTCATCAAAAAATACTAGCACTGACTTCCTTAGCATTTTTTTGAAGACCTTGTTCATCAAGCCTTGGAAAGTTGCAGGGGCATTAGTGAGTCCAAATGGCATTACAAGGAACTCATAATGCCTCTCATGAGTCCTGAAGGCTGTCTTGTGGATATCAGGGCCCCACATCCTAATATGATGATACCCTGATCTCAGGTCCAATTTGGAGAAAAATCTAGCTTTTCCCAGTTCATCCAGGAGCTCTTCTATCACAGGCATGGGAAACTTATCCTTTATGGTGATCTGGTTAAGCTTCCTGTAATCAATGCACATCCTCCAAGTGTCATCTTTCTTCCTGACCATTACAATAGGGGAGGAAAAAACACTGGTGCTATCTCTGATTATCCCTGCTTGAAGCATTTCAGAGACCATTTTCTCGATTACATCCTTCTGTGCACTAGGGTATCTATAAGGCTTGATTTTGATCACAACATTTTCATCCACCAAAGGTATCCTGTGGTCCTGATCTCTCTTTGGAGGCAAGAATTTGGGCTCCTCAAACACATCTCCAAACTGATTCAACAGATGTTGCATCTGCTGATTCCCTTCACCCTGTGATCCCTTCATTTCTAATTTGGTGTTGAGTGCCATTAAGGAGACATTACAGGGACTGTTGTTGCCCCTCAACACCTTAACACAAGCCTTAGCTCCCATCCATTGTAAGGATCTCATGTTGCATCCCTTCAGCTCAACTCTCTCATCATTCTGCACAAACTCCATCTTCAGAGTACTGAAATCCCATTTGATAGGCCCCAGCTGAGAGAACCACTGTACCCCTAGCACCACATCACAATTCCTCAAGGTGAGCACTAAGAAATTAGTTCTGAAACTGTACCCCTGTGACTTCCATTCGACCATCAGACACTCACCCAAAGTCTCCATTGTGTTCCCATCTGCAACTGCAACCCTCAACTGTGTCCTCTTGTTAACTGTCAAACCCAGTTTCTTAACCAAATTCAAGCTGATGAAGTTGTGTGTGCTACCTGTGTCCAGCAAAGCAACACAATTCAGGCCTCCAATGCAAATACTTAACTTCATTGTCTCCCACTGATCTGCTCCCCACATGGCTTGCAAAGAGAGAACAGGTGAGTCTGAAATAGGACCCTCAATTGCAGGTACATCTTCAGGGTCTTCACAATCTAGGAATTCCTCTTGGTCACCCTCCTCTTCAATCCCTTCTACCAGTATCTGATACAATTGTGACTTTTGGCATTTATGCCCTGGGTGTATTTTGCTGCGCACCAAAAACAGAGTCCTTTCCTGCGTCTCTCTTCAATTTCAGCTGAAGACAAGGATTTCCCAGAGGTCCTTGCAGAACTGTTACCCTGCCCTTTTGAGTGCACAGGGCTCAAAACCTTAGGGGTGGTGTTCCTAGAGGCTATCGAAGGTGCTGATGAATTAACCCCACTAACGGAGCCCTTGAAACCAACTAACGTAGGACGGGGAGGAATTGAAATAGCAGACGGTGCGGTTCGACTGAAATTCGAGTAGGATCTCCTAGAACTAGGGAAAAACATGTTCTCCAGATGTTTCGCTAATTGAAAAGCCTCAGACAGTGAAGTTGGGTGCAATAACTGAACATACTGACTAATCTCAATCCTCAAATGAGCTTTAAAAAGACTTAACACATAATCATCAGGAAGGTTTACCTGATTCAGCAGATCAATAAAATCCTCGTAGTATCTCTCAACCGAGTCTGTTTGCCGTAATCCCACCAACTCAGAAAACGGATCTTCAAACCCGCTAGGTGCAAATCTCTCTTTCATCCTTGCCAAGTATTGATCCCATGACATCTGATTCATTTCAGTGTTGCTTTTGGTAGCGAAATGATGCCATTGCAAGGCCTTCCCCTCCAGATGAAGCATGACGGTGCGAACCTTCGCATTCTCCGGTGTGTGTTCAGCTTCGAAAAACTGTTCAACCTTACACAGCCAACCCCGAAAGTCTGTGCCATCGAATCTGGGACACATCAGCTTGTAGGCTAGATTCCCAGAATGAAGATGGTTGTCCTCAATGTCTTTGGGTGTTTCCAGATCTACCACTAGCTCCTCAGCTCCTGGGTTAGGCGCCGTCCCGGTTTGATTTCCAGCACTGGGACCTGCTTCAGTAGCTCCCTGAGTCGCCTTAGAGTTGTTCATCGAACCCACAATCTTCCCAATGGAGTCATCCAGCAATTGCTTGAAGTCCACCATCAGTTGCACCTTGAACTCAGCAAGCTTGGTCTCCATTTTCTCATCAAGCCTAGAGATCTCAGATTGCAGTCTCTCCGATTCCAATTGCCAGGTGGTGGCCTGACTTAACTGTTGCCGCGTCTCAACCATTTCGGACCGGTGATGGCTCTGATACCCTTGTAATACTACTAATCGAATGATCAAAACAGCCCAGATCGATTGATTGTAAAATTAACAAAGAACAAGGAAAGAAAAACAGAAAGGGGAAGAAGACGGAATATCTCAGCAGAGATCCATAGGTTCAAACAAAAAACAATAGCCTGAGACAAACACACGCTCTAGGCAGCCTTAAAACCCTAAAGACCAAACGACGTCGTTCTCCCCTTATCAGACTCACACCTTAAACGCAGCGTTTCATTAAACCAAATTACAACGGTTAAAATAAAACAGCTAATAACAAACATTCAAAGGCCTAACGGCTACTTCCTGGGCTTCTTGTTGCATTTCCCTGTAATATCGGTTATAAAAACCGAAGGAAAACTATGTAAGTCGGGGATTCGGAGATATAAAAAAAAACCCCAAAAAGAATGTTGTAACCATTTTCAAGAAATCAAATCAAGAAAATTTTCAGAGATATCTTTTTATTTTACTTTCGTTTTTATTTCGAATTTGTTTTAAAAAAGGAGATTTTTAACTTCGGCTTTTGGCATTCTTCGGTGACCGGGGCCTCCGACGACCGATCCCAACGGTGAATAAACGCGTCCCGGTGCGTGAAACAACATACCTCGGCCGCAGCTCAATCTAACGGTGGACGGCCAAGATCTGGCGAGGGAAAATCGAAACGTTTCGACCATTCTTCTGGACGATCGAGGACCTTTCGGTGAATCTGCTCCGATAGAAAGGAAGAGAAGGCCAAGACCACTCTCGTGGTGGCCTTGCATGGCGGAAAAACTCGTCGGAGCAACGCCGGTGGCGGCTTAAAGGAAGGCGGCGGCACCAACGTTTGAGAGAAAAGAAAGGGTAAAAGTAAAAAGAGAAGTAGGAAATCCCTAAAAAAAAATCTAACGCCTAATAATTTTTCATCACTAATTAGGATGACTTTTCATTTTTTTTAACCCGTTAATCTCTCTTATTATTACTTTATATATTTAATGCCCTTAATATATGCCTTATTATTACCCTGTTGATTTAATGTCGTTTTTATTTTTTACTTTCCTTACATATATACATATAAATATATAATATACATTAGGGTTAATATTGCTTACCAATTATAATCTGTAATATATAGAAAGTTTATAATCCTACTTATAATAATATATAATATATATGTATATGTATGTGTTTATTATTTGTTTAATTTTCGTTTTTTAAATTTTCATTTCCATTCGATCTGGTTTTTTCTCGGTTTTTGTTTTGCTTTTATTATCTATTCGTTATTAGCTCACGGTCCCGGTGTCCGCGTGGAAACGGTATTCCGAATACTCGGATATCGACTCCTTTGGCGTCGTAGGACTTTAGAATAGATTTAATTTTGTTTTCATACATTTAGTTTTTTAGAATCTATAATCGTTTCAAAAATGCGATGTCTTTTTATTCGGAAATGAACGAGGCCAGTACCAGTCGTAGAGGTGGTGGTTCGGACGTTCATTATCGAATATTAAGATTTTTGAAATTTACTCGCGCATATAACCAAGTCTCGGTTTAAATTGTCACTCTTATTCGCAAAATTTGACATTAATTAAGCGGTAAAGTTTTGGTACCAATTTTGGGCACGTCGAGGGTGCTAACCCTTCCTCGCGTGTAACCGACTCCCGAACCCTTTCGAATCTCTGGTTTCTATTTCCGGTGTCCGGTCTACCATTTAAAGTGGCCGGTGACGACTCCTTCTATTTTTAAATCCTTTTTCAAATTCCCCTATTTTTAAAACAATTTTGAAATCCCTTAATATTTTTCCAACAATTTTCTAAAATCCATTTTTACCCATCAATTTCTAAAATTTCTTTTTTAATCCATATTTCAAATTTTCTAAAATATCCCTCCTTTCCACTACACCTATATATATCAAGTGTTTTTCAAAAAATTAGTCGCTACAGCACTTCACATGTATCATTTCCAAAAATCGATCGTATCGTATATATGAACGATCGCCTTCATATTTCACCACAAAACTTACCACTGAGTAGTCGAACTTATATTTCGTGCGAAAAACCTTCCAACCTTATATTAATATCAAGAGTGATTGAAGTACATGAGTCATGCTTCATGACCCTTATGGGTATTTCGGTCATTTTAAGCTTTATTGGTATTTCTAGAATTTTTATCAAAGGTAAATTACTTATACTAGCCAAGAGGGTATTTCAGTCATTTTGGAGCTCGGGATATATTTGTCATTTCTGCCAATTGAACCATCTATAGAATTTCAATCATTAAAGTACTTAAGGGTATTTCATTCATTTCGGTGCTTCCGATATTTCCAAACAATTTATTCATTCTAAAACTTGAGGGCCATCCATCATTCTAGTTAACTTAGACATTTCGGTGATTGGGGATACTTCAGTCTTTTTGGTCATTACAATCATTCCGATTAATTTAGCCTTAACAATATTTCCTATCCTTTTTGTTATTTTAGTCAGTTCAGTGTTTTGAGTCACTTGATTAATTCGGACGTACAAATAGCTTTTTGTAAATTCATCTTCGAAGATTTATTTAATATTTAAGGAAACCAAGCACTTAGCAATTCCGAAGGTTCAAATCTTGTTACCATAACTTTTCAAGTAGTTCAAGGTTTTTAGACAAATCAAGGTGTTCTACTAGATCTAGTGTAGATTTCTAGATCGCTTTCAATTCTAGGGTATTTTAGTTATTCTTATGCCTCAAGGGTATTTTCATAAATTCATATCCAAATATTTTTTGATGTTAAATCCCTTTATCACTATTTATTGGGTTTGGAGATTAATTGCCTTGTTAACCATTTATTAAACACTAGATCCTTCCGATTATTAATCCTCTCATTCTGATTATTAATCCTCTCATTTGAGTATTTTGATATTATCTAAGTTATTATACTTATATTTTTCGTATCAAATTTGACTTAAGCAGAGTTAACAGTACACCCCATCATAATTATGCATGCATCAACCAAATACCAACATGTTTATAAAGCAAACAAGATGGAGTAATATATTACCTTGAATCCTTGCTATATCGGTCGACCCTTGAAACGACACTCGAGCACTCTCGAACGAGAATTCGACGTCCCTCAATCTCGTATCAAATAACCATAAATACCTTCAATTACACAATTCCAATTTCAGTCCGTAGTTACATTGCTCTTAATTGATTAAATAAAATACATAAATATGCTCGAGTTCAAGGTCCAATTTGGAGGATTTCAGGTTAAAATTTCACGAAACGGGCTTCAAAAACAGACCCAGGACGTCGAAAAACATAAAGTCAGACTTTTTGAAAAAAGTTAACTTTTGTCAAAGTCAACGTTGACGTCATCATCGGTTAACGCTGATGTCAGCGGTCAACGATCAATCGGGTTGATTCAGACGGATTGACTCACTAAATTGACTCAGACGAGTTGGCTTGATCAACAGGTTAACGGGTCAGGCTTGAACTTCGGTTAACGGGTCGGGCTTGAACTGGGTCAATTATCGAGTCAGGTTGGTTCGTATTTGGCAGATCGAATTTGAGCTGAATCGGCTCGGTTCAAGATTAGACCGGTCCATAACCTACCAGATCGGCCTAAATCAAAGGCAACATGCATGGCAGCCGAAATTCGACACCGACGGCGCGTACAGCCAAAAACACTCTCCAAAATGTAGAAAACGATAAGCTACTTTGATTTTATTAGGAATCGAAGCTTACCACAATCTTGGAACGACAAAATTTGCCAAAAAAAGAAAACTGAGCCTTTTTCTTGAACTCCGTTTACCTTTGAAACGACAATGAATAGGAAATCGACTGACTGGGTCTTGAACGTCTCTTCACGAAGAAGACGATGGCGTTAACGACGCGACGAATAGATGTGGTACGGTGCCTAAAAACGCCAAAAATAGTGGCGATAATCTAAGGGCTTCTAACGAACCTTTGGCTAGATTTCTACGGCGAACGACGACTCAATAGTGCGAATGACCGACGGAGCTGAGCCTGGAGTGCGACGGTGGTCAGGCTGGTATGGGCAGTCTGTGCCACGGACGGACGGTGGCTAAAATCGAGACGGTGAACGGTGTGGTGACTTTTGGAATTCTCCAAATGTTTAGATAATTACTCAAACTCGATTGAGCATTCATAATCGGTAGGTGGAGAGTCAGACTTAATTTATTATAGAGCAGACCCAAATAATCATATCTTAATAGAAAATTGGTGTGAATAAACTCAAAGGTCGTTCTTAGTTCAAGTGAATGGGCTTAGGCTCACTAAGCATAAGTGGTAGGTTCAAACCCATTTAGAAGCAAACCATATTTTTCAACACATTTTTCTTTTTCTTTTTAATCTTTAATGAGCCTATTAATTTAGGGTGTTACACAAGCTGTATAAAAAATTACACTAACACTTCTATAAAATTTAAAACTTAAATATCAAACTCTAACACTCTACAACCTAAATCTTAAACCCTAATCTTTAAATTCTAACCATAAACATTAAATTCTACATCCTACACACTAAACTCTTAAACCCTAAACCTTCACATAAAATCCTAAACCCTAAAATTTAAAAAAAAAACTTGTATAAACTTCTTATATTATGGTGTTTGATTTGCGTTATAATCTCACATTGCGAGGTAGGTAGTGTAATCAGGGGCGTATCTACCATAGGTCAAGGTAGGTCACTTGACCTACCATACAAAATGGATAAACTATTTTAGATGTCACTTAATTATTAATAAAGTTACAATTAAGTTATTCAATTAATAAAAGTTACAATTGGGTCACTTAATTCAAGTTTTAGTTACGCTCAGATCACTCCTCCGTTAAAATACAAATGAACATCTAACAAGGTTTGATATAATGATAGTTTCAGTCCTCAAAACTTATATATTCTACCAATTTAATCCTAATTCAAATTAATTCAAAAATTTAACCATTAATACTTACAAAAGGCATCAATTTAGTCATTTTCTTCTCCAAATCACATGTATACATTCGTTAAAACTAGAGTACTTCATTTAAAACTATTAATTAATCTAGTACACAAATTTATAAATGTAAATATATTTATAATTATTTTTAATGCTAGATCTATAATTAGTATCTACATTAGAATTAAATTCATTAAAATCTATTTAAAATTATTTATGAAAACGTTCTACTTTAGTTATTGTTACCCCGTAATTTTCTACAAAAATTAAAAATTTTATATTATTATATAATTTTCTTAGTAATTTCATATATTTTTAAATGACTTCATTATTTCCTTTTTATTTTAAAACAAATTAATAATTAAACTTTTTAAGTTACTGAATTTTTATTATTTAACAGATTTCTTAAATTCTTAGCAAGTCTGTGTATTTTTATTAAAAAATGAAGTTATAAAGATTTGGTGATAGAGATTAGTGATGTGATTATTCATATAAAAGTGCGGGAAGTCATTTTAGATGGTTTAAGTTACTTACAAAGTAATATAAAATGTTTTGTGTTCAGAGCATTAGTTGTAAAATTGATGTTTTAGAATTATTTGTTTAGGGAGAAAATTTGTATAGACTAATGTGAATTGCTCTATACATGTTTTATTCAAGAGAGTTAGTAACTAAATCATAGTGGACCCCTTACATATGTATTTATGTGTGATTGAATGGTTCTTTGTCATGTCAGTTATGAACATTTTAAGTAATTTTTGGTGACTTATTCAATCTATTCTTATCTTACTTACATATGATTGTATTTATTATCGGTGGGTGAACTACCAAGCTTAAATTTCTAGATCCGCCGCTGAGTGTAACCTCATGCTATAATCTTACACCCTCCCGGTGGTTAAGTGATATTGTCACCCATTTATTCAAGATTTAAATTTTATACCCTCCCTCAATTATAAAAAAAGTCTTACGTTCTAACAATGAAATTATAGATGTCATATTTAAATGTTAAAAAAAGATGTCATATTTTAACTTATAATTGTTATACTTATTCTAAGGATTTATTTATTAAGAAATAATTATTTTTAAACATATAAAAATATTTGTAATTAAATTATTTAGTATTATAGTTTAATTTAGATTGTTTTGTTTCCATATATTATGCTTTCTTAAGTTAACATATTTTTTGTATATTTTTTTTCTGAAGTATGAGTTGAGATGTACAAATGTCGTTGTAATCCCCTAAATTTAACCTAGAAATTGTATCTTAATTTCGAGGATCACATTAAACGGTGCTCATTAAGGCATATTTGTTAATGACTAAAACATAAGAAATTATTAAGACCATTTATTATACATGTAATAACGGGAGTCGCCACCAATCCTCTATTTATTTTAGGTGAGATTAGATCACCTGGAAATCTTATTATTTTAATAAAACTTGTTTTTTTTTTCATTTTGACTAAAACAACGAGTTTTGGTTTACGAAATTAGAAAACGAGTTCGGTAGTCGGTTACGTGTGGAGAATGGTGAGCACTCCCACAACGCCCAAAATTAGTACGTAGTCGATTACAATTTGTTTTAACAATGGAAATTATGAATTCAATTTTAATTTATAATTTGTGATCCCTTTAAAATGTTTAAAAATATATTTTTTTTATACGAAAGAAAATTACACCCCATCGCCCGGGGCATAATCTCCGTTTAATCATCAAATAAAAATTATAATTATTATTAAAAACAATATTTTATTATAGAGATTAACGGAAAGCGAAACCCCTACACCCGAGGTACATTTTTCACAATAATCCCTTAAAACTCGATTAAAATATATAACTTTGTATGATAAATATATTAGTGGTAAAAAATATAAATATGTAATAATAATATATTATGTAATAATATATAGTAATAATAATGTATGAATATATATATATATATCTACACGCATAGTATAATAGATAATAGTATAAATAAAACTAATAATATTATAATAGTAATAATGTTAGCTATTGTAAAGTAATAATAGTACTACATGTACATAATAATAATAATAATAATAATAATAATAATAATAATAATAATAATAATAATAATAAAAGAAGTGACCAAGCTGAAATAAAATAGAAATTTAGGTGCAAAAATAATAGAAAAACATTGGTTAAAAATGGAAAGAAATTAGAACTAAAATGCCGAATCGTAAGGATACATGGATTGGATGGCTATGGCCGTAATTTTCCCCTCCAGTGAAAACACGCGGATCCTGCTCTGGGTCGGGTCACGGATTCAGGTCAGCTCACGAAACAATGTCATTTTGGGCTTTTAGGACCGGCATCAAAACGACGTCGTTTTGGACGGTCCATAAATGCCCCATTTGCCTAAAAAACATTCTAGTTGGTTCTAAACCACAAAACATCAGAGTTTGCTCTGATTTCTCTCTACGTCAGACGGCTGACGACCCACGCAGCTCCGTCGACCACCGCGGGTCATCGTATGTCGGCGACAGACGACCGCCGCGAACGGTAGCCGTAAAGCATGGAAGTGATGATTTCAACTCAGTTTTAGGCCAAAAACTCGATTTCAAGGTTCGTTTCTCTTAATTCTTCTTTTATTTGACTAGATATAGGAAAAACTGAAAGGTATATACTTCTTTTTATACTTTGTTTTTACCTTTTCGACTTCCCTCTTTTTTCTTGTTGTGATGTTTGTGCGTTTTTGGTCTCGAATATGGTCTATTTTTTATTCTCTGATTTTTTCTCTAAAAACTATTACAAGCTTTCGTCTCGGTATTTATAACCGAGATTAAAACATAAAAAAAGATTTCGGGATTCTTATCCCTTTTTTCCTCGATTTACAACGTCATTATAACGGGGATAATTCTGACCCGTTCTTCTTTGTGCAGATTGAGGAGGTGACACATGTGTAGTGATGAGGATGAAGTTGGTGATGAGAACGGTCTGCGGCTCGACTCGGCTTACGGCGGCGGATCTGAAGCGACGGATCTGAAGCGGCGGCTAGAGTTATGTTTTGTTTAGGTTTAGGGTTTCTGATACATTAGGGTTTTTTGGATAATGAGTCAGATTGTAATGGGTTTGTATGTTGGGCCAGGTTTGTAACATTTTAGGTTTTAAGACCCAGATAAAATGGGTTACTACATCTGTCCCTCTTTGCTCATTGTTGTATAATGACAATAGAGCAAAGACCAAAAGGAACCCATTTTGTCCGGTCTAACCGGGCTTCCCCTTTCTTGGCACAACTCTTCTTCTTTCATTTGACTTGATCTACTCGGCGGCTCTTGTATGCAAATCTCTTCAAAATGGAGCGATATGTTGCGGAGACAAAATCTTCGAAGTGCAGTGATCTGTTGGAGAGAAAAATGAGTTCGGCTAGCTAATATTTTGACGACGATGTGGTACCTGGAGAAAAATTGACCTAGCCATGACACTGATGAAGAAGCAAGGTCTGCAAATCTTGATCTAGTTGTAACATTGACGAAGAAACATGAACGAAGGATGAATGTTCTGACATTTGATTTAGAAAATATCTCCGGCATAACTCATATATTTCTTTAGCATTTTTCTTAAATGCACATGGATCAATAGATTTGACTTGCCTTTACCGGTAGCCGTTTGCTCCGGGCTAGTTGTACCATTCCCTTGGGTACAATTAGTTCATACCAATCATGAGATTGGATTTTTAGAAAGGATTTATTTTCCTTCGACCATTTGTAACAATGGATTTTTGATGGACATTTGAATTATCCATTGTCTTAAACTTCACCGTGTTTAAGCACGTTGTGCTGACATTTCTGTCAGACTTACCAAAAATAACTTCAATTTAGCCGCAATTTTGACGAAGGAACAAGATCTGACGATTTTTTTACAACATGGATGAGGAATAAATTTGGAAATCAGAATTTTTTTGTTGACCAAGCTATAGGACCGACGAAGAGGCATGGTTTGAAGTCATTTTGATCCAGCTACAACACCGACGAGGAGGCAGGATCGAAAGTTAGTGAGTTTGGTCTAGCTACAACACCGACGAAGAGGCACAACCTGAAGTTGTTTTGATCTAGCTACAACACCGACGAGGAGGCAGGATCGAGAGTTCAAGTTTGGTCTAGCTATAGCACCGACAAAGAGGCAAGACCAGAAGTTGACCAAGCTACGACACCGACGAAGAGGCTTGGTCTGAAGTCATTTTGATCCAACTACAACACTGACGAGGAGGTAGGATCGAGGGTTTAAGTTTGGTCTAGATACAACACCGACGAAGAGGCAAGACCATGAGTTGATCGAGCTATGACGCCTGACGAAGAGACACGACTTGAAGTCATTTTGATCCAGCTACAATACCGACGAGGAGGCAGGATCTAGGGTTCAAGTTTGGTCCAGCTACAACACTGACTAAAAGGCAAGACCACGAGTTGACCGAGCTACGACACCTGACGAAGAGGCACGACTTGAAGTCATTTTGGTCCAGCTACAACACTGACGATGAGGCAGGATCGAGGGTTCAAGTTTGGTCCAGCTACAACATCGACGAAGAGCCAAGACCAAGAGTTGACTGAGCTACAACACCTGACGAAGAAGCACAACTTGAAGTCATTTTGATCCAGCTACAACACCGATAAGGAGGCATGATCGAGAGTTCAATTTTGATCAAGCTACAACCTTGAGGAAGAGGCATGATCTGAGGTTCGATCTGCTACGACCCTGTCATTGTAGTGAGATCTAGATCTTGATCTAGTCGCACCTATTGCGGGGAAACTAGACCTTGAAAAACAATTGGCGTACCACGATTCTGATAAAGCGGCATGATCTAAGGTTTGATCGGCTATGGCTCTGGCGACGTAGCACGATCTAGATTTTGATCTATTCGCACCTACTACGACAAAAATAGACCTGAAAAATCATTGAACTGCTGCAACTCTGACGAAGCGACATGATCTGCTACGGCTCTATCGCCGTAGCATGATCTGGGCTTTGATCTAGTTGCACCTATTACGTCAAAACTAGATCTGGGAAATATGACCTCCTGCAACTCTGACAAAGCGACATGATCTGAGGTTTGATCTGCTACGGCTCTGTCGTCGTAGCATGATTTGGGCTTTGATCTAGTCGCACCTATTGTGGCGAAACTAGATCTGGGAAATATGATCTACTGCAACTCTGACGAAGCAGTATGATCTGAGGTTTGATCTACTACGAATCTGACGACGTAGCGTGGTCTGGATTTTGATCTAGTTGCACCCACTACGGTGAAACTAGACCTGAAAGATATAACTCGCTGCAACTCTAACGAAGCAGCATGATCCGAGGTTTGATCTGCTACGACTCTGTCGTCGTAGTATAATCTGGATTTTCATCTAGTCGCATCTACTACGGCGAAACTAGACCTGGAAGACGTGACCCGCTGCAACTCTGACGAAGCAGCATGATCCGAGGTTTGATCTACTACGGCTCTGTCGTTGTAGCATAATCTGAATTTTGATCTAGTCGCACCTATTACGGTGAAACTAGACTTGGGAAATATAATCCACCGTAACTCTGGCGAAGCATCATGATCCAAGGTTTGATCTACTACGACTCTGATGACGTAGCATGATATGGATTTTGATCTAGTCGCACCTACTACGGTGAAACTAGACCTGGAAGATATGACCCGCTGCAACTCTGACGAAGCGGTTTAATCTGCTACGGCTCTATCGTCGTAGCATAATCTGGGCTTTGATCTAGTCACACCTATTACGACGAAACTAGATCTAGAAAAATAATTGGCATGCCGCCCGAACGATAATGAAGCGAGCCCATCTCGTTGTATCATGGTGGGGTATCACGAATCTCCTGAGCATTGGTCATCTTTATCTTTCCTTGGAAAAGTAATAAGGGTGACTTATTTCGTTGTATCTTCTGTTGCAGATTTAGGAAAACAATGTTGTCGTCGTGTTCCTTGCATTGACCTGTTCCATCACTTGTTGGAGAGACAAAATCTGTAAAATTTGCTTTATAAACATATGATGCCATGGTTAGTATGAGTCAAGTGATGCTAGCTTAAGTATGTCTAATGAATGCATGAATGATTCTAGCATTAATGCAAAATGCCATTCGAGAATGCTCCCGGATTTTGGAATCGGTTCAAGCACCAGTATTTGCTCTAAATCTGACATTATTGGCTGTTTGGACTCTGTTCAGTTTGAGTCCCTAAACTTCCCTTTCTTCAAGTCTGATCACACCGTAAGAAAACCATTTACCCCGCATTCCGTTCGGGAAGTGTCTCTTCTTCTCTTGAGGTGTTTATCTAAAAAATGCCCATTTTCAACCAGGGTTGCTTTTGGTCCCTGCACTTTTTAGGAGTCTTTCAAAAGCACCGTAGAAAGATCTTCTTGTATTTATTAGCTTATTGATCATTATGTCAATGTATAATTTTTGTGCAAACAAGGACATAAAATGAAATGAAGAATTTATTTGAAAATAAAGTTCATGACATTTAAGTGGGAAACATTAAAAAAGAATAAAGCAAAAAGGCAAAATCAGGTGCCCCAGGTATCAAACGAATGAGCTTTGCCAGATATGTGTGCTGAGAGCCTTCAGGTGTCTAGGAGACCTTGGGCGCTTTGTAGATATCCCCTCTTGCAAAATTCATTTCCTACCATCAAAATTTGCATTGTCCTTTTCGAGCAAAAAGCCTCATTTGATCTTGTTTTTTCAAGTGAAGTATTTCTTGACTGAGTCTGAATTCACAGGGTTAGGAAAATATTTGCCATCCATTTCAGCCAAAATCAAAGCTCCTCCGAAAAAGACATTTTTCATGACATATAGGCCCTCCCAATTCGACATCCATTTCCCTCGAGAATCTCTCTGAGTCAGCAAGATCTTTTTCAATACTAGGTCCCATTCCTGGAATTTTCTCGGGAGAACCTTCTTATTATAGGCTCGTATCATCCTCTTTTGGTACATTTGACCATGCCAGATAACTTTTAATCTTTTTTCTTCAATCAAAGTAAGTTGGTCATATCTAACTCGGATCCATTCTGCTTCGTCTAATTTCAATTCCGACAGGATTCGAAGGGAAGGAATTTTGACCTCGATGGGTAGTACTTACTGCCTTCATCCCCTAAACCAGTGAAAAAGAGGTTACCCCATTAGAGGTTCTAATCGATATACAATAAGCATACAGAGCAAATGGTTACTTCTCATGCCTATCTTTATAAGTTTCCACCATATTTCCAACAATCTTCTTGATATTCTTGTTAGCTGCTTCCACTGCTCCATTTATTTGAGGATGATATGGCGGGGAATCATAGTGTCATATCTTGAATTGTTTTCATTCTTCTTCAATTGCCTTATTATTTAAATTCAATGCATTGTCGGATATGATACTTTATGGCATCCCGTATCGACATATGATTTCTTTCTTCCAGAATTTGCATACTGTCGAGTTGGCATAAGTGGCTGCTTCTACCAACTTGGTGAAGTAATCGATGACCACAAAAATGAACCGATGTCCACTTGAAGCCTTCGGGGATATAGGACCGATGATATCCTTGTCTCACATAGAAAATGGCCATAGAGAGTTCATAACATGTAATGGTGATGGAGGAACATGAATTTTGTCGGCATAAATTTGACACTTGTGGCATTTCTTGGCGTAGTTGATGCAGTCTTCTTCTATAGTTGGCCAATAATAGCGATACCTCATAATTTGCTTTGCCATTGTGAATCCGTTGGCGCGCGTTCCTCATACACCTTCATGGACTTCTGCAAGGATTATCTTGGCTTCGACAGTGTCTACACATCGTAGTAGCACTTGACCTTTCCTTCCTGACTTGTCATGTTGTTCGAGTACACATCCCATAGAATTCTCGAAGATGGTTAAGTACAGAATCAACAACTTGTTTGGGACGGGCAGTATTAAAACGAGAAGGACGATAAGTAGTGCTTGATCTTGTCAAAAGCTTCTTGACATTTATTATTCTATTCTCTCGGGTAGGGGTGGAAGATCTTGAATGGACTTGACCTTGTCTGGATCAACTTCAACGCCCCTTTCACTAACTATGAAACCCAACAATTTTCCTGATACAACCCCAAAGGTACACTTGGTCAGATTCAGCTTCAAATGATATTTTCTTAGTCTCAAGAACAATTTTCTCAAGACTGCTACATGTTCCTCTTCTGTTTGGGATTTGGAAACCATATCATCAGCATATATTTCAATCTCCTTGTGCATCACATATCATGGAACAAAGTTACCATAGCTCGTTGGTACGTTGCCCCTGCATTTTTAAGTCTGAAAGGCGTTACCTTGTAACAGAAAGTTCCCCACTATGTCACAAACGTAGTTTTATGCATATCATCAGGATACATATTTATTTGATTATAGCTTGAAAACCATCCATAAAGGAGAAAAACGAATGTTTCACTGTATTATCGACCAAGGTGTCGATATGAGGAAGTGGGAAGTTATCTTTCGGGCTAGCCTTGTTTAGATCCCGATAATCAACACACATGCGGACCTTGACGTCTTTCTTTGGAACAAGAACTATGTTAGCCACCCATTCCGAATATTTGACTTCCTAAAGAAACCCAACATCATACTGTTTCTTTACTTCCTCTTTTATTTTTAGGAATGTATCAGTCCTCATCCTTCGAAGTTTCTGCTGGACCGGCTTATAACTATCTTTTATAGGGAGTTTGTGTACGACCACATCCGTGTTCAACTAGGGCATATCTTGGAAGGACCATGCAAAGATATCTCTAAATTCCAAAAATAGCTCGATAAGATCGTGTCGTGTTTTCTCGGCAACGCGTGCCCCAATCTTCACTTCTTTGTTCTCATTTTCATCCCCCAGGTTTACCGTCTCTACTGACTCCTTGTGAGGTAATATTTGTTTTTCTTGTTGTTCAACCATTAATAGACTAAGAGATAGATCATAATCTTGATCCTCTTTAAAGTCCCGAGGTCCATCTAGACACATGCCTTGTTCAATGTGAATTCCGGATCAATTTCGGCATCACTTGAAGTGTTGATATATGAGAACCTGACATGAAATAATGACGACTATTGAAAAAAAATAAAAAATGGTTAATAGTATAAATATGTAAATGAGAGTAAAAGTACAAGAAATATTTTCTTGAAGTTTCACACAAAAAGTATCATTTCATTGACATAAGGATCATAAGCACATTTTTACAGGAAGACCCTTAACATACGTTGCCTTACAAAAAGACCATTAGCATACGCCCTTTTACAAAAAGACCCTTGTTACTCTTGGGCAGGAGTAACAAGTGTATTTTGGACATTACTCTGAAACATTCCTATGCACTACAGGGAGTTCTTCAGTAGTCCAATTGTTCATAATAGTTCCAAGGGTACAAAGACGAACTCCTCTTATGTGTATTTCTTCATTCCCTTCTTTAGTCACATCATTTGTATCCAAAGCTTCTAACATTTTTTCCGGCTCAATTTCTTTATCCCCTTAAGATGCTTGGGGTGGAAGACACTCCTTGAGATAAAATTCTCTGACAGACGAGGAAAAGCCATAGGTCCGCGGTTGATCTCTTCCCATTTTCTTTCTTCGAAAATTTTTAATTCTTTGTTGTCAATGAATTTCTGAACTAGATCTTTGAACTCTACACAGTTTTGAATATCATGATTTCCTCCTCCATGGTATGGGCAGCAATCTTTGAAGGCTTCCTTCATGTATTCTAAACCTTGCTGCACCAAGCCCATCTCGACCATCTTTTGCCAAACCAACTTCAGCGGGGATTTTATCTCATTGATACTGGTTTTGATTCTCATGTTATTATTGCTGACGATTCCATTAACCCCTGAATCGACATGATTGTGTAGTGAATTCTCAGTTGTACTTGGTCCTACAAAGTCATCGAATCTCAGGATCCCCAGATTTATAAACTTCTCAATAAGCCTCCTAAAAGCGATACAATCTTCAATAGAGTGTCATGGGTTCCTCGCGTGATACTCACATTAAACGTTGGCGTCGTACTATTTCGGGTAAGGAGGTTGTGTAGGTTTGACAAAAAATGGTGCCACCAGTCAGATTTCTAGCAACTTGAAGAACAAGTCCTTGTATGTGCATGGGAGACGTCTAGGAGGAGGGGCCTTCGTCTTCTTGTTCCTTTCTTGATAGTCGAAGGAATGGGCAACTAGTGATCGACGAGATTGCGGAAAATGTTGAGCTTGTTCTTGTTGTTGTGTCAATCCAGACATCGGGACAGTCGATGTCTTTGTCCTTTTTATGCTTTCCTCATTTTGTAGCCTTTTTTCATCTGAGCTCCTTTTCAACGGTTGAGATAAGATTTCTAGAAGAGAATCTTGAATCTTGTCTAGTATGACCCCGGTAGGACATTCTGAGATAGTGCAAGCTATCTCGTATTGGCTGATGATAGCTTGTTCTTGATCGGGCACAATATCTTCTTCTACAAAGTCACAGTTGTAATTCTTGCTTGTATTTTCAATCTGACTTGTTTCTTTCATCATTTCTTCTTGTGCATTAAAATCGAGCATTAAATGCTCACCTGCACAGTGATTTCAAAACCATTGAAGAGGTTTCGAAACCTTGAAGAAATTTAAACTAAAAAACTAGCCGTTACAAGCACTGGTTTCGAAACCACTAAGGATGTTTCGAAATCTGTAGTCAAAAATAGGTTTTCCAGGCCTTACTTCCAAAATGGTATCGAAACCGCCAGATGGTTTCGAAACCTCTACTTAACAATGCATTGTTTTGACTTTTGTTGACTTTTTCAAAGAGAAAACCATATAGGTATTAAGTTAAACCTTATTATGTTTGAAAAATTTGAATAGAATATAAAGTTTACAAATTTTTGCAAGTTAATCATTTTAGTTATATCAAAATTAAAATAAGTCTAACAAAATCCAAGAGCCACAAGTTTTTTTTTTAAATATGCTAGTGTGATACAAGGGTAACATCTGTTCAACTTTCTTAGTCGTTTTTAATAAGACATACACACCGTGCAAAATTGATGCTCGAATCTGGATCACTTGGATGAATTACATCATCTTTTACCACTGGAATAACAAGGGATGAGCAAGAGCCACAAGTTTTTGAACATTCAACTTACCATCTAGTAAGAATTATAACACTTAAATTAATAAGACACGAAGCACAGGTGAATATAAAACAAAATCCAACAGCAAAAATGAGATTTAAACATTAAAGACGCCATAGTTCAAAACATAGATGACAATCAAAGATGAAAATAGTTCAAAATCCAAGAGCAGCAACAAAATTTTGAAACATTCAACATACCAGATCACCATACATTCAAAAGCAATTTAGAAATGGATTGAAACCCACATGTTAAAATGGACTGAAAGTTGGGAAATAATTAGCTGATATGATACCTGATCAGAGTTATCATTTCGCTTGGCTTTATTGATAACAAGATCCTCCCTTTTCATGTTTTCGCCGTATTTGGAAATGAATTGCTGTTTCGACAGATTGATCTCAAAATCTCCGACAAAATAGCCCGTCTTTCAACATCTGCATTACCGTCTTTCGGATTCGAAACAACCTCTTGATTTCATCCTCCGACAATACCATTTCCCCCTAAAACAATGAAATAAATCAACAACACTGAAGAACAAGAGCAGCAGAAAAACCTAGGAGAAAATTCTGAAATATAGCAGATCTAAATCATATAGTATCGTATATTTCTTTGATAAATTACTCCCAAACTCACTAAACTATTGACTCAATTCTGTTTCGACCACTTAACTGAAAATTTTGTCATTTAGATATTGAACTTTCGGGTAGTTCTGCGGTACGACATGGTATGGTGTGGCACCAACTGAAATTGTTACACTGTTTGATAACCTTTTCGGTATTTACAAAAACTTAAAATGTTACCAGAAGCGATGAAAGTTTTGATACTCGAAGTTAAAGTTTCGATACTTACCACCAACCGAAAATGTTATTAAAAAATGTAACATTTCAGTTCCATGTTTCAGATCTTATAACATTTTCAGTTAGTGCCGCACCGTACCATACCGTATGTTAAACACACCCTGAACTTTCAATTTGGTTAACCATCAATTATTGACGAAGAAGACGTGACAGTTAAAAATGAATTTTGATTACAAATGGGTTGGTTTTCTAATTTTTTAATTAAAATTTTTGTTATAAACATTTCGCTCCGTCGTTAAAATCGAAATAAAGGTTAAATATAACTTGTTGTAATAATAGTTTTAGTCTCAAAACTTATACATTGTATTAGTTCCGTCCTAATTCGAAATAATTTAATAAACTTAATCATTCATATTTAAAAATTTCCATTCACGAAATGGTTGTGTCTGTCGAGCTAGAACATATGTTAGTTATCGAACTGATATACATTAGTAAAAAATGCAACAAGTGGTTACAGGGTGTGTGTAGAACTAATGTTTTGAAATAATAATTGAAAAATGTTTTGGACAAAGTTAAAAAGAATTCAAAACAATTTCTAAGTCCAAACAACTTGAAACTATTTTTATAGGATATTTAAAAAGGGTTTTAAGTGTTTTCAAAGCCAAATTCAACAAAACCATCCAAGCGTTTCGAAACACCCCTAGGTGTTTCGATACAGGTATTTACAGTGACAAAACGTTTTGAAAAGGGCTTTAATCTAGGTGAGATTTTTGCATAGCATTTCGAAACGGGCTCTGTCGTTTCGATACGCCTATGTGGCATCGACCTCAATGGTCATAAACCCCCAACATCTATTTTCCAACTACCTTTTAAATGCAGAACATTTCGATATGGGGACAAGCGTTTCGATACGGCCAAGGGAGTTTAAATACGGGTGCTGCAACGGATCTTTCTATTTCAAGAGTTTTTCGAAACATGGTCGAGTGTTTCGAAACGGTGAGCTGCAGAACTGCATTTATGGTGGGAAATGAAGTCTCCAACGGCTCTAATTCAACCCCAACGACTAGTAATGGCTACAAACTCAAAGATGAGTATAAAAGGAACCTCCAAGCATCTAGTAATGGTTAATGCTTCAATTGTAATACAACATATGATCAAAATGTGTCTTAGTGCTTAAGTGTCAATTCTTTGTATGGGCAAACACTAGTGAGCTAAAATTATTAGATTTGCTCAAGTGTTTTAGGATTGGATGAGAGCTTAATAGTGCAAACAAATACCTATTAGAGGGATTTGAGTTTGCTAATCTTTATCTCTTTGTAAAGAGGGTTTGATCAAGGCTTTGGGTAGAAAGCTTGATCGGTTTGTAAGGGATTCCTCCTAAGCCTAGAAAAGGGGACAAATCAATAATGTATTGATTGGAAATCCTTAGTGGGAAGCTAAGGTAGTGGATGTAGACCTTGGTTAGAAGGTTGAACCACTATAAATCATCTTGTCTTTAATCTTTTTAGCTTCCACACCTCTTACACCCAAAATTCCTATTTTCCACAACTTGGCGAGCAAGAACGGTTGAAGGAATCGAGCACCGAATAACCCAACAATTGGTATCAGAGCTTGGCTTAATTAAAGAGAATTAACATCCTATTGAGAAGATCCGGCAAGCTCGATCAACATTTTATACAACCGACTCAATGGTGCAATCCATCGACAAACCGCCATTCTTCGACGAAACTCACTATGCCCATTGGAAGACAATGATGAAGTTCTTCATAAAGTCAAAGGACTACAAAATTTGTGACATAGTAGAAGATGGTCCATTCGTGCCTCAACAAAGCAAGTCGGATTGGAGTGCCGAAGATCGCAAGAAGATGGAGCTTAATTGCAAAGCCTTGCACATCTTATTTTGTGCATTTGGCCCAAACATCTATGAGAAGATGTCTTCTTGTGAGAGTGTCAAGGAGGTATGGGACAAGCTTGAAGTCACATACGAAGGAACCGACGAAGTAAAGGAGACCAAGATCGGCCTCCTCAACCTAGCGTATGAAAACTTCAAGATGGATCCGGAAGAGAACATCGAGAAGATGTTTGATAGGTTCTCCACTATCACCAATGGTCTCAAATGCTATGAAGAAGCCATCCTGGAAGAGAAGCTTGTCCGAAAGCTCATCTACTCCCTTCCCGAGTCATGGGACTCAAAAAGGACCGCCATCGTCGAAGCCAAGAATCTCAAAACTTTGAAGCTTGATGAGCTCATAGGGTCACTTCTCACTCACCAAATAATGAAGAAAAATAAAGAAGAGGAAAAGAAGAAGGAAAAGATTAGAGCTATGGGGGAGAAGAAGCTCAAAGGGCTTGGCATCAACACAAATGCCATTGCTCTCAAATCCTCCATATGCCATCATGTAGATTCAAGTGAAGAGGAGGATGAAGAAGAAGAGATGGTTCATTTCTTCAAGAAGTGTGCCCCTTACATGAAGAAAGCCTTGAAAGAGC
This sequence comes from Hibiscus tridactylites, assembly GCA_958450335.1. Classification (NCBI taxonomy): domain Eukaryota; kingdom Viridiplantae; phylum Streptophyta; class Magnoliopsida; order Malvales; family Malvaceae; genus Hibiscus; species Hibiscus tridactylites. Next base: position 58,786,023 of record OY288275.1, read on the forward strand.
TTGAACGAGAATCCATGAAAAAGAAGAGGGCAAGCACTTCAAGCCATAAGAAGAAGGCATATGTGGCTACTTGGAGTGATGAAGACTCCACCGACGATGAACAAGCCAACCTTTGCCTTATGGCCATCAAAGAAGATTCAAGGGTAACTTCTAATTCATCTACTTCATGTTCATATTCTTTTGATGAATTACAAGATGCCTATGATGATTTGGTTTTAGAGTTTAAAAATCACTTTTTGAAAAACAATAAAATGATTTCAAAGTTGAAAATTCAAAATTATTTGATTTCTAAAACTAAACTTGAACTTGAAGCAAAACTCGAAGAGTTTAAACAAAAATATTTTGATTTACAAAATTTGCTTCATAAAGTTCAAGAAGAAAAAAATTTGATTTCTAAAGAGCTTGAAAAGAAAAATAATTTTGGAAAATCAAACTTTTATGTAAGACAATCTAGTACCCCTAGATTACTAAGGGGACAAAATTTCAAAGCACTAAGGGGACAAAATTTTGTGCTACTAACGTCTATGGATCCAAAGCAATTTGGATACCAAAACTTACTTGATTGTCTTATGATAGGTGTGATGGAGAGTGGTCAACAAGTCAAACATTAAGGGGGAGCTCCATGCACACAAGGAAGAACACTTGAAGAAGGAAGGCTTCACATCCTCCCTTGGATACAAGTGTGGTAAAAATCTAGTTGTTCTTGCTTTTATTTGGTTTATTTGTTATTTATTTCAACTAGATGATCATATATGATGGACTAACATTTTGATGACGCTTTGAGTAAGGGGAGCCATTTTAAAACCAAAATTCTTATTTTTGTCATATTTTCAAACCTCCTAAGTTATTTTGAACTTAATGTTTTTCGAATTCTTTTTGATATAACAAAAAGGGGGAGAGTTTGGTTTGAAAAATTGTATGTTTAAATGAATAAGGGGGGCCTTACTTACTTTTTAATTTTTCATCTCTTATTCACATTTTTAAACTTAAAGGGGGAGAATCTCAAACAATTTTCCAAGTTAGTTTTATTATATTAAAAAGGGGGAGATTGTAGAACTAATGTTTTGATATAATAATTGAAAAATGTTTTGGACAAAGTTAAAAAGAATTCAAAACCATTTCTAAGTCCAAACAACTTGAAACTATGTTTATGGGATATTTAAAAAGGGTTTTAAGTGTTTTCAAAGCCAAGTTCAACAAAACCATCCAGGCGTTTAAAACACCCCTAGGTGTTTCGATACAGGTCTTTACAGTGGCAAAACGTTTCGAAAAGGGTTTCAAAACGGGCTTTAATCTAGGTGAGATTTTTGCATAGCGTTTCGATACGGGCTCTGCCATTTCGATACGCCTATGTGGCATCGACCTCAATGGTCATAAACCCCCAACAGCTATTTCCCAACTACTTTTTAAATGCAGAGCGTTTCGATACGCGGACAAGCATTTCGATGCGGGTGTTTTGTTATGGGTGCTGCAACGGCTCTTTCTATTTCAAGAGTGTTTCGAAACAAGGTCAAGTGTTTCGAAACGGGGAGCTGCAGAATTGTACTTATGGTGGGAAATGAAGTCTCCAACGGCTCCAATTCAACCCCAACGGCTAGTAACTCAAAGATGAGTATAAAAGGGACCTCCAAGCATCTAGTAATTGTTAATGCTTCAATTGTAATACAACATATAATCAAAATGTGTCTTAGTGCTTAAGTGTCAATTTTTCGTTGGATGAGTATACCAAGCTCGACGAGTACTATTGAGCACCAATATCGATGAGCACCGTTGAGCACCATTAAATTAATTTATAAAGATTAAAAATCTAAAGGACTCAACGTATATGTAACCCCCTCGTCTCGTTCTGGACGACTGACCGGTCTAAGTAGGCTACACGAGGAAAACCAAAGTGAAACCCGTTAAGGCTCCCCTTCTGTTAGCAACCCTAGCAAATTTTCTTTTTATTATTATCTTGTCTAAATGCCTTAATACAACCTATGTGACATACTACAGTGGAGGACATCGAACAAGGCAAGCAGAAAACAAAAGCTACTTAAAATAGCCCATTTTATTCATTACAACAGGCCGTATCGATACTCTAGGAGAGGGTATCGATACACTTTGACTAGGTCAACTGCCCATGGTCAACCTAGGGAGACCGTATCAGTACACTGGTTAACCGTACCGATACGCCCTCACTAGTCAACTTCTCACAGTCAACGATAAGAAACTGTATCGATACACCCTAAATCCGTACCGATACGCCAAATTCTCGTCAAAATCTCAGATTTCCAGAGAACATTTGGCGTATCGATACACCCTCGTGTATCGGTACGCTAGGCTTAAACTGAGCCCTAAAGTGTAGGACCGTATCAGTACGGCCCTTGGGCGTATCGATACGCCCTGCATTGCAAGACTCAATTAGCTGCTAGAAGGACCAAAACTCAACTCTAGATGCTACTTATGACTCACCTATCCACAAACAACATTTCTACAACTTTTAAAAAGCCCCCTTTTTCACAATTTAATTTCCTTCCCTTTGAAATTACCAAAATGCCATTAATGAATTTAAACCCTTTTTAATTTAAACCAAAGCTTAATTAAATTTTAAAACGAACCCACGACTCGAACCCGATTTACCCGAGTAATATCTGGCCCCTAAACCTGGGGCGTTACAACTCTCCCTCACTTATGAAATTTCGTCCTCGAAATTACCTAACTGGAAGAGATAAGGAAACTGCCTTTCCATATCTTCCTTTCTCTCCCAAGTGGCCTCGTCCACCCCTAGACGTTGCCACCTCACCTTGACCAACTCAATTGATCTACCACGCAACATCTTGCTGTCTGAGGCTATGATCTCCACTGGTTCCACATCATATGTCAAATCCGAATTCAATTCAATCTCTTTTACGGGCATTACATGCGATAGATCTAACCTATACTTACGAAGCATCGACACGTGGAATACATCATGAATCTTCTCTAGCTCGACTGGGAGTCTCAATCTATACGTAACGGGACCAATCCTCTCAACTACCTCATAGGGTCCAATGAATCTTGGGCTTAACTTACCCTTCCTACCAAACCTCATCACCTTCTTCCAAGGTGAGACTTTCAAAAACACTTTATCTCCCATGGAATACTCAACCTCTTCCCTCTTTAAGTCGGCATAGGACTTCCGTCGATATGAAGCTGCCTTAAAACGGTCACATATCAACTTTACCTTCTCGGTGGTGCCCTTAAGTAAATCGGGCATTGGTACAAGCTTCTGTCTGGCTTCGGCCCAACAAATCAAAGTTCTACACTTCCTACCATACAAAGCCTCATACGGAGCCGTTTGAATGCTCGACTGAAAACTGTTATTATAAGCAAACTCGACTAGCGGCAGATGTTTCTCCAAGACCCCTGAAAGTCGATGATACAACACCTCAACATATCTTCCAACACCTGAATCACCCTATTTGACTGCCCATCTGATTGTGGATGATACGAAGTACTGAAGTTCAACCAAGTACCCAAGGCTCGATGCAAACACTCCCAAAATCTAGCTGTAAACCTCGGATCTCGGTCTGAAACAATCAATTTCGGTATCCCATGTAGTCTCACTATCTCACAGATGTACAAATCGGCCAATTTATCTAAAGTATAGGTGGTATGAACATGTATGAAGTGGGCATACTTAGTAAACCTATCCACTATCACCCATACTGAATTCTTTCTCGAAGGAGTCAATGGTAACCCTGATACAAAGTCAATGGTGATACGTTCCCACTTCCATTTCGGAATCTTTAACGGCTGTAGCAACCCTGAAGGAAACTGATGCTCGGCCTTGACTTGCTAACAAACCATACACTTACTCACAAACTCGGCCACATCCTTCTTTAACCCAACCCAATAGTAGTCTTCTTTTAACCGTCGATACATCTTAGTACTACCTGGATGCATAGCAAAAGGACTGTTATGAGCTTCGTTCAAGATCATACGTCTCAACTCGGCATCTTCCGAAACCACTATCATATCCTTGAAACATAGGATCCCATTCTCCCCAAAACAAAAATCAGTAGGCCTATCTTCGGCTATATCTTGCACGTGAGGTGCCAAAGACCCATCTCGCAACTGCTTCTCTCGAATCAACTAAACTAATGAAGGCTTAATCTGAAGCTCGACTATCAACCCACCATCATTGGACACGCTCAATCTCGCAAACATAGCTCGTAACTCAATGGCCACCTTTCTACTCAAAGCATCAACCACTACGTTTGCCTTACCCGAGTGGTATTCTATCGTGAGGTCGTAACACTTAAGAAGCTCTAACCACCTACGCTGCCTATGGTTCAACTCCCTCTGAGACATCAAGTACTTCAAACTCTTGTGGTTGGTATACACGGTACACTTCTCGCCATATAGATGGTGTCTCCAGATCTTCAAAGAGAACACCACTGCAGCTACCTCTATATCACGAGTGGGATAGTTCTTCTCCTGCACCTTCAATTGTCTCGAAGCATATGCTACCACCTTACCTTCTTGTATAAGCACACAACCTAACCCTACGTATGATGCATCACTATAAATCACAAATTCTTTTCCTGGCTCAAGCTGTATCAAGATAGGAGCTTCGGTCAAAGCTTTCTCCAACTTATCAAACGCTTCTTGTCTTGCATCTAACCACACATAGGGGACACTCTTCTGAACCAACTTAGTCAAAGGAGCTGCTATCCTAGAGAATCCCTCGACAAATCTTCTATAGTATCCTGCCAAACCTAGGAAACTGCGGATTTCTGTCACTAACTTCGGTTGTTTCCAACTCACTATAGCTTCGATCATCTTAGGATCCACACTAATCCCCTTAGCCGAGATCACGTGACCTAGGAAGACTACCTCCCTAATCCAAAACTCGCATTTGCTTAGCTTGGCATACAACTTATTCTCTAGTAGGGTTTGAAGCACTAACCGCAAATGCTCATCATGCTCCTTTTCGGTTTTAGAGTACACTAGGATGTCATCTATGAACACTACCACAAATATGTCTAAGAACTCATGAAACACACAGTTCATCATATCCATGAAAGCTGCTGGAGCGTTCGTCAACCCAAAAGGCATCACCAAGAACTCATAGTGCTTATAACATGTACGAAAGGTCGTCTTCGGTATGTCCACATTCTTTACTTTCAATTGATAGTAACCGGATCTCAAGTCGATCTTCGAAAACACGAAAACACCCCTTAACTGATCAAGCAAGTCATCTATCCTAGGCAAAGGGTACTTGTTCTTCACTGTCACTTTGTTCAACTGCCTATAATCTATACACATCCTCATGCTACCATCTTTCTTTTTCACAAACAAGACCAGAGCACCCCACAGAGAAATACTAGGCCTAATGAAACCCCTATCGGTCAACTCCTAAAGTTGTGTCTTGAACTCTTTCAACTCTTTCGGTGCCATTCTATACGGAGCAATAGACACTGGTGCAGAATCGGAATACGCCTCAATAGCAAACTCAACTGCCCTGTCTGGAGGCAAACCCGACAACTCTTCCGGAAAAACACTCGGAAAATCACATACTGTTCTGATGTCTTATGGCCTAACCTCACTCATATTCGGATTCATTATATAAGCCAAATAAGCCCGACACCCCGAATTCAACAATCTCTGAGCTTCCAAGGCAGAAACAACATTGGACAAGAACCTAACGTTCTCGCCAACTACCACAACCTCGAAATTATATGTAAGCTTCAAGGAGACTCTCTTGGTCTCAAAGTCAACCCTAGCTCTATGCTCTACAAGCCAATCCATGCCCAAAATTATGTCAAAACCGTAGAATGGTAACTCCATCATATCAACCGAAAACATGTGGCCCTGAACCATCAAGGGACACCTCCTATACACTTTTCTAACTACCATTGTATCACCAAAAGAGCTAGTAACATTTACACCTACCTCTAGCCATTCACATAGTAACCCTAATGACCTTGCGTGCTCACCCAAAATGTACGAATGTGTCAACCCCGAGTCTATCAAAGAAAGCAAACTTAAAGACTGTAACGTGAAATTACCTGTGATGACGTCCGTGTCATTCCCAGCCTCTCGCTGAGCATACACCCTGGCCAGTCCTCCTCCCTTGGGCTGGACTGCTACTACATGAGCCAAGTTCCTCTGACCCTCATTCCTTGGCTAAAAGTTTTCACGACCGCGCCCGTGGCCTCTTTGATGCTCAAAACCCCTAGCTGGAGCCGGTCCGCCCCTAGCCGAATGTGGACAGTTACGCCTCATGTGATATCGGGAACCACAGTTCTAACATGGCCCAAAGGCACCCGCACACTCGCCTTGATGGCGTCTCCTGCATCTAGTGCACTCCGGAGTGTGCATAACAGCTCCTTGGCCCTAATGGCCCTGACCATAGTTACCACCCCTATTCCTCGAATCGAGTGGTACCTTCTATCCCTATGCCTCTTGGCATGGTCTCTATCCCAGTTCGCATGTCTCTTTCCGGAATCAGACCCACTAGTACGTGCACTAGAGCCTAAGTTCTGCTCTATATCATTGGCCCTAGAGACCAAGACATCAAACTCGGTGTAGTCGGAGGCAAGCATGTAGGTCTTCACATCTCTAGTCAACCCATATCGGAAGCGCTCACACCGCTCCCTCTCATTAGGAACTAACTCAGGTGCATACTGGCTCAATATCACAAACTGAACCTCGTACTCAAACATGGTCCTGTTGCCCTGGACCAAGGGTATAAACTCTCTCTTCTTCTCATCTAAGTATCGAACTCTGAGATACTTCCTCTTGAAGGCATTTCTAAAAAACTCCCATGTGATATCCGCTTCGGCCATACCCGAAGTAATAGTGGTCCACCAAGTGTATACGTCCCCCTAAAGCAAGGAGACGATGCAACCCAACTTATGGGTTTCCGAGCACTCCATCTGACCCAAGATGCGTGTGGTGCTTTCAAGCCATGCCTCCGAACCCTCAGGAGTCAACCCTCGGAACTCAACTCCGCCCAAACTACGAAGCCTCTCTAGGGGTAATCCTGTCCCCGCACCCTGAGGTGGTGCTGCAGCTTGTACACTAGCCAAAGTTGTCAGAAAAACTCTGGCTACAGTCTGAATCAAATGGGTCATGTCCGCACCCGCTAGACCCTGATCCACATGTGCTCCAACACCTCCAACATTAGCATCGGCACGAGGCCCATTATCATCACCCCGACTTGCACACCAGCCTGAGGCACATTTCCTTCGCCACCTACTTCATTACCACCAGGAGCAGAAGGAACATGAGGCTCACCCCCGGGTGCCTGGTCACCCGCTCTAGGTCGCCCCCTCGGTCTCACCATATTAAGATAGAATCTAAAACAACAAACACCCAACACACACGAAAAAACGTTAGGTTAGCAAAAGGGCAAGGACTCAGGTTCTCAAGCTCGTTAAGCCAAAACCCTTTTTTTTTTACAACAACACCTAACAATGGGGACATTTGAATAACCCTCAACCAAAACCAAAAGGTCAATAAAACATGCTTCCAAACACGTACTAGCAAGCAACTTCAAGCATACATGGTGAAACACTCATCGATACCAAGCAACATCATAACACCCCGAACTTACCTCACTTACCTACCCGAGGTCTCGGAAACCTCATGCTCTGATACCACCAAATGTAACCCCCTCGTCCCGGTCTGGACGACTGACCAGTCCGAGTAGGCTACACGGGGAAAACCAAAGTGAAACCCGTTAAGGCTTCCCTTCGGTTAGCAACCCTAGCAATTTTTCTTTTTATTATTATCTTGTCTAAATGCCTTAATAGAACCTATGTGACATACTACAACGGGGGACATCGAACGAGGCAAGCATACAACACAAGCTACTTAAATCAGCCCATTTTATTCATTACAACAGGTCGTATCGATACTCTAGGAGAGGGTATCGATAATCCTTGACTAGGTCAACTGCTCATGGTCAACCTAGGGAGACCGTATCGGTACACTGGTTGACCGTACCGATACGCCCTCACTTGTAACCCCCTAAACCTGACCCAAGGTTTATGGGCCGAATTTAAGAAGTCAGGTTGAAAACGTACCCCTCAAGTAAGATGAATATTAAGTTTTGAAAATTAAATACTTAAATTATTTGTCAAAACGGTGTTGTTTCACATTAAATTCCTTTTTTTAAACACGGTCGTATAGAAGAAAACAACACAAAGTAAATCATCAAAAATATCCGATTAAAATCCTCATGCATGCTAAAACAATTGAAAACTCCCAAATAAAAATATAAGTATCCGATTTACATAAAATTCCCAAATAGTAAAATAACTAATATAAAACTGAAGTAAATCTGAAAATCTAAAACGTCTATACTTAAAACTGAAATAAATCTGCTAAACTGTGGTCCTCCAAGTACCGAAAGCCTATGTTTGAGAATCTGAAATAGAAGCTAAATGGGAGTCAGCTAATAAGCTCAGTGTGTCTCTAAAGTGTAGGCAATCACAAACTAAGTTCCACAACAATAAATTTTCACAAAATTATTTAAAAGACACAAGCAAGTTTAAACACGATTTTATGAAATCACAATGCAATGCACCCATACTTCATAGTCACCAAAAAGAGAAGGTTCCCCAGAACCTCTCGCTACATAGTCACCAACACAAGTTGTATAACCACTAACTTCCTCCGCACAATCCCAACATATGATAACACAGTAAAAAGATATCACAGTTTTCACAGTCTCAACACAGTCCGATAATAAATCCGAGATTCACAACTCATTTACTTTAAATCACAATTTTATTCACAATCTGAATATAGTATGCACGAAAAATATAATGTAAAATCACAATGCAATTGAAAATCATCAAGCGTAAAATCTCAGTCACAAAAACAAAGTATGTACCACAGAAAGAGAACACACATAAAAATTATTTATTTATAGCACCGGAAGAAACACACCTTAAGCGACAATGGCTCTAACGACGAACAAAGGGAGATTGCGACTTCGATGTAAGGTGATGAAAACATCAATTCGAGAAGAATTTATAAAACATGGAAATAACTAAGAGCGACAACAATTTAAAACTTAAGGCTTAGGTTTATTTCTGTACGTAATAAATATGATTATATATAGAGAGAGTTGAGAGTTGGTAATCGAAACAAATTAGATTTATAATAATAATAATAATAATAATAATAATAATAATAATAATAATAATAATAAAGAGGAATTTAAGTTGAAAAAGGTAATTCAACCGTGAGAATAAAGAAAGAGAATTAGAATTTAAATTGAAATTATAAATATTATATATATATATATATATTAAACAAAAAACAAAAGACGGTAGGAAGGAAGAAATTAAAGTTTATTAAAATTCAAATTGATGAGAGAGTAAATCACAAGGAAAGACATTGAATTAAATGTGGTTTTCAAACTAGCACCTAGACTTTTCATGATCTACAAATTGACCCTAAATTTCTATATTAATAATCATAAATCTCGATTTTTCTCAACTTAACCCTCAAACTCAAATAGGGTTTTTTTAATTAAATTCTCAAATCATTAGGGTTTCAAGAATTAGAAATTTCAAAATTAGGGATTTTACGAATCTAGGGTTTAGAATTTGGGCGTAATTTTTGGGGTGTTACATCACTGGTCAATTTCTCACAGTCAACGATAAGAAACAGTATCGATACACCCTAAACCCGTACCGATACGCCAAATTCTCGTCAAAATCTAAGATTTCCAGAGAACATTTGGCGTATCGATACACCCCCGTATATCGGTACGCTAGGCTTAAACTGAACCCCAAAGTGTAGGACCGTATCGGTACGGCCCTTGGGCGTACCGATACGCCCTGCACTACAAGACTTAATTAGCTGCTAGAAGGACTAAAACTCAAATCTAGATGGTTCTTATGACTCACCTATCCATAGACAACATCCCTACAACTTTTAACAAGCAAGATAAATCATGCGAGACTACGTAAACGAACTAACATGACATACATCTCAAGATAGGAATTTAGGTAGAATACTAGCATAAGACATACATGGCTTAACCATTTCATACAAGGCAATAAGCACTCAAATAGGCATAACATGGTAAGGTTTCACATACTTTTACACAATCACATAGGTATTCATAGATCGAGGTCATAGACTCTCAACACAAGGCATTTAAGCAACATAGTAGACATGGTTTTCAATCCACAGCATAAAAGCATAAACATATCCAACATAGCATCAACAACTCAACATGCTCATTCATCAACAAAACACAACTAGATTCATTCTCCGCCAATAATCAGATTAACCAGTGCTCATTTTCTCAACAATTTCAACCCTAATTCATTTCTCAACATGTAACACCCGTGTTTTGGGCCTAGGAGTTAACCGGGTTTTGGCTCGAATCAAATAAAATTTAATTAAAATAATTCAACTTCTATTAATGACCTAGTTGGAGCTTTGGAAAAAGGGGAGGGACCTATGTTGCTATTTGACCCAAATTTAAAAAAAGCAAGACAACTTTATAGAAAAGTTGTCTTCCCTTTTCCCCCCATCCCCTTCCCAAACGTGAAACCCTTCTTCCCCCACCTTCAAACTCTCCCAAAAATATTAGTTACTATTCCATCCTTTATCTCCTTCAATTAAAGGTGTTTTTCAAAGGTAATTATGTTTTCTAAACCTCCTCTTTATTCTCTATCTATCCCTTGTTGTAGATTTCAAAAAAATAGTGTTTTGAAAATTAGAGTTCATATGAAATTTGGGGTTTTGATGGGGCTTTTCAATTTGTTTTGCTAAATCATGTTGGGGGTTTGTTTAAGCATGATGAAATACATCATATACTTTAATTTGGTTGAGTTTTGATAAAAATTCGTAGTATGGTCTTAGGGCTAGATTTAAGGTTGTAAAACTTGAGTTTTTGGTGGAATTTATGTTGAAAGTAAGGGGCTGTTGGTCTACCTATGGTATGGGGGTGTTTTGGGATGATTTGGAAGCCATTTGGATGCTTGGAAATCGAATTTTCAGCCTTGAGTTGTGGGAGTCCGAAAATGGGATTTTTAGAGATGTTATGTGGTTTGGAAATTGTGGAATTTGGGTTGTGAATGTAAAGTGGGTTGAAGGTTGAATTAGCATCGAATTGGGAAGTAATATATGTGTTTTTGTTTGACTAGAAGCAAGAGGAAACGCGGAAGAGGCTTTGGGACCGAATCCGGGTTCGTAGGAAGATTGGCTCGAATTGCTAAGGAAGGGCGGTGAGTGGTTTCAACTTGTTTTAAGTTTGGTTCGAGTATGTGTAGTGGGAGTGTGTATGAAGTGTGCTTGGTAGGCCACTCATAGTTCATTCAAGTTGTTGATTTAACCTTTGATATCCATGAATGCTATTATGCTTGTTGACAATGCTATTATGATTGTGGTTGGTAGATGTGAGTTTATCTTGATATGCATCTATGAGATTGAGCATGAATGTGGTTGATGATATATATATGTTGTGGTTATGATAATTGGCACTAAAATAATTACCGGTTGTAAATGATCGATCATTAGGATAATGTGCACACAAATTGAGTCAAAACGTACGTGGCCTTGATGGCGTTAAGTCATCAAGGAAGAGTACGGTGATGTAACATTCCACCGGAAGCTATTCATATATTTCTACGGGATGATGAGTGGAATCCCATCCGTAGGGCATGTGGCAATGAGTGGAATCCCACACATGCAAGGTCCGGTGATGAGTGGAATCCCACCGAGGTAAAGTGTTGTCAAGGTTAAATCCGCACAATCAGGGTAATTAAAGTGGCCAATTAAACTTAAATCGTGAATTGTGATATATGATGGTGATATATGGTTGTATTATATTTGTTGCCACATGATGATGATATATGAGATTTGAACTTGTTAGGATCGGGAGACCATATATGCCACTTGAAAGACTAGCTAGGTCTACTTGATATTATGTCAATGTTTGATGTATGTAGACTAGGATTAACATGCTTGGACCCTGCATTGTTGTTGTTTTCCGTTTTAGAGCACCCTCACTAAGCTTATAGCTTACGCTCTCTATGTTCAACAATGCAGATCATTAGCGTGGCATTAGCTCGAGGCAAGGCAAGAAGGGGCTTTCCAAGTTGTTGCTCAAGTATGGTAGATTTTGTAGTAGTTAAGCAATGTGGCATTAGGACGTGTTAGTATGAGCCTTGTATGACTCTTATGAATGATGTTGTTTGGATTCATGTTTGGATGGTAAAACGTGTAATATTTTGTTGGTTGATGTTGATTGCTAGGAGCTCGTTTAGACCCCTTAATATCTTGCTTACTTGAATGTTAGTCTATGCCTTAAGAGTTTTTTTTTACATGTGTTGGAATGTTGTTTGAATGGATGCATGTTGTGGATTGATGTTTTAGTATTAGACATGTCCAAACCTTGTTAAAGTATGCTAGCAGTGTTGTTGCATCTTGGGTTTAAATGCTTGGCTGATGTATGGTGTTTTGGTGATGTTTTGGGGCATCCTTGTGCCTTAAAACAACCCAGAAAAGTCTGCAGACAGGGGGTGTTTCGGAACGGGTCCCCATGTTCCGAAACGACCCCTGTGTAAATGGCCTGCCGTTTCGAAACGGATGAGGGTCGTTCCGGAACGTTTTTGCCACTGGAATTTTGAGAAATTGGCGAGATGAGGCTGTTCCGAAACGGGCCTTTGAAGTTCCGAAACGGTCAAATCTCGTTGACCACGAGATATTAACCGTCAAGGTCGTTCCGATACAGGTCTCCCTGTTTCGGAACAGTCACCTTATGGTTGACCCTGGCCTGTTGACTAAGTCAGGGCGTTTCGGAACACCCTATGGGCGTTTCGAAACGACCTGCTGAAATGAAGAAAAATGGACTGTTTATGTTTGTTTGGTCGGTGAATTGTTTCGTGATTGTATCTTCCGCTGTTGTGACACACTTAGGTCTAAATTATGTATGTAGACAAGATAAGATAAAAAGAAATTTTCTGGGTCGTTAACCGAGGGGAAACCTTAACGGGTTTCGCTTCGGTTTTCCCCGTGTGGCCCACTCGGACCGGTCATCCGGCCAGACCGGGACGAGGGGGTTACATTTGTTGGTATCAGAGCCTGAGGTTACCGAGACCTCGGGCAGGTAAGTGAGGTAAGATTAATGTGTTAAATGCTTGTGTTGTTTGATGCATGATTTGCCATGAATCCTTGATGCTTGATTAATCGTATGATGTTTTGAATGCTTGAACTGTCGTGTCTGGTGTAGAGTGAGTGCCCATTGCTACTATTACTTAATTTTAAAAAGGATTTTTGAAAAAAGGGATACTTGAGCACTGTTGGACCCTTGCTTTGACTAGCGTAATCCTTATCTGTTTCTTGTTGTAGTTTACCTTGCTAGTTGAACCATGAGACCACGTGGGAGGCCTAGGATGGTTCGACCGGAACCACGGGCAGAGACGCCGAGAGTTGAGCCAGTTGTGAGAGTTGAGGCTCAAGTGGGAGAGCCAGTGGTTGGAGTTGGGGCTCCTCCACCACCTCCACCACCACCACCTCCTCCACCGGGAGTGGGAGGCGAGGCCAGGCCCGAAGGAATGGGACCACAAGGAGGCCAAGGTGGCCAAGGACCGGCCGGGATTGACTTAGCTCCGTTGGTTCAGGCAATAGCTGGGGCATTCCAGGCTGCAGTAGCTGGAGGTCAGGGAGCTCATCATCAGGGTGAGGGCACCGGGTTGCCATTAGAGAGACTTCGGGGCCTTGGGGCCGAAGAGTTTGGAGGTGCTACTCCGGAGAGGTCAGAGATGTGGTTTGAGAAGACCGTCCGTGTTCTTGCTCAGATGGGATGTACTGGTGAGCGCAAGTTGGGATGTGTTGAGTCTCTGCTTCAGGGTGATGCCTACACCTGGTGGGTCACCGTTACTTCGGGGATGGATGAGACTGAGATCACTTGGGAGTTCTTTGAGACAGCTTTCCGGAAGAAGTATTTGGGTCCGCGATACCTCGATGAGAGGAAGATAGAGTTTATTGCATTGCTTCAGGGGAGTATGTCCGTGACTGATTATGAGATCCGGTTCGTCAGACTGAGTCAGTATGCACTAGAGCTTGTACCTACTGAGGTGGAGCGTTGTAACCGCTTCCGATATGGGCTGAGTGAGGAGATCAAGACTTATACTCTAGCTTCTGATTACACTGATTTTGATGTCTTGGTCGCGAGGGCCAAGGACTTGGAGCACAGTTTGAGTTTGACCAGGCGGTCAGGTGGATCTAGTTCGGGTAAGAGGTCCAGCAACTTTGATAGAGGTGATGCCAAGAGGTATCGGGACAACCGGCATCAGTTTGATCATAGGTGAGTGTTGGGGAAACTATCATTCTTGTTAGAGGGGCCATCAGGGTCAGAGGGCTGGTGGGAAGTTGCCCACATGTGCTACTTGTGGGAGGAACCACACCGGTGAGTGTTGGGGAAACTATCATTCTTGTTAGAGTTGTGGTGCTAGAGACCACATTAGGCGTGACTGTCCACATCAGGTGGGACAGGCACTAGCTCAGGCTCCTGCTAGAGCCAATGATTTTCAGAGAGGCCGCGGGCGCGGTAGAGGTAATTTCCAGCCGAGGAACGATGGTCAGAGGAATTTAGCTCATGTTGTTGCAGTCCAGCCGGAGGGCGGAGGACAGGCTAGGGTTTACGCTCAGCGCGGGGAGCAGCATGACACCGATGTGATCGCAGGTAACTTCTCGATACAGTCTTTGGGTTTGCTTTCTTTGATTGACTCTGGGTCTACATATTCCTACATATTGAGTGAGCATGCACAGTCTTTGAAATTGCCTTGTGAGTTGCTAGAGGTAGGAGTTAGTGTTACTAGTTCCTTTGGGGACACGGTAGTGGTTAGGAAGATGTACCGAAGGTGTCCGTTGATGGTTCAGGGACATGTATTTCCAGTGGATATGCTGGAACTTCCTTTCTATGGCTTTGATGTGATTCTGGGTATGGATTGGCTCACGGAACATAGAGCTAGGATAGATTTTGAAACTAAACGGATTTCTTTGAAGCTCACAGATGATTATGAGATTGTAGTGGTGGGTGAGAATGTGAAGTTCTTGTCCAATGTGGTTTCAGTGTTAGAGGCTAAGAGGTTAGTGGAGTTGGGGTGTGAAGCATACTTAGCGTATGTGATGAACCCTAACATGAGTGAGGTTAGACCTCAGGATATCCGGACAGTACGCGATTTCCCTAGTGTGTTTCCGGAAGAATTGCCAGGGTTACCATCGGACAGAGAGGTAGAGTTCAGCATTGAGACTTATTCTGATTCGGCTCCTGTTTCGATTGCTCCGTATCGTATGGCACCGAAAGAATTGAAAGAGTTGAAGACTCAGTTGCAAGAATTGACAGATAGAGGTTTCATTCGACCTAGTTCATCACCTTGGGGTGCACCAGTGTTGTTTGTGAAGAAGAAAGATGGAAGTATGAGAATGTGCATAGATTACAGACAGTTAAATCAACTGACAGTGAAGAACAAATATCCGTTGCCTAGAATTGATGACTTGTTTGATCAGTTGAGAGGAGCATCGGTCTTTTCGAAGATTGATTTGAGACCAGGTTACTACCAGCTAAAGGTTAGAGAGGTTGATGTACCGAAGACGGCCTTTAGGACTAGGTATGGACATTATGAGTTTTTAGTCATGCCCTTTGGGTTGACTAATGCACCGGCAGCTTTCATGGACATGATGAATAGGATTTTTCATCAGTATCTAGATCAGTTTGTAGTTGTGTTTATTGATGACATCTTGGTGTACTCGCGAACTGAAGAAGACCATGACCGACATTTGAGACTTGTTTTGAAGGCTTTGCTAGATCATCAGTTGTATGCGAAGCTCAGCAAGTGTGAATTTTGGATCCGGGAAGTAGTCTTCTTAGGACATGTAGTGTCGGCTGAAGGCATAAGAGTTGATCCGAAGAAGATTGAAGCCATTGTTTAGTGGAAGCAACCGAAGTCAGTGACAGAAGTACGTAGCTTCCTAGGCTTAGCCGGATACTATAGGAGGTTTGTAGATGGTTTCTCTAAGTTAGCCGCTCCTTTGACGCAGTTACTTCAGAAGAGTGTTCAGTTTGAGTGGACGGATGCAAGACAGAGAGCCTTTGAGAAATTGAAAGAACCTTTGACCCAAGCTCCGATCTTGATTCAGCCTGAGTCCGGGAAGGACTATGTGATTTATAGTGATGCCTCGTATGTAGGGTTAGGATGTGTTCTGATGCAAGACCGAAGAGTAGTGGCTTATGCCTCAAGACAGTTGAAGACTCACGAGCGCAACTATCCGACCCATGACATAGAGTTAGCGGCAGTTGTGTTTGCTTTCAAGATTTGGAGACATTATTTGTATGGTGAGAAATGCACAGTATACACCGATCACAAGAGTTTGAAGTACATTATGACTCAGCGAGATTTGAATCTCAGACAGCGTAGGTGGTTAGAGTTGCTAAAAGACTATGATCTTACTATTGAGTACCATCCGGGTAAGGCCAATGTAGTGGCCGATGCATTGAGTAGAAAGATGGCTGTAGACTTGAGAGCTATGTTTGCTAGATTGAGTTTGTCCGGAGATGGTGGCTTAATAGCCGAGCTTCAGGTTAGACCTACTCTAGGTCAGTTGATACGAGAGAAACAACTCTTAGATAGATCTTTGGCACCTCACGTGCAAGATATAGCCGAGGGTAGATCTTCAGATTACAGCTTCAGCACTGATGGGGTTCTGTGTTTCAAAGATAGAATAGTTGTGCCAGAAGACAGTGACTTGAGACGTACGATCTTGACTGAAGCCCACAATAGTCCATTTGCTATGTATCCTGGAAGTACGAAGATGTACCGTGATTTGAAGAATGAGTACTTTTGGGTGGGCTTGAAGAGAGATGTAGCCGACTTTGTGAGTAAGTGCTTAGTGTATCAGAGAGTGAAGGCGGAACATCAGGTTCCCTCAGGTCTGTTACAGCCGTTGAGAATTCCGGAATGGAAGTGGGAGAACATCACTATGGATTTTGTTTCGGGTTTGCCTTTGACTCCTACGAAGAAGAACTCAGTTTGGGTGATAGTAGATCGTTTTACGAAGTGTGCTCACTTCTTGGCAGTCAACACTACTTACACCTTAGATAGATTGGCCGAATTGTACATTGGTGAAATTGTGAGGCTACATGGTGTGCCGAAGTCCATTGTGTCAGATAGAGATCCGCGGTTTACTTCTAGATTTTGGGAGTGTCTGCATACAGCTTTGGGTACCCGTTTGAACTTCAGCACTTCTTATCATCCTCAGTCAGATGGTCAGTCAGAGAGGGTTATTCAGATCTTAGAGGACATGTTGCGCTGTTGTATCATAGACTTTCAGGGTACTTGGGAGAAGCATTTGCCTCTGGTAGAGTTTGCGTACAATAACAGTTTTCAGTCGAGCATTCAGATGGCTCCGTATGAGGCCTTGTATGGCCGAAAGTGTAGAACTCCAGTGTGTTGGGCCGAGGCAGGACAGAAACTGTTACCTATGCCGGATTTGCTCAAGGGGACAACTGAAAAGGTAAAATTGATTTGTGATCGCTTGAAGGCTGCTTCGGATAGGCAGAAGTCCTATGCCGATTTGAAGAGGAAGGAAGTTGAGTTCTCAGTGGGTGAGAAGGTATTCTTGAAAGTGTCTCCGTGGAAGAAAGTGATGAGGTTTGGCCGAAAAGGGAAATTGAGTCCGAGGTACATAGGACCGTATGAGATTGTGAAGAGGGTTGGTCCCGTTGCTTATCAGTTGCGTTTGCCATCCGAGCTTGAGAAGATACATGATGTGTTCCATGTGTCGATGCTTCGCAAGTATAGGTCCGATCCATCACATGTTATGCCCGTAGAAGAAATTGAATTGAATCCGGATTTGACTTACGAGGAAGAACCAGTGGAGATCTTAGCTTCAGACAGTAAAGTGTTGAGGGGTAGATTAATTGAGTTAGTGAAGGTGAGGTGGCAACGTAGAGGTGTGGACGAGGCCACTTGGGAGAGGAAGGAGGATATGGAAAAGCAGTTTCTGTATCTCTTTCGGTCAGGTAATTTCGGGGACGAAATTTCTTAAGTGGGAGAGAGTTGTAACACCCGTGTTTTGGGCCTAGGAGTTAACCGGGTTTTGGTTCGAGTCAAATAAAATTTAATTAAAATAATTCAACTTCTATTAATGACCTAGTTGGAGCTTTGGAAAAAGGGGAGGGACCTATGTTGCTATTTGACCCAAATTTAAAAAAAGCAAGACAAATTTATAGAAAAGTTGTCTTCCCTTTTCCCCCCATCCCCTTCCCAAACGTGAAACCCTTCTTCCCCCACCTTCAAACTCTCCCAAAAATATTAGTTACTATTCCATCCTTTATCTCCTTCAATTAAAGGTGTTTTTCAAAGGTAATTATGTTTTCTAAACCACCTCTTTATTCTCTATCTATCCCTTGTTGTAGATTTCAAAAAAATGGTGTTTTGAAAATTAGGGTTCATATGAAATTTGGGGTTTTGATGGGGCTTTTCAATTTGTTTTGCTAAATCATGTTGGGGGTTTGTTTAAGCATGATGAAATACATCATATACTTTAATTTGGTTGAGTTTTGATAAAAATTCGTAGTATGGTCTTAGGGCTAGATTTAAGGTTGTAAAACTTGAGTTTTTGGTGGAATTTATGTTGAAAGTAAGGGGCTGTTGGTCTACCTATGGTATGGGGGTGTTTTGGGATGATTTGGAAGCCATTTGGATGCTTGGAAATCGAATTTTCAGCCTTGAGTTGTGGGAGTCCGAAAATGGGATTTTTAGAGATGTTATGTGGTTTGGAAATTGTGGAATTTGGGTTGTGAATGTAAAGTGGGTTGAAGGTTGAATTAGCATCGAATTGGGAAGTAATATATGTGTTTTTGTTTGACTAGAAGCAAGAGGAAACGCGGAAGAGGCTTTGGGACCGAATCCGGGTTCGTAGGAAGATTGGTTCGAATTGCTAAGGAAGGGCGGTGAGTGGTTTCAACTTGTTTTAAGTTTGGTTCGAGTATGTGTAGTGGGAGTGTGTGTGAAGTGTGCTTGGTAGGCCACTCATAGTTCATTCAAGTTGTTGATTTAACCTTTGATATCCATGAATGCTATTATGCTTGTTGACAATGCTATTATGATTGTGGTTGGTAGATGTGAGTTTATCTTGATATGCATCTATGAGATTGAGCATGAATGTGGTTGATGATATATATATGTTGTGGTTATGATAATTGGCACTAAAATAATTACTGGTTGTAAATGATCGATCATTAGGATAGTGTGCACACAAATTGAGTCAAAACGTACGTGGCCTTGATGGCGTTAAGTCATCAAGGAGGAGTACGGTGATGTAACATTCCACCGGAAGCTATTCATATATTTCTACGGGATGATGAGTGGAATCCCATCCGTAGGGCATGTGGCGATGAGTGGAATCCCGCACATGCAAGGTCCGGTGATGAGTGGAATCCCACCGAGGTAAAGTGTTGTCAAGGTTAAATCCGCACAATCGGGGTAATTAAAGTGGCCAATTAAACTTAAATCGTGAATTGTGATATATGATGGTGATATATGGTTGTATTATATTTGTTGCCACATGATGATGATATATGCGATTTGAACTTGTTAGGATCGAGAGACCATATATGCCACTTGAAAGACTAGCTAGGTCTACTTGATATTATGTCAATGTTTGATGTATGTAGACTAGGATTAACATGCTTGGACCCTGCATTGTTGTTGTTTTCCGTTTTAGAGCACCCTCACTAAGCTTATAGCTTACGCTCTCTATGTTCAACAATGCAGATCATTAGCGTGGCGTTAGCTCGAGGCAAGGCAAGAAGGGGCTTTCCAAGTTGTTGCTCAAGTATGGTAGATTTTGTAGTAGTTAAGCAATGTGGCATTAGGACGTGTTAGTATGAGCCTTGTATGACTCTTATGAATGATGTTGTTTGGATTGATGTTTGAATGGTAAAACGTGTAATATTTTGTTGGTTGATGTTGATTGCTAGGAGCTCGTTTAGACCCCTTAATATCTTGCTTACTTGAATGTTAGTCTATGCCTTAAGAGTTTTTTTTACATGTGTTGGAATGTTGTTTGAATGGATGCATGTTGTGGATTGATGTTTTAGTATTAGGCATGTCCAAACCTTGTTAAAGTATGCTAACAGTGTTGTTGCATCTTGGGTTTAAATGCTTGGCTGATGTATGGTGTTTTGGTGATGTTTTGGGGCATCCTTGTGCCTTAAAACAACCCAGAAAAGTCTGCAGACAGGGGGTGTTTCGGAACGGGTCCCTGTGTTCCGAAACGACCCCTGTGTAAATGGCCTGCCGTTTCGAAACGGATGAGGGTCGTTCCGGAACGTTTTTGCCACTGGAATTTTGAGAAATTGGCGAGATGAGGCCGTTCCGAAACGGGCCTTTGAAGTTCCGAAACGGTCAAATCTCGTTGACCATGAGATATTGACCGTCAAGGTCGTTCCGATACAGGTCTCCCCTGTTTCGGAACGGTCACCTTATGGTTGACCCTGGCCCGTTGACTAAGTCAGGGCGTTTCGGAACACCCTATGGGCGTTACGAAACGACCTGCTGAAATGAAGAAAAATGGACTGTTTATGTTTGTTTGGTCGGTGAATTGTTTCGTGATTGTATCTTCCGCTGTTGTGACACACTTAGGTCTAAATTATGTATGTAGACAAGATAAGATAAAAAGAAATTTTCTGGGTCGTTAACCGAGGGGAAACCTTAACGGGTTTCGCTTCGGTTTTCCCCGTGTGGCCCACTCGGACCGGTCATCCGGCCAGACCGGGACGAAGGGGTTACACAACAGTTTCAAGCCAAACTATCAACCACTAATTCTCATTTTTGTACTCCCATTAAACCCAGCTGAGAACTAACAATTCCAACGCCCAAAATACCTTTAAAAACTTTCAAAACACCTCTCCAACATCACTATATCATCAGCCCCTCAACCCTTCACAAAACCACTTCAAAAATACAAGTTTAGACACTTTTAAAATACTCCCAAAACTTAATTCGGGATTCTTAACAAAAATTAACCAAATTAAGATATGATGTACCTTAGGGCTAGGTTAACTCATAATTCAACTCTACACATCAAAACAAATCGAAAATCCACTAAAGTTTCATGCTTTTCTTCAAAAACTTGAAAACCCCAAAAACCTTGAAAGAGGATTTCTATGAAAACTAAAGCCATGTAAATGTTGAAAATAATGAGGAGAATTAAAAAATGTGCTTACCTTGAAGAGAAAACTTGAAATGAGGGTGGGATTTGATGGAATAGTGTTTTAGGGGACTAGAGAAGTTTTAACGTGAAATAAACTAAAGGAAGAAGAAGATGAATAGCAAATGCTAAAAAGCCCCCTTTTTCACAATTTAATTTTCTTCCCTTTGAAATTACCAAAATGCCATTAATGAATTTAAACCCTTTTTAATTTAAATCAAAGTTTAATTAAATTTAAAACGAACCCACGACTCGAACCTGATTTACCAGAGTAACATCCGACCCCTAAACCCGGGGCATTACAGTATAATTATAAATTATTTAAACATATAATTATAAATTATTTAAAATAAAATATTATTTAAATTATTTCCATATATATATATATTATTTTTTAATCTTTTTTAAAAAAATAGTTGGATCAAATACCAACTTTAGTCAATTTCAAAAAAAAATCCGAAACCCAAAACTGTAAACCATAAACTTGAAACATGAAACCCTAAACACAAAACCATAAACATGAAACCCTAAACTCGAAAATTGAAACCCTAAAACATAAACACTAAACCTTAAACCATAAATTGTAAACTATAAACCATAAACCCTAAATTGAAAGGTTAGGTTTAAGGTTTATAGTTTAATGTTTTAGGTTTCAAGTTTATGGTTTATGGCTAGGGTTTACTATTTAGGGTTTCATGTTTTGGATTTATGGTTTATGGTTTTGAGTTTAGGGTTTCATGTTTAGAGTTTTTATTTTTTAAATTGACTAAGGTTGATATTTGATCCAATTATTTAAAAAAATTAAAAAGTATTATATATATATATATAACAATTTAATTAATATTTTATTTTATATAATTTATAATTATATGTTAAGTACGTTAGACTTTTATTTTTTTATAAATTAATTTAATGGTGCTCAACAATACTCATTATTAATAGTACTCAACAATGCTCGTCAAGCGTGGTAAAATTTTCTATTTTCATTAACAATGCTAGAAAACCCGCTCCCTAGTTGCAAACATATTCCAAAAAATGATTGTATTGAACTAGAGGCAAGCACCATTAAAAAAAACTAGAGCAAGCTGGGACATACATGAATGCTTGAAAAGATCCTAACCATTGTACAAAATATTTGATTCGGACATCCCTGCTGAATTTGATATCCTTTTTCCAGGGTTATTTTAAACATTTTTGAATATGAGCGAAAATTTAAAAATAAACTCATATGAAATAAAATTATATTTTTATTTTAAATAATTAATTTAATATTTCATTAATAAACCACATAAACATTATTAAACTTTATCAACCACATCATTTTTATTATTTTGTTAATAAAATTTGAAGTAATTAAATTGTAGATATAATATAGAGCTTGATTTTGAATAATAAATACAAAAATGAAAAATATTGCATCATTTTTTGCGGTTAGATTAGAGAAGAATAATATAGAGAATTAAATTTAAAGATAATTAAATTTTGAAAAAAAATAACTTTTATTTAGGAAAGATAATTAAATTTTACAGTTAAGTTAATTTATCCATTTGAAAAAATTTTAAAAATAAAAAAAATAAATTTTCAAAGCCCTTAATCTGTTGGGACCTTCAACTCTCTCATGGTGCTCCCCTTCTAAAACTCCCCTGCTTGCTTCCCAAATTCCTATTAAAAAAATGCCATTATTGTTAGGATAGTTTTTCTAAGCTTGACGAGCTTTGACAAGTATTACCATTGACGACCACCGATGAGCACTAATAAACTAATTTATAAAATTTTTAAATCTAAAGTACTTAATGCGTAATTATAATTGTTTAAAAATTAAAAATGTAATTTAATTAAAATAGTTTTTTTAATTTTAATTTTATTTTAAACATTATTAATTAAAATAATTTATCCCCAAATCAAAGAACCCTAAGTATTTTTCTTTGAAATTAACCCAATTGCCGCCGCCGAGCACCGCCACCGACGACCACCGCCACCCTAGGAAAGGGAACGACGTCGGCGGTTGTCGACAGCGACAATTAGGTTAATTTCAAAGAAAAATACCTAAGGTTCTTTGATTTGGGGATAAATTATTTTAATTAATAATGTTTAAAATAAAATAAAATATATATTTTAATTAAATTACACTTTTTAATTTTTTTAAAAAAATTATAATTTACTTTAGATTTAAAAATTTTATAAATTAATTTATCAGTGTTCATCGGTGCTCGTCAATAGTGGTACTCGTCAAAGCTCGTTAGGCGTTATAAAATTTTCCTTATTGTTAATACAAATATGAATAGAACCATTGGCTTTTTAATAGATAGAACTGGCTGTAATTGAGGTGCAATATCATGGTGAAATAATGCACATCTCTCTTCACTCGTACCCTTTACGATAGGGGTGTGCGTTGGATCAAGTTGAGGTGAGGTGAGTCGAGTTAAAAAAATTTAAGTTATTCAAGTTGATGCGTTATATTTTACAACTCAAATTTTATTTGAAATTTTTTCGATACAAGTCGAGTTTATGAAACTCGAGTCGTGTTAGAGTAGAGTTGCGTTTTCAAGTTCTTATACAAATTTAATTGTAATTATTTATCATGTTATAGTACAATTTGATTCTAATTTAAACGTCTTTCTCTAATCATATATATATATATATATATTTAATATGAGGCATATATTTCTTCATATTTTTATATAGATATTTATCAGAAAAAATTGAGGGACTCAACTGGAACTTAAAAATTCAATCCACTAATTACAAAAAATTTCGAGTTATTAGAATTTCTATTTTACAACTCAAACTTTATTTGAAAATTTATCGAGTCGAGTTTAAAAAATTTCTAGTCAAGTCAAGATGAGTCGAGTTTTTTTTTTTTTGCTTTGAGTCGAGTCAAAAAATTTAATTTTTCTGAGTCAAGTCGATATTTGCTCACCTGTACTTGACAGTGTTGACATGCTAGAAAGCCAAAGGAAAATCATCATAATATAGGGGTGAGCAAAACTCGACTCGATGCGGAAAAACTGGACTCGTCTTGACTCGACTTGAAATTTTTTTAAAATAAAGTTTGAGTTGTAAAATGAAAACTCGAATAACTCAAAATTTTTAATGATTAGTGGATTAATTTTTATGTTTGAGTCGAGCCCCTTAATTTTTTGGGTATATATATACCGATATAAAAATATGAAGAAATATATGCCACATATGAAGAAATATGTATGCATATCTTATATGATTAAAGAAAATCGTTTAAATTGAAATCAAATTGTACTATAACATGATAAATAATTACAATTAAATTTGTATAAGAACTCGAAAACTCAACTCGAATTTTATAAACTCAACTCGAATTGAAAAAATTCATATAAAATTTGTTTTTTTATTCCTATTTAGCGTGGTAACTTGTTAGGCCTAAAATCCAACCACTTACTGCATTTTGCACCAAATTACAACTTTACATGCTTTGAAACTAAGCGCGACAACCCTAAATAGGAAATATTATTATATGAACTCGGCTCACCACGTCATCTGTGGTCACAGTTAATAAAGCCCATCTATGTCATTTTTACTCAAAGTGAATCTTCATCTCTTTCCTACATGTAGAAAAAAAGTAGATAGTTATTTGGAAAAAAAATTGACATGAATAAATTTTATTAGTTGGGACTACGAATGACATAATAAGCCATGTTCATCTCATAATTTCTTCCTAAATAGGGCGATTTGCAAGGTTACTATTTTTCTAGAATTAATACCATTTATTAGCTTCTAAACCAAGTATTTTGACACAAAATATAGAAGTCATTCTCAACATTGCCCATAGAGAAACATATCGGCCTCATAACTATAAGTTTTAAGACTAAAAGTGTTATAATACATAGGACTAGAAATATTATTATACCAAAAAAACGTAATATGTTTAAAACATTTTTTTTATTAAAAAACGATTTGTTTATTATAATACTTATAATTAAGTCACATTAAATATAGTTTATCTTTAAAATAATATCAGAAAATTAGTGACATAACCTTAATGAATATTTGGTGCATATATATATATATGGGTTAGGATCAACTTACACTGTGTAAAACTCTTTAAGTTTTACACTTTTTTTGGATCGTTGGATGGGGGAAATGGATGGTTGAGATTAACTCCGTGTTTTTAATTCCCAAGTGATAATCTTCACATATTTTACTATTAATCTCATCCATCCGTTTCACTCATCCAACGATCCACAAAATGTGTAAAACTTAAAGAGTTTTACACAGTGTAATTTGATCCTATCCCTATATATATATATCTTCCTAAAACCGGGCAATGAACGGAAGGATTTCATGTTTTAGAGATTGTAGCTAGAGTTGTTGACCCGAATCCGAGTTGAACATGTTACTGTAGAAACCGAACTCGATCTGCGTCCGACTAAAAATGACCTGAACCCGAATCGGACATGTTAATTTTGACCCGAAACCCGACCTGCATTTGACTGAAACAACCCAAACTCGAGACTGACCTGGCAAATAACCTGATATTACCCGACTGAATCGACCCGAGATCCGATTTTACCCGACCTATTTTGAATCCGACTTGTTTTGAACCCGACATGTTTTGAACCCGACTTGTTTTGAACCTGATCTGTTTTGAACCCGACCTGATTTGTACCTGAACTGATATTGACCTGGTTTGATAGTCGATACCTAATAATGATATTTGTAATATATGATATGAAGAAGTCTATGTCTATAATGTGAATAGTTTAAAGTGTTAAGTATCTAACAAATTTTATTATATATATAATTAAAAGGTTAAATTTAAATATTCTTTGTTATTTTTAATAAATAATTAGTAAAAATAAATATAAACTTGATAAATAAAAAATCTTTATTTTTAATTAATAAAAGTCCAATGAATGTATAGTATATGTAGAATTTTTACAAAGGTATACTATATAGACAAATTTGTCAATATTTGCTAAGGTAAATTACACCAGAATTTTTATAACTAAAGTTTTTGTTTATTTTTTACAATTACAATTATTAATTGGTGTTGTTTATTTTAAGTCTGAAAAATATTTTAAAACAAACTAATATTTTTTAAGACAAAAGACTGAAGTCCGATTTTTGTCCTTGCTTCCATTCCTATGTATACAATGCAATCAGTTCGTTTGCCTAAATCTGTTTGTGATGAGGTGGAGAGACTGATCAGGAACTTTATCTGGGGCCATTCCAATGGTGATAGGGGGATTCATGCGGTGAATTGGGAGACGGTTTGCTCTCCGATCTCTAGTGGGGGCTTGGGTATTAAACAGGTTGAGTCGCAGAATACAACTTTTCTTCTGAAATTGGGGTTTCGTATGCTTGCGGAGCCGGGTAAGCTTTGGGTACGCGTTATGCGGGCCAAGTATGGCATACAGGACTTGGCGCCGCATGTTTTTCCAAATCGTACTGGGTCACGCCTTTGGCGGGGTATTCGTATGCTTTGGTTTGATCTTCGGCACGACATCGTTTGGAATGTTGGTGATGGGCGTCAGATTGAGTTTTGGAATGATGCTTGGGTGAGTAACTTTGGTTCTCTTCGACAATATGTCTCTGCTGAAAGTGAACCTGGGATATCTGATTGCTCTGTTCAGGATATGGTGGACTCTAATGGCCAATGGAAGTGGGATGAATTTAATGGTGTTCTGCCGAATGATGTTCTGCATGGTATAGCGGCTGTTAAACCTCCGGTGAGTAGGAATGTTCCAGACTGTCCGGGGTGGGCATTAGAAGAATCTCGGCGGTTTACGGTGAAGTCGGCATACTCCCTGAGTATCAAATCGAATGATACTTGTGAGGAACCCGTGTGGGCTGTGTTAGCAAAGTATCGTGGTTTGCCTCGGATAAGAATGTTTCTTTGGCAGGTGTGTCATGGTCGGGTTCTGACGAACGCAGAACGAGTTCGTCGCCATCTCGTAGACGATGCCAGTTGTGTTCTGTGTGGAGCTGTTACTAAGGACATCTCGCATATTCTCCGTGATTGTATGGTGATCAAATCAACGTGGGTTCAGATTATAAAGGCTAATATGCTCCATGAATTTTTTAGTAAACCTATAAAGGAGTGGATTTGTGATAACCTCACTAATGTGAAGCGATATCTGCTTGATTTTCGAGATTGGGATTTGATGTTCGGATCGCTTGTCTGGTTAACGTGGAAACAACGCAACGTAGCAGTTTTCAGATCAGCTTTTGGTGGTCAGGAGACGCTGCTGCAGGGCGCGAGGAGGCTATCCGATGAGGTCGCGCGGGTTGCTGCCAAAGTTGATCATGTCTCGGCTATTAGACGATCAGCGGGTCAAGGCATATGCTGGTCGAAACCTCCTGCATGTTGGATTAAATTGAACGTTGATGGCGCGAGGAACACGGCTACGGGATTTGCTTCTTGTGGTGGCTTAGGACGTGATGAGGCTGGTGCTTGGTGTTTTGGTTTCGCTAAGAAAATAGGTATTTGTTCTACCTTTGAAGCGGAATTATGGGCTGTTTACGAGGGCCTTTCAATGGCTTGGATGTTTGGTTTTCGACGAATCATAGTCGAGACGGACAATAAATGTGTTTACGAGGGCTTGGCAATGGGGGATCCGCTAAATCTTCCATCGAATATCCGTGCCCATATTAAGGATATGCTGAGGCGATCTTGGGAAATCAAATATTCCTGGGTAAGGCGGGATGTTAATGCGACTGCGGATGTACTTGCAAAGTTGGCGAAGGAGCTTCCGTTGGATCATTATCGTTTTCTCGAGCCCCCCTTGGCGATTCGAGAAGTACTTGATAGGGACAACACCATGTTTTCTGCTGTGCGGGGTATTGTTTAAGTACATCAGCTGGTTCTGTTTGTACCTGGGCTGGTTCTGCTGCGCGGGAATGTTCATTGTTTTGGCTGTCGAGTTTGCTGGTTTCTGCTGAATAGGAAATCGGTTGATTGTTCTCTGTACTGGTTGGATGGTTCGTTGCAGCTATGTGGTTGGTGTGCAAGGGACTTTGGCTGCTGATGGGTTGTGTGAATGGCAGTGGTGTTTGTTGCAGTTTGTAACACCCGGGCTCGGGGGTCGGGTGAAATTAATAATTTAATAATGGTTCGGGTTCTGGATTCAAATTTTTAAATAGTAAAACAATGGTTTGGGCCTCGGGTTTTAAGACAACAAAATTTAATTGGACCATTTCTAAAATAAACCCAAATAGCCATGGGTGTCATCCATTGTAGTTATTTTAATTCATTAAGGGCATTTAGGTCTTTGGACCTTTGATTTTAAAACTAACCTAAAATAATATTATTGAGTCATCTTCTTCCCTCTCCCTACTCTTCCCTTTCCAACGACAACATGAACCCCACCCCTCCTTGTTACTATTCCATTCAATAGCTTGCTCATTTTTGAAGGTTTTGCAAAGGTAATTTCGTTTTTGACTTACCCTCATTATCCTCTACAAGTTGATGCCTTTTATTTTCATTTCTACTCATGTTTTGAAATTTAGAGTTTGGAGGGTTTTGAATTAAAAATGTTGTCTTTGAGGTCTTTGATTCTAGTTTTTGATTTGTTGAAGTTCTATGAGTAATCTACAACCTAAAAGGGCCAACCAAACTGATTTTTACAAGGTTTTGGGTATTTTCCCGAAATGGGGTCTTGGGGAGGTTTTTGGGAGGTTTTGAATTGAGATATGGGGCTGTTCTATGTAGAAATGAGAGGGCAAATGGTTAGGGTATATGTAAGCTTTGTTTTGAAAGCTTTAGGGAGTAGTTTGGAGGTTGAAATCAATGGTTTTAAGGGGTGCTTGAGGGCTGCTCGGATTTTGGAATATTGGGCTTGTATTCAATGTGAAAATTTAAGTCTTGTGCTTGGTATGTAATCCGGGTTGATTATTTTGAATTATGGACTGATTTGGGATTGTCTATATTATGTTGGAATGTTTAGAAACGAGAAATTTGGTTGGTGAAGCTTCGGGGGCAAATCCGGGGATTTCGGAGTCTTGAGCTTGGTCTTCAATCTTCTCTTGGGTAGCATCGGTGAGTAGAATTATTTGGTTTTACAATGTGCACGATAAGGACTCTTTTGGGGTTCGGGTGGAACCTTGAGAGGTCACCTAAACCCGTGTGTAAGCCTCCCTACTCTCAGGTTGTGTGATATGTTGATTGTGTATACGTTGTGATTAATGAATGCATCTTAAGTTGTTAAGGTTGTAGTCGTGTTGTGTTCGTGCCTCACGTGATGGTGGTCTAAACTACGGTGATGTGTAGTCCCACCGGTAGTGACTAGTAGGGTAGTACTTTGATGTGTAGTCCCATTGGAAATCCACTAGTCGAAACGGTGATGTGTAGTCCCACCGTAAGTGTATGTTGGTTGTGCTTGTGCAAACCAAATGTTGTGGTTGGGATAGACCCTTGTGCATCCATTGCTTTCTTGCATGTAAATCGTGTTTTGGAAAACTGCATGTTGTGAATTGTAGAGCCTCTCTCACTAAGCTAGAATGCTTATGCTCTTTTGTTTCCAACGTGCAGATCGTTAGTGTTCGGGAGGCGAGCGGGCGAGGGAGGAGCCTTTGGAGTTCTCAAGCAAGTTTAAGTATGGTTTGCTCTGTAATAATGCCTAGACAATGGGGTATAGAGTGTTAGGAGTTGGGGTCAAACTCCTTAGGAGGTTATGTTTGAAATTGTTAAACTCATGTTGTGTGTTATGCTTTTACTTCTTGGATCATGACCTATGTTTCTTATGTGGTTTATTTGCATATGCCTAAACTTGTATGATGTTGGCCTAGGTATGCCTTATGTTGACTACATTGTGAATGATGTCTCATGCTTGCTAAGTATGCTTCTTGTGGACTTGCACGAAGCCTTGATTTGTATGTTCTCGTTAGATTAAATGCCTCTCATGTCAAGTCCTGATTGTGGGTTGTTGGATGTATGATTGTGTGTGCTTAGGAGTGTCCAAATGTGCATCTAGAACCTTGTATGAAGTTACCTAGTAGTGAAATGAGAAGTTGCAGAGCAGGGGTATCGATACGGTTAGACCCGTATCGATACGGCCTTCTTATTCCAAGCCTTTCGTTTCGATACGCGGGAAGGCGTATCGATACCATTTTGGTCACTGGAGCCACTGTCCAACTTGGTATCGATACCGGTCTCAGGCGTATCGGTACGGTCATCTTAGCATTGACCGTGAAAAGTCAACCTTTAAGGAGGGTATCGATACACTTCTTGGGTGTATCGATACGGTTTCCACGGGTTGACCCTGACCTTTTGACTCAGTCAAGGTGTATTGATACACCCCTTAGGTGTATCGATACCGCCTGCAGTTAAGTTAAAATTTGGATGTTAAACGCTGTTTTGGGCTCGTCTGATTGCCTCGTGTATGTTGATCCACTGTTTGATCACTTAGGACTTTAATACTCCTCTAGACAAGATAAAAAAAAATATAGGGTTGCTAACCGAAGGGGAGCCTTAACGGGTTTCACTTCGGTTTTCCCCGTGTAGCCCTTTTGGTCCGGTCATCCGGCCAGACCGGGACGAGGGGGTTACATTTATTGGTATCAGAGCCTGAGGTTTCCGAGACCTCGGGCATGTAAGTGAGGTAAGTTAAGGCATTATGAGTGTTTTGCCATGCTTGTCTAAATTTTGTTTTTAGCACGGTGTATGTATGCATGCTATGGTGACTTTTCTGTTGTTTGAGAGTTGGTTTGAGTCCCCATTGTTAGGCATTGTTGTCAAAATAAAAAGGGAAAATTATTTTAGTTTAAAGAGCTTGAGAACCGGAGTCCTTTGCCCCTTGCTAACCTAACGTTTCTTTGTTGTTGTGTGTTTGATGTTTTAGATTACTTTAATTGCTATGGTGAGACCGAGGGGACGACCTAGAGCGGGTAACCAGGCACCCGAGAACGCGCCCCCTGCTCTTAATGCTCCGGGTGGTAATGGAGGGAATGTCGGAGGTGATGGTAATGGGCCTCAGGCCGGGGCTAATGTGGGAGGTAATGGGGCTCAAGCGGGCCAAGGTCAGGCAGGCCCCGATGTGGCTCATTTGATCCAGACTATAGCCGGAGCTTTTCAGACAGCTTTGGCCGGTATGCAAGCTGCAGCACCACCCCAGGGTGCGGGGACAGGATTACCCCTAGAGAGGCTTCGTAATTTGGGGGCAGTTGAGTTTCGTAGGTTGTCTCCAGAAGGTTCGGAAGGTTGGCTTGAGAGCACTACTCGCATCCTGGGTCAGATGGAGTGTTCGGATGCCCGTAAGTTGGGATGCATTGTCTCACTGCTTCAGGGAGACGCTTATACTTGGTGGACCACTGCTATTTCTGGTATGGCCGAGGCGGATGTCACATGGGAGTTTTTCAGGAATGCCTTCAAGAGGAAGTACCTTGGGGTTCGGTACTTGGATGAAAAGAAAAAGGAGTTCATGGCTTTGGTTCAAGGCAATAGGACCGTGTCCGAGTATGAGATCCAGTTTGTGAGGTTGAGCCAGTACGCGCCAGAGTTGATTCCGGATGAGAAGGAGCGATGTGAGCGCTTCAGATATGGGTTGACTACTGATGTGAAGACCTACATGTTGGCCTCCAACTACACTAAGTTCGATGTCTTGGTTTCTAGAGCCAAGGATATTGAGCAGAACCTGAGCTCTAGAGCACGTGCTGGTGGGTCTGACTCCAGGAAGACACATGCGAACTGGGATAGAGATCATGCCAAGAGGCATAGGGTTAGGAGGTACCAGTCGGATACGAGGCCTAGGGGTGGTAACCATGGTCAGGGCCAAGGGGCCAAGGGGCTGTTGGGCACATTCCGGAGTGCGCTAGGTGCGGGAGACGCCACCCAGGTGAGTGCATGGGTATGTTTGGGGTGTGTTGGAACTGTAGCTCCCGAGACCATTTGAGGCGTGATTGTCCACATCCAGTTAGGGGAGGATCGGCTCCAGCGAGGGGTTTTGAGCATCAGAAAGGTCGTGGGCGCGGCCGTGGGAACTTCCAGCCAAGGAATGAGGGTTCGAGGAACTTGGCTCATGTGGTAGCAGTCCAGCCCGAGAGAGGAGGACCGGCTAGGGTGTACGCTCAGCGAGAGGCTGGGAATGACACTGATGTCATTGCAGGTAATTTCACATTACAGTCCTTGAGTTTGCTTTCTCTAATAGATTCGGGGTCAACACATTCGTATATTCTGGGTGAGCATACAAAGTCATTAGGACTACCTTGTGATTGGCTAGAGGTAGGTGTAAATGTCACTAGCTCTTTTGGTGATACAGTGGTAGTTAGGAAAGTGTATAGGAGGTGTTCCTTGATGATTCAGGGCCACGCATTTCCAGTCGACATGATGGAGCTACCCTTTTATGGTTTTGATGTGATTTTGGGCATGGATTGGCTTGTAGAGCATAGAGCTAGGGTTGACTTTGAGACTAAGAGAGTCTCTTTGAGGCTTACCGATGTCTTTGAGGTTGTGGTAGTTGGGGAGAATGTTAAGTTTTTGTCCAACGTGGTTTCGGCTATGGAAGCTCAGAGGTTGTTGAGTTCAGGGTGTCAGGCTTACTTGGCTTACGTAATGAACCCGGATATGAGTGAGGTGAGACCTCAGGACATCAGAACTGTGTGTGACTTTCCGAGTGTTTTTTCGGAAGAACTACCAGGCTTGCCTCCAGACAGAGCAGTTGAGTTTGCTATTGAGACATATTCTGATTCCGCACCGGTGTCGATTGCTCCGTATAGAATGGCACCGAAAGAGTTGAAGACACAGCTTGTAACGCCCCGGTTTTGGGCTTGGTAGTTTGAGCGTTGACCGGTTTGGTCAAAGTGCTGGTCGAATCTAAAAAGGTGAAATTAGGAAAGCCTAGTTCGGGTTGCATTAAAATTATGGAAAAATGTTCTAAAATCATCTTTTAATATATATAAGTGAACTGTGAAATCAATTTTACAAAATGAGTTTTGGAAGGGTGACATTTTGGCTAGTGACCAAAATGTAAATTTTGAAAGTTTTGTGACTGTTTTATAAAGGGTTGAAACTTTGAATCTTTAAGGAGCTATTATTCCAAAAGTAGTTTCTCCAGATTTTTTTAAGATATTTTGAGATATATTCTGATTTTAAAACATATCAAAAGAGGAGGGAAAGCCATTTTGGCCATTTTGATAACTAACTTCCAATTTTCTTTTCTCTCATTTTCTCTCAACCCAAACACTTTCTCTCCAGAGAATTTCTTCTGATTTTGTCACCTAAATCTATCCTTTCAACTCTCTTTTGATTCCTAATCATCATGCCTACAAAACCTCATCATTTGCTACTTGATTCATCAAGGTTTTTGATTCCAAAAATAGGAGAAACTCAAGTTTGGAGGTAAGAACGTCCTTCTCCTCTAAACTATCAGTTCTTTACTGAAATTCCTAAGTTCTCAATCCTTAATTGATGTTTTATTAAAGGCTTTTAAGTTGTGAAGTGGATCTTGGCTTATAATGCAAGATTTGGTGATTTTTGATGATTTTCGTTTGATCTGTTAAATCTGTGATTTAAGATGTGTTTTTGATGTTATTTGAACACTAAATTGTTAAGGAATTGAGTTTTGATTGATGCAATCCCGGATAGGTTGAGTTTCCTAAGTTTAGCTTGTGATTCTAGGTTGTTTTTGAGGTGATCTTGTGGATCTGGTGTTGCTGGAGGTATAAGGATGTTAGTAGGTTCTTTTTAGGTGTTAAATGATGTTAAAAGATGTTTGGTTTTGATGGTTTGTGGCTGGGCTTTGTTGATAAGTGGTTTGGATGCATTTTCGGTTGTGTTTGGTGGCCGAAAATGGAGGTTGGATGAGAGCAGCGAGTTTAGGTGCTTTCATTGAAGCTATTAATGCATGATGATGCATTAATCCTCTGCTTTGATGTGTTAAAACAGGGGAGTCATCTTTGGATCCAAGAGTTGGTGATCCGGAGGCTTGATTGGTGCTTCGGCAAGAGGCGAAGTGGAATCGGTGAGTGAAATTGGGTTTTCGGCTTTGAAACCAATGTCTTGGGAGCTTAGTTTAAGTCTAAACAACTTTGCTAAGCTCAAGTGTAAGTTTTCGGAAATACTCTCTAGTGGTGGCCATGATTTGTTTGTTGTGCAATGTGGTTTATTGCATGTTTTAAATTCTGTTTTGAAAGCATGGTTAATGCTGTTTTTGTAAGCCATATGTTGAAGGAAGCTCAAGGTAAGAGTTCCTTGTTTTTGAACATTGATTAAATGTGGTTTGATGCTTTTAAATGCATGATGAATATGGCTTGGTTTAATGCTTTAAAATAGTGGATAAATTGATGATAGTGATGTATATTGGCAAGTGATGTTTTGAAAAGGTTAAGGTCACTAAGGTGGTTAAAAGTCCTTGAGTGAGCCTTGTTTACTTAAGAACATCAAGGTGGTTAAAAGTCCTTAGATGATTCTTGATACGGACACAAAGGTGGTTAAAAGTCCTTGTGTGGTCCTTTCCATGGTGGTTAAAAGTCCATGGGCCAAGGTGTTTAAAAGTCCTTGGGGCCAAGGTGTTTAAAAGTCCTTGGGGGTGAAACTTGATACGGACACAAAGGTGGTTAAAAGTCCTTGTGTGGTCCTTTCCATGGTGGTTAAAAGTCCATGGGCCAAGGTGTTTAAAAGTCCTTGGGGCCAAGGTGTTTAAAAGTCCTTGGGGTGAAAGTTGATGAACTTGTTTTTAAAGAAATGGAACTTATCACTTGTGGCCAATATGACATGATATGATATGAAGCATGAGATGCTTGTTTAAGTATGCTTTTGAGCATGTGTAAATGATGATTTGAAGCATGATTTATAAAGTGTTTTATAAATGCATTATTGAATGGTTTTATTGAGCATTCCTCACTAAGCTTTTGCTTACTCTCTCTTCGTTTTCTTAAATCAATAATGCAGAACATTAAAGTACTTGAGGGCAGCAAGGAGGGCAAGTAATCAAGTGGAAGTAAAGCTCAAAGTATGGAAGGTTTTTCTTAAGTACATTTTAGCTTTTGGTAATTTGGCAATGGGGGACCTATGTGTATGTTTTGGGAGAGGTTTTGAACTTCCTAAGTACGTTGAATATTGTTGAGAATGCTGGTTTTTGTGTTTGCCCTTTTCATGCTTGAATCGGAAGTTTATGCTTGAATGGTTTGCTTGTGTAGGAAGCATGCCTATAGATTTGGGGCTTTTCACATATGTTGTTGTTTTGATGAATTGTTGATGCAAGTATGTCTCATATATGTTGAATTGCATGTTGGTAAAGTTTGGTGGCAATTGGAGCATGATTGGATGTTTAATTGCATGTTTAAGTATGCATTTTGGGGCAATCTGTGCAGGGTGTTTCGGAACAGTACCTACCGTTTCGGAACGGGTGCCTTAAACTAGCCCAGGCGTCCGAAACGGAAGGGACCGTTCCGGAACGGAAAGGCTACTGCCAGCCCGTGTTTCGGTACGCGTTTCGGAACAGCCCGCGTTTTGGAACGGGCTCTGCCTTTTTCGGAACGGGTGACCGTTGGGGGCTGACATTGGCAGTTAAATGTTTTGAATTGTTTGCATTTTGGTCCTGAATCTTGTTTGAGCAATTGTATGAGTTTGGGAAGTCCTTTTGAGCTGAAATTTTACAGAGAAGTATGAAACCTGATTAATTTTAAGTTGGTAACTTCAATTTGGGGTTAAGTCCTCCTAATTATCAGAATTTACATTTTGGTCCCTAAAGTTGTAATTTGTTCAATTGGGTCCTTGTTTGATCTCTGATGTTCATGATCTTTGAGTATGACGTTTTTATGATCATATCTAAGGTTAATATGCATCTAGACAAGATTAAAAAGAAAAAAAGGGTCGTTAATCAAGGTTGACTTTCGGGTTGACTTTGGTTTTCCCCGTGTGACTTTCTTAATTCGGGTCAACCGTCTAGGCCGGGTTAAGGGGGTTACATTTGGTGGTATCAGAGCTGAGTTCTCGAGTAATTGGGAATGAATGTGTGCATGATTGAAGTGTGTATGCTATGTATGCTTGATTGATTGAAAGCATGTTAGTGGTTTGTGATTTTGGTGCAATTGAGTTGTATGCTGTGATGTAGCATGTTGTGGGTACCCATTGCCAAATCAAAGCTAAGTGATGATGTTGATTTTTAAATGAAATTGAGCTTGAATACTTGGATTGCTTACCTTGCTGGGCCTGACTTCGTTTTATTTGCATTGTGATTGCATGGTAAAAGTATGGCACCACGTAGAGAGTTACGAGGTAATGTGCGAGCTACGGCTCCTAATGAGAACGAGAATGAGGAAAACACGGGTAGTGCGGTGTTACCTCCTCCTCCACCTGGTGGTGGTGGTGCTGAGAGAGAAAGAGCTGAAGCTGCAGCTGGTGCTGGAGCTGCTGGACCTGAGGTTGGTCAGGGGCAAGCTATGCCTGATATGACGATGCTGGTACAAGCTATTGCGGGTGCTTTTCGAGCAGCAGTGGCTGGAGCTCAAGGAGCTGGGCATCAGGGAGATGCTGGAGTTAGACTACCTTTGGAACGCTTACGCAGTCTTGGTGGGACTGAGTTCAGGGGTATGTCAGCTGAGGGTTCTGAAGCTTGGTTAGAGAGTACCAAGCGAATCTTGGGTCAGATGAGCTGCACGGATGTGCAAAAGCTGGGTTGTGTTGTGTCCTTGCTGCAGGACGATGCATATACGTGGTGGACGACCACCATAGCTGGGATGGCTGAAGCTGACATCACTTGGACATTCTTTCAGAATGTGTTCAAGAGGAGATATCTTGGTGTGAGATATCTTGATGAAAAGAAGCGTGAATTCATGTCTCTTACCCAAGGGAGAATGAGTGTGGCTGAGTATGAAGTGCAGTTTGTGCGACTCAGTCAGTATGCACCTGAGCTGATACCTGATGAGCGGGCAAGGTGCGAGAGGTTCCGTTATGGTTTAGTGACGGACGTGAAGATGTATGTGCTGGCCACCGAGTATGATGATTTTGATGTGTTGGTGGGCCGAGCCAAGGACATTGAGATGAACTTGGGTTTATCTGTTAGAGGTGCTGGAGCTAGTTCTAGTAAGAGAGCTGCTGAGTTTAGTTCCGGTGGTGGACGAGACAAGAGGGGACGTGAACAGAAGTATCAGTCCTCAGCTAAGAGAGGTGGTGGTGCACCTGCTAGAGGAGGCAATGTTAGAGCTGATCCGAGTGCTTGTTGGATCTGTGGTTCACGTGGTCACATGAAGCGAGATTGTCCTCGTGCTGTGAGAGAGGTGCAAGCTCCTGTTGCGGCAGCGGGTAATGGGTGCTGGAATTGTGGATCCGCCGACCATTTGAGGCGAGATTGTCCTATGTTGGCTGGTGGCCAAGTGCGTGCTCCTGTTGTTGCTGCACCGCAGAGAGGTCGTGGGCGCGGCCGTGGTAATTTCCAGAGGAGAGAGGAAGGTGGTCATGGAGTGGCCCATGTTGTGGCTATTCAGCCTGAAGGTGGTGGTCAAGCGAGGGTGTATGCTCAACGTGAGGGAAGGAATGATGCGGATGTGATTGCAAGTACCTTTACTTTGCAATCCTTGTCATTGCTTTCTTTGATAGATTCTGGATCTACGCATTCATACATTTTGCGTGAGCATGCTGAATTGCTTGGTTTGCCTGTTGAGTCTTTGGATGTTGGTGTCCGTGTCACTAGTTCTTTTGGTGAGACTGTTGTGACTCGAAAGCTGTATAGAATGTGTCCTTTGGTTGTTCAAGAACATGTTTTTCATGTTGATCTTATGGAGTTGCCTTTCTATGGTTTTGATGTGATCCTTGGTATGGATTGGCTTGTTGAGCATCGTGCTGTTGTGGATTGCGAAATAAGCGTGTTTCGCTCAAGCTTGCGGATGATTATGAAGTTGTTGTGGTTGGTGAGAATGTGAAGTTTCTTACCAATGTGGTATCTTCTTTGGAGGCGAGCAGGATGCTGAGGCAAGGTTGCGAAGCTTATCTAGCTTTTGTGATGAATCCTAGCTCTAAGGAGTTGAGGGTGCAAGATATCAGGGTTGTGAAGGAGTTTCCTGGAGTGTTCCCTGAGGAGTTGCCTGGTTTACCTCCTAATCGCGAGGTGGAGTTTGGAATTGAGCTGTATGAGAATACAACTCCTGTGTCCATTACTCCATATAGAATGGCACCTAAGGAGCTGAAAGAGCTGAAGACGCAGTTGCAAGAGTTGCTTGATCGTGGTTTCATCCGGCCGAGTGTGTCACCTTGGGGTGCACCGGTCTTGTTTGTGAAGAAGAAGGATGGCACTATGAGGATGTGCATTGATTACCGTCAGCTGAACAAGTTGACTATCAAGAATCGGTATCCCTTGCCGAGGATTGATGATCTCTTTGATCAATTTCGGGGAGCTTCTGTGTTCTCTAAGATTGACTTGAGGTCAGGGTATTATCAGTTGAAGGTGAAGGATGTGGATGTGCCTAAGACAGCTTTCAGGACAAGGTATGGGCATTATGAGTTTCTTGTGATGCCGTTTGGTTTGACAAATGCTCCTGCTGCTTTCATGGACATGATGAACCGTGTGTTTCATGAGTACCTGGACAAGTTCTTTGTGGTGTTCATTGATGATATCCTCGTGTACTCGCGTACTAAGGAGGAGCATGAAGAGCATTTGAGGATTGTTTTGCAAGCTTTGTTGGAGAATCAGCTTTATGCTAAGCTGAGCAAGTGTGAGTTCTGGCTTAAGGAGGTGGTGTTTCTTGGGCATGTAGTTTCTGCTGAGGGGATTCGTGTTGATCCTCATAAGATTGAGGCGGTGATGAATTGGAAGGTTCCTAAGTCTGTTCATGAGGTCCGTAGTTTCCTTGGTTTGGCGGGATACTACCGAAGGTTCGTGGATGGTTTTTCCAAGATTGCTGCTCCTTTGACAAAGCTGTTGCAAAAGGATGTTAAGTATGAGTGGACGGAAGCGAGACAGCAGGCTTTTGAGAAGCTTAAGGCGGCTTTGACGCAAGCTCCTATCTTGATTCAGCCGGAATCAGGGAAAGAGTTTGTGGTTTACAGTGATGCATCCTATGTTGGTTTGGGATGTGTGCTGATGCAATAGGGTAAGGTTGTGGCTTATGCATCGCGGCAGCTGAAAGTGCATGAGCGCAACTATCCTACGCATGATATTGAGCTGGCTGCAGTGGTTTTTGCTCTGAAGATCTGGAGACATTATCTGTATGGTGAGAAGTGTACGGTTTACACGGATCACAAGAGTTTGAGGTATCTGATGTCTCAGAAGGAGTTGAATCTTAGACAGCGACGTTGGTTGGAGTTGCTCAAGGATTATGATTTGACGATTGAGTATCATCCTGGAAAAGCTAATGTTGTTGCGGATGCCTTGAGTAGGAAAGTAGCTGTTGAGCTGAGGGCTATGTTTGCTAGCTTGAGCATTTCGCGTGATGGTGGCCTTGTGGCTGAGTTGCAAGTGAAGCCATCTATGGTTCAGTTGATCAAGGAAAAGCAGTTGCTGGATGATTCCTTGGTGTCTCATGTTCAGGATATCGCGGAGGGTAGACCTTCGGATTTTTGCTTTAATGATGATGGTGTGTTGTGTTTTGGGAGTCGAATAGTAGTGCCCAATGATGTTGAGTTGAGGCGTGCTATTCTGACTGAAAGTCATAGTAGTCCTTTTGCTATGCACCCTGGTAGTACTAAGATGTATCGTGATCTTCGTGATGAGTACTATTGGGTGGGTTTGAAAAAGGATGTTGCAGAGTTTGTGAGCAAGTGTATGGTGTGTCAGCGAGTTAAGGCTGAGCATCAGGTTCCTTCAGGGTTGTTGCAACCGTTGAGAATCCCTGAATGGAAGTGGGAGAGGGTTACCATGGATTTTGTATCTGGTTTACCTTTGTCTCCGTCGAAGAAGAATTCGGTTTGGGTGATTGTGGATCGCCTGACGAAGTGTGCGCATTTCTTGCCTGTGCATACCACGTTTTCTTTGGATAAGCTTGCGGAGCTGTACATTGCTGAGATTGTGCGGCTGCATGGTGTGCCTAAGTTGATTGTGTCGGATAGGGATCCGAGGTTCACATCGCGTTTCTGGCAGTGTTTGCATCAAGCTCTGGGTACAAGGTTGAATTTCAGTACATCCTATCATCCTCAGTCGGATGGTCAGTCTGAGCGAGTTATCCAGATTTTGGAGGATATGTTGAGGTGCTGCGTGATTGAGTTCCAAGGTTCTTGGGAGAAGCATCTGCCTTTGGTTGAGTTTGCTTATAACAACAGTTATCAGGCGAGTATTCAAATGGCACCTTATGAGGCCTTGTATGGGAGGAAGTGTAGGACTCCTCTTTGTTGGGCTGAAACTGGTCAAAAGTTGGTTTCGATGCCGGCTTTGTTGAAAGGGACCACCGAGAAGGTGAAGCTCATTTGTGAGCGGTTGAAGGCTGCTTCTGATCGGCAAAAGTCTTACGCGGATTTGAAGCGTAAGGAGATAGAGTATGCGGTGGGTGACCGTGTGTTCTTGAAGGTTTCGCCTTGGAAGAAGGTGATGAGGTTTGGCCGGAAGGGTAAGTTGAGCCCTAGGTACATTGGACCATACGAGGTGGTTGAGCGTGTGGGTCCTGTTGCGTATCGGTTGAGGCTACCTCAAGAGTTGGAGAAGATTCATGATGTGTTCCATGTTTCTATGCTCCGGAGGTATAGATCTGATCCTTCGCATGTGATGCCTGTGGAGGAAGTGGAATTGAATCCGGATTTGACCTATGATGAGGAGCCGGTGAAGGTTCTGGATTCAGATAGTAAGGTTCTTCGTGGCAAGACCATTGAGTTGGTGAAGGTGCCGTGGAAGCATCGAGGTGTTGAGGAAGCCACGTGGGAGCGGAAGGAAGACATGCTAAAGCAGTTTCCTTATCTCTTTCCTTCAGGTAAATTTCGAGGACGAAATTTCTTAAGGGGGGGAGAGTTGTAACGCCCCGGTTTTGGGCTTGGTAGTTTGAGCGTTGACCGGTTTGGTCAAAGTGCTGGTCGAATCTAAACAGGTGAAATTAGGAAAGCCTAGTTCGGGTTGCATTAAAATTATGGAAAAATGTTCTAAAATCATCTTTTAATATATATAAGTGAACTGTGAAATCAATTTTACAAAATGAGTTTTGGAAGGGTGACATTTTGGCTAGCGACCAAAATGTAATTTTTGAAAGTTTTGTGACTGTTTTATAAAGGGTTGAAACTTTGAATCTTTAAGGAGCTATTATTCCAAAAGTAGTTTCTCCAGATTTTTCTAAGATATTTTGAGATATATTCTGATTTTAAAACATATCAAAAGAGGAGGGAAAGCCATTTTGGCCATTTTGATAACTAACTTCCAATTTTCTTTTCTCTCATTTTCTCTCAACCCAAACACTTTCTCTCCAGAGAATTTCTTCTGATTTTGTCACCTAAATCTATCCTTTCAACTCTCTTTTGATTCCTAATCATCATACCTACAAAACCTCATCATTTGCTACTTGATTCATCAAGGTTTTTGATTCCAAAAATAGGAGAAACTCAAGTTTGGAGGTAAGAACGTCCTTCTCCTCTAAACTATCAGTTCTTTACTGAAATTCCTAAGTTCTCAATCCTTAATTGATGTTTTATTAAAGGCTTTTAAGTTGTGAAGTGGATCTTGGCTTATAATGCAAGATTTGGTGATTTTTGATGATTTTCGTTTGATCTGTTAAATCTGTGATTTAAGATGTGTTTTTGATGTTATTTGAACACTAAATTGTAAAGGAATTGAGTTTTGATTGATGCAATCCCGGATAGGTTGAGTTTCCTAAGTTTAGCTTGTGATTCTAGGTTGTTTTTGAGGTGATCTTGTGGATCTGGTGTTGCTGGAGGTATAAGGATGTTAGTAGGTTCTTTTTAGGTGTTAAATGATGTTAAAAGATGTTTGGTTTTGATGGTTTGTGGCTGGGCTTTGTTGATAAGTGGTTTGGATGCATTTTCGGTTGTGTTTGGTGGCCGAAAATGGAGGTTGGATGAGAGCAGCGAGTTTAGGTGCTTTCATTGAAGCTATTAATGCATGATGATGCATTAATCCTCTGCTTTGATGTGTTAAAACAGGGGAGTCATCTTTGGATCCAAGAGTTGGTGATCCGGAGGCTTGATTGGTGCTTCGGCAAGAGGCGAAGTGGAATCGGTGAGTGAAATTGGGTTTTCGGCTTTGAAACCAATGTCTTGGGAGCTTAGTTTAA
Organism: Hibiscus tridactylites; assembly: GCA_958450335.1. Lineage (NCBI taxonomy): Eukaryota > Viridiplantae > Streptophyta > Magnoliopsida > Malvales > Malvaceae > Hibiscus > Hibiscus tridactylites. The sequence continues at coordinate 58,828,356 of OY288275.1, forward strand.
GTCTAAACAACTTTGCTAAGCTCAAGTGTAAGTTTTCGGAAATACTCTCTAGTGGTGGCCATGATTTGTTTGTTGTGCAATGTGGTTTATTGCATGTTTTAAATTTTGTTTTGAAAGCATGATTTAGCATGGTTAATGCTGTTTTTGTAAGCCATATGTTGAAGGAAGCTCAAGGTAAGAGTTCCTTGTTTTTGAACATTGATTAAATGTGGTTTGATGCTTTTAAATGCATGATGAATATGGCTTGGTTTAATGCTTTAAAACAGTGGATAAATTGATGATAGTGATGTATATTGGCAAGTGATGTTTTGAAAAGGTTAAGGTCACTAAGGTGGTTAAAAGTCCTTGAGTGAGCCTTGTTTACTTAAGAACATCAAGGTGGTTAAAAGTCCTTGGATGATTCTTGATACGGACACAAAGGTGGTTAAAAGTCCTTGTGTGGTCCTTTCCATGGTGGTTAAAAGTCCATGGGCCAAGGTGTTTAAAAGTCCTTGGGGCCAAGGTGTTTAAAAGTCCTTGGGGGTGAAACTTGATACGGACACAAAGGTGGTTAAAAGTCCTTGTGTGGTCCTTTCCATGGTGGTTAAAAGTCCATGGGCCAAGGTGTTTAAAAGTCCTTGGGGCCAAGGTGTTTAAAAGTCCTTGGGGTGAAAGTTGATGAACTTGTTTTTAAAGAAATGGAACTTATCACTTGTGGCCAATATGACATGATATGATATGAAGCATGAGATGCTTGTTTAAGTATGCTTTTGAGCATGTGTAAATGATGATTTGAAGCATGATTTATAAAGTGTTTTATAAATGCATTATTGAATGGTTTTATTGAGCATTCCTCACTAAGCTTTTGCTTACGCTCTCTTCGTTTTCTTAAATCAATAATGCAGAACATTAAAGTACTTGAGGGCAGCAAGGAGGGCAAGTAATCAAGTGGAAGTAAAGCTCAAAGTATGGAAGGTTTTTCTTAAGTACATTTTAGCTTTTGGTAATTTGGCAATGGGGGACCTATGTGTATGTTTTGGGAGAGGTTTTGAACTTCCTAAGTACGTTGAATATTGTTGAGAATGCTGGTTTTTGTGTTTGCCCTTTTCATGCTTGAATCGGAAGTTTATGCTTGAATGGTTTGCTTGTGTAGGAAGCATGCCTATAGATTTGGGGCTTTTCACATATGTTGTTGTTTTGATGAATTGTTGATGCAAGTATGTCTCATATATGTTGAATTGCATGTTGGTAAAGTTTGGTGGCAATTGGAGCATGATTGGATGTTTAATTGCATGTTTAAGTATGCATTTTGGGGCAATCTGTGCAGGGTGTTTCGGAACAGTACCTATCGTTTCGGAACGGGTGCCTTAAACTAGCTCAGGCGTCCAAAACGGAAGGGACCGTTCCGGAACGGAAAGGCTACTGCCAGCCCGTGTTTCGGTACGCGTTGCGGAACGGCCCGCGTTTCGGAACGGGCTCTGCCTGTTTCGGAACGGGTGACCGTTGGGGGCTGACATTGGCAGTTAAATGTTTTGAATTGTTTGCATTTTGGTCCTGAATCTTGTTGGAGCAATTGTATGAGTTTGGGAAGTCCTTTTGAGCTGAAATTTTACAGAGAAGTATGAAACCTGATTAATTTTAAGTTGGTAACTTCAATTTGGGGTTAAGTCCTCCTAATTATCAGAATTTACATTTTGGTCCCTAAAGTTGTAATTTGTTCAATTGGGTCCCTGTTTGATCTCTGATGTTCATGATCTTTGAGTATGACGTTTGTATGATCATATCTAAGGTTAATATGCATCTAGACAAGATTAAAAAGAAAAAAAGGGTCATTAATCAAGGTTGACTTTCGGGTTGACTTTGGTTTTCCCCGTGTGACTTTCTTAATTCGGGTCAACCGTCTAGGCCGGGTTAAGGGGGTTACACAGCTTCAGGAGTTGACTAACAGAGGCTTTATTAGGCCTAGTGTTTCCCCGTGGGGTGCTCCAGTCTTGTTTGTGAAAAAGAAGGATGGTAGCATGAGAATGTGCATAGACTATAGACAATTGAATAAGGTGACGGTGAAAAACAAATATCCCTTGCCAAGGATAGATGACTTGCTAGACCAGTTGAGGGGTGCTTCCGTGTTTTCAAAGATTTATTTGAGGTCTGGGTATTATCAGTTAAAGGTAAAGAATGTGAACATACCGAAGACAGCTTTTCGTACACGATACGGGCATTATGAGTTTTTGGTGATGCCTTTTGGGTTGACCAATGCTCCAGCAGCCTTCATGGATATGATGAACCGGGTGTTTCATAAGTTCTTGGACAGGTTTGTGGTAGTGTTTATTGATGACATCCTAGTGTACTCTAGGACCGAAGAGGAGCACGATGAACACTTAAGGTTAGTGCTTCAGACCCTACTTGAGAATCAGTTGTATGCCAAGCTAAGTAAGTGTGAGTTTTGGATTAGAGAGGTGGTCTTCCTAGGTCACGTGATCTCAGCTAGTGGGATTAGTGTAGATCCCAAGAAGATTGAAGCCATTGTGAGTTGGAAGCAACCGAAATCAATGACAGAAATTCGCAGTTTCCTAGGTTTGGCGGGGTACTATAGAAGGTTTGTCGAGGGGTTCTCGAGAATAGCGGCTCCGTTGACCAAGTTGCTACAGAAGAATGTTTCGTATGAATGGTCAGATGCAAGACAAGAAGCATTTGAGAAATTGAAGAAAGCTTTGACCGAAGCTCCCATTTTGATTCAGCCCGAGCCGGCGAGAGAGTTTGTAATTTTCAGTGATGCATCTTACGTGGGGCTAGGTTGTGTGCTTATGCAAGAAGGTAAGGTAGTGGCATATGCTTCCCGACAGTTGAAGGTTCATGAGAAGAATTACCCCACACATGACATAGAGTTGGCTGCAGTGGTGTTCGCGTTGAAAATTTGGAGACACCATCTTTATGGTGAAAAGTGCATTGTGTACACCGACCACAAGAGTTTGAAATATTTGATGTCCCAGAGGGAGTTGAATCTTAGGCAACGAAGGTGGTTAGAGCTCCTTAAAGATTATGACCTTACCATAGAGTATCACCCGGGCAAGGCAAATGTGGTGGCTGATGCCCTGAGCAGGAAGGTGGCCGTTGAATTGCGAGCTATGTTTGCAAGGTTGAGTGTGTCTACGGATGGTGGGTTAGTGGCCGAGCTTCAGGTTAAGCCATCATTGGTTCAGTTGATCCGTGAGAAGCAGTTGCGAGATGAGACCTTGGCACCTCACGTGCAAGACATAGAGGAAGATAGGCCTACTGAGTATTGCTTTTGAGAGAATGGGATCCTATGTTTCAAGGATAGGATAGTAGTTCCGGAAGATGCAGAGTTGAGGCGTACGATTTTGAGTGAGGCTCACAATAGCCCGTTTGCTATGCATCCGGGTAGCACAAAAATGTATCGAGGATTAAAGGAAGAGTATTATTGGGTTGGTTTGAAAAAGGATGTAGCCGAGTTCGTAGGTAGATGCATGGTTTGTCAGAGAGTCAAGGCTGAGCACCAGTTTCCCTCAGGGTTGTTGCAACCATTAAAAATTCCAGAGTGGAAGTGGGAGTGTATCACTATGGACTTTGTGTCAGGACTTCCGTTGACTCCTTTGAAGAAAAATTCAGTGTGGGTGATTGTAGATAGATTCACCAAGTGTGCTCACTTCATACCGGTTCATACCACCTATACATTAGACAAGTTGGCCGAATTGTACATTCGTGAGATTGTGAGACTACATGGGGTACCAAAGTCGATTATGTCAGATCGAGACCCGAGATTTACCTCTAGATTCTGGGAGTGTTTGCATCGAGCTTTGGGTACATGGTTGAACTTCAGCACTTCTTATCATCCACAGTCAGATGGGCAGTCTGAGAGGGTAATTCAGATTTTGGAGGACATGTTGAGGTGTTGTATCATTGACTTTCAGGGGTCATGGGAGAAACACCTACCATTAGTGGAGTTTGCGTATAACAACAGCTTTCAGTCGATCATTCAGATGGCTCCTTATGAGGCCTTGTATGGTAGGAAGTGCAGGACCCCGATTTGTTGGGCCGAGGTCGGGCAAAAACTTGTGCCGATGCCTGAGTTACTTAAGGGAACCACCGAGAAGGTGAAATTGATTTGTGATCGCTTGAAAGCGGCTTCAGATCGGAAAAAGTCCTACACCGATTTAAAAAGGAAGGAGGTGGAATACTCCGTGGGGGATAAAGTGTTTTTGAAAGTCTCACCATGGAAGAAGGTGATGAGGTTTGGGAGGAAGGGCAAGTTGAGCCCAAGATACATAGGACCTTATGAGATAGTTGAGAGAATTGGTCCGGTTGCGTATAGATTGAGACTCCCAGTTGAGCTAGAGAAGATTCATGATGTATTTCATGTGTCGATGCTTAGGAGGTATAGATCGGATCCGTCCCATGTTATGCCAGTGGAAGAAATAGAGTTAAATCCGAACTTGTCTTACAACGAGGAACCAGTTGAGATACTTGCTTCTGATAGCAAGGTATTGCGTGGCAAGACTATAGAGTTGGTCAAAGTCTTATGGAGACATAGAGGTGTGGAGGAAGCCACGTGGGAGAGGAAAGCAGACATGCTTGAGCAGTTTCCGTATTTGTTTCCGTCAGGTAATTTCGAGGACGAAATTCCTTAAGTAGGGGAGAGTTGTAACACCCGAGCTCGGGGGTCGGGTGCAATTAATAATTTAATAATGATTCGGGTTCCGGATTCAAATTTTGAAATAGTAAACCAATGGTTTGGGCCTCGGGTTTTAAGACAACAAAATTTAATTGGACCATTTCTAAAATAAACCCAAATAGCCATGGGTGTCATCCATTGTAGTTATTTTAATTTCATTAAGGGCATTTAGGTCTTTGGACCTTTGATTTTAAAACTAACCTAAAATAATATTATTGAGTCATCTTCTTCCCTCTCCCTACTCTTCCCTTTCCAACGACAACATGAACCCCACCCCTCCTTGTTACTATTCCATTCAATAGCTTGCTCATTTTTGAAGGTTTTGCAAAGGTAATTTCGTTTTTGACTTACCCTCATTATCCTCTACAAGTTGATACCTTTTATTTTCATTTCTACTCATGTTTTGAAATTTGGAGTTTGGAGGGTTTTGAATTAAAAATGTTGTCTTTGAGGTCTTTGATTCTAGTTTTTTATTTGTTGAAGTTCTATGAGTAATCTACAACCTAAAAGGGCCAACCAAACTGGTTTTTACAAGGTTTTGGGTATTTTCCCGAAATGGGGTCTTGGAGAGGTTTTTGGGAGGTTTTGAATTGAGATATGGGGGTGTTCTATGTAGAAATGAGAGGGCCAATGGTTGGGGTATATGTAAGCTTTGTTTTGAAAGCTTTAGGGAGTAGTTTGGAGGTTGAAATCAATGGTTTTAAGGGGTGCTTGAGGGCTGCTCGGATTTTGGAATATTGGGCTTGTATTCAATGTGAAAATTTAAGTCTTGTGCTTGGTATGTAATCCGGGTTGATTATTTTGAATTATGGACTGATTTGGGATTGTCTATATTGTGCTGGAATGTTTAGAAACGAGAAATTTGGTTGGTGAAGCTTCGGGGGCAAATCCGGGGATTTCGGAGTCTTGAGCTTGGTCTTCAATCTTCTCTTGGTTAGCATCGGTGAGTAGAATTATTTGGTTTTACAATGTGCACGATAAGGACTCTTTTGGGGTTCAGGTGGAACCTTGAGAGGTCACCTAAACCCGTGTGTAAGCCTCCCTACTCTCAGGTTGTGTGATATGTTGATTGTGTATACGTTGTGATTAATGAATGCATCTTAAGTTGTTAAGGTTGTAGTCGTGTTGTGTTCGTGCCTCACGTGATGGTGGTCTAAACTACGGTGATGTGTAGTCCCACCGGTAGTGACTAGTAGGGTAGTACTTTGATGTGTAGTCCCATTGGAAATCCACTAGTCGAAACGGTGATGTGTAGTCCCACCGTAAGTGTATGTTGGTTGTGCTTGTGCAAACCAAATGTTGTGGTTGGGATAGACCCTTGTGCATCAATTGCTTTCTTGCATGTAAATCGTGTTTTGGAAAACTGCATGTTGTGAATTGTAGAGCCTCTCTCACTACGCTAGAATGCTTATGCTCTTTTGTTTCCAACGTGCAGATCGTTAGTGTTCGGGAGGCGAGCGGGCGAGGGAGGAGCCTTTGGAGTTCTCAAGCAAGTTTAAGTATGGTTTGCTCTGTAATAATGCCTAGACAATGGGGTATAGAGTGTTAGGAGTTGGGGTCAAACTCCTTAGGAGGTTATGTTTGAAATTGTTAAACTCATGTTGTGTGTTATGCTTTTGCTTCTTGGATCATGACCTATGTTTCTTATGTGGTTTATTTGCATATGCCTAAACTTGTATGATGTTGGCCTAGGTATGCCTTATGTTGACTACATTGTGAATGATGTCTCATGCTTGCTAAGTATGCTTCTTGTGGACTTGTATGAAGCCTTGATTTGTATGTTCTCATTAGATTAAATGCCTCTCATGTCAAGTCCTGATTGTGGGTTGTTGGATGTATGATTGTGTGTGCTTAGGAGTGTCCAAATGTGCATCTAGAACCTTGTATGAAGTTACCTAGTAGTGAAATGAGGAGTTGCAGAGCAGGGGTATCGATACAGTTAGACTCGTATCGATACGGCCTTCTTATTCCAAGCCTTTCGTTTCGATACGCGGGAAGGCGTATCGATACCATTTTGGTCACTGGAGCCACTGTCCAACTTGGTATCGATACCGGTCTCAGGCGTATCGGTACGGTCATCTTAGCATTGACCGTGAAAAGTCAACCTTTGAGGAGGGTATCGATACACTTCTTGGGTGTATCGATACGGTTTTCACGGGTTGACCCTGACCTTTTGACCCAGTCAAGGTGTATCGATACACCCCTTAGGTGTATCGATACCGCCTGCAGTTAAGTTAAAATTTGGATGTTAAACGCAGTTTTGGGCTCGTCTGATTGCCTCGTGTATGTTGATCCGCTGTTTGATCACTTAGGACTTTAATACTCCTCTAGACAAGATAAAAAAAAATAAAAAAAATATAGGGTTGCTAACCGAAGGGGAGCCTTAATAGGTTTCACTTTGGTTTTCCCCGTGTAGCCCTTTTGGTCCGGTCATCCGGCCAGACCGGGACGAGGGGGTTACACGGTTACTTGGCTTGTAGGTCTTGTTTTCTTGGTTTTTTTAGTCGCTCATGTTTTTCCATGAGTGTTATTGTTTTTTCGGATGTTTTTTTGATGTATTTGCCCTACCATGTGCACTCTTTTTCCTCCATTAGGCTTAGGGAGGTTTTTTAACGAGGCATGTGGTAGTGGCCCCTTTCCCTCAAAAAAATAAGTAGAGATGAAAATTACAAGTATTAACGAAAACAATAAAAATTGTAATTGGATATGGCATAATTCGATTAAAACTCGAAAAATGTATTAACTTTTTTTAATAAGAAAAAGGCTTCATTAAAAATTCCTCTAAACCTAAGTAGGGGAAAAGAGTACCCATAATATTATTAATGAAGCGATATAAAAGTTGGAAAATGTATAAGTTAATAAATATTAAGGTACAACCTTCTAACACAAGTTTGTTGGGTGAAAGTGTAACGCCCCGAATTTAGGACCGGGAGATATCGGGTTAGCTAAACCGGGATGGGTTAAATTAAATTGGAAACAAACTATTTTAATACACCAAAAAGGGGTTTTAAAGGGTAAAGGGGGCAAAAAGGGTATTTTTTAATTCCAAAAAGGTTCCTCAAAAGGCTATCTTCTTCCCCATTTGAACTTCACGTTCAAAACCTCCACAAAACCCCTTTCTACTATTCCATCATCTTCTTCAACGATTTCAGGTGATTTCTTTAAGGTAATATCATTTTTGACTTCTCCTCTTCATCCTCAACATTTCCATGGTCTTAGATTTCCATAAAACTCATTTTTGAGTTGTTTCACGTATTCAAAATTTTAGATTAAAAATGGAAATTTTGTTGATATTTCGTTGAGTTCTTAATTTGTAAAGTGAATATATGTTATAAACTTGCTTTTAAGCTTAACATATGCTAAAATGGTGAAGTTTTAATGAAATCTCGAAATAGGTATTAGTGGGTGTGTTTAGAAGTGAAAATATTGAGTTTTGAGGTAGTTATGTGAGGGGAAAGTTGGGCTGATGGTATGGTTACACTTGGGGGATGTTTTGGACATGTTTAATGATGATTTGGATGATGAAATTGATGGGTAACTGCTAGGTTGTGTCCAAGTCCGAAAATGAAGAGTTTGGGTTCGTTCTTGGTTTGAAAATGTAGCGAAATTTGTCTTGGGTTGTAATCTGATTTGTGGCAGTGATTTTGTGGATGGTTTGATGTGTAATGCACTATTTTTGGTTGATTAGAAGCAAGGGAAAACGTTGGAGAAGCTTTGGACTCAATTCCGGGGAACTTGGAGGCTTGATCGACATTTTCGGCTTGTGTCTGGTTTCGTCGGTGAGTGGATCGATTTTAAAAGTCTTAGCATGGTTAAGGCAGTGTTTTGAGGGTTTGGATTGAGCTTGAAAGGTCAATCCAAACTCAAGAGTACGTTTTAAAGGTTTATGCAATTAAATTATGTTTTACGATTTCTTAAATGCGAGATGAACATGCTATGTTGATATGTGTTGAATTACATTTGTTATGTATGTTGAGATGTGAGACTTGTGTTATACTTGTATTGTGAGTACATGCCTTGCATGGAAATTGGACCTGGTAAGTGGTTCAAGCATTAGTAATGCTTGCGGTTATGTTTGAGTATATTGGCATATGTTGGTTGTTACCGGATATAATTGATCGATCAATAGGATTAGAGTGCACTCGAGGTAAAATTCGCGCGTGGCCTTAGTGATGTTAGATTCCTAAGGAGGAGTACGGTGATGTAAGATTCTTCCGGAAATTATGTTTTTACTAGACATGTGAGTACGATGATGTGAGATTCCACCGGAAGTGTCTAGTGGGTTTGAGAAAGTTATCTGCATATCCGAGTAAAACGTTGAATGTCAATATACCCTTCAATGTTTTAATTCTCATGTTAAGCATGCTGATGATTCCATCTATTTATGCTTATGTTTATGCATTGTGGTTTACTTTGCTTGTGTTATGAGAATGAGCATATGGTAAGCCTATGGCTTGTGGCTGCATTCGGTAAATGCACGTGAAGGTAAAATGTGCAAGCATGTGGAAATGTTTTGGAAGTGGTTTTGGTTTTCAAGCAAACTACCGTTTTAAATTGCATTGTTGTAGCTACCTTTTTTAGCACCGCTCACTAAGCTTAAACGCTTACGCTCTCCTTTCCAACAATGCATGCCCTTAGACTTTTAGAGCAGCTCGGGGAATAAGGGAGGATCCAAGGGTGTTTGGTTTGCTCAAGTATGGTTTAGACTTCGATAATTAGTATTTAATCAATGGGACAAGACCTTGTGTTTGTGATGTTGATGGCATGTTCTTTTTCTTAGACACGTTTGTTTAGACGTTTTGGGCTTGTATTGCCTTATGCCATGTTGAAGTATGTTCTAGTTTAACTTTTGCCTATATGGATAAATGCCTTATATGCATGTTTAATCTAAACATCTTATCTTGTTTTATGTGGCTTCGTTGAATATTTAAATTGCTTTGTATGTTTATCCATGGTTGCCTTGTGATGTATAAGTGTTGGTATGCTGCTTGAACGATCGTTAAATGCATCTAGAGTCGAGTTCTTGTGTCTTTTGCAGCCAAAATAAGGTTTGCAGTGTAGGGCGTATCGATACGCTCAAGGCCTGTATCGATACGGTCCCCTTTCTTGAAACTTGTTTTAGGCTATGCGTACCGGTACACGGGGGTGTATCGATACGCCAAAAGCTCTCTGGAAATCTAAGAAATTGATGAGATTTTGGCGTATTGGTACGGGTCCTGAGAGTATCGGTACGGTCCATGTAGTTTGACCTTGGATAGTTGACCATTGAGAGCGTATCTATACGGCCTTCTAGCGTATCGATACGGTCTCCCTAGGTTGACTTTGGGGAGTTGACCAAGTCCAGGCGTATTGATACGGTCCTCTAGCGTATCGATATGGCATGTTGTAAAAGATAAAAAACAGTTTGTTAAATTTTTTGTTTCGCATGTTTTGTATCCGTGTGTGTTTTCCGCTGCATATCCTCTCACATAGGATATGATTAAAGCATCTAGACAAGCTAACTTTAAAAGAAATTTTCTAGGGTTGTTAATCGGAGTGAAGCCTTAACGCGTTTCGCTTCGGTTTTCCCCGTTTAACCCGTTCAATGCGGTCTGGCGGCTAGACCGGGTCGAGGGGCTTACAGAAAGTACCAAACAAACCAGCAACAGACACAATTAGAATCCAGCAACAGACACAATTAGCAACCAACAACAGCCATAATTAGCATCCAACAACAAACAACAGACCACATTTAGCAAGAGGCAACCAGCAGCAATCAACATACAACAACATCAAGTGATAACAACAGCAACAACATGTAAATTGGAATCCTACAAAAGGACATTTATACGAAATGAAAACAAAGAAAAACAAAAAGAAACACAAAAGAAAGCATAAGTGTAAGTAAAATTATACCAGCCTTCACACCACATTTCACTACTAAGTATTAGTGTGCTTGCTTTGTTTAAGGGGACCCTGCAATATAAAAGAGAATCAAAAAACAATTTTTAGGATCACAAACAGAATCAGAAAACAAAAAACATAAGTATACAAAAATAAGCTATACCTTAACCAGGAAGTAGATCGGCACCAGAAGCATCAGAGAATGAAGAATCTTTCACAACAGTAAGATATTCTTCATCTTTTTCCTCTGGTTCAAAACCAAACAACCACGTGTTGTCACAAACATCTCAACATTCTTAGGAAACAACTTAGACCTCAATTTGGTTAAAATCCGACCGCCCATGCTAAAGGAAGATTCCGAAGCAACTGAAGTGATTGGAATGGCTAAAACATCTCTAGCCATTTGTGACAGTACTGGAAAAGAAAGAGATTGGGCTTTCCAATAATGTAAAATATCAAATTCAACATCTTTAGTGCGAGGGAGAAGGGGCAAGGAAATGTAAGAGTCAACATTAGATTTTCCATTCCTAGAAGCAATTAAATTAGCATCGAAGTTCTAAAATTAAAATAGATAAAAACTTAATAAGTAAACCGCAGTTGAATATCAAGCATTAAACAAATGTAAAAATAGAAGCCTAAGAGAACTTAATGAAAATAAAGAATGACCTGAAATAGACTGAATTTTTTGAATGTTCGAGGCCGGCCAGAACTTGACACACTTGAACTTTGAGAGGGTGAGTTACTTTGGACAGAAGAATTTGATAAAGAACAAAGTACAGTTTTTGAATAATATATATACATATTAACAAACTCATTGTAAATTGTACTTACCCTCCTTTCAACCTCATACTCAACATAGAGGACACCATACAACTCCTTAAGAAGTTGTAATTTATATCGAGGATCAAGCAAAACATCAAATAAGAGACTAGTATTGGGAGTAGTAGCAAGAAAGTCTTTGTAAGCAGGGCATTTTTCAGTAAGCCTTTTAGGGTTAATGTCTCAATATAAGAATCAGCTTTATAAGTCTTGGTTTTGCAATACTTACATTGAGCAAACATACCTTCTGGAAGCTTAACAAAGGTATAATGACTCAAAACAGGAGAAATTCTTCTTCCAAAGTCTCTTGAAATCGTAGATGTAGCCCTCTACATCATCTTCAAACAGACAAACATATATTAGTGAGAAAGAAAAGTAATACAAAATATAAATTTGAAATTAAAAAAGAGGAGAAGAATATACCTCTTTAAGATTGTCGGACATTTTGACTTTTTGGTAGGTCTGCTACAGAACAAAGACAATAAATTGCAAGTGTAGTTAGAAAATATATAACAATTTAACACAAAAAGAGAAATTAAGAAGAAAAATTATTACCTCTTTTAGCAGGGTAGTTCAACTCATGTGAAAAAGCATCCATGTTTGTGTTAAAAACCGAATAGTTAAAACTATTAAATGTTGTTAGACTGAGAAGAACCATAAACCATAAATCATGCATGCACAAAAAACAGTAGCATAAAACAGAAACATAAGCCATAAATAATGCATGCACAAAAACAGTAGCATAAAACAAAATAACGAACATAAAGAAAGACTATAAACACAAAGTAAAACAGAACAGAGACCAACAAGCCTGTATACATGCTTTTTTAAAGGCATACATAAAGTAAAATAGAAAAGTTATAATTAAAGAAGCATGTAAACATGCTTTTCTAAAGGCATACACAATGTAAAACTCAACAGAGCTCAACAACAAGCTTATAAACATGCTTTACTAAAAGTATGTAACCCCCGTAGCCCGGCCTAGACGGTTGTCCCGAACTACGAAGATTACACGGGGAAAACCAAAACAACCCGAAAGTCAACCTTGATTAACGACCCTTTTTTTCTTTTTAAACTTGTCTAGATGCACATTAAACCTAGGAATACTCTTGAGATAAGCATACTCAAAAATCACAACAATCGGAAAACGATAAGGGACCCAATTGCACAAAATACGAATTTAGGGATCAATTTGTAAATTATGAAAATTAAGAAGACTTTACCAATTTTTAAGTTACCATTATGAAATTAGTCATGTTTCATGCCTCTCTGCCAAATTTCATCTCAAACGGACATCTTAAACTCAAGCAATTGCACATACAAGAATCAGGACTAAAACGTAAAGCTTGCAAACCTCAAAACCATTCAAATTTTATGCCCAACGGTCAAGTGTTCCGAAACGGGTCTAGGCCGTTCAGGAACACCCCTTGGCAGTAGCCAAAGTGTTCAGAAACGGTCTAGGCCGTTCAGGAACACCCATGTCAAAATAAGGGCCTGTTTCGAAACACCCTGCCCAGAAACAGCAGATAGACCTGTTTAAACACCTTTAAACCCCATCAAACATGCTCCAAACCATTCCACATTAAATCAACAACATGCCAAGCATCATACCTACCAATTTGCATCAAAATCTAGATACAAAACCACCCCTAGGTGCACCAACTCATCCAACACATTCAACACTTAATCATGCTTTTAAAACAAGAAGCATAGCATAACGACTTATGAATAAGAAGATTCAAACGTTGCAAGTGTTAAACCACACAGTTCAAAACCATAAACCAAACTTGTCCAACATACACAACCTCATTAAACAACATGCAACACTATGCATCAATTCCACAATTCCAATGTACAAAACCAAGGATCTCTTACCTTAAGCATCCTTCACACATGGCTTTCAAAACCAGCATTAAACCATGCTAAAATATGCTTTCAAAAAAGAATTTAAAACATGCAAATCACATGCATTGCATCCAACAATCACAAGTGCTTTAAAAACCAATTCATAACACAACCAAGAGAGAAATTCCATTTACTTACTCTTGAGCTTAGCTAAGTTGTTTAGACTTAAACTAAGCTCCCAAAACCTTCAAACCTTGGTTTTAAAGCTGAAAACCCAACTTCACTCACCGATACACAAAACAAGGCTAGCCAACAAGCCTTCCAAGCATCTGAAACCTTCAACGCCTCCTCTATTGCTCACGGATCATTCTCCCCTGTTTCAAGCACATAACAACAGAGGATTAATGCATCATAATGCATTAAAAACACCAGCAACACACCTAAACTCGCTGCTCTTTGCAAATCCAACATTTCGGCTACCAAACACAACCGAAATCACCTCCAAACACTTCCAAGACTTAACCCAGCCAAGATCCATCACTTCTAACCATTTTTAAACATCAATTAACATCCAAAATGATCCCAAACACGTCCTTATACCTCCAGCATTAACAAAACACCAAGATCACCCCAAAACTACCATTTTCACAAGTAAAAACTTAGGAAAATCAACCTATTCGGGATTGCATTGATCAAACCTCAATTATACATCATTTAGACATCCAAATTACATCAAAAAGACATCTCAAAACAGAGCTCAATCAATTATTACGAATTTCTTCAAAATTAAATCCAAATCTTGCATTTTAAGCCAAAATCAAGATCACAACATCAAAACCTTTAATAAAACTCAAATCAAGGATTGAGAACTTGGGAATTTCAGTAAAGAACTGAGTATTTAGAGGAGAAGGACGTTCATACCTCTAAATGTGAGTTTCTCCTTGTTTAGAGCCAAAATTCTTGAAAATTCAATAAGCAAATGATGAGAATTTGGTGTAGGAATGATTAGAGATCAAATAGAGATTATAATCTCATCTTTAGATGTAAAAAAATCATAGGAAAAGTGGTTGGGGAAATGTGTTTGGCTGAGAGAAAAATGAGAGAAAAAAGAAATGGGAAAGTTTTGACAAAAGTTAGTTATGAAGTCAAAAATATTTATTTCCCCTTTTTTCCTTTTATTAAAAATCTTTAATATTAAGAAAAATCTGGAGAAAACTCTTCTTGGGTAAATTAGCTCCTTAAAGATTCAAAGTTTCAATCCTTTTAAAACAGTCACCAACTTTTCAAAAATTACATTTTAGTCACTAACTTGAAATGTCACATTTCCAAACCCCGTTTTGTAAAATTGATTTCACCACTCTCTTATATATAATAAAAGAGGATTTTTGGATATTTTTCCATATTTTTAATGCATCCCGAACTAGGCTTTCCTTAAAACCACTTTTTATATTCGAACCGAAAATCCGACTGGTCCGATTCAACCCAAAACTTCTAAGCCCAAAATTGAGGTGTTACAAGGTATAAAATATATAAAACATAACAGAGACCAAGAACAAGCCTATACACATGTTTTTCTAAAGGCATACAAAAAGTAAAACAGAAAAGAGATCATTAAACTTACATAAGATACAGCCTTCTAACACAAGTTTGTTGGGTGAAAGTTAAAGCTCTCAGATCTTACAACAAAGTTTTACAAGACAAAAAGTTTGACTTTGCTACCAGAAATTTCGTCATCGAGCTATTAAAATATCTAATGCTACCATCAAGTTTAATTATAGGTAACTTGCATAGCTAAGAAACTAGCATAATTAACACAAGGGTAACAGATCAAAGTACCAAACAAACCAATAACAGACACAATTAAAATTCAGAAAGGTTAATTATGGGTAACTTGCATTGCTAAGAAACCATCATAATTAACACAAGGGTAAAAGATCAAAGTACCAAACAAACCAGCAACATACACAATTAGAATCCAACAGCAGACACAACTACAATCCAGCAACAGACACAATTACAATCCAGCAACAAACAACAAATATTAGTGAGAAAGAATATTAAACCAATCTAAACCCTAGCCTAAAGCATGCATAATAAACCAAAAACACATAAGCACAAAAACAGTAGCATATTAAACCATAAAGAAGCCTATAAACATAATTTTCTAAAGGCATACACAATGTAAAACAGAACAAAGACCAAGAACAAGCCTATACACATGCTTTTCTAAAGGCATACACAATGTAAAACAAAAAAGAGACAAAAAAACAAGCATATACACATGTTTTTCTAAAGGCATACACAAAGTAAAACTGAACAGAGACCATAAACAAGGCATAAACATGTTTTTCTAAAGGCAAAAACAAACAGATAAACAAAGCAACATACACAAAATTATGCACATAAAGAAACAACAAATACAAGTGATTTCAGTTTAATCCTTGTACATGGCGTTGTTAAACCAAACCACATGGTCTTTTAAAAAACCACTTTGGCACCAGTAGCCCTGCAGGTCTGGTAGTCCAGCCTAAACACTCGGATTAAACCAAGGAAACCCTAGCCCTAAACAACTAAACCAACTAAACCCTATCCTAAAGCATGCATAATACACCAAAAACACATAAGCACAAAAAACAGTAGCATATTAAACTAATCCATGAACCATAAAGAAGCCTATACACATATTTTTCTAAAGGCATACACAAAGTAAAACTAAACAGCGACCATAAACAAGGCATAAACATGTTTTTCTAAAGGCAAAAAACAAACAGATAAACAAAGCAACATACAAAAACTATGCATGGCAAGAAACAACAAATATAAGTGGTTTCAGTTTAATCCTTGTACATGGTGTTGTTAAACCAATCGACATGGTCCTTTAAAAACTCCATTTGGCACCAGTAGCCCCGCAGGTCTGGTAGTCCAGCCTAAACACTCGGATTAAACCAAGAAAACCCTAGCCCTAAACAACTAAACCCTAGCCTAAAGCATGCATAATACACCAAAAACACATAAGCACAAAAAATAGTAGCATATTAAACCAATCCAGGAACCATAAAGAAGCCTATACACATGTTTTTCTAAAGGCATACACAAAGTAAAACTGAACATAGACCATAAACAAGGCATAAACATGCTTTTCTAAAGGCAAAAAAAAAATAGATAAACAAAGCAACATACACAAAATTATGCACATCAAGAAACAACAAATATAAGTGGTTTCAGTTTAATCCTTGTACATGGCGTTGTTAAACCAAATCAGAGGGTCCTTTAAAAAAACCCTTTGGCACCAGTAGCCCCGCAAGTCTGGTAGTCCAGCCTAAACACTCGGATTAAACCAAGGAAACCCTAGCCCTAAACAACTAAACCAACTAAACCCTAGCCTAAAGCATGCATAATAAACCAAAAACACATAAGCACAAAAAACAGTAGCATAATACAGAATCATAAATCATAAATAATGCATCCACAAAAAACAATAGCATAAAACATAATATAGAACCGAAAAAAAAGCCTGAACACATGCTTTTGTAAAGATATACACAAAGTAAAATAGAAAAGAGACCATAAAGAAGCCTATAAACATGCTTTTCTAAAGGCATACACAATGTAAAACGATAAATCGTTGACATTAAAGGAAACAATTCCAGGAAACAAAGGCCAAGGAACCATAAATCATTGACATTCAAGCTCGAATATTAAATCAATCCAGGAACCATAAATCATGCTTGCAAAAAAATACAAAAACTAAATTCAGAAACCAGAAACTATAAATCAAAGGCCAAGGCCAAAAACTAAATCCAAATATTAGAGTTATACCTGAGATGAAAAAGAAACACAGTTAGCATATTAAACTATCAGATTTAAACAAAAATATAGATATCTCAACATAAAAATACACACACTTAGTCACTTACCCAATCAGCGAGATGAAAAAGATCACAGTCAAACAATACAGTCTAGATTAGATATTAATCTAAGAGATCAACAGAAAACACAGTTAATAGGACATTTTTAAACCAAGAACATTGAATCCTAAAATGAACAGAGAACAAAAATAATCCTTATGAAGATCGAATGCCACAAAATAAACTCATGCGCAGAAGACAGAGAGTCTGAGACAGATCAGTTTCAGAGATATACCTGAAAAACAAAAAAGAATTAACATGATTAGCATATAATGATACAAATCAAATAAAATGAAGCTAAGACTGTAACTTACCCAATAAGAGAGATGAGACACACATATCTGAGATTTTAACTCTAAAAACCCTAAAATGAAACTCAAATTATATCCCTAAAAACCAGACAACCAAACCCTAAAATGAAATTTTGGATCATGACCCTAAAAACCATACAATCATAACTCAGACGACAACGATGGAAACTCAGACAACCACAACCCTAAACGTGGATCCGAGACACAACCCACACAGCCACAACCTTACAAAGACAACAACAACCCCAAAACCTTAAACATGCTTGTAAACTCAAACCGTCAGACGACCACAACCTAGAAACCAACAAACGACGCAAAGAGAGGATGAGAAAGATGAGAGGATGTCACAGAGAAAATATCACAGAGAGGATGAGAATGACTAGGGTTAATCGAGGAAGAGGAAGAGACGAGAACGGTTGCGCAAACTCAGACCATTCTTTTAAGATATATTTATACCTATGGTTAATCTAATTTTTTTATTAATTTATTTCTGATTTTTTTATTATAATTTAAATTTCAAATTTCAAAATTTATATATCTTAAAATGTAATTAATTTTTAATATAAATTATTAATTAATTTAATTAGAACTGTAATTTAAATAAACAATTAATATCTAATTAAAAATAAACAAAAAATTATAATTAAAAGTAAATAAAAATAATATAAGTAAATATATATTATCTCTAATTAAAAATAAAAAAAAATAAAAAAAATTATAATTAAAAATAATTTAAATAAATTTTTATTATCTAATTAAAAATAAATACATGTATATATATGTTATATATACATGTATACACATATATATTATATATATATACATATACATGTATACACACACAAACACATGTATGACGTACATATATATGTATATATTATATATATATGTATACACATGCATATATACATGCATACACATTAACATATACATATATATACATGTATATTATGTGTATATATACATGTATATATATATATATATATTATGTATACATATATACACACAAACACATGTATGATGTACATATATACGTATAATATATATATTACACATTAATATATATTATATACATGTATATATGTATAAACACACACAAACATATATGTATTATGTATTATGTATTATGTATATATATACATAATATATACATATACATTAATATATATATATTATATACATGTTTATATGTATAAGGAAAAACTATTCCAGTGACCATTGAAGTAATTGAGGATACCTATTTGAATAACTGAACTATAAAAAAACGTCAATCACACCACCAAACTTATTAAATCAACCTATTTTGACCACCGCCGTTAAAAAGTTAACGGAGAGGTGACGGAAGTGCCACGTGGCAGTTAACATGACTTTTTTAAAATTACATGTTTAGTCCCTCTTATTTACTTATTAAATCAATTTGATCCTAATTTTATTTTAATTAAATAAAAAATAATCAACCAATCAAATGATGACACGTGTCATCACCCAATTGGATTAATTTAATTTATTTTTTAAAATATTTAATATATATTTTTTCCTCCAATCAGGTGGTGACACGTGTCACCACCTGGTTAAAGGAAATTTAAAGAATAAAACAAAGAGAGCATTGTAGTGGTTTGAACCTGGGACCAAGGGCATAAATCCCCAAGCTTTAACCATTGAACCAAACTGCTCCTAGTGCTATTATTTGCACTTTTATATACATATCTTATTATGTAGTAAAAGTTAGGGAAAAAGAAGAGGAAAAGAGGGCAATATGATGGTTCAAACCTGGGACTAAGGGGGTTAATCCCTAAGCTTTTACCAATGAACCAAACTTCTCTTAATGAAATTATTTGCACCTTTTATATACATATCTTATAGTGTCGTAAAAGTTAGGGGAAAAAGTAAAAATGGTGCGACTCGAACATAGATTACTTGGGATGTGTATAATCACACAAACATCCGATTTAATTTAAATCTAAAAACTATTAAATATTCAATTTTAAAAAATATTCGATTTAAATACGATTCGAACATAAATTATGAAAAAGAAAAAATATTCGAATATTTAAATATGAAAAAGAAAAAATATTCGAATATTTAAATATGAAAGAGAAAAATTAAGAAAAAGAAAAAAAATATTCGAATATTTTAAATCAAATTTATTTTTAGATATTCGATTTAAATATGAAAAAGGAAAAATATTCGAATATTTTAAATCAAATTTCTTTTCTTTTAAATCTAATATTTAATAGTTTTCATATTTAAATTAAATCGGATGTTTGTGTGATTATACGTATCCCAAGTAATCTATGTTCGAGTCGTATTTCAACCATTTTTACTTCTTTTTCCCTAACTTTACTGCACTATAAGATATGTATATAAAATGTGCAATTATTTTCATTTAGAGAAGTTTGGTTCAATGGTAGAAGCTTGAGGATTAACCCACTTAGTCCTAGGTTTGAACCACCATAATGCCTTTTTTTTCTCTTTTTTTCTCCTAACTTTTACTACACTATACGATATGTATATAAAAGGTGCAAATAGTAGCACTAAGAGCAGTTTGGTTCAATCGTTAAAGTTTGAGGATTTATCCCCTTGGTCCCAGGTTTAAATCACCTAAATGCGTTATTTGTTTTCTTCTTTAAATTTCCATTAACTAGGTGGTGACACGTGTCACCGCCTGATTGGAGGAAAAACATATTAAATATTAAACAAAATAAATTAAATGAATCCAATTGGATGATGAAACATGTCATCATTTGATTGGTTGATTAATTTTTATTTAATTAAAATAAAATTAGGAACAAATTGATTTAATAAGTAAATAACATGGACTAAACATGTAATTTTAAAAAAGTCCTGTTAACTGCCACGTGGCACTTACGTCACCCCTCCGTTAACTTTTTAACGGCGGTGGTCAAAATAGGTTGATTTAATAAGTTTGGTGGTGTGATTGACGTTTTTTATAGTTTAGTGGTTCAAATAGGTATTCCCAATTACTTTGGTGGTCACTGGAATAGTTTTCCCTATGTATAAACACACACACACACATATATATATATATGTATATAAGTATATTATGTATATATACATGTATCTATGTATTTATACATATATATAAATATACATGTATATATCATGTATACATATATACACACATATATATATATATATACACACATGGAACATGTACATATATATGTATAAATTATAATATACATATATATATATATATATAAATTATAATATATACATGTACATATATGTATATATATACATAATATATATGTGTATATATGTATGTATATGTAAATATACATATATATTAAAACTATACATACATTATATGTATGTATAATATATATTATATACATATATGTGTACATTACATATAAATACATTCATATTATTATATTATATATAGTGATATGACATATATATAAATATATATATATATATGGGTTAGGATCAACTTACACCGTGTAAAACTCTTTAAGTTTTACACCTTTTTTGGATCGTTGGATGGGGGAAATGGATGGTTGAGATTAACTCCGTGTTTTTAATTCCCAAGTGATAATCTTCACATATTTTACTGTTAATCTTATCCATCCGTTTCACTCATCCAACGATCCAAAAAAGGTGTAAAACTTAGAGAGTTTTACACCGTGTAATTTGATCCTATCCCTATATATATATATATATATATATATAATAGTCTATATATGTTTTATATTTATATATATATATATATATTATTGCGTACGTATTATATATATATTATTTAATTTTAATTTAATATTTTTATAAATTATAACACTTAACGTATAATTTTATTTGTATTTCAAATTGATCCCTATTCATTTTATTTTAAATTAACTCGATGTTTTCTAATTTTAAAATGATTTTTTTGTTTATTCTAGTCCCCAAAACTTTATTTTTATTCCAAATTGACCCTAGTTCATTTTTTACTTTTTCTAATTTTAATTTGATATTTTTGTTCATTATACTCCCTAAAACTTTATTTTTATTCCAAATTGACCCCAATTCATTGTTTTTTAAATGTTTCATAGTTTTAATTTGATATTTTTGTTCATTATAGTCCCTAATACTTTATTTTTATTCCAAATTGACCTCAATTCCTTTTTTTTACTATTCTATAATTTTATTTTTATATGATTATATTTTTGTTCATTATAGTCACTAAAACTTTATTTTTATTCCAAATTGACCCTCATTCATTGTTTATTATTTGTCCGATGTTTTATACTTTTAATTCGTTATTTTTTTCATTATAGTCCCCAAAACTTTATTTGTATTTCAAATTGACCCCTATTCATTTTTTTTTTCAAAATTAGCCCGATGTTTTATAATTTTAATATGATATTTTTTTAAAATTAGTTCGACCTGAACTTTACTCGACCTGAAATGAACCTGACTTGAAAATGAACCCGACCTGAAATGAACTCGACCTGAGGTCTACCCGAACCTGAAATGAACCCACCTGAAACGAACCCGACCTGAAGTATACCTGAACCCGAAATGAACCTGACCTGAAGTCTATCCGAATCCTAACTAACCCGTCAATTATCTGATTTGGACCCGACCCGTTTCGACAGGACCTGAAGTAAACCCACCCGACCTGAAATGAACCCGATTTGAAACTGACCCGCACCCGACCCAAATCGAATCAAAACAGAAATATACCTAAAATGATCTGTATCTGATTTTATCTGACCTGAAACTCATCCGATTATCTATTTTTACGAACTTAATTGTAGCCACAGAAAATAGAAGAGCGTTGGTTTAATTAGCTAAAGCTTCCCTTTAAACAAGGAGCAAATGTCGGATTCCCTTAAATTCCATGCACTCCAAACGTTCAATGCGGAGAGGGCTTGGAGCTCTGATGGCAAACCAATGCATATAAAAGGCGACGAACCCTCCCTGAAAAACTCAGGCAGCAGATCTTTGATTTAATAAAACTAGTATAATAATAATGGTGAATATATGGAGAGGCCTTATTATATTTCCTCTCCTTTTTATCTATGGAAGCTGTCATGACTTTATGTTTCCTAATGCCTTCCATCAATCCGGCAAACCCATAGCGGAATTCAAGGTCCCGCACTTCGGCGGAGCCTTCCCCGGAACTGCATCCTTGGTTGTTGGTGATGATGGCGGATCTGCTGCTAACGCCGATGATGAAAACAGTGCTTCTAATGGTGGAAAAGACGATGATGAGACTTCGCACACGTTGTCGGTTCAAAGTCTCGACAACGAAAGTTCAAACTCATCATCCCAGATTGCTGCCGTTGGCGGTGCAGATGTTGTTGGGGCTCAAACTACATTTAAGGGAAGTTGGGAATTGTTTGTCGAAAACGCCGGTGTTTCCGCCATGCATATGGTGTTGCTTCCTAAGATCGACCAGGCTTTGATGTTCGACGCCACAGTTTGGAAGATCTCAAAGCTGAAGCTACCGGGGCCACCGTGCCGAAAAGTCGAGGGTACCAATGAAGAAGATTGTTGGTGCCATTCAATTCTCATGGACGTCGAAACAGGAAATATTAGGCCACTCAGGGTACATTTAGTTCTTACTGTTTTTTAGTTTTTTCAAACAATTGACTTAACTACTACAACTTAGGTTCTTAAACATGTATTTGTTTTAACAGATTGAGCATGATACATGGTGTTCATCCGGTGCTCTTGATGTGAATGGGCGATTAGTAAGTACCGGTGGTTATAACAATGGATCCGACACAGTGAGAATCCTGGACATTGCTCCCAATTCTGAATGGATTGAATATCCTGGTGCACTTGGCAATGGAAGATGGTATGAATCCAACTTTATCATTTCCCTAACATTCTTCATTGTTTCCATATTTTGAATCTTACGGCCCTTTTTTTCCATTGAAGGTATGCCACACAAGTAACCTTAGCCGACGGTCAGTTCATGGTTTTCGGTGGCCGAGACTTCCCCACATACGAATTCGTTCCATCACAAGGGCAGAAGAATACTCGTAACGAAGTCCACGCTTTTAAATTCCTTGTTGAAACCCATGATCCCGTCGAGAACAATTTGTACCCATTCGTTTATCTTTCCACCGACGGCAACCTCTTCATTTTCGCCAACAACCGTTCCATTCTCCTCAACCCAAACAACCACCAAATCGTCCATGAGTTCCCCGTCCTCCCTGGCGGCGCGCGCAACTATCCAGCGTCGGGTAGCTCCTGCCTCCTCCCCATCATACTTAACCCCAAAGAAAACCGCAGAGTGATCCCGGCTGAGGTCTTGGTATGCGGTGGAACACCGCACGATGCGTTCGAAAAGGCCGATCTGCAGCGGCCCAAGGTGTTCCTCCCAGGTAACACAGATTGTGCTCGTATGGATATCACCAAGAGGAACGGCAAATGGAAGGTCATAAACATGCCATCGGCTCGCTTATTGGGAGACGCGGTCGTGCTCCCTACCGGAGATGTTCTTCTTATCAATGGCGCAAAGACTGGTTCGGCTGGTTGGGATGATGCCAGGGACCCGAATTTGAACCCGGTTTTGTATAAGTTTAAAGGTGATGGGACTGGTTCGAAGTTCACGGTGATGAACCCATCCAACATCCCTCGTATGTACCACTCCTCCTTCGCCGTTCTTCCCGACAGTAAAATCCTGATTGCCGGAAGCAACACGAACCCAGGATACTTTGACAAAGCATTGTTCCCCACTGAAGTTCGGGTGGAGAAATTCTCACCCCATTACTTGGATCCGAACTTGGCCCAATTCAGGCAAGAGATCGTGGTTGAGCAGTCTGACAATCAAGTGAAGTTTGGGCAGAAATTTCACGTGCAGATTCGTGAAGGCGGTGTAATTGAGCAGGCAAAGCTTCAAGTGACGATATACTCTCCGCCATTTACGACGCACGGGATCTCAATGAACCAGAGGTTGATTCAGTTGGGGATTGAGGAATTCAACAACGGAAAGATTGTTCTTGAAGCTCCCATGAACGGAAACATTGCTCCGCCTGGGTATTACATGCTGTTCGTCAACTACAATGGGGTGCCTTGCCGCCGTTCCATGTGGATTCAGATTATTCCCTAGATATTTCATTGAGATGAAGCACTCAATCATCGCAGTCGCTGTATAAAACAAGAAACTATGAATTTTTTATTCACATTTTGTAAGCACAACTTTGAAATCACAAAATAGAACATGGACAATTGGTTTATCGATTTGTGTCGCTTCTCTATCTAGTTTCTTTTCTTTAAGAAAAGAATTGCTTTGCAACATGTAGTTTCCCTCGGATTGCAACTAGAAAAAAATACACCAAATTTCGAATCCCTTGCTTTTATAAAGCAGAAAAAAATCTACTGATGTTGATATTTTTAAGTCAATTTTACCAAAATATTTTATTTTAATATTTAATAATGAAAACAACACCTTTTGAGGATTAATTTTGGACGTAGCACCCTCACAATCACAGTGAAAAGAACGTTTCACCAAAAGAACTTTTGACCTAGTGGCATACTGAGTTTGAAAGCGCATTTAGTTAAAAGTGGTTTTGGCCTAGGTGACAGCACCATTACAATAAAAATGTGTTTAAACAAAAGCGCTTTTGAGCTACATGGCATACTGGAGTGGAATGCGAGTTTAGCCAAAAATGCTTTTGGTCTAGGTGGCATACTAGAAAGAAAAACACATCTAACCAAAAGTGCTTTCAGTCCCAGTATTTCACATAGCCCAAAAGCTTTTTTTGGTGAAGCGCTATTTTCCTTATTCAGTTTTGTTTTAGGTTGGCGGGCTTGGATTTGTGCAATTTTATTTCGATTGAACTATTTTTTAGATTTTTAAGTTAATTTAACTTTTGCATTTTGATTTTTTGAACGATAAAAGTTTGAGATTGAAAATTTGACAACAAAAGATATTAACGTATATAAAAAAGGAGCAACCAATCATATTGCGTAGACTTTGAATAATCACGTTGCACGACAAGGAAATTTAGAAAAATATTTGGCCTTATAGAACCAATGTCAAATTGGGCAACTATTAAAGGTGTCATCATACATATACAACAAAATTGATGGTTGCGTCAAGAGTGTCACGATTAGAGGATGCAAATTACTGACTATTCATTCGTCACACAACTTAACCTCCTTTTTTAATAAAATTGCTTCTCTATCTAATGAAATGCCTGCAGCAATTGTAAACCAACTTCAAGGTCCATCCACAAAGACAAAAACATTTTGACATCCATTCCTTATATAGTGCACGATGATTACTCGACAAAAGCACCATTCTCATGATAAACACGCATGGCGGGGGAGCTAGTGTTATACAATTGTAATTGTGCAAGTTAACTGTCGCAAATATAACTGTTAGGGAGGCTCAAACGATTAACCGAGATAGCTAAGGGTGAATTGGATTTGAGTGATTCTGGTGGAAGCAATGAGGATTTAAAAATTCACACAAGGATTTATAGTGGTTCGACTTTCTAACTAAAGTCTACACCCACTACCTTAGCTTCCTACTAAGGATTTTTTTAAATTCACTATTGAATTTCCCATTTTTTCAGGCTCAAGGAGATAACTCTTATAACACAATACTTATACCCCTAGCCTTGTAAAACTCTTTCTCAAAGAGAAAACAAATGAGAAACAAGGAAAAACCTCACAAGGCAATGTGTTTGAAAATTAAACTCTCACCCAAAACCTAACACTTGAGCAAATATAACAATTAAGCTCACAACTGTGTTCTACAAAGAAAATTAACAATTCAAGCTTAAAAACACTTTCTCTATACATGAATGATGGCAATGTTGTTTCTTGTTGTCGCATGGCTTCTTGATTGAGTCTTTTAAACCCTCAAATGAGTTCACGACCATTACAAGTTGTTGGAGGTTAATTAGAGCTATTGATGACTTTATTTTCAACCATAAATGTAACTTTGAGCTAATCGATATCGGTACATGATGTCTGGTATCAATACTTACTTTAAATAGAAAGAATCGTTGGAACATTTAATACACATGGGTACCGGTACGCGATACTCGGTTTCAGTATAGGGCCCTTCGTATCGTTACGAATATAGTTGTACCAGTACGTTGTTTGGCTACTGTAATTTGTCAAAGTTGAGGTTTTAAAAGGCGTATTGGTACAATTATAATGTTTACAGGTACGGTTGACTGGGTATCGATACCTAGGAAAGGGTATCGATACTCACACTCTATTTTTGAAATCTTTGTTGTTTTGAAAGTATTAAGCAAGTAAAAAAAATTATTTGGAAACCTTTCAAACATATTTTTGAAGTTTATGAATTTTTGAAATATTTTTGCAAAATAGTTGTAGTCCAAAAATATTTTTCATTTAAGTTATTTCAAAATCAAATATTTCAATAATATTCCATTTTTGATATAACAAAACCACTTTAAAATTTGTTTTTGTGAAAGCCGCCTTAGAAAAATAATTTTAGAAAAAAAATATATTTTAAGAAAATATTAAAGCTCCTTTTTTTCTTTTGAAATTGAATTTTCAAACTTATCTTTTCCCGTTTTTATTATATAAAAAATAATGTCAAAACTAATTTGAAATCACATTTAAGTTAAAACACAAAAAGTTGAAAGGTTAAAACCAGTAGTTGAAAATTTAGTACCAGTTGATAGGAAATATCAATTGTTGGTGTAAAATAATAATAGAGAGTGAGACCAAAAAAATTTACATAAAATATTTTTTATAAAAAAATGGCTCCTCTTAATCAAGCATTAAGTAAATTGTTAGTATAACAATTCAAGAGAAATTAAATTGAATTTCAAATAATAAATAAATCGAATAAATCAAGAAATTTAATTAAACATGCCATTTATCAATATAAATTAATAAACATACAAGACATGATAAAAAGGAGACAAACTATCCATTTTAGTCTACGCGTACTGGTACGGAAGAGGTCATATCGGTACGATATGAGTTGTACTGATACCAAAGGCACGAAACTAGTAAAAATTGTAACAAAATCAACTCAAAAAGCATTACAACTTAATATTAAGTTCATACAAAGGCTTGAGAAGATGCTAGATACGCTTTTTAATCATTTTTCCTCAAATTAACAACATGCGTTTAAGAAAAAAACATTTAAATCATATAAAGCATGGTTTCACCGAGATTTAACCAAACATTATAAGTTTAAAGCAAAAAACTTAAACATGGGCATAAAAGACCAAAAACATGTACCTCGTGCAATTGAGGCTCTCCCTAACTATATGCAATTAGGCACAACATAGAGTCATTAAACATGCTTAGATCATCATCAAAATCAAACAATATAGGCATGATGAAGCAATTGCATGAAATTAAATTTTACCACTTGAACCAAGGTAGGATGTTAAGCCTTCCTTCTTCAAGTGTCCTTCCTTCCTTGTGTGTCATGAGCTTCCAAAATTTCAACTCTGATCATCAATGGCTCAAACAAACCTAGAAATAAACAATCAAGTAATTTTTAGTATCCAAATTGCTTTGAACCCTCCTAAAAATTTTAATCCTCTTAGAAATCCATTTTTCAATTTCAATTTTTTCTTTGAAACAATGAGTTCTTTTGGGACCCAAATGTTTATAATACATTTTTCATTAACAAATCTAGGGGACTAGATTGTCTTTGATAAAAATTTGTTTTAAAAAAATTTGATTTGGAGCTATCTCCATCTTCACACATTTGAAAATTTTTGTTAAATAAATTCTTTTTGAGACTTTTAAAAGAAAATTTTGTAATTCCAAATTGTTTTTCTCAAAAACTTAAAACTTTGCTTCAAGTTTGAGATTGGTTTTAGAAAGCAATTCATTTTTTATTTTCAATTTTGAAAGCAAATTTTTATTTTTTTTTAAAATGAAGCCTTGAATCCCAAAACTAAGTCATCATAGGCTTCTTGTAACTCATCAAAAGTATAACAATTTAAGTTAGATGAGTTAGAAGAGTAGGAAAACGTCGGTACACCCCATGGCGCCACGGAAAATTATCTGGAGAATTCCAGTAGTGATCCATGTACAAGGGACAAATTTAGGGTAAGCAGGGATGAAATATTACCTTAATAAATCTAGTATCTTGATATCCTTAGAGAGTTAGGATAAACCAATTCGAATCTGAGTCATCACAAAAGCGCTCTGATCTCTACGCAGTCCACCCGAACGAAACGAACAATACTTTCTCTTCTCTAACTGTTAGAAAGGTTTTCCGAAAAAGCATACTTTGGCTGCTAGACTTTATACCTTTATATAGCATTCAAAAACTTGATTCTAATTAAATTTGGATTCATTAAATATACAATATACTTAACCGAATATAATTAAATATGTAGAATCTAATTCTACTTTAATTCGAATTCATTAGGGATATATATATATATTAATAGTGTTTGATAATTACAATAATTATCTAATTATTAAAATATATATAAACGAGATTATCTATAATTATAATAATTATAATATTTTCATCTTTAATAATTATTATGTGTACAACAAGTTTGTGCACATGTTTTCTAGTCGACATTTTTTCGTTTCAATCATAGGTTGTGACCCTTGTTGGTTCATGTAACGTTAGTAGTAATATCTAGGACAATTCTAATATTACAAATAGTGAGTGACATCTAGCAATACATCATATCTACCTAAGTTACATGAAGTCGTGGTTCAAATTTACCTTTTTCCCTGATTAATTTTTTTTTTATGTATTACATCCTTTTGTCCTTATATCTAGATCAAATACAAGTCATGGATTAGTCACACTTGTATAGTCCATCTAATATTTCTTGATATCTTGAGTAGACTATGATGAACGCATAACTATGATATCTCATATCAATTTAATCGAGCATGGCCATGCATTTTCTAGTCTCACTCAATCAAGTGGCCTACGATATTACTCCTATTATGTAGGGGGACAAATCCTATCTTGATCAACCATATTTCGCTATATAGAGTGTGACATATCCAATATCAGTCTTTATAGTGTAGTCCGTTACAACACACGTTTAACTGCATCAAAATATGTCACTCTCGATATTGAAATAATGATGATCCCAAGTTTGAGGATCATACACTTAGTTATCACCATGAGCAATGTTGTGACTGTCACATAATAATCCAAGAAACATGCTCATAGCGGGTCAGTCCAGTATGTCAATCTCTAACACATACTTAAGTATTGATTTTGACATCTCTATGTCAATAACAACACTTTGTTATCAATCAACTACATATTAGTCTTAATATATTATTGTTGTCCACGCTCACAATATTTCTCGACTAAAGACATTCAAGAATAACTATATTATTCTAAGGACTTTATTATAATTTAATTTATTTATAGATGCACATAATAAGACTAAAATAATAATAATGGATTTATTAATAAACAAGATAAAATAAGCATATCTTTTACAATCATCTCATGATTGGTCTTTGGGCATACTCTAACAATCTCCCACTAGCATTAAGACCAATCACTCATGTGTCTAACACCAAGAGACTTAGTGTGACGTTCATGCTTCTATTGTGTTAGAGGCTTTGTCAATGGATCAAAGACATTGTCATCCGTTGGTACTCTGCATATTTCTACATCTCTTCGATCAATGATTTCATGAATAAGATGGTAACACCTAAGTGTGTGTTTGTATCGCTGGTGAGATCTGGGTTCTTTTGCTTGCACGATGGCTCCGTTGTTGTCATAACATAGATCTATAGCATTTGATATGCTAGGAACGACCCTTAATTTATATATGAACTTTTTGATCCAAACAGCCTCTTTTGCAGCATCACTTGCTGTAATATACTCGGCTTTTATTGTAGAATCTACTATTGTATCTTGCTTTGAACTTTTTCAGCTTACAACACCTCCATTAAGGCAAAACATAAAACCCGATTGCGATCGAGAATAATCCTTATCAGATTGGAAGCTTGCGTCAGTATAACCTTTAATACTTAGTTCTTCCTCACCTCCATACATAAGGAATGTATCCTTAGCTCTTCTTACGTACTTAATGATGTTTTTGACTGCAACCCAATGACCTTCACCAGGATCTACTTGGTATGAACTTGTCATACTCAGTGCATATGATACATTCGGACGTGTACATAGCATGACATACATGATAGAACCAATGACTGAAGCATATGGAATCTTACTCACGCGTTCTCTCTCTTGAGGCGTTGAAGGACACATTTCCTCCGAGAGCGAATGTCATGTCTCATAGGTAAGAATCCTCTTTTAGATTTTTCCATACTGAATCTTTTCAGTACTTTGTCTATGTATGTATTTTGACTTAGTCCTAAGAGTCATCTTGATCTATCTCTATACATCTTGACTCCTACTATGAAGTTTTCTTCACCCAAGTCTTTCATAGAAAAACATTTTTCTAACCAAGTCTTTATAGTCTGTAAGGTAGGTATGTCATTTCCTATTATTATTATGCCATCCACATACAATACTAAGAATGTAACAGTGCTCCCACTAGTTTTATTGAAAACACACGACTCATCTTCGTTTTTAATGAAACCAAACTTTTTGATTGCCTCATTAAAACGGAGATTCCAACTTCGAGAAGCTTGCTTCAACCCATAAATGGATCTTTGTAGTTTGTATACTTTTAGGGCATCTTTTGGATCGACAAAACCCTCAGGCTTTGTCATGTACACATCCTTATCTAATTTTCCATTAAGGAAAGCGTTTTTGGCATCCATTTTTCCGATTTCATAATCATAATATGCAACTATTGCAAGCAATGTCCGGATAGATTTAAACATAGCAACAGGGGAAAAAGTTTCATCATAGTCTATACCATGAATTTGATGAAATCCTTTAGCGACCAATTGCCCTTTGTATGGTTGTACATTGCCATCCATGTCAGTTTTCTTTTTGAAAACCCATTTACACCTTATGAGCTTAACCCCTTCGGGTGGGTTGACTAAAGTCCATACATGGTTTTCTGACATGGAACCCATCTCGGATTTCATGGCTTCTAGCGATTTCTCAGAGTTTGGGCTCTCCACTGCTTCATGATAAGTCTTAGATTCATCTTGGTCTATGAGTAGAACGTCTCCATGCAATGTGACAAGAAATCCATATCTCTCAGGCGCATTGCGTTCACTTATAGATCTCAACAGTGGTTGTGTTTTAATAACTATTGGATATTCCTCAACTATTTGTAGAACTAGTGGTTGTTCAATCTCTGATTCAGTGATTTGTGGTTAATCTTGAATTTCTTTAAGTTCAATATTTCTCCCACTTCTCTTTCCAAGAATAAATTCTCTTTTGAGGAAGACTCTTGTTCGAGCAACAAACACTTTGTTCTCATATGTATTGAAGAAATAGTATCCTTTAGTTTCTTTAGGATACCCTACAAAATTACATTTATGAGATTTGGGTTTGAGTTTTGTAGACATCTGATGTTTATCATAAACTTCGCATCCCCAAATTTTCATAAAAGATATACTAGGACGCTTCCCAGTCCACATCTCATATGGTGTCTCTTGAACTGATTTAGACGGAACACGATTTAGTGTAAAAGCAATTGTTTCTAGCGCATGTCCTCAAAAAGAAGTTAAAAGATCAGCATGACTCATCATTGACCGAACCATGTCTAACAATGTTCAATTTCTCCTTTCAGATACTCCATTATGTTGTGGAGTACATGGAGGTGTAAGTTGTGAGACAATCCTACATCCTTTAAGGAGTTAATCAAACTCTAGGCTTAAGTATTCTCCTCCTCGATCTGATCGAAGAGCTTTGATACTCTTTCCTAACTGGTTTTGTACTTCATTCTTAAATTCCTTAAACTTTTCAAGGGCTTTAGATTTATGATGCATTAGGTAAACATACCCATATCTACTAAAGTCGTCAGTGAAAGTAATGAAGTATTGAAACCCTCCTCTGGCTTGTGTATTCATTGGTCCACATACATTTATATGTATTAAACCTAATAAATCACTTGCTCACTCATTTTTACCGTCAAATGGTGATTTGATCATTTCCCCATTAAGCAAGGTTCATATATATCCAATTGTTCATAAACAAAAGAACCAAAAAATCCATCTTTATGAAGTTTTGATATGTTTTTCTTACTTATATAACCCAAGTGACAATGCCAAAGATAAGTTTGATTAGAGTCATTTGTATATGATTTTTTTCGTATTTATGTTATATATGGAGCTGTCTTGATCTAAGATATAGAGGCCATTGATTAGTTGAGTCGTACCATAAAAATTTATTGAGGGAAAAAGAAAAACTATTATTCTTAATGATAATCTCAAAACCAATCTTGTCCAAACAAGAAATTGAAATAATGTTTTTAGTCAAACTAGGTACGAAGTAACAATCCTCTAAATCTAAAACAAGTCCACTAGGTAATGACAAAGTGTATGTTCCTATAGCTAATGCAACAACTCTTGCTCCATTTCCCACTCGTAGGTTCACATCTCTTTTTGCCAATTTTCTACTCCTTTTTAATCATTGTACAGAAGTGCAAATGTGTGAATCACAACCGATATCTAATACCCAAGAAATAGATGTTGATATATTAATATCAATAACATAAATACCTAATTCGAACTGTCCATTTTCTCTTGCCTTCATGATGTTCTCAAGATAGACAAGGCAGTTTCTCTTCCAATGTCCAACATTGTTTCAATGGAAACACTTTCCTTCTTTTACAACTAATCCTTTAGGTTTCAATTCAGCTTTTCCTTTGTTGGACTTTAGCTTTGACTTGGTGTTGGGCTTTTCTTTTCTGTTATCCTTTCGGACCATTAGAATTAGAGGTGGCAATAGGGTTGTTCGGTTCAGGTTCAGTTTGGGTTATTTCGGTTCTATCTAGAATCAGTTTAGATTCCGTTCGGGTCGGTTCGGGTTCGGGTCTAATTCGGGTCTGTGACGAGTCAGACCCAGTTCGAATATTGGATCAGGCCAAAATCAGATCGGTTGTTTTTGGGTCGGGTCAATATTGGATCGGTTGCTTTCGGTTTGGGTCAAAATCGGGTCGTTCGGGTCGATTTCAGGTTGAATTTTCGGGTTAATTCGGTTTGAGTTGAGTTTAGGGTTTGAGGTTTAATATTTATGGTTTAGTTTAGAGTTATTGGTGTATGAGATTAATTCTGATTCAACTTGTTAATCTATGCATTTGAATTTGATTAAATATTTAAATCAAAGCTTCATGTATCCATATCAAAATTTTGTGTATAATTATATTAAATCAAAGTTTATTATATGTAATAATAATAATAATAATAATAATAATAATAATAATAATAATAATGGTGTCTAAAATGAATTATTTATTAAACTTAGGATCTAATTGAGCTAACTAAAAACTAGAAGCATAAATCGCGAACATAATTAAAATAATTCTAAAACTAAATGTGAAATTTCAATTAAATTAATCAAAATTGAAACTCAATTAAATTAAGAAAAAGAGAAAGACAATTGGTAAAAATAGAGAGGAAAAAGACAAAATTTTGAAGAGAAATAAGCCACCAATTTTTTATGCTAGATTGAAAGAAAAGAAAAAGACAATTGGTAAAAATAGAGAGGGAAAAGACAATTTTGGAGGGAAATAAGCCACCAATTTTTTAAGCTAGAGATTAATTACTTTTTAGGTCA
The DNA here is from genome assembly GCA_958450335.1 of Hibiscus tridactylites. Taxonomy (NCBI): domain Eukaryota; kingdom Viridiplantae; phylum Streptophyta; class Magnoliopsida; order Malvales; family Malvaceae; genus Hibiscus; species Hibiscus tridactylites. Next base: position 58,862,400 of record OY288275.1, read on the forward strand.
TGTTGCATTTAAAATTTTACATTTTAATACTAATATTCAACTTTAAGTTTTAGTTTAATTTAATTTAGTCACAAGTATCCCCACATTTTAGACTTCAGATATAGAAATCCCTTCCCCGTAGTGATATTTAGTCTCTAAAAATTTACTTTTAGTCGAAATTAACTAATCTTTGTAATTTAGTCTATTAATTTAATATAATGATATTTTTTTTTTCATTTTAATTTCTAAGATTTAATTTTTAGCCAAAATGACATAAAATGTTATTATACCACAACTTTGACAAAAGCAATGGTCTCTTCCATGGTATAGTACAAAAAGATAATAAAACATACTTCATTTTGTTATTTATTATATATTTAAAAATAGATAATATTAAAAACAAATTATTCATTTATTTTACCTTAAGTTTCGGGTTAAAATCGTGTCGATATTCGGTTCAACTTTCGGTTCGGATCAAATCGGTTCGAGTCCATTTCGGTTCAACAAAAAAATTTGGGTCGGTTTTGGTTTGGTTCAGTTTATTTCGGGTTTCGGGTCAACTTCGGATCATCATGTTCGGGGTCAAAATCGAGTTTCGGGTCTCGGGTCAAGTTTGACATGTCTAATTAGAATAGGTTTATAACCAACCTTTTTCATGTTATTTTTCTGCTGTTCTTAACGGACCAAGCAACTGGAGCAACGATTATTTAATTTCATTCATATTGAAATTAACAACAAACTGATTAAAACTATTTGGCAATGATTGTAGGATAACATCAGTAGCCAATTCAACACATAGAGGGAATCCCAATTTTTTAAGGGTCTGAATATACCCTATCATTTTGAGAACATGAGTTCCCACTAGAGTTCCATCCAACATTTTGCATCAAAATAAAGCCTTATTGTAACCCCCTAAACCCGCCTATGCGTTACAACGGATCCTAGGAAGTCACATTAGGGTCACAAGAGCGACCCATAGTGAAAAATACATAGGAAAACATTTTTCTTTCTCAAAACACTTATTAAACTGTAAAATCAACTTCTGTTTAAAATACAATTTCAGGAAAATCATTTAACCACATAACAAAAATTTCAGAAAGTAGTTTACAAACACTGACATGAAATAATACAAGACATACATGCCCACTAACCATACAGTACCGTACTCTAGAGGCAACGCCGAGGGAACTCCAATCACTGATGTCAAACATTATATCATGTTATAATCTTTTAACCTGCGATGATAAAAACAACGTGAGCTTGGAAAAGCTAGGTAATACAGAACTACCAGAAGATGCTATAAGCTCATGCAGATATATGGTAGGCATAACATTTTCATGATGTTTCAAGCGGTGACAGTCCTCTATTTCTTTTTGTTATTTCAGGGTAACGTTATACTTGAGATTAACGGTACTTGTTCTTTATTCAATCATTGAGTAACAGACGAGAATTTTACAAGCTGATAGATTACGAAGATGGAAACAAGTTTAATGTCTAGTGTGTTCCAATAGGTGCATATCAAACAAGCATAAATGCATACCAATCATATCATGAAAACACAATATTTATCCATGCAAATGTCTAAGTGCATGCAAGGGTTCACTAGTAACTACCCTCCAACCTTACACCAATATGCAGTCCCCCAGAACTGCATCCATAAGGACTTACCCTAGGCCTGATGGGTATAGGTGCCACCTAAGGGGATGCCTTAGGTCCATAAAGACTTACCCTAGGCCCGATGGGCATAGGTGCCACTCAAGGGGAGACCTTGAGTCCATAAGGACTTACCCTAGGCCCGATGGGCATAGGTGCCACTCAAGGGGAGACCTTGAGTCCATAAGGACTTACCCTAGGCCCGATGGGCATAGGTGCCACTCAAGGGGAGACCTTGAGTCCATAAGGATTTACCAGCTTGATCAAGGCTATACCAACAGAGACTTCATAACATAACCCAACAGTATACCCCAAATAGTAATCAGTGTTCAGATTCCAGACATGGGTAACAGAATATGTGTGACAGATATATCTTATTCATAACATCAGAAACAGAAGTATTCATGCTTTTGACAGATAAGTGAGCATACTATTGAACAGAGCAGACATTTTTAGCATTCATCATGCAAACAGATTGTACCATCATAGGTCAAACTAACAGATCATGCTAACAAATTCATCAAACAGTCAGACAATACCATCATAGATCAAACGATCACCTACCAAGTATACAAATTGAGCAGGCATATATCAAGTAGGCAGAGAGTGTCATCATATATCAAGTTCATCAAACATAATATTATTCACGATTAAATAATTATACAATCCATTCAACAGAATATATCACATATGGAACACACTAGATGGGACAGATCTTTTCTTGCAGATACTTGGCATTTACGGAATGTGACATATTAAACTTTTGATAATTTGAACGAATTTTCTAAAACGTGGCCCCTATTAAAAGAGTTCATACTAACGGTTTAACCCAGATATTCAGGAGGTGATACATTAAGAACTTTGAGAGTTTAGACGCATCATGAGTTATTTAGTCATATAAGCCTACAAGAGCATTATGGTCATTTTATCACATATGGACATTTTGGTAATTTATACCAACATTGAATAAGCAATAGTTCACAGAACTCGTGTAACCTATTTACTCGTTAGTTTTCTAACCGGACATTCAAGAATTTCTAAATTAAAGTCTTTTAAGTTATCAGATATTTTCAGTGATGTTCCGACTATTTAGGCTATCATGGCCTTTTAGTTGTTTGACTGTCATGACAAATTTTATACTATGGCACAATCATATCATAACGAAAGTTATAATTTTCAGGGGCTCTAACAATTTATCATACCTCCAGAATTTGTTTAATGCGGCATAACCCAACTTGACAGTACTTACCAACGTTCAGATGTGAGTAAAATGCGTGCATCAGAACTTAACATTGACTGTATTGTATGTCTGAACAGTCGCCCACACACTTTACTATACATTTTAACTTTGATCAATCGAACATACAATTTATGCAGATCTTCCTACCTTACATTGATATGGTGAGCGATGGGCATACACGTGTCGTATTTCTCAACACTTAAGGGAACCTTAGCTATTTAAGTCTCATTAACAAACCCAGAATTTCGTCAAATACATAGTTACCGATTAACTCAAGAGGGTATTTCGGTTATTTTAGACTAAGATAAATCTACCATTTCTTTCTAAATTACCACTTGGTACCTCCATTATTCACGTACTCAAACGAGATTAAGTCGTCCGAACTCTCCAGCCCTTTACAAACGATTCATTCATTACAGAACTTGAGGGTATAACGTTATTCAAACTAATTAGACATTTCGGTGCTCGAGGGCATTACCGTCTTTTTGGTCATTACGATCATTCTCATTTAATTCACGCATTACTGTCATAAAGATCGACTTAGGGTTTCAACAATATTTCCAGAGAATTCTCATTCATGTGTTATACAGTGTTTGAGGGATTATCCAAGTTTGTATCACACATATTGCATAATGATGCCGAAGTCTTTCCATTAGATCCTACATCTTGGGTAGTGTAAAATGTATAATCAGGTCGAATGCAGATTTTAGGTCATTTCCCTTATTAGAGGGGTAGTTTAGTAATACTTATGCTCTAAGGGCATTTTCGTAATTTCATAATTAATATCTCACACTCCGTATCCTAGGCCTCGATTCTTACACACTGTTGATTGAGTTGCGGATTAACTGAATTTAACTATTAGAACTTCTGATACTGTTAGCCCATTAGTAATCTTATTCGGATAATTTGGTCTTATTAATATCCATACTTATTGCTCGAATCTAATTCAATTTAAGCAGAAATTACAGTATACGTCATCATAAGCATGCATGCGTTAACCGGATATCAACATGTTCATAAAGCATACAAGGGGTAGTAGTGTATTACCTTAGTTCCGAGCTACATCAGTCGATTCGTGATACGACATTCGAATACCCTCGAACCCGAATTCGACATTCCTCAACATTGCATCCAAGGAACCGAGAATACCTTCAATTACACAAATTCCAAGATCAGACCTTACTCACAAGCTCTTAACCAATAATTAAGTACATAAACAAGTTCGGGCTCAAGGTCAGATTCGGTGGCTTTCGGATCAGAATTTTGCAAAACGGGCTTCAAAATCAGACTCGGGACGTCGAAAAACATATAATAGAAGTTTTCAGAAAATTTTTACTTTTGGTCAACGGTCAAAGTTAACGGGTCAAAGTCAATGCTGACGTCAGCGGTCAAAGTCAACGCTGACGTTATGCTGACGTCACTGGTCCAAGGCTGACTCAGCGAGTTGACTCGGATGAGTTGACTCACTGAGTTGACTCGGACGAGTTGACTCACTGGGTTGACTCGGTCAACGGGTCGGGTCGGACTCAGGCAGACGGGTCGGGTCGGACCGGTTCACTCACCCCAAAAATTCTGGTCACCGGACGGCCGTCGAAAAAGTCGCCGAAGATGTCATTTTCATGCCGGTTCTGCCGAAAATCAGACGAACATTAAACCCCGAATCATATTACACCTAAATCATCACGAAATAAACCGGAATATGACCGGAACTTACCCAAAATAAACCCAAACAGTCGGAAAACATGGCAACTCCGACGAAGCCTCTATCGATATCGGACGGAGGATCAGCCGGCTGGGATTTGCTCGTCGTGGTGCGAGGAGCCCAGATCTGGTGGTTGTGCGACCATGGGACGCCGGAGGCGACCGGAAAACGCGCAAAACAGTGGGTGCATTGGGCTTCTACGACGAAACATGCAAACGGCTTCCCACAGTGGACGATGGCTGATAACCGCGAGTGGCTACCGCGGTTGCGTTCAGGGAGAGTTGGCGGACACGGTGGCAGCGGCGGACGGTGATCGTGGCGACCGAAATCAAAGCTAGAACCCTAAGGTTCTGACGAAGCTTCAAACGACGATTCACGGTGATCGGGAAGGGCAGACGACGCGTGGTTATGGGGGTTTTGGTCTGGGCTCGACGGGGAAGCCAACGGTGGTGGCGGTGAACGCCACAGAGCGGCGGTGACGGAGCCAGGGCGGTGGTCGGGGCTTGGGTTGTTGAAACGTCTAAGGGGGAGAAAAATATCGGATCTATCTGGATATTTCCAGATCCAATATGAGGCATTAGTTGGGGTAGTTGGCTATAATTATTATTGATACATAATATAAAATATAATTTAAAATTAAAAGAGTGCATAACAATACCAATGAATGATTTAGCCTAAATGGTTAAGGCTTAGGCTTGCCAAGCATAGGTCATGGGTTCAACACCCCATGGTAGCACCCTCTCCTATTATTCTCCCTTTCTTTTTTTTTAACCATTTATACCAGAGTGTTACAACTCACCCCCTCTTAAAAGAAATTTCGTCCTCGAAATTTTTCCAGATTTGGTGATTTGTTGTAACTGCTCTTACATTTGTTCTTGTACTGAAACTTTTTCATCAGAGTATTCTTATTCCTTGGAACTCTCAAACGGTCACGGATCAATCTGGTAGTCTCTTCAATCATTCGGGTTGTCCTTGAACTCAAAGTCATCTCATTACACATCTCAGACCAACAAATTTCGATACAATGTTTGAATCCATATCAAACTTCAAACAGTACCAAGAAAACCCTTGTCTAATAACTCTTGTAATAAATTGTCTCAACCACGGACAAGAGACATTCCGAACTACCACAGAATTTAATCATACAACCCAAGGGTATATCTTCCAGAATCCAAATTACACTTCTAGGTTGACCATCAGTTACAGACGAACAACTGTACGTGAAATTCATACGAGTACTCAAAGCCTCAACTAGGGCCCTCCAAAATTAGGGTGTAAACATCAAATTTTAATAAGTAGAAAACCTAAGACGGTACATTGTGTCACTTTTCCCCAAAATATCATTCCTCATACCAATCAAGCATAACAAGGGTTTTAAACGAATATCACTTACCTTCAACGCAATATTCAGACAACTATTCCTTTCGTGTTTAACAGAGGCACCACAGATTATACACTTTAGGCACAATCGCAAACATTTCTTTCTGAAGTTCATAGAGTTTTTTTTTCACATTTCCGTTAGGATATTTTTAAACACAGTCATTATCACTGAATAGCCTTTCATGAATCTTACATCGGTTATCCCGCATGATCAAACATCTATTCTTAATCTGATTCACAAGTATAAACCATCTCAAGTTCTTTATCTAGATTCAAATTCAACCATTTAATTCAAAACACAGACAAACGTTATAGACATTTTCTGTAAGCAAATGTTGAGCTATGAAAGGAAGAATACTCAGATTTGATTATTTTAGGAAAAAAAGATTCGACATCAGAGTTTCGGCTCGGAGGAGTACGGTATGATCTAGGGGCATGCACAAACCAAACACCCTATGACAGACGATCGGCCGATCTACCCAGAAAGACGCAACTCTAAGCTCTGATACCACTAAATGTAACCCCCTAAACCCGCCTATGCATTACAACGGATCCTAGGAAGTCACATTAGGGTCACAAGAGCGACCCATAGTGAAAAATACATAGGAAAACATTTTTCTTTCTCAAAACACTTATTAAACTGTAAAATCAACTTCTGTTTAAAATACAATTTCAGGAAAATCATTTAACCACATAACAAAAATTTCAGAAAGTAGTTTACAAACACTGACATGAAACAATACATGACATACATGCCCACTAACCATACAGTACCGTACTCCAGAGGCAACGCCGAGGGAACTCCAATCACTGATGTCAAACATTATATCATGTTATAATCTTTTAACCTGCGATGGTAAAAACAACGTGAGCTTGGAAAAGCTCAGTAATACAGAACTACCAGAAGATGCTATAAGCTCATGCAGATATATGGTAGGCATAACATTTTCATGATGTTTCAAGCGGTGACAATCCTCTATTTCTTTTTGTTATTTCAGGGTAACGTTATACTTGAGATTAACGGTACTTGTTCTTTATTCAATCATTGAGTAACATACGAGAATTTTACAAGCTGATAGATTACGAAGATGGAAACAAGTTTAATGTCTAGTGTGTTCCAATAGGTGCATATCAAACAGGCATAAATGCATACCAATCATACCATGAAAACACAATATTTATCCATGCAAATGTCTAAGTGCATGCAAGGGTTCACTAGTAACTACCCTCCAACCTTACACCAATATGCAGTCCCCCAGAACTGCATCCATAAGGACTTACCCTAGGCCCGATGGGCATAGGTGCCACCTAAGGGGATGCCTTAGGTCCATAAGGACTTACCCTAGGCCCGATGGGCATAGGTGCCACTCAAGGGGAGACATTGAGTCTATAAGGACTTACCCTAGGCCCAATGGGCATAGGTGCCACTCAAGGGGAGACCTTGAGTCCATAAGGACTTACCCTAGGCCCGATGTGCATAGGTGCCACTCAAGGGGAGACCTTGAGTCCATAAGGATTTACCAGCTTGATCAGGGCTGTACCAATAGAGACTTCATAACATAACCCAACAGTATACCCCAGATAGTAATCAGTGTTCAGATTCCAGACATGGGTAACAGAATATGTGTGACAGATATATCTTATTCATAACATCAGAAACAGAAGAATTCATGCTTTTGACAGGTAAGTGAGCATACTATTGAACAGAGCAGACATTTTTAGCATTCATCATGCAAACAGATTGTACCATCATAGGTTAAACTAACAGATCATGCTAACGAATCCATCAAACAGTCAGACAATACCATCATAGATCAAACGATCACCTACCAAGTATACAGATTGAGCAGGCATATATCAAGTAGGCAGAGAGTGTCATCATATATCAAGTTCATCAAACATAATATTATTCACGATTAAATAATTATACAATCTATTCAACATAATATATCACACATGGAACACACTAGATGGGACAGATCTTTTCTTGCAGATACTTGGCATTTACGGAATGTGACATATTAAACTTTTGATAATTTGAACGAATTTTCTAAAACGTGGCCCCTATTAAAAGAGTTCATACTAACGGTTTAACCCAGATATTCAGGAGGTGATACATTAAGATCTTTGAGAGTTTAGACGCATCATGAGTTATTTAGTCATATAAGCCTACAAGGGCATTATGGTCATTTTATCACATATGGACATTTTGGTAATTTATACCAACATTGAATAAGCAATAGTTCACAGAACTCGTGTAACCTATTTACTCCTTAGTTTTCTAACCGGACATTCAAGAATTTCTAAATTAAAGTCTTTTAAGTTATCAGATATTTTCAGTTATGTTCCGACTATTTAGGCTATCATGGCCTTTAAGTTGTTTGACTGTCATGACAAATTTTATACTATGGCACAATCATATCATAACGAAAGTTATAATTTTCAGGGGCTCTAACAATTTATCATACCTCCAGAATTTGTTTAATGCGGCATAACCCAACTTGACAGTACTTACCAACGTTCAGATGTGAGTAAAATGCGTGCATCAGAACTTAACACTGACTGTATTGTATGTCTGAACAGTCGCCCACACACTTTACTATACATTTTAACTTTGATCAATCGAACATACAATTTATGCAGATCTTCCTACCTTACATTGATATGGTGAGCGATGGGCATACACGTGTCGTATTTCTCAACACTTAAAGGAACCTTAGCTATTTAAGTCTCATTAACAAATCCAGAATTTCGTCAAATACATAGTTACCGATTAACTCAGGAGGGTATTTCGGTTATTTTAGACTAAGATAAATCTACCATTTCTTTCTAAATTACCACTTGGTACCTCCATTATTCACGTACTCAAACGAGATTAAGTCGTCCGAACTCTCCAGCCCTTTACAAACGATTCATTCATTACAGAACTTGAGGGTATAACGTTATTCAAACTAATCAAACATTTCGGTGCTCGAGGGCATTACCGTCTTTTTGGTCATTACGATCATTCTCATTTAATTCACGCATTACTGTCATAAAGATCGACTTAGGGTTTCAACAATATTTCCAGAGAATTCTCATTCATGTGTTATACAGTGTTTGAGGGATTATCCAAGTTTGTATCACACGTATTGCATAATGATGCCGAAGTCTTTCCATTAGATCCTACATCTTGGGTAGTGTAAAATGCATAATCAGGTCGAATGCAGATTTTAGGTCATTTCCCTTATTAGAGGGGTAGTTTAGTAATACTTATGCTCTAAGGGCATTTTCGTAATTTCATAATTAATATCTCACACTCCGTATCCTAGGCCTCGATTCTTACACACTGTTGATTGAGTTGCGGATTAACTGAATTTAACTATTAGAACTTCTGATACTGTTAGCCCATTAGTAATCTTATTCGGATAATTTGGTCTTATTAATATCCATACTTATTGCTCGAATCTAATTCAATTTAAGCAGAAATTACAGTATACGTCATCATAAGCATGCATGCGTTAACCAGATATCAACATGTTCATAAAGCATACAAGGGGTAGTAGTGTATTACCTTAGTTCCGAGCTACATCAGTCGATTCGTGATACGACATTCGAATACCCTCGAACCCGAATTCGACAATCCTCAACATTGCATCCAAGGAACCGAGAATACCTTCAATTACACAAATTTCAAGATCAAACCTTACTCACAAGCTCTTAACCAATAATTAAGTACATAAACAAGTTCGGGCTCAAGGTCAGATTCGGTGGCTTTCGGATCAGAATTTTGCAAAACGGGCTTCAAAATCGGACTCGGGACGTCGAAAAACATATAATAGAAGTTTTCAGAAAATTTTTACTTTTGGTCAACGGTCAATGTCAACGGGTCAAAGTCAACGCTAACGTAAGCGGTCAAAGTCAACGCTGACGTCATGCTGACATCACTGGTCCAAGGCTGACTCAGCGAGTTGACTCGGATGAGTTGACTCACTGAGTTGACTCGGACGAGTTGACTCACTGGGTTGACTCGGTCAACGGGTCGGGTCGGACTCAGGCAGACGGGTCGGGTCGGACCGGTTCACTCACCCCAAAAATTCCGGTCACCGGACGGCCGTCGGAAAAGTCGTCGGAGATGTCATTTTCATGCCGGTTCTTCCGAAAATCAGACGAACGTTAAACCCCGAATCATATTACACCTAAATCATCACAAAATAAACCGGAATATGACCGGAACTTACCCAAAATAAACCCAAACTGTCGGAAAAGATGGCAGCTCCGACGAAGCCTCTATCGATATCGGACGGAGGATCGGCCGGCTGGGATTTGCTCGTCGTGGTGCGAGGAGCCCAGATCTGGTGGTTGTGCGACCATGGGACGCCGGAGGCGGCCGGAAAACACGTAAAACAGTGGGTGCATTGGGCTTCTCCGACGAAGCACGCAAACGGCTTCCCACAGTGGACGGCGGCAGATAACCACGAGTGGCTACCGCGGTTGCGTTCAGGGAGAGTTGGCGGACACGGTGGCAGCGGCGGACGGTGATCGTGGCGACCGAAATCAAAGCTAGAACCCTAAGGTTCTGACGAAGCTTCAAACGACGATTCACGGTGATCAGGAAGGGAAGACGATGCGTGGTTATGGGGGTTTTGGTCTGGGCTCGACGGGGAAGCCAACGGTGGTGGCGGTGAACGCCACAAAGCGGCAGTGACGGAGCCAGGGCGGTGGTCGGGGCTTGGGTTGTTGAAACGTCTAAGGGGGAGAAAAATATCAGATCTATCTGGATATTTCCAGATCCAATATGAGGCATTAATTGGGGTAGTTGGCTATAATTATTATAGATACATAATATAAAATATAATTTAAAATTAAAAGAGTGCATAACAACACCAATGAATGATTTAGCCTAAATGGTTAAGGCTTAGGCTTGCCAAGCATAGGTCATGGGTTCAACACCCCATGGTAGCACCCTTTCCTATTATTCTCCCTTTCTTTTTTTAACCATTTATACCAGAGTGTTACACTTATAGGTCTCATACCTCTCTTGACGAGCTTTCCCTTGATATAATTCTTTGAAAATTTTAACCATCTCATAGGGAACCATGTCCTCGTGTTGCTTCTAAAGCTTAGAGGTCATGGTCGCAAGCATCAAGCATCCAACATCTACCATGTCATTTGAGCATTTCTCAAAGGCTTCTCTTTCATCTTTGGAGGCATCATCCGCTGGCTTTTTAGGGATAGGTTCTTCGATGATTTGCAATTTGCGTTCTTGCTTAAGAACAATCTTTAAGTTACGGAACCAATCAAGGAAGTTCATGCCATTCAATTTGTCCTTTTCAAGGACGAATCGCAATGATAATGTGTTTGAGTTTGCCATAAAATCTACAATGATAAAATATGATTTATAAGTACCTTTTATCATGTTTATAAAGAAATTACATTCACACTATTAAAAACCCTCAAAATTGAAAAACTTACTATAAGTATTTCTAGTGGGTAAGGATCCATATTTCATTACATCCTAGGTCAGCTTTGGCTTTACTCTTAGAATTCAATTATTTAGGTAAACAACACTTGCTAATTACATCTCATGTAATTCTTATATTTGGTGAACAACTATTTGTCCAAAACAAAAGTTCACATGGTCTAATAGAAAGCAAAATAATGAACAATGCACCATGTAGGTAACTTATGAGAAGTGAGGTGGTGTACTGGGCACGCTTAAATACCAAGTCTTTCAAAGAATCAATCATAGACATGTACTTTCGTATTGTATTTCAATTACCAAAGTTTTTGAACAATCGTTAGTCTTTAGGTTTTTAATCTTATTAGAACAACCTGGTTTAACCAATATTACTACCATTGAATATCACTTGCTTATTCTTCACGTTTAACCAATATAAATCTAAGTATTTTGCTTTGGCAAAACCTACATAGTACCGATCGAGGTTTTAACGAGGGTTAATATTGGATCACTAATTTTATTAAATATGGAGGGTTTTTGTTATATTAATCTCACCATTCTATTATGATTTAAGCAATTACCATCGTGTTAAAAAATACATTGTATCACATACATGTAAACTAGTAAATATAAATGCAATGGCTATAGCCCTTAAAGCTAAGGTGGCCCATCCCAAGCCAATGGAGGAACCAAAATTAATAAAGATAGAATTTGCTTCTCAAGCACCAAATCCACCTTTGATCGGCTTATCATTATGCTCCTTTGGTCCACAGTTTCTTCGCAAATATTACAATTTTTCAGAAACTTGTTTTTCATACGAGAGAGTAAGATGAGAAGAGAATTACAATAGAAGAAAGAAAGACACGAAACACATGCCGTATTTATTTAAAACCAAAATAATTTGCTATTGGGCTATAATCATGCATTTTAAACACCGTGCATATCGAACATAACATCGAGCAATTTATTATTGAGGTCTTGACAAGTTGTACCTACGCAGAGGTCAACATTATTGCCTTTATTCAAGATTTCAAAATCCACAAGGTTTTTACTTGAACAACTCTTTGTTACATTTCCCGCATGTTATTTATAGACTAACCATTGGTCCGATTATAATTGTTACCCATATATGTTAACGTTTAAACTCCGAAAACCCTAACATATATGTGAGTAACTCTTTAATCACTTGGAACAATCAATTTAATGTATTCGGATTAGGCGTAAAACGATCTAATATGTGGAAATATCATATATTTGTCAAAAATCGAATAAACCCTAATCTAATAACATGTATCTCATACAAAATCATTATCCAAGTATTTAAGTAGGACAGTTTCACAGCTTCAAGTTTTGGCACCGTTGCCGAGGACTGGTGTTGCGTGATCTTGCAATACAATAAATGATATGCAAATGGTACAAGTATAAACGTCGAACGAGTAATAAAATGATGAGTGAGTATCATCTCTACAGGGATTGGAAGTATTCACAGTTGCTGTAACAATAAAGATTGAACTTTTTGCAGATGACAATGTTAAAGTAAAAGAGATGGTGTAAAATAATGCTGAAGCAAAACAATGCAGAGAAAGATGAGATAACAATATGATAAATAGGTCCCCTTTCCTATGCGAAACTTACTACAGAATGACTGGCTGGGAAAGATGGATAACCTAACTCAAGCTTCTTAACGATACTAAGGCTCTTCAACTATCTTCTATGTTAGGCAGGATTTACTAAGAGTGCTCATAAACTATCTCTAGCCAGGAAACTGGGAATTAGAAATGCTACAGCAATACCTCTCGGCATAAACTCTTAACACTCCTCTACCCTTCATGAACTATCCCTTTTAGCCTTTGAAACCTATCACTTATCTCTAAGGTAGGTTAGAGTCTGCCTCTCAACAGCCACTCCATTTCTTATGAGGGTTCTAAGGCTAGCTCTCTCGATTACTAACCCCAAAATACACTTAAAGAACGACCTACTCTCGAAGGCGCTTAAGGTAGGGCCTATTTCTCAAAGCACTTACAACCCTAAGCTCTTACAACTTTAAGGAAATGAGAAATGCATAAGCAAAGCATAGAATCATGATAAACACTAAAAAATCCATACCATGCATTAAAAAGTACTCAAAATAAAATCATCCATCAAACCCAAGCCACCTAAAATAGTTCGTGGCTGGGCAATATCATCCAATGTATCATTGCAATAACATCACCAAATGTAAAGATATGAAAAGAAATTGCTATAGCCACAGAAAGAAAGGTGAACTCCCTCTCTGCCATGGACTGCCCGACTGTCTTAGGCTCACTGCCTCTCTCGAGGCCGGTGAGGCCACTCATTGGAGCTTCAACGATGGAGGAAACCAAGCTGGAGAAGATGAAGGTGGAAATTGCTCTCTCCGTGTAACTTTCTCTCTCTTCCACCTCTCTTTCGCTATATTACTCCACACTTTTCTCCAACCTTCTCTCCTCTTTATATAGTGGAGGCTTCTAGGGTTTGGTGCCCTAAAGATGCCTTGATAATCCCAAGGAATATCCACCGACAAGGTCTGCCACGAGGGGACAAGGAGGACAGTCTGCAGGTGGGTACTGGCTGCTGCACATCTCAGATCGTCCTTTTCTGCATGTTCACGTGCTTCTGCAGCTCACGTGCTGGCCAATATCCACTTCCATCATGCTATAGCAATTCCCAGCATAGGCTTTCTCTCTTGACTCCTTCCCTGCACATCATAACCCAAAAACCAACCCTCCGAGCAGTATCCCTCGATATGGACCAATAACCAACAAAGATAAAGATGCACCCAGAAGAAGAAAATGCAACCTAAATGCAGTCTAAATGCTATGATATGAACTCAAAAACAGGAAAATGCTATAGCAAGAAGGTATGAAAACAAGGATATTTATGAAGTTATCACACCCCAAACTTAAGCTATTGCTTGTCCTCAAGCAATGAATAGAACAGAACAAAAGAATTACTATGGAAAAGATTTATCCTAGAGGATTGCTATGGCAATATTTCAGTCCTCAGAAATAACTTAGGCGAATCAATAAATATACACGACCAGACGTGAGATCCTTAAGAACATTCCTTAGGACTATGATGTGTGTGTGTGTGTGCGTGGCTGCCTTCCTCCTATACTTAAGCTGGTGAGACAAATTTTCAAGGAAGCTCCCTAGTTATACCCTAACTATGTTCTCTAGTTCTTTTCCAATTTTAAGACTCCCAAAGATATAGGTTTTCTGCTACGAAGGGTGTCAGCTCATCACACCTGCTGTCCTTAACTCTAGATGAGCAGGGAGCAAACCTCTCACCCCCGAGCTAGTAGGCAGAGTCATCCCGTGACAACTTTCATTCACTCATATGCTATAGCAAAGCTTTATATATATATATATATATATATATTTAACACTGCTATAGCAAAGCGGAGTGTCCTACTACAGATATGCTGTAGCATTTATTTGTTTGTTTGAGCACAGGGTCGTCTAGTTTTTCTTTTAAATTCTTTAGAGTTTACATATCAGAGTTTACTAGGGTTCTTCCTGAAATTTTTTTTCTAACAAACTTACTTATAGAAAGAGAGCAGTTGTGTAACAATTTCTTTTAACAACTAGATTCTAAAGTCAGTCCTACAGATCTCAACTAGTTGTGTATTTTCTAACTTAGTTCAGGCCTTAAACATTTCTTCGTCAGGCATCATAAATACATTCATAGGCTGTCTCTAGACTAAACAGAATGCCATAGTAAAAATTTTGTTCTATCCTACAGTGCATATGCTAAAGCAAAATATTACTATGAACACTAACACCCCCAAACTTGAGAAATGCAGTTTCCGCAATGCATAAACTAATCTACATTATATGCCTTGAAAAATGAAAAAATTGAAAAGAAAAAGTTAGTTACCTCCTGGGTGCGGAGGCTACGTGGTGCTGCTGGTGTTGTCCATTGATGTCTTAGAGAAGTAGTGGTGTGGGTCTGCTACATCGTCCATACTCTTTGAGGATACTGACTGAGCACTAGATGAGGGCCTGACACATCCAACAGTATGTTTGATGCGTGTTTTTGGTCTGGATGATGTAGCATCCTCAATTTGCTCTGGTGTCGGCTCAGTTGTTTGTGCTGTAGTAGTTTCTTTCAGAGGGGTTTCCTCAAGATCACTTGTTATGTGTTCTGGCTCAGGAAGTGGGTCTGATGGTCGTGACGATTTAGGATTAGTTGCTTTTCTGGTGCGTTTCCTTTTCTTGGCCGGAGAGGCTGCTGGGTCGGTTTCTTCTGTAGTTGGTGGAGCAGAAGGAGTTTCTTTTTCTTGTTGGGCAGCAGGAGTTTTAGACATCTTCTTCTTCGGAGTCTTCTTCTTGGCAGCAAGTTGGACGGAGCTAGGGTCACTGGGGGACATTGTGCGGTAGTAAACTTTATCTGCTCTCCTCGCACATGAACTGTAGACTGTGTTGGACTTGTGAGGTGTGCATAGAACTCCTTTACAAGTGATATACAAATCTCCTTAGGGTGAGCAGCGAAGGTTTTCCATCAAGTGTGCCAATGACGTCCATTATAGACTGGTCGAACTGATCTTCTTTGTCTTGAGGGTATTTAAACCCTATTTCTGGAAGAACAATCCTATCCTTGAGCTTTGTCCATCTCTCCTTTGCTGCCTCGTCAAGAAATTTAGAAATTTCTAGGACTGGTTGTTGTTTGGGACGGTCGGAAGTTTCAGAGGCGTTCTTACAACGAGCCATGGAGTTTTTGTTGAAAAATAGGAGGAAGTGAATATATGAATGGAAACAAAATGGTGAAGGGTGTTTTGTGTGTTTGGGAGGAAATCGAAGGGATGAAGGGAAGAGTTTTGAGTGTTGAACAAGATGAAGAAGGTTAAGGGACGATTGATGATGATTGGGGATGTATGGGGGGTTGAAAAAAGTGAAAAAAAAAACTGAACAATTAATGGAAGAGGGGAGGTGATTGGGACGTGTGTCAGTTTTAAGGGAGAGAAAAATCTTTTGGAGTTAATGTGATGGTTGACGGCTAGAGAGAGAATATGTGTTTATGTGGCTAGGGTTTCTCCTCATTAAATAGATGAACATTCTCTCTCTTGCTTTTTTCTCTCTCTTTTTTAATTCATCTCCCCCACTTTTCGGATAAAACCTCCTTATCCTTTTCTTTCGTCCCTCCAAAAGTTGATAAAAACAAACTTCATGTCCTTCTCCCTTTTGCTACCAACCCTGTAGATGGCACGCTCTCCTGCCTATGTACCTGATATTGTACTAGGAAAGAGAAAACTTTGTACGAGGGTCACGTGAAAAGATATGAAACTTAAAAACAAAGATAACATAAAACTAGACTAAAAAGAAAAACATTATTTATGGACATGCTATAGCATAAGATATAGAGTTTAGAGATGCAGACTTTCAAGGATCGTGAAGATCCAGGTATGACTTGTATTTGAGGATAGGGGCTCCACTGTACACTTTTAGGCGTTGGCCATTGACTTTGAAGACTTCATCGTCGTTCAACTTCTTGATATCCACCGCGCCATGAGGGTACACTTTGTGTATGATGAATGGCCCTAACCACCTCGATTTCAGCTTTCCAGGAAAAAGCTTTAGCCTGGAGTTGTAGAGAAGCACTCGTTGACCTTCTGAGAAATGCCTTGGCAAAATGTGTTTGTCATGCCACTTTTTGGTTTTCTCCTTGTAGATGCGAGCATTCTCATATGCTTGGGCTCTAAATTCCTCCAGCTCGTTAAGCTCTAGCAACCTCCTTTCACCAGCAAGTTGGGCATCCGTGTTAAGTTTCTTGATTGCCTAATAAGCTTTGTGCTCAAGCTTCACGAGTAAATGACACTCCTTTCCAAATACAAGCTTGAAGGGTGACATGCCTAAAGGTGTCTTGAAGGATGTCCTATATGCCCAAAGTGCTTCATCCAACTTGGGGGACCAGTCTTTTCTCTTAGGATTAACCATCTTCTCCAAGATTTACTTGATTTCTCGGTTGGAAACTTCAGCTTGTCCGTTTGTCCGCGGATGATATGTTGTAGCAATCTTGTGCCTGACTTCATAGCGATGTAATGCTTTAGCAATAAGCTTGTTGTCAAAGTGAGTTCCTTCGTCACTGATGATGGCTCAGGGTGCTCCAAACCTAGTGAAGATGTTCTTGTGAAGAAACTTCATGGTTGTCTTAGAGTCGTTCCTTGGGGTGGCAACAACCTCCACCCATTTTGAGACATAGTCGACTACTAGCAAAATATATAGATCTCCATATGATGCATGGAAAGGACCCATGAAGTTAATTCCTCACACGTCAAAGATTTCAAGCTCCAAAATATTTTTGCAATGGCATTTCATTCCGCCTGGAGATGTTCCCCGTTCTTTGGCATCTGTCACAAGTCTTGTAGAACTCGTGTGCCTCCTTAAAAAGTGTAGGCCAATAGAATCCTGCTTGAAGAACTTTTGCAGCAGTTCTAGCACCACCAAAATGCCATCCACACGGTGATGAATGACAGTGGTACAAAATGCTATGGTATTCTTCCTCTGGAACACATCTCCTTATAATATGATTGGGACATTGCTTGAACAAGTAAGGTTCATCCCAATAGTAGAATCTTGTATCCTGTTTGAATTTCTTGAGTCCCTGGCTATATAAATCAGGAGGCAAAATATCACTAACAAGATAATTAACAATATCAGCATACCACAAAATTGTTGTAGCAGCTAATAGTTTCTCATCAGGGAATTCCTCCTTAATTTTAGTTTCACTTCCTTGCGTGATAGCATTTTCTAGCCTAGATAAATGGTCCGCTACCTGGTTCTCACATCCTTTCCTATCTCTAACTTCTAGGTCAAATTCCCGAAGCAAGAGTATCCACCTAATAAGTCTAGGTTTAGAATCCTTTTTAGTCACTAAGTACTTAATGGCTGAATGATCGGTATGAACTATGACCTTAGTGCCTATCAAGTATGACCTAAACTTATCAAAGGAAAATACTATAACAAGCAATTCTTTTTCAGTAGTGGTGTAATTGATTTTTGCATCATTCAAAGTGCGACTAGCATAATAAATAACATGAAAGAGTTTACCCCGGAATTGTCCAAGTGCTACACCGACGACGTAGTCACTTGCATCACACATCAGCTCAAATGGCTCGGTCCAATCAGGTGGAATGACAACTGGTGCTGAGATAAGCTTCTCATTCAGTTCTTGAAATGCGCTATAGCAATCTTTGTCAAACACAAATGGTTGATTTTGTTATAGCAAATTGCATAGTGGCTTTGAGATCTTTGAAAAATCCTTGATGAATCTCCGATGGAAGCCAGCATGCCCTATGAAGCTTCTTACTCCCTTGACAGTAGTGGGGGGAGGTAGTTTTTCAATGACCTCGATCTTTGCTTTGTCAACTTCTATCCTTTGCTTAGAAATCTTGTGGCATAAGACCGCTCCTTCCGTTACCATGAAATGACACTTCTCCTAATTTAGCACTAAGTCAGCTTCCTCACACCTCTTTAGGACCTTGGCAAGATTGCCCAAGCATGTGTCGAAGTCGTCTCCGGAGATCGAGAAGTCATCCATGAAAATTTCTAAAAAATCCTCGACCATGTCTGAAAAAATAGCCAGCATACATCTTTGAAAAGTTGTTGGAGCATTGCAAAGACCAAAGGGCATTCTCAGAAAAGCATAAGTTCTATAAGGGCATGTGAAAGTCGTCTTCTCTTGGTCTTCGAGTGCTATAGCAATCTGATTGTACCTAGAATACCCATCGAGGAAGCAATAGAATGCCTTTCCCGCTAGTCGATCCAACATCTGATCAATGAATGGGAGGGGAAAATGGTCCTTCTTGGTCGCCTTGTTGAGCTTCCTATAGTCTATGAAAATCCTTCACCCCGTGACGGTTCTAGTAGGCAATAGCTCATTCTTCTCGTTGCTTACCACAGTCACACCTCCCTTCTTCGGTACACATTGCACCGGGCTGACCCATGAGCTATTGGATATCGGGTAGATTACTCCAGCATCCAGCCACTTGATTATCTCTTTCATCACTACATTCTTCATGATTGGGTTTAGTCTCCTCTAAGGCTCAACTGAATTGCTGTGACAATCATCAAGCAAATTTTTGTGCATACATATAGCAGGGCTTATACCCTTCAAATCAACCATAGTCCACCCTATTGCTTTTTTATGTTGTAACAACATATTTACTAAACTAGTTTCTTACTTAGGTGTGAGACTAGATGAGATTATCACAGGCAAAGTTTCATTGCTCCCTAAGTAAAGATATTTAAGATGTGATGGAAAAGGTTTCAGTTCTAAAGAAGGTGCATGCTCAAGGGAAGGTTTAGGAGGTATAAATTCTGAAAAATCAAGAGGTTCAAAGTGTGTACTTGGTCTAGCCTCGAGTCGACTAGACTGATCCAGTTCCCTTGAGAGCTCTTCTTGGTCAAAATCATTATCTTTGCAGAGTGCTTCGAACTCTTTCATTTGCATCTCATTGCTACAACAAAACTCATCAATCGTATTCTGTGCTGTAGCATCTACATATTGGCATACTCCTGGGTTGTCTGCATACTTGAGGGTGTAGTGAATATTAATCGTGACTGTTTGATCAACCACTCACATCGTGAATTCACCTTTCTCGCAATTGATCAAAGCTCGCCCGGTGGCTAAAAATGGCCTACCCAAGATAATGGGTGTGTTGCTATCAACTTCACAGTCAAGGATTAAGAAGTCGACTGGAAAGATAAATTTGTCCACTTTCACAACAACATCTTCAACTCTCCCTTCTGGGCGAACATGAGAATGATCTGCTAGTTGTAGCACAACCTTGATGGGTTGTGCCTCTCGAATTCCCAGTTTAAGAAAAATCGACTTAGGCATCAAGTTAACACTTTATCCCAAATCACAAAGTGCTCTTCCAACAAACTTGTCGCCAATAGAACATGGGATAGCAAAACTACAGGGGTCCTTCCTCTTAGGTGGCAGCTTGCTCCACATAGAATATCATTCTTCTGCTATAGAGACAATCTCTTGCTTCTCAACCTTCCTTTTTTTCGTAACTATATTCTTGAGGAACTTGGCATATGTTGGCATCTGATCATTGGCCTCCAAAAATGGGACATTGATATGTAATTTGTCCAAGATATCCACAAATTTCTAGAATTGGAGGTCTTCTTTCTGCTTCTTGAATCGTTGAAGAAAAGGAGGTGGGGGTCTAACTTCATTTGTCTAGACTGGTGGAGTTGCATCTTTTGCTGTAGCAAAAGCAGACTCCTCTTCTGGCTTTTCTTTTGCTATGACATCCTCACCCTTCTCTTCAATTGGAGGATCTTGTAAGTTATCTTCTTCCCGAGGCAAGTTGGGCTGAGAGTCCTCCTTCTCTTTTCCCCCAAACTTGTCTTCTTTGCTAATTTCCTTGCCACTTCTTAATGTGAGTGCACTGCATTGTTCCTTGCTATGGTGCTTAGTGGCTTCACTGTCACTAGGCAGAATTCCTTGTGGTCTCACATGCAAGGTTTGAGCTATCTGACCAACTTGTGTTTCTAAGGCTCAGAGAGAGGAACTATGGCTTTGCAATAAGGCTAATTGATTTTTAATGTTTGTTGCATGATCATGTAGCAAAACTTTCGTGGTTCCCATGAAATATTTTGTCATAGCCATAAATTCTTAGAATGTAGTCTCTAGAGAGCTGTTCGATGAAGATCCTTCTCCCTTGTGACATTGCCATGGCATCATCTGGTTAGAAGATGGTGCTTCAATTAGATTTTGTTGTGGCACCGACTGAGCAGAATTATTGTGCCCTTGACTACCCCAACTGAAATTTGGATGCTGACGCCATCCTGGGTTGTAGGTATTGGAGTATGGATTGTTGTTGCGGTTATAATTCCCCACATAGTTGGCTGACTCTTGATTGTCAGGGCATTCACTCAAATGGTGATTTCCATTGCATCTGAGACATGAGGTTGTGGACTTCACTTCTTTGACTTCGTTGGGACATTGGAGGTTCTTTAGCATATTTGTGATAGCAGCTAACTAGGTGGCTACCGAGTCATCAGCTTCACTGTCTCGAGCTACTTGGGTTCTCCTCCACGTTCCAAGTCTTATGGTCGGAAACTGGCAATCATTGTTGGCTACCCTATCAAGAATGTCAAATGCTTCCTCTGGTGATTTGTCTAACAAGGTCCCATTTGCTGAAGCATCTAGCATCATCCTTGTAGGAGCATTTACCCCATTATAAAACATAACCACTTGGGTCCAATCATGAAAACCATGATTTGTGCACTTCCTCAATAATCCATTGAATCGATCCCAACACTCATACATGGATTCTTCATCAGCTTGACGAAAAGAAACTATATCATTTCTCAACTGAGTGTTCCTATTTGGTGGATTATACCGTAGCAGAAAACTTTTGCATAGATCTGTCTAAGTTTCCATTGATCCAGCTGGCACTCCACTTAGCCATGCTCTAGCACGATCACGTAAAGAATATGGAAACAATTTAAGCTTTAGCACATCCCCGTGCACTTCTTGATGTTTGAACGAATCACGAACTTCCAAGAAAGCACGAATATGTTGTCTTGCATCTTCGTGATCCATACCTCCAAACTAACCGATAGTGTTTAACATGTTGAACATAACATGTTTAAGCTCGAATTGGGCTGCCTGAATTTCCGGAGCTACTATTCCAATATAGAGATCGTCCAAGATAGGAGTCAAATGATCTCTAATTGCTCGTGGTCAAGCTGCTTCTCCCTGGTCATTTGCCATAGCATCTCCGTTACCTTGAGGTGGTGGTATTTCTTCGTTCATATTTCTAGTCTCTTCTCTTCGAACACGTCTCCTAAGTCTCAGAAATATGTGATTGCAGGGGTCTTCCAGGTCGCCTTCTGGTCATACACTAGCAAGACACTTGAAAAGAAAAATGAAAAACCTAAAATAAATTTATACAAAAACAAAAAGAACAAACGATAAAAACAAAAACCGTAAACAACCAATTGCCAATCCCCGACGATGGCACCAAAAACTTGTTGCGTGATCTTGCAATACTATAAATGATACACAAATGGTGCAAGTATACACGTCGAACGAGTAATAAAGTAATGAGTGAGTGTCGTCTCCACAGGGATTGGAGGTATTCACGGTTGCTGTAACGATAAATATTGAACTTTTTGTAGATGACAATGCTAAAGTAAAAGAGATGGTGTAAAATAATGCTGAAGCAAAACAATGCAGAGAAAGATGAGATAACAATATGATAAATAGGTCCCCTTTCGTATGCGAAACTCACTACGGAATGGCTGGCTAGGAATGATGGACAACCTAACTCAAGCTTCTTAACGATACTAAGGCTCTTCAGCTATCTTCTATGCTAGGCGGGATTTACTAAGAGTGCTCCTAAACTATCTCTAGCCAGGAAGCTGAGAGTCAGAAATGCTACAGCAATACCTCTCGGCGTAAACTCTTAACACTCCCCTACCCTTCACGAACTATCTTTTTTAGCCCTTGGAACCTATCACTTGTCTCCAAGGTAGGTTAGAGTCTGCCTCTCAGCAGTCACTCCATTGCTTATGAGGGTTCTAAGGCTAGCTCTCTCGATTACTAACCCCAACATACACTTAAAGAACGACCAACTCTCGAAGGCACTTAAGGTAGGGCCTATTTCTCAAAGCACTTACAACTCTAAGCTCTTACAACTTTAAGGAAATGAGGAATGCATAAGAAAAAGCATAGAATCATGATAAACACTGAAAAAGCCATAGCATGCATTAAAAAGTACTCAAAATAAAATTATCCATCAAACCCAAGTCACCTAAAACAGTTCTTGGCTGGGAAATATCATCCAACGTATCATTGCGATAACATCATCAAATGTAAAGATATGAAAAGAAATTGCTATAGCCACAGAAAGAAAGGTGAACTCCTTCTCCGCCATGGACTTCTCGGCTGTCTTAGGCTCACCGCCTCTCTCGAGGCTAGTGAGGCCACTCCTTGGAGCTTCAATGATAGAGGACACCAAGCTGGAGAAGATGAAGGTGGAAACTTCTCTCTCTGTGTAACTTTCTCTCTCTTCCACCTCTCTTTCGCTATATTACTCCACACTTTTCTCCAAGCTTCTCTGTCCTTTATATAGTGGAGGCTTCAAGGGTTTGGTGCCCTAAAGATGCCTTGATAATCCCAAGGAATATCCACCGACAAGGTCTTCCACGAGGGGACAAGGAGGACAATCTACAGGTGGGTACTGGCTGCTGCACATGTTAGATCGTCCTTTTCTGCATGTTCATGTGCTTTTGCAGCTCACGTGTATCTCACGTGCTGGCCAATATCCATTTCGATCATGTTATAGCAATTCCCGGCACATGCTTTCTCTCTTGACTCCCTCCCTGCACATCATAACCCAAAAACCAACCCTCCGAGCAGTATCCCTCGATATGGACCAATAACCAGCAAAGATAAAGATGCACCCAGAAGAAGAAAATGCAACCTAAATTCAATGGTATGAACTCAAGAACATGAAAATGCTATAGCAAAAAGGTATGAAAACAATGATATTTATGCAGTTATCAACTGGAAACAGCAACTTTGTCTTTACTTTCTTGTTCTTTTCCTTTATTACATTTAATTTCCAGTTTAATTTTTCTTTATTATCATATAAAAAAAATATCTCATAGTTTCTTTGTTCTAGTTTATGCTAGAGCAAATCCATTGTCTAAACACATGTTTATTGACGAGATCGAACGAGAAGCGAGAAAAATCAGAAGAGAGGCACGAGAGGCATTAGTAGTAGCGAAAGCAGCAGGAGCAGCAATGTATAACGACAATGATGGCAATAATGCCGTTGTGGCAGACCCCACGATAGATTGTAGGCGGCAAGATCAAGAGCCACCACTTCTTCCTCCCGGCTAGCAAAGACAAGTCCGTACCACTCGAGACTACATGGAGGAAGACATAGACAACCTTGACTCTGCAGTCATAGAACTAGACATCAATGCAAATAATTTTGAACTCAAGCAGTTATGTTCAATATGATCGATAAATTGGGACAGTTTGGGGCACATCAAATGAGGATGGTAGGCAGCACATGAAGTCATTCTTAGAGATTCGCAAGTCTTTTAGAATTCATGGATTTCCCCCCTGATGTTTTGAAGTTGCGGCTATTCCCCTATTCACTGAGGGATAGGGCAAAAACATGGTTAAATAGCCAGACGATTGGTTCTATTGAATCTTGGACAGACCTGTGTCGAGATTTTCTGGTCGTATACGCAGCGAGATTACCTCTTTCCGACAAACTAATGATGAGGCGATGTACGAAGCATGGGAGCGCTACAAAGAACTTTTGCAGAAATGCCCGCTCTATGGACTGCCGCTTTGGACGCAAGTATCTCTGTTTATAATGCTATTAATCAACCCACCAGAATGATGCTAGATACGTCAGCAAATGGCATACTCCTTGATAAGGCACCAGAGGAGAGAATGAGGGTTCTGAAAAAGTTAGCCAAGAATAATTACCAATTTCCATCCGCCCGCCATGGCAACATTAGACGACAGGCCACAATGAATGTGTTAGAAGCCTCAGAGTCCATTAATACCCGTATAGATAAGTTGACTAGATTAATGGAAAACATGATCAAACCAACAAGAAGATTATATGAGGTAAAAGTAGTGGAAGCCTTTTGTGATGAAAGTGGTGGAGATCATGACTCTATAGAATGTACAGAATTTAGAAATTTCATGGGAACCTACAACCGGAATAGTACCCCCAACACGAACACATACAATTCGAGCTGGAGGAAAAACATCCAAACTTCTCATGGAGTAACCTTAACACTGCAGAAAACCTGACCAATCAGAATACGAGCTATCAAAGGAACCCGCCTCGGCAGTAGATGCAACAACATCAACCTACAACAAACAATTCTCTAGAGGCCACTTTGAACACTTTTTTGTCTCATACTAGTGCTTATATTGCTAATTCTGATAAATTTGTTAAGAAAGTTAATGTTTTCATTGACAGGACTGAAATGTGGATGTAGAATCAGGAAGTATCTCTGAAAACACTAGAAACTCAAGTGGGTCAATTTGCACAGATTCTAAATACACGACCAATAGGAGGTTTACCTAGTGATCTGAGGTCGCTAGAGGAAAAACCCGTGAGCAATATAAAACAATCACCACCAGAAGTGGAATTTTCTTGCAAGAACCAAAGGGTCAGGCAACAAATGGAAAAAACACCAATGGAGCAACCGACCAATTCTACAAAGCCTGCCGAGAAGGATGCCGCGGCAGGTCTTGATACCACGATAAATTCTAAAAAATCTAAACTGGCCAAAGATGAGGCAAAAGAGGCAAAAGAGGCAAAAGCAATATTACCAGTTCAAGAAATTTCCAGACATCTTGAAACAGGTCCATATCAACCTGCCTTTGGTAGAACTCATCGATCAAATACCCAACTATGTCAAGTTCCTTAAGGACATAGTTTCTAAGAGAACATGGATCGATGAGTTTGAAACAATGGCAGTTATAGAGGGATGCATGGCCATGATGCACAATAGAGCCCTACTAAAGAGAAAAGATTCAGGCAGTTTTATCATCCCTTGTAAAATCGGCAACAATTATATTGGGCATTCATTATGTGATTTGGGGGCAATATCAACTTAATGTTAAAATATGTTTTCCTGAAACTAGGGATCGGAAGGGCCCGCCCTACTACTGTCATGTTGAAACTGGCGGACATATCATATTTTCCCTAGCTACTGGGAGAACGCTAATCAACGTCGAAAGAGGAGAGCTTACAATGAGGGTGAACGATCAGGAGATAAAACTGAATGTTTTCCATACCCTAAAACAAAATGATGACTTGGAAGAATGCAAAATGCTTCAAGCCACACCTAGGTTGGAGTTCGACATCGATAAACCATGCCTGGGTAAGTACTATTTCGGTGGTGATTCAGGTGAATGCCTTGACAGTCACTTGGAGAGCTGCCCTAGCACCCACCCCGGCGGCCAGTATATAGGAGCTGCAGAATAGGAAGATACAGAAGAGCAAGAAGAGGTACAGTGGATGGCAACAAAGACAAGTAAGTACTTTGAACCCTTAGATTACACTGTTAAGGGAGGTAAAATTCATGAACCATCTATTGAAGAACCCCCTAACCTTGAGTTAAAACCCTTACCTGAGCAACTCAAATATGTTTTCTTGGGACCCAATGATACGTTTCCCATAATCATCTCTTCTATGTTACAGGCTGAACAGGAATTCAAGCTGATAGACCTGCTACGGCGGTATAAGAGGACGGTAGGATGGACCATCGCTGATCTCAAGGGAATTATCCTAGCAGTATGCATGCACAAAATCCTGTTGGAAGAAGGCTGTAAACCCACTATTGATGCTCAAAGAAGGCTGAATGACGTGATGCGAGAAATCGTCAAAAAGGAAATCATCAAATGGCTCAACGCAGGCATCATTTATCCTATATCCGACAGTGAATGGGTGAGCCCGATACAATGCGTACCTAAGAAAGGAGGGATAACGGTGGTAAGTAATAAAAATAATGAACTGATCCCAACTAGGACTGTGACCAGTTGGAGGGTTTGCATGGACTATCATAAGTTAAACAAGGAAACTAAGAAAGATCATTTTCCATTACCTTTTAATGATCAAATGCTTTTCCGCCTTGCTAGAAAACCTTTCTATTGTTTTCTTGATGGCTATTCAGGGTACAATCAGATTGTCATAGATCCCAAAGATCAAGAAAATACCACTTTCACCCGCCCCTACGACACATATGAATTCAGGAGGATGCCGTTCAGGTTGTGTAACGCACAAACAACGTTCTAGCACTGCATGATGGCCATATTTTCCAACATGGTAGAAGATTTCCCAGAAATATTCATGGATGATTTCACTGTCATCAGCAACAACTTCGACAACTACCTCAGCAACTTAGAGAAGGTGCTAACTAGATGTGAGAAATCTGAGTTAGTGCTAAACTGGGAGAAGTGCTATTTTATGGTGGATGAAAGGATAGTCCTAGGCCACAAAATATCTGACAAGGGAATTGAGGTCAACAAAGCCAAAATGAAGTGATTGAGAAACTACCGCCGTCAGCCTCTATCAAGGGCATCAGAAGCTTCTTAGGACACACAGGTTTTTATAGACGATTTATTGAAATTTTTTCAAAGATTACTAAACCTTTGTGTACCTTGCTTGAACTGGATAAAACCTTCAAGTTCGATGACTCACGCACTGATGCATTCAAGACACTAAATAAGAAGCTGGTTTCTGCACCCATTGTAGTCCCACCCAACTGGACCCTACCTTTCGAACTAATGTGCGATGCCAAAGACACTGTCGTAGGAGCTGCCCTTAGGCAGAGAAAGGACAGGACATTCCATGTGATTTACTATGGCAGTAAAACCCTAAACCCTGCCCAAGTCAACTATACCACCATCGAGAAAGAACTGTTAGTTGTGGTTTTTGCCTTTGACAAATTTCGACCATACTTATTTGGACTAAAGGTAATTGTCCACACGGATCACTTGGCTCTCAAGTACCTATTTGCAAAGGAAGATGCCAAGCCACAATTGATTCACTGGATTCTGTTACTACAAGAGTTCGACGTTGATATCTGAGACAGAAAGAGCATTGAGAACCAAGTTTCCGACCACCTGTCATGCCTAAAACAGGGCGTCAACACCTCCACAGTACAGAAATCCAAGATGCATTTCTAGATGAACAATTGCTATTAGTATCCACCATTACGAAGAGCATTGGTGTGGCATTGACTGATGCACATGCCGCCACGGCAGACACATTGGCGGCAGCCATTCGCTCAACACCCTGGTATGTTTATATTGTAAATTATTTAGTTACTGGTGTTATACCTTATAACCTTAACTATCAAGGCAAGAAGAGGTTTCAATATGATGCTAAACATTATTTTTGGGACGAGCCTCTTTTGTTCAAACACTATGCCTATCAAGTTATAAAGAGATGTATTCCAGAAGAAGAACAACATGCACTGCTCTACCAATGCCATGCTACCTCTTATGGAGGACATTTTGAAGGTACACGAACAACAACAAATGTACTCCAATCTGGTTTCTATTGGCCCACTCTTTACAAGGATGCCCAAGATTTTTATAAGAAATGTGATAGATGCCAAAGAATCTGGAATATATCAAGGATGAATAAGATGCCCGTACAACCCATTCTCGAGGTTAGGCTATTTGATGTTTGGGGGATAGACTTCATGGGACCTTTCCCATCTTCATGCGGTAACTTATACATCCTCATTGTTGTTGATTATGTGTCCAAATGGGTTGAAGCTGTGGCAACCCCGAAGAATGATGCCAAAACCGTCTACTGATTCCTTCACAAGAACATATTCACCATGTTTGGAATCTGAAGGGCGATAATTAGCAATGAAGGTAAACATTTTGTTGACAGGCTCATCGCTAAAGCTTTAAAAAGACTTGGTGTCTGTCACAAGGTTGATGTGGCGTACCATCCACAAACTAATGGGCAGGCCGAAATTTCAAACAGAGAACTAAAGAACATCCTAGAAAAGGTAGTCAAACCAACTAGGAAAGACTGGTCCCTTAGATTGGATGATGAACTATGGGCATATTGGACAGCGTTCAAAACCCCTCTAGGTATGTCACCCTACAGACTTGTGTATGGAAAAGCCTATCACCTACCTATCGAGATTGAACACAAGCCCTATTGGGCGATAAAAGCTGTCAACATAGATTAGGAACAAGCTGGGGAAAAGGGACTTCTAGATCTTAATGAGATGGAAGAATTCAAAAAGGGAATCATATGATAATGCCAAGCTCTACAAAGAAAAAATAAAAAAAACAGCATGATAACAAGATTCTGCCGCGGCAGTACCTGCCAGGGTAGCTAGTGTTATTGTTTAACTCCCGCCTGAAGCTATTCCCTGGAAAGCTGAAGTCCAGATGGTTTGGGCCCTTTGAGGTTGTTATGGCCTTCACACATTGTGTTGTTACTATTAGATCCAAAACAGATGGGTAGCAATTCAAAGTCAATGGGCAGCGGCTCAAGCACTACAATAGAGCACCAATTAGAAGAGACGGGGAAGTAGTTACTTTAGGAGATGCAATACCATGCACTCCTATTGTAACATGAGTTTTATTTATTTATTCCATATTTTTCCTGTTTTTATTAGAATTAGATTTTCAATTTCAACATTTATTATTTTCAGTTTTATTTTAGTTGATTAATAAATTCTTTTCATTTTTTTAGGAAGGGAGAAAGAATTTAAGGAACCAGCCCATTAAACCACCCACATAGCCGCCGAACGGCTATAACCCGCCCCAACGACTATAAATCACCCAATTGCTATATCTCGCTAACGGCTAGAATCTGCCCGTTACGCCAGCTGTCTCGCCCGTTGGAAATCAAACCGTTGGGCATTATCAGGCGCCTCGGCAACCTATATAAACCTTACTATTTCACTTTATTATATCATCTTCAACCTTTGCTTTCTTCAATCTTGAACTTGCTCAGTCTTTTTAAATTTTCAGATTTTCTTTACCATCACATCTCCAGAATGTCGACCTCCAGAACCACGCCCCCTTTCAAAAGGTTCTTCTCACCAAAGGAATCCATAGCGCTACAACAAGAAGTTCTCGTCCTGGCAGTTTCTTGAAGAACAAGGCTTTTACTACCTCGTCGATACGGGCGATTTTAGCCTGCCCGCCTTTGTCTATGAGGTCATCAGAGGTCACAGTTGGACTCTCTTTTCATGCCAACCTTAAGAAGGGAACATCACAATGGTCCATGAGTTCTACGCCCATAACCCACAACCGAGAGTCCCTTTTGTGTATGTTCGTGGCAGTGGCGTTCGTCTGGATGCTGACACCATCAACAGTTACTATGGGATCATGAATAAGGCACACGACCGCGCCGACTTCGAAGCCACCCTCACCGCCACTAACTATGATCGCCTGAAAGACGAGTACTGTGTGCCTGACACCACATGGAATATGGGTAAACACACCGAATTAGTACCCCGTTGAGCGTTGTTATCAAACGCCAAACTTTGGAACACATTTGTTAAGCGCCGGAGGCTGCCCACTTCCCATAATTATACCGTCGACCGCCCACGCCTGACAATGATTGATTATATTCTGAAGCGGTAAAAAATCAATGTGGGAGTCGTCGTCTGTGAAGAAATCTATAACTGTCATACGAGGCCCAAAGGCCGCCTTTTCTTTCCAAACCTCATCACCGGGTATGTATGAACTTCAAGTTACCTACCGACAAAGCAGACGTGATGACACCCCATAGGCAGGGGTAGAAAAAGGAATTCATATACAAGATGATGGAGCTGAAAAAAGTGGCGCCGGAAAATGAGTTTAATCCAACTGCCGCGGCGGCAGGTACTTTAGCCCTAGGTGGGCGTACAGATCAACCCTTCATCGACCCCACCATGATGCTCCAAGATATCTACAGGAAGCTACAACAGATGGAGTACAAGAACTTGAAATTTATGGAGTATGTGTAGAACTACAACACAGGGTTTGAGCTATTCCTCAAGGAGAAATTCTTAGGGGATGACCTCTATTTTCCTGCCTTCCCTACTGAAATCACGAAAGCCGCCATGGCAAGCCACTCTATCCCGGACTCCCCCGACATGGCATCACCTGCAGCCGTCGGGGTATCCCATCAAGGCTCTTCCTCAGCCGCCAACACCCCACCTGCATCTCTAACAAATTCGTAGGGCTACTGATCTCCTTCTAACGACTCCTTCGATGATTCTAATGACGCCTCCCTACCCGTCACGGCATCACCACCTACGGCGGCAGAAAATTTATGGAGACAAAAGTATCATTACATCTCAGCTGATTCAGATGAAGAAAGAGTCCGATGATATTGTTATGGTGACCAGAAACACGCTGCCCTTCAGAATCTAACCACGAAGGACTTCAAAGCTTGTCCAACCATCTCCTTTACAGAGGAGGCGGCTGGACTTATCCGATGATGAAGACGAAGTGGCCCAAAATTCATCCTTTCTTTTTAAATGTAACATGTTTCTTTTTCCTTTTATTTTTCAGTTTTTCTTTTTTTATGTTATGTATTTTTATTTTGTGTTGCATTGAGGGAAATGCCCGCCTCGGGTTTGGGGAGGGAGAGTCCACCTAAGTGTAGTTCATATGTAGTTGCATATTAGTTAACCATCTTAGTTGTATTGTACTTATCTATTCTTTAATGAAAAGAACTTGTTAAACAACTTGTGCCTTTGATCGAATAGCCGACAACTCGCACCATTAAAAAGTACCTTTAATTTTTGGGTAGCATGAAGATGACTTAGAAATCTACTATAGTGCTATTGATCCTTAACACAATTGTGGCAAGTTGATTGATAGAATGAAGTAGTGAACATATACTGTTTAATTATTTGGTACTTTTAATTCACATGCATTGCAGGACGTCGCCTCGGCAGCTTAAGTTGTCAATACTGCAAGGAAAGCTACTGCAGCAGGTAAGAAAAAAATCCTAGAGGTACCCAAAACAAGCTCTAGGCAGCTGGAGGTGCCCAAATTGGCTCTAGTCGTAATAAAAAAATCATTGTTATGTTGCTTAGAGGTACCCGAAATTAGCTAAGTCTTTTGTTCACTTAAAAAGTTCTTGAAGATCAACTTGTACACAATTTAGCACAAACTTGATCACAAGCATTATAGTTTGTTTCCGAGAAAATGCGTGCTATTCTACACACTAAAATGATATAGGTGCCACGGCCTTGAGGGATGAAATCAAGTTAATGACATGTTCCTTTTGTTGAAGTAGGGGTAAGTACTTATTAGGTTTTGCATTACTTGAGGACAAGCAATAGTTCGAGTTTGGGGGTGTATAAAGTGCTTAAAAGTCCTATATTTTATGCCAATTTTAACTTATATTGTCATTGTTCTTAAGCTCATTTTACTTCATAATTAGGTTTCCAAGCATATTTTACAGTAACTTTCCTTCACTCAGCCTGCTACAGTATTCACGATTATATGTGGAGAAAAGATATTGTTTTTCGTTGAATTTGCATTACATGTTACAAGAGACTGTCGCCGGCTCCCGTCGCGGCAGCAGAGCAGAAGAATGATCAAAGAGAAGGAGGAAACAGAATGATCACATCCAGTCACACAGGACGAACCATCGTTGCAGAGAAGAACTGTACTGACGCAGTTCAAAGAATGGGTTGCCGAGACAGACTGTTGCCAGCACTACCGTCGCGACGGTACATTGGAGATTGACCAAGAGGGTGTGCAACATTAAGAGGAGAATTTTCTGAATTAACAGAACCAAACCACATGAAGAATAGAGTTTAGGAGCATCCAGAGATGACGTGAGAAGACCCAAACAAGGAAGAAGCTTGCGTCCCAAGAAAGCCCAAAAGAGGAGTTACTTTGGAATAAGAAAACTCAGACGTTTAATAGCATTTAATTTCAACTCAACTTCCTCCCAAAGAGAGACTTCTTCCCCAAATAGGGCTTTCACATGTAATCATGTATAAAAAGGTAAGGCTTGACCGATTGGAGGACATAAGGAGAGAGATTATATTTTAGAATTTATTTTTGTGTTTTCTTATTTACATTATGTTCTAAACTTTCCTTAGGGTTAAGATTGTTTTGTTTAGTATTTGTGAGTACGGATGTAATTAGTTAAAGTTTTTTTTATGCAATTCAATTCAAGGTTTGTTTATCTTATGTTCTTCATCTTTGTTTACAATAGAATCGAGACATTTTTGTGAGAACATCTATTTGTTTCAATTCGAGAGAGTTAAAACTCAAGAAAGGGATAAACATGATTCCCTCCCATTAAGGTGAGAATTAACTTAGCTTGGAGATAAGTCTAGGTTTTAGGCGGATAAGAAAGAACGTGGGAAAGTTTTTGTTCAACCTAGGTTTACGATGAGAGGTATTGTCAAAGAATGGGCATCAACAATATTCAAACTTAGAGATAAGCTGGAATCATATTAGGACGTTCTGCGGAACCTTGAAGGCCTGTTGAGTTCCCGGTCGTGGCAGTGTTCTATCTGTCGTCCGCCGTGACAGAGATATCAACTTTGCACTACAAGACTTTTACAAGTTCAACACAATTTCACACTACGACGCAACTCAATCTGAGCCATCTTCTTATTCTGATTTCTCAATCTTTTTAGTATTCGTTTACTTTAAGTTTATGCAACTTTCTCAAACCAATCCAAATCAATTGTGTTTTTACTTTTCCTTGTGCATGAATTTAACCTTGGAGTAGCATTCCAGTCCTTGTGGAGACAATAATCTTTTATATTACAAGTAGGCATCAGTGTACACTTGCACTTAAAGTAGGACTGTTTCACAACCTACAATTGTGACAACTTTCGGAGTTCACTTTTCTGCACAAATAAAAGTAAAAAACACAAATAATGAGAGTTGGTTTGATTAAAGCTAAAACTAAAACAAATAAAGTAAATTGAGAAATTAGAGTGAGAGTGGGCCGTTATTGGATGCTTCGTAGTGTGGAGATTTGATGTACTTTCTCAGCACAGTTTTACAAATCAACTTAACAACTTTGGTAGCCACCCACGAGTATGCCTTGGCAGATGCCCGCCTCGGCAGAGACCAATGTGACTGCCTGGGCAGTTAAGCGAGTTCACAGCTGTGGTGAACATTATATGTTTAAATATTTCCCTTACAATCCCAATGCATATGTCCCCAAGAAGGACCGTAGAATGAGTATTAGAGACCATATTAAGGCTTACAACCAATGATTGGACCATAAGCAAAATCCTTCATGCTTTAATGTTGTAATAAACATGTCATAGAAAAATAGTCCACATCAGCAACCAAGCTTCTCATGGAATGCTCCAGAAGGTGACAATTTATATGCTCCTTATAACTATGTTGTATCACCATAGTACAATCAATTGCTGTAAAAAAATAGTAATCATTAAGAGCAATCAAATTCCATGGAGGCATGTTTTGAATGTCTTAAATAGAGGGCCTCAAAAATCAATTCAATGGATATTAAAATCCCAAGTCAAGAGGAAGATGAGCAATATGAAGAGATCTTTCTAATGTGCAGGGAATAACTAGAAATTCTGAGGCGTGATCATGAGAAATAATGCCTAGCATGAGCCTAAACAATGAATTGCCACAATAAAGCTTGAGGAGCCTCAACAGAGCAATGAAATAACAACACTTGATGAGGTTGAGAAGAGTAATGCTACAACAAAGTTTGAGGAATATGATGCCTAAACCGCTATAGAAATATTGATATTGAAGTAGAAATGTGTAGACTACTCTTATTCACCTTCACAAGAGAAACTTAAAGACCACATACAAGATTTGATACCATCAAAATTAGAGTATGCTCATTTTGGAGATGACACTTTATTTATGGTGATTCCATCCAATCTTGGTGTTGCACCAAAATCTCCACTGATGGAGATGTTTGAAATGTTTAAAGGAAGCAATGGTTGGATGATTGAAGACTTTAAAAGAAATGGTCTTTCACATTACTTACATAGGATCTTGATAGAGGATTGCCACAAAAAATGGCTAGAACAATGATTACCACGATAACGAAGGTTACACTAACGATGGAGGAAGTCAATGAGAATGAAGTAATCAATTAGTTGGGATTTGGTACAATCTTTCCCATCAAATAATTAAAGTTTTCAAGAATAGTAGCAAGGTGAAGGGTAAGCATGGACTACAAAGGAAAAAGAAAGAAAAACACCTCCACCAAGGTATCACAAGGGGAGTAGTTGCAATCATATTCTCTCATCGTTTTTTGGAATGAATAGTCACTCGATGAAAGATACAGATGGACTACAAGAAGTATCAGAAACGACCCTCATCCCAACACATCATGCTTTCTTTGAAGCAACCATATTACCTATAATTTCTTTTATGTTTATTCTGATTTTAGCTTGTTGTTTTTTTTTCTTTTCATTTTAGTAAGACCAAAGGTTGAAAGGAAAATCATCATATCATTGTCGCAACATTTTTTCAAAAGGCCAACAAGTCCTTTTATACAACTCGAGACTTTGACTTTTTCTGGGAAAATTGGAGTCTCGTTGGTTCGGTCCATTTGAAGTGGTTAAGGTCTACCCACATGGAGCCATTGACATCAAAAATTTCAAGAACGGTCCCAATTCAACGTGACAAGATCTCTGTCGCACTCTGAGATGCTTGAGCATCTCATACTCCTACCTTTAATTTTCAGCTTTGTTTTCTTTTCTTTGGTTTTTATTTTTTTTTCTTTATGTCTCAGCATTGCTTTATAATATTTTGTTTTGGTGTGTTTTGCTTGAGTATTGTTTTTTTTTATATGTTTTTCCTTTCTTTATTTCTACAGACATAAACTGTGGAATAGAATTAATTTTTTTGGGGATTTGAAGTAAAAAGTTGAATTTTGGCATTAATGGGTTCTTATTTCCTTTTAAGGATATTTTGAGCAGTTCAAACAAACAAAAAGTAAGGTATTTTGGAATTCAGCATTAAAGAAAACCCTTCTTCTAATCATTAAACCCATCTGATCGACCACAATGCTCAGGCCGTCTTTTTTGAGGGGGCAACACATTCAATTTTCTAAAGAGTTCATCAATGACTTCTTTAGGCTGATGCCTACACCTGACGAGCATACGTCGTTCGATGTTGCAGCAACTGATGAGACCTATGACCAAGTTTTCAAATATCTATGTGTTCCTAGAGCACAATGGGCTCGAAAGACTCCAAAGTCTCGAATAGTGAAGAGAGTCCATCTTAAGCATGATGCCAAACTGTGGATTCATTTCATGAACACCAGGCTTATACCAATCGGCCACCACTCCTTAATCTTATGAAAATGAATTTTGTTATTGCATTTTGTTATGATGGCCGCCACATCAATGTTGGCAAGTTGACGTTCATGGCAATCACTTCTAGGGCAAAAAGAAGGAATGCAGGCCCTCTCATTTATCTGAGCCTGATAAAAGCTCTATTCCACCGTTATAAGGTTTTCGAAGATGATTAGGATGAAAATATATTTAGGAAGAGGGGCATTGAGCCTGCTCAAGTGCCAGGTCTAAAAGGCCTTGTGGACAATGATGCAGTGTCTGGGCTGTGCAATGCGGAAATAAAAAAATTGCTTGCTGGTTTCCTCCAGTCATTCTTTGGCTATGTCCAACATAGGGACATTTCCCTGAGTGCCCTCTTTACAGAGTTGCTACCAGCAACTACAGTGGTGCTTCCCCTTTTCTTGAGTAGCTTCTTGCCGAGACATCTCCAACAGATCCTCTTGCACCTAAAATGAATGCTAAAGAGCGTCATCCTCCTCAGCCACAAGAAGAACATGATGTTACTCCACCCTCTACACAGCCCGCTGCTACACCAAGGAGACGAGGACAGAAGAGAGTTGGTCTCAATTTGAGTTCACCATCTACTGGTGACACACAATCTGATGTTGTCGCTATGAGAAATGCTACGTAAATGAGATAGAGAGGAGATGAGAGTAAAAACTCAATTCATTCATCTTAAACAAAACTCTCATGCATTTTACAGTGAGCAATGCATGGCTTATATAAGCCCTTGGCTATAACAGAAATTAGGGTTTTTGTTATAACCCTGTGAGAGTTTGTTACAAATGCAGCTGTGCATAATAGAAAGCTGACGGGAATGGGACAGCTGGACGTCCAGCTTATTTTGTGTAACATTTCCCCTCCTTTCTCAGGTCTCCATAGAAGAGATGTGTCGAACACAAAGTTGATGACGAAAGCTTTCGAATGCATGGAGTGAAACAGGTTTGGTGAAGACGTCTGCAACCTGAGCTGAAGTAGGGACGTAATTGACAGTCAGTTGATGAGAAAGAACTTTCTCTCGAACAAAAAAGAGGTCAAGTTCAACGTGTTTAGTTGTGGCATGCATGACAGGGTTTATTGCCATCGCAACGGCACTGATATTATCATTCCAGATGACAAGGGTATCGGAAAGCTCGACATGCATATCACGGAGGATTTCTTGGAACCAGAGATTTTCAGCTGCAGCATCAGCTAGACTGTGAAATTCGGCTTCAGCTGTGGAACGAGAAACGGATCTTTGTTTATGTGAGCTCCAGGAAAGAAGGTGAGCACCAAGATATGTGCAGTAGCCAGAAATGGAGCGGCGGTCATCAGGGTCACTGCCCCAGTCGGTGTCAGCAAAGGAATGAAGAGTAGTGTAAAGGGACTGACTGGGAGTGAACCAGAGGCCAAAGTCAATGGTGCCTTTCAAATATCGAAGGATTCTCTTTACATCAACCCAGTGTTGATCAGTCGGAGAATGCATGAATTGGGCAACCTTGCTAACAGAGAAGGAGATATCTGGGCGAGTATGGCAAATGTATTGGAGCGAATCGACTGTGCTGCGAAACTCATGCGCATTAGTGAGAGGAAGACCATCATCATTAAAAAATTTAGAGTTAGGAACCATGGGAATAGACACTGTGCTGGCATCACGCATGTCAGTTTTAACAAGAAGTTCAGTGATGAATTTCTTTTGAGAAAGAAAAAGACCACCACGAGAACGCTGGACTGCGATGCCCAGAAAAAAATTCAAATGTCCAAGTTCTTTAAGAGAGAACTGAGTATGAAGCTAGTTGATAACAATGGAGACATGCTGAGCTGAGGATCCAATGATCAATATGTCATCGACATAAACGAAAATATAGGTGATTACATGCTCCTAGTGATAGACAAAAAGGGAGGCATCAGCATTGGATGGTTTGAACTGCAATTGGACAAGAGAATTACGCAGCTTTGTGAACCAATTGCGAGGGGCCTGCCTGAGTCCATACAAGGATCGTTTGAGCTTACAGACAAGAGTCTTCCCATCAGACGCTGGTTGAACAAAGCCATCAGGTTGGGTCATATAGACATTTATAGATAGATCACCCTTTAGGAAAGCATTGTTCACATCGAGCTGATGAATGAACCATCCGTTTGTAATTGCCATTGAAAGAAGAAGGTTAACTGTGAAGGACTTCACCACTGGGCTGAATGTTTCACGAAAGTCAGATCTTACACATTGAGAGTATCCCTTAGCCATCAAACGTGCTTTGAGATGATCGATCGTGCCATCAACCTTGTGTTTAATTTTAAATAACCACTTGTTGCCAATAGGAATCTTATCAGTAGGTAGGGGAACCAGATCCCAAGTGTCATTATCAATCAAAGCTTAATACTCAGCATGCATAGCACTACACCAGGCAGGATCTTGAAGGGCCTCTTGCACTGAGGAAGGAACTGTGGGAAGTTCCAGGTGATAAACCTTAGGCTTGAATATACCAGCTTTACTTTTGGTGACCATTGAATGCCCAATGAGGTTGGTAGATTCAGGCAATGAAGGGGAAGGAATAGGAGCAGCTAGAGTATGACTAGTAGGAATTGGAGAAGTAGGTAGGGATTGATGAATGGAGTTGATACGAGGATCAGTAGAACCAGGTGCAGGAGCAACAGGATCCAGAGTAGGTTGACAGGATTGTATAGGACTAAGTGTAGAGGGAGTAAGGGGTGACTGTAATGAACATGAGTAGGTGAGGTAACAAGCTCAGATGTTGTTGGTGACAAAGGTGATACATGAGTAGCATGTGGATGATTATCAGGCATTGGTTCTTTTGTACTGGGAGGGATGACATGTAAAGGAGAAGAAAGAGGTGTAGGTAGAGGAAAGGAAGAGGTGGGAGTCGAATCATGGTAAGGGAATGTTGTTTCATGGAAAACAACATTCCTGGAGATAAAGATACGATTACTGGACTGATCATGGCAGGTGTAACCACGATGAGAGGGTGAATATCCAAGGAAGATGCATGGTTTCGAATGGTAGTCCATTATTTGTTTGTTAAAGGGTCGAAGGCATGGATAGCACAAGCAACCGAAGGTTTTGAGGAACTTGTAATCAGGTGGAGTGTGATAAAGGAGTTGGTAAGGGGACATATTACCTAGAGGTTTAGAGGGCATTCGATTGATAAGGTAGGCTGCACTTAACACAACATGGGACCAGAAGTGTAGGGGAAGGGAAGCATGGGCCAGAAGTGTGAGGTCAGTTTTAATGATGTGCATGTGCTTCCTCTCGACAACACAATTCTGAGAGGAAGAATGAGGGTGAGTGATTCGAAGTTGTACACCCAGTTGAGCTAACAGTGAAGCAAGAAATTTAAATTCCCCACCACCACCAACCTGAACAGCAAGCAAATTGGTAGAGAATTGATTCTTTATTAAAGCATAAAACATCTGAAATGCAGTACAAGCATCGGATTTCTTCTTAAG
The DNA here is from genome assembly GCA_958450335.1 of Hibiscus tridactylites. NCBI lineage: Eukaryota > Viridiplantae > Streptophyta > Magnoliopsida > Malvales > Malvaceae > Hibiscus > Hibiscus tridactylites. The sequence continues at coordinate 58,902,059 of OY288275.1, forward strand.
CAAATGAACCCAGGTGACCCTGGAGTGCATATCTACATAGGACATGTAATACAAGAAGCCATCGGAAGCTGTAGGTGCAGGACCCCAGAGGTCGATTTCAACTAACTCAAAAGGACAAGTGTAGACAGTTGTAGAATCATGGTAAGGAAGAGAATGATTCTTCCCTAGCTGACAGGCATTGCAAATTTGAGAAGTATCAGGAGCAAAATTTTTATTGAGGGCAAGATTAACAACATCTGCAGAGGGATGTCCCAATGTGTTGTGCCATAACCAAAAGTCTAAAGCAGTGGAGGTAAGGACACATGCTGAAAAAGACTGATGACTTGAACTCGAAGGAAACTCATACAAGCCATTAGCCTGGGTACCACGCAATAACTCCAAACCTATGTTCTCATCCTTAATAACAGAATAGGAAGCATGAAATTCAAAGTAGACATTATTACCAGATGTAAAACGTGAAACATATAATAAATTGCGTGTTATAGCAGGCACATGTAACAAATGTTCTATAAGAAGAGATCGTGTAGGAGTGTGAAGAGTTGATTGACCAGTGTGAGCAATTGAAAGAGAGGAACCATCACCAATGTGGACATCACCCTGACCTAAATAAGGATGCACATTGGTAAACTAAGTATTATCATTCGTCACGTGATGAGTGGCCCCAAAGTTAGGGAACCAACGAGGAATAGTGTTGACAAGAGAATTGACCAGAGGGGAGTCACTAGTTGAAGAAGAAGCTGATGTAGTGGGAACAAACGGTGTGTAGCACGCATCAGGACCATCATGTGAACAACCACAGGTGTGAGCTTCAGTTTGAGAAGGATCAGGGGCTTTGAATCCCTGATTGAACCTGTGCCAGCACCTATCTGCAAGGTGACCCAGCTTACCACATATCTGGCACTGAAATCGTGGGCGACCTTTGAAGCGACCAGCAGAAGAAGCAGTAGAACGGGCTCGGCCACCTCGAGATCGAGAGTTAGAAACTCCATGCTTAAAGTCTGTATCAGAGGTTTGCGATTCAAAGGTGGTGTTATGAATGCCAATTGGCAATCGAAGAGGGTCCACAAGACGAGCTTTGGCATCAGTAAGAAGGGACACAACACCATCAAACGAATAAGGCTAACGACTGGCAGTAATAACAACCACAACGAACTCAAATTCTGAGGGAAGACCATTTAAAATGGTGGCAACTTGCTCGATTTCTGATATGGGACTTCCACATATAGTGAGAAGATCGCAGATCTCCTTGATCTGAGCAGAGAATTCACTGATGGAAAGGGAGCCTTTCTTCAAGGTTCGTAAACGACAATGGAGATGCATAACATGTGTAGTTAAGAGCTTTGAGTATCGAAGAACTAGAGTATTCCAGATCAACGTTAAGGTCTCAGATCCAACGAGATGAGGTAAGATCGAAGTAATTACAGTGGAGAGGAGCCAAGAAGCTAAGGAACTATCCTACTTGTAAAAACGTTGATACAATGGATTGGGTGATTTGGTGCCATCAGAAGCAGTGATGAACTTTGTCGGTGGTGTGTACTCAGAGTCAATATAGTGTTCAAGCCCTTGGCCACGGATCATCAACAGAACCTGTTGTCGCCATAGAAGGAAGTTTGTATCATCAAGACGGACATCGATCTGTTTGTTGAAGAAGCTAGGAAGATCACCAGACGACTCATCGGTGGTGGGGGTCGATGCCCCAGATGGAATGTCACCGGTCACCATTTGAAGCAAAATACTTAGAAGAAAACGCAGGGAAGAAGAAAGGAAACCAGGTTCGACTTGGCGATAGATACCATGTGAGAAACGCTACGTAAATGAGATAGAAAGGAGATAAGAGTAAAAACTCAATTCATTCATCTTAAACAAAACTCTCATGCATTTTACAGTGAGAAATGCATGGCTTATATAAGCCCTTGGCTATAACAGAAATTAGGGTTTTTGTTATAACCTTGTGAGAGTTTGTTACAAATGCAGTTGTGCATAACAGAAAGCTGGAGGGAATGGGACAGCTGGACGTCTAGCACATTTCCTCTAACAGTCGCATCCTCTAGACCTACCAAAGTCGCTATGGCTAAAGCTAAGGCCCAAGGCAAGGGCAAGGGACATATTTTCCCTGAACGATCTATACAAGTCTGCCCCATTCACCTACAGAGTGACGAGGACACCTCTACTACAACACCTCACTGACCTGCTACTCCAATGTCTCCACCACATGCTCCTGCTTCACCACCTGTGACACGAAAGACTTGAACCAAGGTCACAATTGGTCGAGTCAAGCCTTCCCTACCTTCGGAAATTGAGGTCCTACTTGATAAGTTATCTTCTACCTCTGAATCGAAAGACTTATCAGACTCAGCTCCTTCTCAATTCCCACTTGGTGACCCAACATAACCTGCACCACTGGCTACTGAACAACCATCAGCTACCCCTTGCTCAATTCCATGCTTCAAGCGAACATCGAGGAAGACAACACCTTCCCATCCACAATAAACTCCAAGTTTGTTTTATGCATTTCATTTCATATAGATGCATTGGGGATAATACTTCTCTCAAGTTTGGGGGAAGTCTTGTTCATAATTAGTATTTTTGTTTTACATTTTTTATGTTGCTATGCATTGATGTTTTGAGCATACTGTATAATTTTTTGATGATATTCAATGATGAATATATCCCTAGGTTGAATTCTTAGTAATTTTTTTTAAAGCTATCGAGAATTGAACTTAAGGTTGATGTTGTTGTAGCTATACTCGGAACACGTTGTATGTTTTCAATACTTAAAGACCTTAGAAAAATTTTAAGTTAGACTCTCTGATGTCGTAGCATAAGTTGATGAAGAAAAATGAATTGAATTTCTCATTGTAGCATAAAGGCTTAAATTAACATACTCCCATAAAAATTGAGAAAAAGAAAGAAAGAAGATAAAAATGCCGAAGGCATAATTGTTGAGGGATACTCCTATTTGCTTTGCTAGCCTAGTACATTAGGTGAGTTGTGTTTGCTCCATTTAAATCTTCCTAATAGGAAAGGTAGCATTAGCATATGAGTGATGAAAGCCTTCACGGGGTGGCTCTGCTCCATAGGCTCGGGGATAGGGTATTTGCTCCACTTCATTTTCAGGTCTTGAAGGGTAATTGTGATGAGCTGAAGCCCCTATAAAACATCAAAAATGATATAAACATTAATGGAGTAAAACAAATGCTAAAAGAAAGAAAATGCTAGTGTCACACCCCGAAGTTGGGGTTGGTTGAAATCGAGAACTTGTTAAAAATTCGAGACTAGATCTGGATATGTTAAAAAGGTTTTGGACTAAAATTATAACATTTTGAAAGCTTTGGGATAAAAGTGGCTTGAGGCTATTTCTGAAACCCCTAAAAAATATAGGACTATGTTCATAATTAAACCTTTTTATCTTCTAAATTTTCATGTTCAATGGCTAATAAAATCCACCGCCCCAAAAAGAAGTTACCTCAATCCACGTTTCCGGTAGTAATGGGATCTACACAACTGTTCCAACATTTTCCATTAACCAGCACACATTTTCAAAACCCAGACTTGCCTGGAAAACGATGAATAAAGGGTGGGATGATCTGGATCAGTACATCGACTTCGACTGTAATATGTTTGGTGGGAATCGTTAGAAAGATCAAACAACGTTTGATCTCTACTCTCCTATCTATTTTGCAAAATTTGAAAACTCAACCTGCACTGCATGGTCAAGCAATCCTCATAGGTGACGACGGCAATTATGGGGGCTTCGGATGAAGGATTTGATTGTGTTGGTCCGAGCTTGACTTTGGAAAATGGGAAAAACACCTGCTTGGCAGTTTGCTAAGTCTCACGTCGCTTTTAGGCGTGTCTCGCTTGTCTTAATTTAATCTGTTCAATAAATTCCTAAATTATGTCTGTTATTATTATATATGCACTGTGTGTTTAAGGTGTACGATTATTGAGGTAACATACTCTAATCTCTGTCAGTTTACTATTGTGTGATTCCATGTAAACTGTATGACTGCACTTTCCTGTAAAAATATGTTATTGAATATGATTAACTCGATTCATTAGTCTGTAAATTTGAATAACTTGCAATACTGAGTAGTCAGTATGCTGAACAAGTGTGCACCATTTGTGAATATACATGTATGTCTAATTTGTCTAAATATATTCAACTCCTGGTTTACTTGTATTCCGTTCTATATTCTGCATAGTTTGGCATCTATGTTACTGTTATGAAAGTTTATATGTATTAATAAATTTCTGTACGGTTGATCAATCTCGATACCTGAATTGCTACTGTTATGAACTTCTGACTAATCTGTTACTGTAAATTCTGTATTTTCTTGTCTACTGTAAATTCTGATAATTATGTTATGATTCTGACACAAAAATCTGTAAAGTCTATTGCATTCTGCATCTGTAATGTCTGTCCATTCTACACCTGTAAGTCTGTCACATATTGCATGGGTTGGGTGTTGTGGTGGAAGATTATTGTTGTTGTAATACGCGGTAATATTCCGTATTACGTCATGCTGGAAGTCGAGAAGAGAGGAGGGAAATCGAAGGAGAAACAATTCGAAAGCGAGGGAACCAGCCAAAAGGAAGGGAACGAGGCAGTTTCGATTAATGCCACTAAACAGACCAGCCCAAGTCAGGAGACAACAGACTCGACCTAAGCAGCTGAAACCGGCTGAGTCCAATCATCTGGAGATCGTTAGACATAGGGTGATAGCTTGACACGCGTCTAAAAATAATTGTACGAGTGTCCTGAGTTGTTACATATATGCTGAGTTGTGTAACGAATTCTTCATCGTCTATCATCATTGAAAACCTAAGCTTCAAGCTTTTTTTCCTTAAACCTCATATTTCTGCCGCTCCTTAAACCCTTTCTTGTTATTCAATACATTTTTATTATCGTTCGTTGCAAATTGGTATCCAGAGCTAGATTGTTGATCCCCTGCGAAACTAGGAAAGCCAAAGAAAAGTCAGGCCATGGCAGAAAGTCCAGTCCTTGCGAAGATGCAACAACAACTAGATAAAATGCAAGAGGAACTCAACAAGGTGGAAAATGAAGAAAACATTCCCAAATGGTGGGACAAGCAAAAGTGTGATATGGAGGCTAGGTTCGGGGGCCTAGAGTCGAGAATGGATGCAACACAAAACTCTTTAGATAAAATCGTCGGCTTATTGACCAGAAAAATGGAAGAGATGAGCCCAGGAAGTGCTACACCCCCACCCAAAGCCACAGACCACTCGCCAGGACCATCACAAACCACAAAAACAGAAAAAGGACCTACATTGATAACAGTGTTGAATGGCCAGGAAAATACTCCTACAAACCGATGAGCCCGGAATCCTTCAGAACAAACCAAAAGAGAGTACCTTTCATCCAAAACCCCCACCAGTAACCCAAAAACCAGCTTTTGAGGGAATGGCAACAGAAAATATCCCTACTCAAACAACGGGGGTAGGAACCCAAAAAAAATTCTCACCTAGACCAAGAATAGAACTTCAGATGTTTGATGGGAACAATCCGAGGGGCTGGATAAGAAAGTGCCAGAAATACTTTACAATCTTTGAAGTTCCTGAAGAGCAAAAACTGGAGTTAGCTGCTATGCATCTAAAAGGAAAAGCAGAGACATGGTTCGACGGGTATGTAATGCAAAAACATAGAATATCATGGCATGAGTTTACTGCTGATATTTGCCATAGATTCAATGATAAAACAGATGCTGACATTGTAGAAGAGTTCAAAATGTTAGTGCAAAAAGGAAGTGTGGAAGATTATCAAGATAAATTCGAAGAACTCAGACCTTATATGGTCCTACTCAATCCTTACTTAGATGAAAGCTACTTTGTATCAAATTTCATAAGTGGATTGAAGGAAGAGATAAGGCATAGAGTTAAGATGCATAAACCCATGACTGTGGCTGAAGCTTGCAGACAGGCTAAGTTGAGTGAGCTATCGCTAGAATTGGAAACCATGAGATATAAACCTAGTTTCAAAAATTCAACCTTCACTTCAAACTCCACTATACAAAAAGCCTACACCCCAACCCACCCATACCCATCTAAACCTACCAACCAAACCACGCAACCCACAAATACCAAGCAATCACTTACTGATTATAGACGAGCCAATAACCTTTGTTTCTGATGTGGCGATCCTTTCAACCCTAGTCACCAATGCAAAGTCAAACAGCTCAACTTAATGGAAGAGGAAGATAACCCTGTGGAGGATATTGAATTGACCGTGAGCAAAACAAAACAAGACTGGGAGCATCTCGAAGAAGAGCTGAAAATTTCGATGAATACTCTGACTGGACATGTGGGCTATAGTACCTTGAGGATTCAGGGATCTATCTCGGGCAAACCTATTAGTGTACTAGTGGACAGCGGTAGTACCCAGAGTTTTATAACACCTAGTTGGGCAAAAGAAGGTGTTGAAGTAATTGAGACTGAACCTTTAGCCATAATAGTGGCCAATGGCGAAAAATTGTACAGTTTGGCTAAAAGCAAACAACTCCTCTGGAAAATGCAGGGTCATACCTTTGAACATAATTTTCGAGTATTACACATGGGCGGCAGCGATATGGTTTTTGGAGTGGATTGGATGCGCAAATATAGCCTGGTCAGTATGGACTTCAACCACATGACCTTAAGCTTCCAAAAAGATGGCAGAGAAATTCAGCTGTAGGGGGGCCGGAAACAATTTCAGTTCAAAGTAATTTCTGGAGAGAAATTACAGAAAATGGCTGCAAAAGATATATATTGTGGGGGAGATGTATTTGCTGAGTGCTGAATTTTCTGCACCCCAGCCATCACCAGATCTACAACAATTACTAGCCTAATATGCTGAAGTTTTTACAGAACCAGTTGGCATGCCACCTCCTAGAAGTCATGACCATGCTATTGTGCTAAAAGAAGGATCTCAGCCTGTCAATCTCAGACCTTCTCGATTTCCCACATTTTTAGAAGAATGAGATAGAAAGGCCGATACAAGAAATGCTGCGCTCTTCCATTATCCAAACCAACAAAAGTCCATTTGCTTCGCCTTGCTTGTTGGTTAAGAAGAAGGATAGAACATGGCGTTTATGTGTTGATTAAAGACAACTTAACGCTATGACAATAAAAACCAAATTTCCAATTCCAGTGGTTGAGGACCTTCTGGATGAACTTGCTAGGGCGAACTATTTTTCTAAAATAGACTTGAGATCTGACTATTGGCAGATCAGAATTCGAGCTGAAGATATCCCTAAAACAGCTTTTCGAACTCATCACGGGCATTTTGAATTCAAAGTCATGCCCTTTGGACTCACGAACACTCCAGCGACATTTCAAGCTCTCATAACTGACTTATTTGGACCATTCTTGATAAGGTTTGTTCTGGTGTTCTTTGACGACATTTTAATTTATAGTGCATCATGGCCAGATCACATTACACACCTTACCACAGTCCTTGATTTGTTGAAAGCTAACAAATTATTTGCCAAGCAATCCAAATGCTTTTTTGGACAACAACATGTGGATTATCTAGGCCATATTATATCGGCCAAAGGAGTCTCTACCGATCCACTAAAGGTTGAAGCTATGTCGGACTGGTCACTACCTAAGACATTGAAAGCCTTGAGGGGATTCTTGGGTTTGACAGGTTATTACAGGCGGTTCATTAGACACTATGGTGGCATTAGTCGACCTCTCACAGCTTTGCTAAAGAAGGATAATTTCACTTGGACCCCTAAAGCTAAACTGGCCTTTGCAGAACTAAAGCAAGCTATGTGCACTGCCCCTCTTTTAGCTCTTCCTGACTTCACTAAACCCTTCTATTTGGAAACCGATGCGAGCTCAAAAGGAATTGGTACAGTCTTAACTCAGGGTGGGAGACCAATAACCTATCTCAGTAAAGCTCTCAACCCCAAAGATGTTGAATTGTCAGTGTACGAAAGGGAATATTTGGCTATACTCATGGCTGTTACAAAATGGCGTCACTATCATGAAGAAGGTCCATTTGTTATCACAACCGACCATGAACCTCTAAAAAACTTGCTCGAACAGAAATTGACTACTGCCATTCAGAAAAAAGTCCTCACTAAGTTGTTGGGACTTGATTATGTGATTAAATATAGAAAGGGAAAGAGTAATATGGCTACTGATGCACTTTCCAGAAAAATGATCGATGATCCTGAGTTACTCGCCTTATCTGCAACCACACTAACTCCTACTTGGGTCCAAGAAGTGGAAAGAACCTACACCCAGGATACATTTGCACAAGACAAAATTGTGGCTATCTCTGCTAGTCCTGATTCGGATGCCAAATGGACTTATTCCAGGGGTATTCTTCGATACAAGAAGTGAATCTATTTGGGCACTCACGGTACCTTACGAAATTAGATTCTCCTACATCTCCATGATTCCCCAGTAGGAGGCCATTCTGGCGTACAGGCAACTTACCAAAGAATAAAATTGGGTTTCTACTGGTCAGGACTCAAGAAGGATGTCAAACAACACATTGCCCATTGTGATGTTTGTCAACGAACAAAAGTCGAGCATGTTCCTAAACCGGGTTTACTCCAGCCTATCCCTGTTCCACAACAGGCTTGGGAAATTATTTCCATGGATTTTGTAGAAGGGCTTTCTACCTCTAAAAAGTTCAACAGTATTTTAGTGGTGATCGACAAATACACTAAATACATCCATTTCCTAGCCCTCTCCCACCCTTATACTGCATCTGATATAGCTAAACTCTACCTTGACAACATCTACAAGCTCCATGGTCCTCCTCGCGCTGCCATTTCAGACAGAGATAAAATTTTCACTAGCCTATTTTGGAAGGAATTGATGAAACTGACAGGTACTACGAATTGGTTCAGTACAACATACCACCCTGAAACTGACGGGCAAACAGAACGCCTCAATCAGTGCTTGGAGCAGTACCTCAGGGGATTTTGCTTTATGAAACCCAGGGACTGGGCAAAGTGGCTATCCCAGGTCGAATGGTGGTACAACACCAACTACCATACAGCCTTGAGCATTACACCTTTTGAAGCCCTCTACGGCTACAAACCTCCCCTTTTAACATGGGAGAGTGAATCAGTGGTACACAGTGTTACCGAATGGATGCAGACAAGGGAGCAAATCAAAATAATACTCCAGGATCAATTACACAAAGCTCAGAGCAGAATGAAACACTATGCAGACAAGAAGCGTTCTGACAGAGAATTTTCAGTTGGGCAAATGGTTTACCTCAAGCTCCAACCGTATCGACAAACGTCACTGGCCCTTCGAAAGAACTTAAAGTTGGCAGCCCGATTCTACGGTCCCTACGAAATTGAACAGAGGATTGGGTCAGTGGCATATAAATTGAAATTACCCACCTCTTCAAGAATCCACCCCGTTTTTCATGTGAGCTTGCTTAAGAAGAAAGTGGGCGACAATGTAGTTACCTCTCTACATCCGCCGGAGACCACTGATGATGGGCAAATTCGAATTTACCCAATACAAATCCTGGACAAAAGAATAGTTAAACGCCAGAACAGAGCGGTGACACAACTTCTTGTGCAGTGGGCGAACCTTGGACCGAAAAACGCAACCTGGGAAGACTACACGGTCTTTCGTTCCCAGTTCCCAGACTTCGATCCTTGGGGACAAGGATCATCTAATGCAGGGGGTATTGTCATGTTGGAAGTCGAGAAGAGAGGAGGGAAATCGAAGGAGAAACAATTCAAAAGCGAGGGAACCAGCCAAAAGGAAGGGAACGACGCAGTTTCGATTAATGCCACTAAACAGGCCGGCCCAAGTCAGGAGACAACAGACTCGATCCAAGCAGCTGAAACCGGCTGAGTCCAATCATCTAGAGACCGTTAGACATAGGGTGATAGCTTGACACGTGTCTGAAAATAATTGTACGAGTGTCCTGAGTTGTTACATATTTGCTGATCTGTGTAACGAATTCTTCATCGTCTATCATCAATGAAAACCTAAGCTTCAAGCTTTTCTTCCTTAAACCTCATATTCCTGCTGCTCCTTAAACCCTTTCTTGTTATTCAATACATTTTTATTATCGTTCGTTACATATTACCCCATGAATTATCATTAATGTGATACAATATAACATTCTGTATTACCCCTGAATTATTGTTATTGTAATGTAACATTTCGTATTACCTCCGAATTACTGTTATTATAATACTACGTAACATTCAGTATTACCCTTGAATTACTGTTGGTGTATAGATGATGGATGAGTAGTTAGGGGCTTACTAGTTTGAGTTTGCACATGTACTGGATTGTCATGTCGACATCTGTTCTGTCATGTCTACATATATTCTGTCATAATTGCATTAGTTATGCCTTGTCTGATTATGAATGAATGTTCTGAATATAACATGATATTTGATCGATTTCTCGTTTACACATGCTCTCTGGTTAATTTTTGCACTTAGAGACCACACTGGGCTTTGTAGCTCATTCTATGTTTACTGTTTACTTTACAAATCGATTTGTACTATAGGCCTGAATTCAGCATCACTAGGAGCCTCAGTTTTTGAACGGTTACTACTTTTCAAGTACTACTCTTTTCTATAAATTATTTATTTGGATTATGGCTTTGAATTATATTTATGTTTTATTGTAAAATGGATTGTTAATCCGACAATTTCTGAAATTTGATTTCATGTTTTCGCGTGCACATATTAAACCCTGTCATAATTTATATGTCAAGTTTAGGGTGTCACAACTAGGGTATAATAGAGAGCGTGTTTAGAAATTTTCTAATGTTGTTAAGTATTGATTGGATACAACAACACACATTCACTTGTAGTATTGATCTTGGAAATGAATCCTTTGAGCTTTGATATAGCACATATGTATTTGATTTTTTGGGGATTGAGATAATGTTGCAGCATGTGTGAAATTATTGATGTCATAGTTTTCTTTTAATTTGCATGTCATTGCTTGATGACAAGCAATATCTTAAGTTTGGGGTGTGATAACTTTGTGGAAAATTTATATTTTATACCTTTTACTCGAGTTATTGTATGCATTCAAGCTTATATAGTTGCACTCATGACTACTTTTAAGGAATTTATTCTTGGACAGGGGCGCCCGCCCAGGGCCTAAAGTTTTTTTAAAATAATATTAATATGCTTTAATTTTTTATATCATAATTAAAAAAAATGCTACATTAAATAATGGGCCCATAAATTTTTATAATAATTAAAAAGGCTGTTAAATAAAATAATGGGGCCCATTATTAAATCTCTATATCAATTAATAATAATTTTGTTTCCCAAAAACAATAATTAAAAATTTTCTTTCCAAAAAAAATAATATTAATTAACGATTAAACTTTTGATTTTCTAAATTCTCCCAATCAATTCATTAAATCACTTTTCCAATTTCCCATATCAACGTTAATTTTCTGAACGTTAGTTTTTTCTTTTAATACTAAATTTCCCAATTTCTCAATCTCCTAATTTCCTATCAATTCTTCAAACATATTTTTTAATTTCTCAATCTCTTCTCTTTCATATTCTACAATTAATCTGAAAATTCAATTTCTCACAAACACAAATACAATTACATATCATCAATTGTGGTGCTTGAATCCTATTAAAGATTGTTCTTAAGATTTTAGGTAAGATCATGTTTTCAATATTTTTCCTTCTTATTTTTATATATTTTCAAATTCTAAGTAAGATTATTCTTTTATATTTGTTTAATAAATTTTGGGCATGAATAAGCAGATTCTACGTCTTCATTCGTTGGTTCAACTCCAATTCAATTCAATTTCAGATTCAAACATAACTTTGAAGGTAAAATTCTTGTTGAGATTTGTTTTTATGAGAGTTAATTTTTTATTGATTTTTTTAAAATAAACTCGTCCTGATTGCTTTATTTTTAATATTTTTTCTTGTATTACCTAATTTCTAAATTAGTTTGGTTTAATCTGCGGCTTAATTTAACTTTTTTTTTTCATTGTCACAGAACTTGAATTAATATGATTTGTTGTTTGTTGTCATTCTTCATCTTTCTCTTTTACTACCGTCTTAAAAATAAATGTTTTCTAGAACCAACCTTATCTTTTCTTAATAATTTTGACTCCGATACTTTTCAACATCATCTATATAGACTTTTCAACAAGAAGCCAAAAATTACTATTTGTTTAATTTAATAAATAGAAATTTTATATTACGTATATTTTAATTTTTTTAAAGTTAAGGGCCCATTTTTTTAATTTCGCCCCGAGCCAAAAAATAGTCAGGACCGGCCCTGTTCTTGAGCTTAATCGATTTATATATTGGAGCTTTTAATGAGAAATATAGTGTTTTTGGTGGTACTTATGCAGAAATCAAGGATTGAAGAAAGTGAAAGCATGCTGGAGCATTGTTCAACATTCTTTCATGATAGATTACAAATGCTACAACATTGCTGAGAAGCTGAAGTGAAACCTCTATCCTTTGAATTTATTTAACGCGCCGTCCCTCTCTCTTTTTTGAGCAATTACACACATGGAAAATATGTACAACAGTACATGGTTCTCATCTTCCCTTTATTAAAAGCATATGCTAAGATATTCCTTTATTTTCTAGGGTTGACATTTACGGGGCTAAAAGTAGAGAACTCTAGGGTTTCTACTTATTATAAAAGGCAAGAGGAATATTATTAGAAGAGAGCACACTTAACGCAAAAATAGGCCAGTATTGAAAAAAACAACACTTTGTCTCCAACATTGGAAAATCACCATTGTCGAAGGTAGAAAGGAGTCTCTAAGCAACACAAGCTATTGAAAGGGACTTAAGGAGTTTGGAGACGCTGCAACTATACTCACGACTCACGAGCACAAATGTAATTATTATAGAGCAACTTTTCTAATTTAGTTTACTCCATTCATAACATCAAAAATTTTAATTATAGACATTATTTATAAGATCTAACGTCCCATCTCATTAAACTAACTGATACTTAATGATCTTCGATCATCTTTTAGTTCAATTGCCTATGTTTTGGGGCCACTACCCTCTCCCAAAAGATATGTCTGATAGGATGTGCAACATCACCATATTTATATTCTTAGACCTCTCTTTTCTTTTCCGACGTGAGATTAATGTCTCCACCTTTTTTTCAGGTGTGACATTCTCTCCCAGTAAAACCTCATGACGCTCTCGTCACGAGTCATCCGCCCTGTCACAATTGTCCAACCTGCCTTACCCTGCTCCTAGAGCGCTTGACATGAAATCAGATAGTCAAAGGGTCACTCTAATACGACTTGTCATGGGACCATTATAAAGTATGACACAAAATAAAGTGACCAATTAAGTTAAGTGTGTCATAGGTATTAACATGTCATGGAAATAAAAGTGTAGATACCATAAGATATATTTATAATTCAATGAGGGGCAGAGTTATAAATATTTAATAGTTGATTTAATAAATCAACTATATAAAGAGGTAGTGGTCCCCAAGAAATAGGTTAACTTGTATTACTCTTGTCCCGTCAGAGAGTTTTTACGGCAAGGGCTAACCTATCTTCTTGGAAGATCACAACCACCTTTTAGGCGATCTTCATCAAAGGATTCAAGATTTTCAATCTATTAATGAATTCAGGTACGCTTCCGCATTCAGGTTATTTCGGTTTATTGTTCTTGATGATTTGACATGATAGATCTTGGGTTAAATTTCATATTAATTTATGTTTAAGGTAACAAGTGGCATCAGAGCCTTGTCATGTTAGATTATTAAGAATCAGTTATTTTTCTATTTTTTGGATTGATTTAGCCTTAATTATTTCTAAAGATTTAATATCATGATACAATGCTTCAGTTATAAATTTGTGTAAAATTGATGGTATGCAACTATGCATATGTGCTATCGGTGTAATCGTCAAGTTTCGATTATAATAATTTAGGGTTTTGATTGATTAAAAAAATATATTTTAATTTCTTTTATCGCCGCATTAATCAATTGGAATAGGTAGAAATTAAAGGCAATTATGTTTCTATGCTTTTTCTTTAGTTTAGGTTATTGGCCATTGAACTTGTTCAATGTCGGCAGATTAAGTTTCTTTTATGGATTAAGTTTGTTTTAGGGTTTTATTTATGTTATTGAGGCATTTAAATCTTTTAGCGGTTATATTATATTATGGTTTCGAATTACCTCTCAGTTTCTCTTTTATGTTCGAATAGCCTTAAAACTATATCGATTACAAAGTTGATTTAATTCATTCATTGTAATTGGAAAAAAAAATACAGTATACTACCTTTAAAGTAGGTTAGTATCATATGTTACAATGGTTCAATTATTTTGCTGTTATTGTAAGCAATTATTTGGGTTTGAATCATTTTGTTTACATTTGATTTTGATCACACGCTATTATTGTTATAAATTATAGAACATATGTTTGGCAATGATATATATTCAATTCGGTTTGATAAAAAAAATCAATTTTGATCATTATGTTATTATGGATATTTTAAGATTTTATGTGATTATTATATGAATTACTCATTTGTATAATACTTTTAATTTTGGCTTTTAGTTAAAGATTGGATGTTTTGAATTCGACTTCGATTTTGAGAAATGCATGCTTAAGGTTTAAGACATTTTTGTTAAGAAATAGTCAAAGATTTAAGTTTTTCGATTTCTGATAGCCCCATTCAGACAACCTTATTTTGGGTTATTTCAGAAACTTAAGTGTTATCAGAAATTTCAGTTTTGACTGTTACACAATTTTAAATTTGGATATCGGTATATTTATAGTACATATTTTAAGATAAATTAATTGAAACATTAAGTCACCAAAGTGACCTCTATTGTGGAAATTATTTTATTTTAAAATATAGAAGGTTTTGTGCATGTAAGTCGGATTATGTTAGTATTAATCGGCCCAAAGGAAGGTTAATAATTAACATTATTACATGTGCAACTGTGGTAATAAACATGTGATAATTATTTGGTTTTATATGTGAGCAATAAATCGGCCCAAAGGAAGATTTCTGTTTGACATGTTCTTATTATCAATGTTTGATTACTATACCAAGATATCACTTGCAAGTTAATGTTTTGTCCAAAGATGAAATATTAATGGAGTGTATGATATCTTGATATGAGGTTTACCTTTATTCAAATTTACTATTATTTTGGTTATCTTTTATTTTAATTGAAAGATAAAATTAAGAAAAATATTTTGAAACAATTAAATTCATATTTTGGCTTCGGATGTCTAGTATTTTAATGGATTAATTGAAACATAATGTCACCAAAGTGACCGCTTTTGTGTAGATTAGTTTATTTAAAATATAAAGATAATTATATGTTTTTGTAATTCATGCGTTTATTAATTGGCCCAAAGGAAAGTTAATATTTGGCAGAATTACAACGACAACTATGGTGATAAATGTGTGACAATTATAAGGTATTTTATGTGAACAATACGCTAGTCCAAAGATTAGCCTATTGTTTGACGTAGTTTATTGTCAATGTTTGATTGCTACAACAAGAGTACCGCTTACAATTAATATTACTGTCCAAAGACTTGATATTAATGTTGTGCTTGGTATCTTGAGGGGAA
This sequence comes from Hibiscus tridactylites, assembly GCA_958450335.1. Taxonomy (NCBI): domain Eukaryota; kingdom Viridiplantae; phylum Streptophyta; class Magnoliopsida; order Malvales; family Malvaceae; genus Hibiscus; species Hibiscus tridactylites. The sequence continues at coordinate 58,917,621 of OY288275.1, forward strand.
CTAGCCATTATTTTGAATTTATTTGTTTACTTATGAATATTTATGTGAGCTTGTTTTATTTTATTTTATTTTTGTTCTATATTTAGGTAATTTATCTTTGTTATCACAATATCTGTTAAATGCATTCTACACTCATGTTTAATGAAACTAATTTCAAGGAATAAGAAAAGACACTTACATATAGTATTTGGTTGTATGAGCATAGACTTTGCACTAAGGAAAGAACATTTTGCACCTCTCACTACGATAAGCACCTATAAAAAAAATATTTTGAGAGGTGAGGTCGTTCGAATCGTGTAACACCCGCAATTTTGTAAAAAAAAAGTGTGCTAGCAAGGGGATTTGAACCTTTAACCCTTGGAGATATAAACCATGATTTTACCGTTTGAACCAAGACCAATCTTAGACTAAGTCTGCTTTGGATCTGTATTAAATTATGCAATTTGGTTATATCAATATAATAAAAACTGATTCGAATCCCCAGCTAACCCCAGTATAGTTGTTTTGATCAAATCTGAAGGAACCCAAGAGGTTCTGGTTTTCCCCCCAGCCACCCAATTCTCTGCCGCCGCCGATCTCCCTCACCACGCCGTCGTGACCGCCACCACCCTTACCAATCGAGTCATCATTCTGTCTAGTCTATGTCCGTGACCTCCACTCGCAGGGGAACACCACAATTCACCGTGAAAATTTGGTTGAGTGCTCGACGAAAAGTCAAGAGCCACTCTCTTGGGTTTTGTTTTTTTTCTGGTGATTCACCGTCCGTATGCTGCAACGCCGTCGTCCTTGTGTAGCCCTCGTTCCATGGCGAAGGCTCAGCCCCCCCCACTCGTTGTAGATCTTCACCGTCCGCCTTAGAGGACCACTTGAAGGTTCTTCGAGAAACCAAGTTTCTCATCTGTGTTTAGTTGTTTTTGCCGCCACGGGTTATCGGTTCGCTGCACCGTCACCGTCGTTGTGACTACTCTTGATGTCAGTTCTGTCATCGGAGCCTGTAGCCGCCGTCAAAGTTTGTTTTGCTGCCGGCGGTTTCCTCTGCCTCTGGTGTTTGTAAGTCGAACCTTCCATTCCCTTGTGTTGTTATGTTTGTGTAGGTGATGGTCGGAACGACCATTGAGGTCTCCATTGTTGGCCGCCGGTGAGCTGCCATTTAGGGTATTAAAACCCAAATCAAATGTTTGTTGGGAAGTGAAGGGATCTTGTGTGTGTGTGGGTTGGTCTAACCATTAGCCATATGGGCTGAGTGTAATGTGGGTTGAGCCCAATGGCATCTAAGTTGGATTAGATAAGCCCAAATCGTGGGTCTATGTGTGTAACCCAATCGGTAGAGTGACCCAAACCAGAACCAGTTGACCGTATAACCCAGTTTGACCTTTGACCAAACAGAGTTGACTTTGACCGTTGACCAAAAAGTCAACTTTTCTGAAAACTCATATTTTATGTTTTTCGACGCCCTGAGTTCGTTTTTGAAGCCCGTTTTGCTAAATTTTGATCCGAAAGCCTCTGAATCTGACCTTGAGTCCTAACTTGTTTATGTGCTTAATTATTGGTTAAGAGCTTGTGAGTAAGGCCTGATCTTGGAATTTTTGTAATTGAAGGTATTCTCGGTTCCTTGGATGCAAGATGCTGAAAAATGTCGAATTTGGGTTTCAGGGTATTCGAATGACGTATCATGAATCGATAGATGTTGCTCGGAGTTAAGGTAATACACTACTACCCCTTGTATGCTTTATGTACATGTCGATATCCGGTTAACGCATGCATGCTTATGATGACGTATACTATAAATTCTGCTTAAATTGAATCAGATTCGAGCAATAAGTACGGATATTAATAAGACCAAATTATCCGAATAAGATTATTAATGGGCTAACAGTATCATAAGTTCTAATAGTTAAATTCAGTTAATCCGCAACTCAATCAACAGTGTGTAAGGATCGAGGCCCATGACACAGAGTGAGAGATATTAATTATTAAATTACGAAAATGCCCTTGGAGTATAAGTATGACTAAACTACCCATCTGATAAAGGAAATTACCTAAAATCTGCATTCGACCTGATTATGCAATACGTGTGATACAAACTTGGATAATCCCTCAAACTCTGTATAAAACCTGAATGAGAATTTTCTGGAAAAAAATGTTGAAATCCTAAGTCGATCCTTATGACAGTAATGCGTGAATTAAATGAGAATGATCGTAATGACCAAAAAGATGGTAACGCCTTCGAGCACGTAAATGTCTGATTAATTTGAATGATGTTATACCCCCAAGTTCTGTAATGAATGAATCATCTGTAAAGGGCTTGAGAGAGTTAGGACGACGTAATCTCGTTTGAGTACGTGAATGATGGAGGTACCAAATGGTAATTCAGAAAGATATGGTGGATTTATCTTAGTCTAAAATAACCGAAATACCATCATGAGTTAATCGGTAACTAATTATTTGACGAAATTCTAAATTTGTTAATAAGACTTAAATAGCTAAGGTTTCCTTAATTATTGAGAAATACGACACGTGTATGCCCATCGCTCACTATATCGATGTAAGGTAGGAAGATCCGCTTAGATTGTATGTTCGATTACTCAAAGTTAAACCGTATAGTAAAGTATGAGGGCGACTGTTCAAACATACAATACAATCAGTGTTAAGTTCTGATGCACGCTGATTACTCACATCTGAACGTTGGTAAGTATTGTCAAGTTGGGTTATGTCGCATTAATCAAATTCTAGAGGTATGGCAAATTGTTAATGCCCCTGAGAATGATAATTTTTGTTCTGATACGATTGTGCCATAGTATAAAATTTGTCATGACAGTCAAATAACTAAAAGGCCATGATAGCCTAAATAATCGAAACATCACTGAAAATATCTGATAACTTAAAAGACTTTAATTTAGAAATTCTTGAATGTCCGGTTAGAAAACTAATGAGCAAATAAGATACCCGAGTTCTGTGAACCATTGCTTAATCAATGTTGGTATAATTACCAGACTGTCCATGAATGTCGAAATGACCATAATGCCCTTGTATGCTTAAATGACTAAAATACTCATAATATATCTGAACCTTCTAAGATCTTGATGTATCAATTCTTGAACACTTGATATGAATCGTTTTACGAACCCCTTTCTAATAGGGACCCCGTTTCAGAAATCCGTTCAAATTATCAAAAGGTTTAATGTGTCCCCTCCCGTAAATGTCAAGTATCTTTAAGAAATGATTTGTCTCACCTAGTGTGTTCCATGTGCGATGTATTCTGTTGAATGGATTGTGTAATGATTTAATATGAATAATATTATGTTTGATGAACTTGATATCTGATGACATTCTTTGTCTACCTGATATATGTCTGCTCAATCTGTATACTTGATTTGTGATCGTTTGAGTTGTGATGGTATCGTCTGACTGTTTGATGAATTTGTTAGCATGATCTGTTAGTTTGACCAATGATGGTACAATCTGTTTGCATGATGAATGCTGAAAATGTCTGTTCTGCTCAATAGTATGCCCATTTATCTGTCAAAAGCATGAACTTATGTTTCTGATACTCTGAATAGAATATGTCTGTTACATGTATTATGTTACTCATGTCTGAAATCTGATTTCCGATTGTCATCTGGGGTATACTGTTGGGTTATGATATGAAGTCTCTGTCGGTACAGCCCTGATCAAGCTGGTAAATCCTTATGGACCTAAGGCATCCCCTTAGGTGGCACCTATGCCCATCAGGCCTAGGGTAAGTCCTTATGGACTCAAGGTCTCCCCTTGAGTGGCACCTACGCCCATCGGGCCTAGGGTAAGTCCTTATGGACCTAAGGCATCCCCTTAGGTGGCACCTATGCCCATCGGGCCTAGGGTAAGTCCTTATGGATGCAGTTCTGGGGGACTGCATATTGGTGTAAGGTTGGAGGGTAGTTCTTGTAAACTTCTGTATGAACATTGAACATTTGCATTTAATCTGTTATGTGCTCATATGATATGATGTTAAGTACTTATGTATGTTGATCTGCATTTATTGGAACACACTAGACGCCAAACTCTCTGATTCCTACCTCATATGTTACCAGTCTATATTATTTCCGTCTAATTCTCAAGGTCTGATTAAAGAACAAATATCATTATTCTTGAGTATGATGAAATCTCGAAATAGTATAATAGAAATAAAGGACTATCACTGCTTAAAGTACTTTATGAGATTCTTGTTATGCGTTAAAATGATAGAGTCTGTAAAGTACTTTATGAGATTCTGTAAAGTATAGTTAGTGGGCATGTATGTCACTTATTGTTTTATGATAGAGTCTGTAAAGTACTTTATGAGATTCTTGTTATGCGTTAAAATGATTTTCTGAAACAATATTTTAAACAAAAGTTGATTCTACAGTTTAATATGTGTTTTGAGAAATAAAAATGTTTTCATGTGTATTTTCATCGTGGGTCGCTCTTGTGACCCTAATGTGACTTCCTATGATCCGTTGTAACGCATAGGCGGGTCTAGGGGGTTACATTTAGTGGTATCAGAGCTTAGAGTTGCGTCTTTCTGGGTTGATCGGCCGATCGTCTGTCATAGGGTGTCTGGTATGTGCATGCCCCTAGATCTTGACCGTACTCCATCAAGCCGAGACTCTGATGTCGAATCTTTTTTCTAAAATAACTGAATCTAAGCTTTCTGTCCGCTGTATCTCGAATCGTAATGACAAGAAATGTCTGTAACATTCGTCTGTGAATTGGATTAACTTAATGAATTTGAATATGGTTAGAGAACTTGTGATGGTTTATGCATGTGAAATCGAAAATCTGAATTAGGTTAAGAATAAATGTTTGATCTTATGAGGTAGCCGATATAAGACTACATGTAAGGTAGCTCGGTGATAATGATTGTGTTTGAGAATACTCTGATGAAAATTTTGATAAAGGCATTATGAATTTAAAAGAAAGATGTTCGCGAATGTGTCGAAAATGTAAATTTCGTGGCGACTCTGTTGCACGATGGAAAAAAAAGGTTGTCTGAATATTATTGTGAAGGTAAGTGATATTTGTTTAAGACCTTGATTATGTTTGGTCGGCATAAAGAAAGACTTTTCCTTGAAATTCGAGGTATGATAAACTGTTATAAATCATCTCTAACAAAAGTGTGATGTTTACATCTTGATTCTGGAAGGCTCAGTGGGAAGCCTTGAGTACTCGTCTGGATTTTAAGGACATTTCTTCATCCGTAAATTAATGTTCGACTTAGTAGACTAACTCATATCCTAGAGGAGATGTTTCTAAGAGGTATGATTATTACTATGGTTATTGGAAAGGTTTCACATTTCTGACTGAGACCATATATAGTGAAAGTTACAAGACTAGTGTTCAATTGACTTCGTATAAAGTTTTGAATGGATTCAAATATCGTAACATGATTAGTTTGTATGAGTTGTATGATAAGATGGTGCTGCATCAAAAGAATAGCTGAGCGACTGAGGACACAACCAAATTGATCAGTGACCGTAAAAAAAATCTTGTGAAGTATACTCTGAAGGATAAGTTTCATCACAAGAATGAATGAAAGAATAGTTTCTGCTCTTCCCCAACTCTGATAAATTTCGAGGGCGAAATTTTTTTAGGGGGAGAGAGTTGTAGCACCCACAATTTTGTAAAAAAAAAGTGTGCTAGCAAGGGGATTTGAACCTTTAACCCTTGGAGATATAAACCATGATTTTACCGTTTGAACCAAGACCAATCTTAGACTAAGTCTGCTTTGGATCTGTATTAAATTATGCAATTTGGTTATATCAATATAATAAAAACTGATTCGAATCCCCAGCTAACCCCAGTATAGTTGTTTTGATCGAATCTGAAGGAACCCAAGAGGTTCTGGTTTTCCCCCCAGCCACCCAATTCTCTGCCGCCGCCGATCTCCCTCACCACGCCGTCGTGACCGCCACCACCCTTACCAATCGAGTCATCATTCCGTCTCGTCTATGTCCGTGACCTCCACTCGCAGGGGAACACCACCATTCACCGTGAAAATTTGGTTGAGTGCTCGACGAAAAGTCAAGAGCCACTCTCTTGGGTTTTGTTTTTTTTTCTGGTGATTCACCGTCCGTATGCTGCAACGCCGCCGTCCTTGTGTAGCCCTCGTTCCATGGCGAAGGCTCAGCCCCCCACTCGTTGTAGATCTTCACCGTCCGCCTTAGAGGACCACTTGAAGGTTCTTCGAGAAACCAAGTTTCTCATCTGTGTTTAGTTGTTTTCGCCGCCACGGGTTATCGGTTCGCTGCACCGTCACCGTCGTTGTGACTACTCTTGATGTCGGTTCTGTCATCGGAGCCTGTAGCCGCCGTCAAAGTTTGTTTTGCTGCCGGCGGTTTCCTCTGCCTCTGGTGTTTGTAAGTCGAACCTTCCATTCCCTTGTGTTGTTATGTTTGTGTAGGTGATGGCCGGAACGACCATTGAGGTCTCCATTGTTGGCCGCCGGTGAGCTGCCATTTAGGGTATTAAAACCCAAATCAAATGTTTGTTGGGAAGTGAAGGGATATTGTGTGTGTGTGGGTTGGTCTAACCATTAGCCATGTGGGCTGAGTGTAATGTGGGTTGAGCCCAATGGCATCTAAGTTGGATTAGATAAGCCCAAATCGTGGGTCTATGTGTGTAAATCCTTATGGACCTAAGGCATCCCCTTAGGTGGCACCTATGCCCATCAGGCCTAGGGTAAGTCCTTATGGACTCAAGGTCTCCCCTTGAGTGGCACCTACGCCCATCGGGCCTAGGGTAAGTCCTTATGGACCTAAGGCATCCCCTTAGGTGGCACCTATGCCCATCGGGCCTAGGGTATGTCCTTATGGATGCAGTTCTGGGGGACTGCATATTGGTGTAAGGTTGGAGGGTAGTTCTTGTAAACTTCTGTATGAACATTGAACATTTGCATTTAATCTGTTATGTGCTCATATGATATGATGTTAAGTACTTATGTATGTTGATCTGCATTTATTGGAACACACTAGACGCCAAACTCTCTGATTCCTACCTCATATGTTACCAGTCTATATTATTTCCGTCTAATTCTCAAGGTCTGATTAAAGAACAAATATCATTATTCTTGAGTATGATGAAATCTCGAAATAGTATAATAGAAATAGAGGACTATCACTGCTTAAAACATCATGAAAATGTTATGCCTATTGTATATCTGCATGAGCTTATAGCATCTTCGGGTAGTTTTGTATTACTGAGCTTTCCCAAGCTCATGTTGTTTTTACCATCGCAGGTTAAAGGAATATATCATGATAATGTTTGACATCAGTTTGGAGTTCTCTCGTCGTTGCTTTTGGAGTACGGTACTGTATAGTTAGTGGGCATGTATGTCACTTATTGTTTTATGATAGAGTCTGTAAAGTACTTTATGAGATTCTTGTTATGCGTTAAAATGATTTTCTGAAACAATATTTTAAACAAAAGTTGATTCTACAGTTTAATATGTGTTTTGAGAAATAAAAATGTTTTCATGTGTATTTTCACCGTGGGTCGCTCTTGTGACCCTAATGTGACTTCCTATGATCCGTTGTAACGCATAGGTGGGTCTAGGGGGTTACAAATCACGTGAGTCTAATGATCATAAAGTACAACATTCTATTTTTTAGGAGCACAAATTTAAAGAAACTACTCAAACTAAGGGTTTCCTTGACGAAATTAAGAAATGTTTTACCTAAAACATTTAAGGTTAAGATGACATCACTTATGTCTTATTTGATGTCTATGAAGTATAAGGGTCAAGGAAATGTGAGGGAGTAAATTATGAAAATTCTTAATATTGCTTCAAAATTTAAGGCACGTAAGATCAAACTCTCTAACAATTGTTTGTTCTTATGATTTTGGTACCGCTTCCTATACAGTTTAACCAATTCAGATCTAGTTACAACTACCAAAAGGAGAAATAGACTCTAATTAGGCTCATTTCTCATTATGTTCAAGAGGAAGAAAGTTGAAGCATTATAAGTGTAAAAGTACTCATTTGGTTAGTGCTCATTTAGTTAGTGTCTCTAAGAATAAGGGCAATAAAAGAAAATATCAGAATAAAGTTGCTAAGGGTTCTAGTCAAAAGAAACAACAATAAGTTACAAAGTGTTGATTCTTTTGTATAAGTTAAGACATATGTGAAGTAATTAAACTTCAAAAGAGAGCAACTATTTCAGTTATTTTGAGTGATCCATGGGCTGTAAATTTTATGATCCCACAATTAAGATTATTTTAAGGAGAGTTTATAATTTTTTAGGATGTTGAGTTTGGGGGGAGAAATAAGGTTAGATACATTACTATTGAGGAGGAATTGAATTATAATTTAATTCATACTATCACTTTTGATGATGTTTAGGTTTTCACACCTATCATTAATCAAGAAGTGAATCAAGTACCTCAACAAAATAATGTTGAACAACTCCCATTCAAGATGAGATAATTGTTTCAGAAGAACAAACTCAACAACCTTAAAAAAACAAGTGTCTTTAAAGAGGTCCACGAGAGGAAGATGAAATACTATTTCAGATTATTTTATTGTATTTCTTCAAAAAAAAATAAGGCAATAATGGAATGATAGAAAATGACTCAATCATTTATATCAGACCATAAAAGTTCTAACTCTCAAAAGTGGATTGATGTCATTCAAGAAGAGTATAATTTTATGCAAGACAATAAAGTTTAAAAACTTGTCTCATTACCTTAAGGTGCAAACCACTTGGTTGTAAATTAATATTTAAAATCAATAGGGATGGAAATGGTAATGCATATAAGTATACATCACGTCTTGTATCTAGAGGATATACTCTAAAAGAAGACATTGATTTTTAGAGACTTTCTCTTCAATTTTATTGAAAGACTCTTTCAAGATAATTATTACACTTGTTGCTTGTTTTAGTCTTAAGCTACATTAGATAGATGTTAAGCTTGTTTTTTTTCAATGGCGACATTGAAGAAACTATTTATATGGTACAATCATAAAGTTGTGTCTTATGATACAATATCAATGATATGTAAATTAAAGAAATCTATATATGAGCTTACGTAGGACTCTCATTAATGAAATTATAAGTTTCATGTTGATTATCTCATTCGGTTTTGAGATAAATTTGGTTGTCACTTGTATATACTACAAGTTCAGTGGGAGTAAACCAAGTGACACTCATATTGCTAAAGTAGATAAGTATTATATTGCTCAATGCCCTAAAAGTAACCTTGAAAATTTTAAAAATTTCAAAAGATTCTCTATACATAAGCTATTGAGAATCTAATTTATGCTTAAGTATGTATGCGTTCGAAAATTGTGTACATTGTTGGAATGTTAGATAGATATTTAAGAAATTCTAGTATGGACCATTGGATAGCAGCCAATGGGGTTATGAGATATCTTCAGAGAACAAAAATTACTTGCTCACATGTCGAAGTTCTGGTAAGTTAGAGATCATTAGGTTTACAGACTTCGATTCTAATAGAATATTGATGCAAACGAATTTTGTCACATGAGCTGCTAATTTTAGATTGAATAAATAGACCACTTTAGTTATTTTGTGACAATAAATATGCATTCATTTATTCTATACACAATAGGAACACTTCAAACTTGAAGCACATAAATATTACGTTCCTAGTTGTTAAAGAAAATTCAGAGTGTTTGTGTGTTTAAAGAGCATGTTGGTACAAACTCCATAATTGCGCGCATATTAAGAAACTGTCACCCTAGGTCTTTCATGAGCACACTACTCATGTGGGTGTAATGTTATTTAAGGATATTCGGTTTTAGTGGGAGTTTGTAATTTTGAAAAAATGCTCATTCGGTTTAGACACAATTTCAGTTTCTTCAGTTTAAAGTTATTTAAGATTATTTTCTGCAGAAATAAAGTTCTTTTGGTTTATGCACACTCTGAATTCAGTAAAGTTGATCTCACTAAGGTTTAGGAGGACCAGTTGGAAATAGACATGTTCGGTTCACATTTCATGTAATTTTCCATGCTACGCATCCATGATTGATCTATGTCATTTTATTATGTTTGTATACGTGACCATTGATGGGTCCAGTCATGATTGATATGGCGAAGACCGCTTTGATCCTATATGGATATAGTTGATGGACGAGATTGTTATAGAATACCTATTATATAATAGCAAATTTTTGAGCTCATAAGGTTGTACATTTATCAGGAAACATATGTTGCCCAAGTGGGAGATTGTTGGATTAAAATCCGCAATTATGGGCACATATGTAAAATGTATGTTGCTATTATAAAGTATGACACAAAATAAAGTGAGCAATTAAGTTAAGCGTGTCATAGGTATTAAAATGTCATGGAAATAAAAGTGTAGATACCATAAGATATATTTATAATTCAATGAGGGACAGAGTTATAAATATTTAATAGTTGATTTAATAAATCAACTATATAAAGAGGTAGTGGTCCCCAAGAAATAGGTTAACTTGTATTACTCTTGTCCCCGTCAGAGAGTTTTTACGGCAAGGGCTAACCTATCTTCTTGGAAGATCACAACCACCTTTTAGGCGATCTTCATCAAAGGATTCAAGGTTTTCATCTATCGATTAATTTAGGTACGCTTCCGCATTCAGTTTATTATTCTTGATGATTTGACATGATAGATCTTGAGTTTTAGATTTCATATCTATTATGGTTTAATTCTAACACATTAAATATTTGCTAACTTCTTCATGATTAACGCATTATGATCTTAACTAGTTTGAATGGCAGTCTGCTACGCATTAATGGAAGTTGTGACTGCCTTCCATTTGCTTTATGAAAATCAATGGCTTTTGTTTTGTTTTTCTGCAGCTGTTGCTCTTCTTATGGGGCTTTGCCTTTTGGTGGTCGGGTGGACAATATTTTTTCTCTTTGTTTAAGCTCTTGTTTAATTTGTTTGGACTACAAATAAATATTTAGACATGAAATTAATAATTATATATATTATCATTTTGTTTATAATTATTTATTAAATAATATAAATAAACAAATAATTTTTTCGGTCATCCACAGCACAAGTGCAATGAAATCTAAAGTTAAAAGAATAAAAAAAATATAAAAAATTTACATTTAACACTTGAAATCCCTTTATCATGTCCATGTAACCTCCTCTGCAATATGCATTCTTATTTCGTGTAGTGGTGTGTAAAATTTGACTCGACTCGAAAAAATCGAATAACTCAATTTGACTCGAGGCAAAAATATTCGACTCGTTATAACTGGACTGAAAATTTCATAAACGCGAACGGATCGAAAAAAATTTCAAATAAAGTTTGAGTTGTAAAATAGAAATTCGAATAACTTGAATAACTCAAAATTTTTAGTAATTAGTGGATTTATTTTTAAGCTCGAGACGAGTCCCTCAATTTTTCATGATATATACATACCGATATATAAAAATATGAAAAAATATTGTCACATGTGAAAAAATATGAAGAAATATATATGTGCATATCTTACATGATTAGAGTCGTTTAAATTGAAATCAAACCTTAATATAACATGATAAATAATTACAATTAATTTTTTGTAGGAACTCGAAGACTCGAATCGAATCGAAAAAATTTCAAATAAAGTTTGAGTTGTAAAATATGACGAGTCTAATAACTTAAAAAAATTTGACTCAACTCGATCGAACGCTCACCCCTAATTTCATGCATTACCAAATTTAATATGTGATTGAATTTAGAAAATTGATTTCATTCATATCTCCTATAGAGATTTTGATTTTAAATTTTAAATGTAAAAAACAAATTTATCAAAAAAATCCAAAAATGTTTGATAAGATTATTATCCGTTTCAGGATAAAAATTTTGAATTTAATGATTGAGTTATAAAATAATTAGGCCGGTAAACAAATCAAATGAACCCGAATGAACAGGAACACTTAAACAAACATAATTTCTCGTGGTGTTCGTTTGTTAATGAATGCAACTTGTTCGTGTTTGTTCGTTAAAATGATAAATGAACGTAAACTAACACAAACAAACGAACATAAAATGACATATGTGAATAAATTTAAACGAGCATAAACAAACGAACATGTGCGAATAAATTTAATTTTTTTTCAAATATAATACTTTTGGTATGAAAAATAATAAATATAAATAGATATATGTGAATAAATTTAAACGAACATAAATGAATGTATTACCGAACATTCATGAACGTAAATGAACGAACGAGCCCTTTGTTCGTGTTCGTTCATTTAATTAAACGAACAGAAAATTGTGTTCATGTTCGTTCGTTTAATAAATAAACGAACATAAACAAACTTCCTGCCGGACATGTAACACTCTTGATCCGGATAACACATTTGAGCCTCAAGCCCAAACCATTACCATAAACTTTCAGTCTAGTTTAGCCCAAATCACATCTATTTCATAAACTCCATTAAGTTCCAATATTTCAAAGTAGATAAACAATTAAAAACGTTACATGGACGCTTCATTTTAAATGCATAATAAAACATTGACTCATGCTTTGAAATCCAAGAATAAAAGTTGCAATACAATATAGGTTCCTACAAATACATAGCCCAAATAATCTAAGTATTGTACCCAGACAACAAGTTGATGTTAAAGTCTTACGTCGATGGTGCTCCAACGATGCACATCAACCTACTAGTCTGCGAACGAAAGCAACAATTCCAAATGTTGAGCTAACGAAGCTTAGTGGATACACTTCCACTCAACCATGCTTCACACAAATCATAAATATAAACATGCAGCTAAAGATAATAACATGATAATATAACATTATATAAATATGGCGCTACCTCTAGCCGCCTAAGCATATAGCAACAACAAGAATGCATAAAACATTATACTACAATATAGGAGTAAGAATTTTGTCCACTAAACATTGAGATCATACTTTGAGTGCGGCCCACATCCACTAAGCATCGGTATCATACACTCTTTGGGGTGAGGCGCATCGGGGTCACACATCCATGCTTAAAATCTCTCATCAAGCATCTTCGAACGAGGCCTGATACTGTGATACCCAATTTTTGTCCAGTCTATATACAATATATCGAATATATAAAAAATAATAATAGTAATGAACAAACTTTTTGTGTTGAGATATATTTTTTAATATAAATTGAAGTGTCCTAATGTAATTGGACGTTTCATAAGCATATTCGATCAAAAATATATTTTCTTACAAAAGGATATCCACATTCAGAATAAATTCATTTTACAATCAAAATAATTAATTAAATTCAAATTAATGTCAAAAATGCCAAAATGTCACGTGGAATTAATAATGTATCGGTAACGGGCGTTTGTAGGGGGTACTAACCCTTCCCTACACATAACCGACTCTCGAACCTTGAGTTTTATTAAAAGAATCTTTGGTCTGCTTTTTTATGGTGTCCGGTCTACCAAAGTGATCAATGGCGACTCCAAAAATGATTTTTAAACAAATAAATGAAATTTGATTAAAATTAGAAAAATCTCTAATTTCAAGATCAAATTAAAATGAAAAACTCGATTTTTAAAACCCTAATTGTCAAGCTATTTTTCCACAAACGCGTTTAAAAACGATCGCGACATATACCACTAAGCGTTGAGATCATACATTCGTAAATCTTTAACCATAGTGTTGCAACACACTCATTCTCTCACCGAGTATCCAGATACCACCAAACAAGTACTCTAATAGCACATTACAACATCACTTAACCATATCATCCTATAGTTTCTACCAACATATAGTCACACAAGACTTTTACCAAATTATTAAGTTTTATGCTCGAGTATAAGGATATTTATTAGTTTCTTAGTTTTACAACTAGTTCTAGGCCATTAGAGGCCTATTGGATCGAACAATTTTCCAGCCTTTTGGGCGGAAGTCAATATTTTTGGGCATATTACTTAGTGGGTACAGGTACAGGTCCTCGCGTACCGATACAGGTACCCTTTGGGTACCGGTACTCATAGTGTACCAATATAAAATTGGGTCACTAAAATTTCTTAAAGCCTTAGCGTATCGATACAAGTCAACCCGTACTAATACTTTATTGCAAGGTATGCCGGTACAAGTTAAACACTGTACAAGTACCCTTCTCCATATTCATCCAATGAAACAACGTTCTTCAAACCCAAAACGCTGTACATGTACCCTTCTCTATATTCATCCAATGAAACAACGTTCTTCAACCAAAACAACCACACATAGCAAAACAAGCAAGCAAGACATCATCCTTAGGATGTGCATTAAACCAAGGAGTTAGTAATGTACTAACATTCCCTTTAAAACTAGAAAACAACCCATTTTCCCAAGCTCAAGCCTTCCTCTTTCCTTGCTTTTTGGAATGTTATCCAACCTGTTTCACTACAAGGAAATGTTGTAAAATGAGTTACAACGATGCTGAAAATTTAAAAGATGCTAAAGGAAGATTTCTACAACAAGAAATGAAGTCAAAACTCTCATTTTAGTTCTTCTACCTCAACCCCCTCTAAAACTCTTTTTCCATCAAGCTTGATAAATCTTGTCAAAAGGTAGATCCTTAGCAGCTGATTACAACACCCTTAATTAAAATTTCAAAATTCACACTTCAAAAATCAAAAACTTTTAGCTTTGATTTTTGGGAGGAAGAAGTGAATGGATGAAGAAAGAAGAAAATGAATAAGGTGATCTCACTATTTCACTTTTATGCAGACCAATTAAAGAGTTCCCTCTTTTTCTCTTCGAAAGAAAAAATTACTTCTTTACCCTTCCATCAACCTCCCAACCCATAACTAAACACAAAGATTTATGTCCAACAACCAAGGCAAGCCCAACAAAGCCCCCCCCCCCCCCCCCCCCCCCCCCCCCCAAATCCCAAATTCTCGGCCCAAACGCAAAGCCCACGCTTCAGTTTAAATCGACCCTCGAATTTTAAAATTCGAGTCGTTACAAGACGATTCGCTAAACGTTTGGTTCTTTTACAGCCCTAAAAATAACAAGTAGTTTTATGATTTAATAAATGAATTTGACTTTTTTTAATATTTTTCAATTAAAATAAAAAAAGAAAATTAGTCATGTAACCTTAATGAATATTTGGTATATACTATATTTTAGTAAAAAATATAAATTGTTTGTAATATTTTAAACTCGATGATAATGGATAAACTTAAAAATGATACTACCATCTTTAGATTTTATTGGGTGTTACACTATATATATTCTTAAACCCGAGCACTGAACTGAAGGCACCGAAAATAGAAGAGTATTTCTTTTAATTAGCTAAAGCTTCCCTATAAATAAGGAGCAATCGCCGGATTCCCTTAAATTCCATGCACTCCTAACGTTCAATGCGGAGAGGCCATGGAGCTTAGAAGGCAAACCAATGCATATAAAAGGCGACGAACCCTCCCTGGAAAACTCAGGCAGCAGATCTTTGATTTAATAAAAGTAGTTTAGTAATAATGGTAAATATACGGAGAGGCCTTATTATATTTCCTCTCCTTTTTATCTATGGAAGCTGTCATGACTTTATGTTTCCTACTGCCTTCCATCATCCCGGCAAACCCATAGCGGAATTCAAGGTCCCGCACTTCGGCGGAGCATTCCCCGGCACTGCATCCTTGGTTGTTGGTGATGATGGCGGATCTGCTGCTAACGGCGACGATGAAGACAGTGCTTCTGATGGTGGCAAAGAAGGCGATGGGACTTCGCACACGTTGTCGGTTCAAGGTCTCGACAACGGAAGTTCAGACCCATCATCCCAGATTGCAGCGGTTGGCGGTGCAGATGTTGCTGGGGCTCAAACTACATTTAAGGGAAGTTGGGAATTGTTTGTCGAAAACGCCGGTGTTTCCGCCATGCATATGGTGTTGCTTCCTAAGATCGACCAGGCTTTGATGTTCGACGCCACAGTTTGGAAGATCTCGAAGCTGAAGCTGCCGGGGCCACCGTGCCGAAAAGTCGAGGGAACCAATGAAGAAGATTGTTGGTGCCATTCAATCCTCATGGACGTCGAAACAGGAAATATTAGGCCACTCAGGGTACATTTAGTTCTTACTATTGTTTACTTTTTTTCAAATAATTAGACTCGACTTAACTACTTGTACAACTTAGGTTCTTCTTAAACATGTTTTTTCTTTTAACAGATTGAACACGATACATGGTGTTCATCCGGTGCGCTTGATGTGAATGGCCGATTAGTAAGTACCGGTGGTTATAACAATGGATCCGACACAGTGAGAATCCTGGACATTGCTCCCAATTCTGATTGGATTGAATATCCTGGTGCACTTGGAAATGGTAGATGGTATGACTTTATCATTTCGGATAAAAAATTTATGCCTTAGTGCCCCCACTTAAATAAAAGTAGTTTAGGGTTTATGATTTAAAGTTGGAGTTGTAGTTAGGGCTTAAAAAATTAAGGGTAAGATGTATTTTTTAGGGTGTAGGGTTTAGGATAGAATATAAAATTAAGTTTAGAATTTAATATTTTTAGTATTTTTTAGAGTGGGGCACAAAAAGGGACATCATTAGGGCATATGATCTTTGTACCCGCTTACTCAAAATTAAGTTTATAGTTTAAAGTTTTAGGTTATGGTGTAGTATTTAGAATTTAAGATTAAAGTTTAGAATTTAATTTGTAGTACTTTTTTAGTGTCGAGGTATAAACAAAATCCCCGAAAAAAACAGAGGATCCTCATTTCCCTAGCATTGTTCATTGTTTCCATATTTTGAATCTGACCTCTTTTTTCCATTGAAGGTATGCCACACAAGTAACTTTAGCCGACGGTCGGTTCATGGTTTTTGGTGGCCGGGACTTCCCCACATACGAATTCGTTCCACCGCAAGGGCAGAAGAATACTCGTAATGAAGTCCACCCTTTTAAATTCCTTGTGGAAACCCATGATCAATACGAGAACAATTTGTACCCATTCGTTTATCTTTCCACCGACGGTAATCTCTTCATTTTCGCCAACAACCGTTCCATCCTCCTCAACCCAAACAACCACCAAATTGTCTATGAGTTCCCTGTCCTTCCCGGCGGCGCCCGCAACTATCCGGCCTCGGGTAGCTCCTGCCTCCTCCCCATCATTCTTAACCCCAACGAAAACCGTAGAGTGATCCCAGCCGAGGTCTTGGTATGCGGTGGAGCACCGCACGAAGCGTTCGAAAAGGCCGAGTTGGAGCGGCCCAAGGTGTTCCTCCCGGGTAACACTGATTGTGCCCGCGTGGATATCACCAAGAGGAACGGTAAATGGAAGATCATAAATATGCCGTCGGCTCGCTTATTGGGAGACGCAGTCGTGCTCCCTACCGGAGATGTTCTTCTTATCAATGGTGCAAAGAGCGGTTCGGCGGGTTGGGATGATGCTAGGGACCCCAATTTGAACCCGGTTTTGTATAAGTTTAAAGGTGATGGGACCGGTTCGAAGTTCACCGTGATGAACCCGTCCAACATCCCTCGTATGTATCACTCATCCTTCGCCGTTCTTCCCGATAGTAAAATCCTCATTGCCGGAAGCAACACGAACCCAGGATACGTTTATAATACATTGTTTCCCACTGAAGTTCGGGTGGAGAAATTCTCGCCCCATTACTTCGATCCAAACTTGGCCCAATTTAGGCAAGAGATCGTGGTTGAGCAGTCCGACAATCAGGTGAAGTTTGGGCAGAAATTTCATGTGCAGATTCGTGAAGGCAGTGCAATTGAGCATGCAAAGCTTCAAGTGACGATATACTCTCCGCCATTTACGACACATGGGGTCTCAATGAACCAGAGGTTGATTCAATTGGGGATTGAGGAATTCAACAGCGGTAAGATTGTTGTTCAAGCTCCCATGAACGGAAACATTGCTCCGCCTGGGTATTACATGCTGTTCGTCAACTACAATGGGGTGCCTTGCCGCCGTTCCATGTGGATTCAGATTCTTCCCTAAATTGAAGCACTCAATCATCGTAGCCGCTGATGTAATTATTATAAAACAAGAAACTATGAATCTCTTGTTCACATTTGTAAGCACAACGTTGAAATCACATAATAGAAGGTGGACAATTGGTTTATCGATTTGTGTTGTTTCTTTAAGTAAATATGCGTGGGTTAATCACTCAAACTTAAACAGGAAAAGAACAGAAAAGAATTGCTTTGCAAGATGTAGTTTTCCTGGGATTGCAACAAGAAAAGAATGCATCAAAATTTGAAGCCCTTTTATCAATAGGAATTTGGGCAGAGACTAAAGGTGTCATCATAAATACACAAAGAAATTGTTGTTGTGACTAGAGTGTCATGATTAAAGGATGCAAATTACTCATGAGCTGACAGTGCATTACAATATGAAAACCCCTACCATTTTCATTCCAACGAAGTCAAAGAAATATGATTGAGAATTGGTCAAATACATATTACAAATTATCTGATAATAATTCAATTGGAAGGTAAGCCAAAGTTAAGACACCGGTAATAGAGAGAAAGCAACACTGCTAGTAACAATAGGGAAAATTGCAGAGGTTAAATATTAGGAGTTTATGATTAGGAGATAAGATCTTAAATAGAGCAGTGAGAGGTTCACACTACTTCGGAAGGCACAAAGATTTTCTGCAAGCCACAATGTTTAGTCATTCCAATATCAGAGACACATCTAGCTGAAAAAGACTAGACATGGCAAATATTCTCTGTTGTGGGAATAATTCATTGGTAATTGGAATAGAGAGACATTGTTTGTCTGAAAGATGCTTTTCACCAAAAGTTCATTGTCCTTTTCACAAAGATTCCTTGCAAGCTACAATGTTTAGTCATTACAATATTAGAGACCCATCTAGTTGGAAACGACATGACATGGAAGTGGACAAAGATTCTCTATAACGAGTAATAATTCATTAATAATTAGAGTAGAGAAAAATTGTCTATTTGGGAGGCGCTTTTCACCAAAAGTACATTTTCTTTTTCACAGAGATTCACTGCAAGTTACAATGTTTAGTCACTATAATATTATAGACCAATCTAATCGGAAAAGACTTGACAATGCATGAGCTAGATATTCTCTTCAGTAGGCAATCATTTGAAAAACTTTCTCCATAAGTTCTGGGCAATTTTGGGTGAAAGGTTGGTTGTCTAGTAGGTGTGAGAGTTTTGCTTGTATTTGTTTAGGTTTCAGTTTTTGCAATAAAATTCAATGTTTGTTTACTCTTGGTTCTTCATTGTGTGCAATCTTTATCGGGAGAGAAGAGAGCATCAATCTATTTGTTCAATATCTGGAGAGTTGGACTCACGAAACGAGTAAACACGGTTTTATCCAACCATTGGATAAGGCTACTTCGGCTTAGGGATAAGTTAGAAGTTCGACGGATAAGAGAGGCTTCCTAATCGGTTGGTGTTCATCCTTAGGTTCACGCCGGGAGGTATTATCCAAGACGTGTTCGCCAACAGCACTTCAAGCTTAGGGATAAGAGGAAGTCATTGAAGGGAGCCTTGCCGAACCTTGAATCATCGTTTAACTTCCCAGTCAGTCACATTGGTCTCTGCCAAGGCGGGCTTCTGCCGAGGCATACTCGTGGGTGGCTACCGAAAGTTGTTAAGTTGATCTGCAAAATTGTACTGAGATAGTGCATCCAATCTCCACATTTCGAAGCATTCCAATACCGACCCATTATCTCACTCTGATTTCTCAATTTATTTTATTTGCTTTAGTTTTAGTTTTAATTAAATCCAAACAACTTTTAATACTTGTGTTTTTATTTTTATTTGTGCAGAAAGGTGAATTCCAAAGGTTGTCACAATCCCTGTGAAGACAATATCTTAAATACTATAACTTGGCACCGTCTACACTTGCACGCAATTTGCGCATCACTTTTGCACGCAATAATAGAAATCAAAATATTTTAGTGAAAAAACTAATTTTAATATATATATGGTAAATACATATACTAAAATCATATGTATAATATTTATTAAATATATACAAGATAAATTTTTATTCAGGTGACATTTCATTTAGAATGGTTACTACAAGTTATAATTTTGCAACAAGACTTCCAAATTATGCTAAAGCACAATTTTCTTTTAGTAGTGCCACATAAAAATGTTTGTGAAACAACCAACCTGGATCATAACGCTTCCACTAGGTCTCATTTGACTTGATGTTATGTTTGTGGGAACCTTATCATCAATGTCATCTCTTTTAGTGACCGTATTGACTGAAACATCTTTTAGTTCATTGAAAAACCATACCTTATTACCATCGAGACCAACATCTTGAAACGGTTCTTTGGGGGAGGAATACCCATCCATTAAACTTAAGTGAATGGATGAGAAGATGTAGAAGCTCTCACCACGGTAAATCGAGTAGGGAGTGTTAGTTCTCGTATTTAGATCAAGCAATCCCGACATAAGATTTCATTGTGATATTCGTTATCAGCTGCTCAAGAGTAATTTTTTACTAAATGATTGGGTAACCCATTTTATAAAATCAAAACTAACTTTGGTTTCATCTTCACGAATCTGGCCATTGTAATAAAAAATTGATTGTAAGTTTGGTCATCGTTATAGATTGTAAGTTTGAGGGATGGGAGTTGAAAATTATTTGAGATTAGTGCTTATGGGGTTGAGAGGTGTGAGAGTAAGTTCTTAGTTTTGGCAGCTTATATATGTATGAATCAGAACTTAGGCAATTTTGGGTGAAAAACCCCTTTTAAAATATTATTTTTAATAATGGCTCCCAATAACATTTATTTGGCAAAATGACCCCCTTTCTTGCCAGGTCGGCAGACCTCGCGTTTTGTAGAACGCGAGGTACGATAACGCGTTGTACAGGACGCGAGGTCTGTCGACGTGGCGTTGCAGTCCGTTTTAACGGTTTAACAGTACCTCGCGTTCTGTAGAACGCGAGGTCCCCGAGAAATTGAAAAGGCGGCTGGAATATATCGGACGGACCTCGCGTTCTGTAGGACGCGAGGTCTGTGCAATTCCTGGCTAAACCGCAAGCAAAAACATGCGTAAGTAGGCCTTTTCGAACCCAAATTCGAGCGTGTAAATGGTATATTTTTAGCGATCATCGAGTTTGGGGTCGTAGTACTGAAAATTTTCTATCGTATGATACCAACATCGTTAATTTCCGTCCATTCTACAATGGTTTAAAATGGCTTCGAAAACCCTATGCTAGCATACTTTTTTCGATTGAAGTTGTATTTCAACTAATGTCGATAGGCATGTTCGAGCAGAATTTCATACGTATAAATAGAAGTAAACTGACTTTATTGATTAGATTGTCATGTGCGAACTCGCATATACAAATTAAAAATAATTAATTAATACGAGGGGCTGAGCGATTAGGACACTTAGGAGCTGTGTGCCCAGTATTTCGACATATAGAACAATGCTTCTTTTGTCCGGTTTTCTCTCGATGTTCGACCAAATCCTCGGCACAATATATTCTTGTAGAAGGTGGACGTCCTTTGGCTCGTAGTAGTGCTGGATCTGGGCGTATGATCGGTTCAGTGTCCACAGCATTTGGATCAACCTCATTTCCGATTGGAGGAAACTCTTTTTCGTAAACTTTAAGCACCGTTTTGAGTAAGTATATCGGATCAACCATACGAATGTATTCTATTCGTTGGTTAGTGCAAGCAGCAATGGCGTGTGCGCACGGGTATTTGAAAGTTTGGAATATTCCGCACTCGCAGGTTTTTGCCCTCAGATCTACAACGTAAGCGTTGTGCTGAATGCCTTCTAACCGCCTGGAAAATTCCGCAACACGAAACAAGTGTCCTTCTCGCGAGAAGAGGGTTGCTTGCACCTGTCTTGATTGGGCCACTTGAATATGCAGTCTGTCGCGGAAATCTGGATGAACTTTGTGTCCACCGGCCATGTACTCAGTTGCTTGCTTGCCCAAGGTTGCAAAAAGGGTAGCTAAACGATAATAGGTCGCCTTGACAATGGAAGTGATAGGCAACTGCCGAACTCCCTTCAGTGATGAGTTCACTGCCTCAGCCAAGTTCGTTGTCATGTGACCATAACGTTTACCTTCGTCATACGATCGAAGCCATTTTTCTTTTGGGATTTTTTCAAGGTATTCAGCCCCCTCTTTGTTTCTCGCTCTCAGTTCCTCGAGCATTTCAGCCACCTCTTGTTTGTAGTGCGAGTTGCCTACGAGATGACAGTTGAATAGTTATGGTCGAAAAACACATGAAAAAAGGTCGTAAATTGAAGCGAGTAACAAGTAATATAGTAAATGAAAATGACATAAATGACGTACCCATATCGAGCACCATTTGACGTTCATCACGATTCTTGTATTTCAGCAGGTAGTTTGCGGCTATGTGCCGCAAGAAAAAACGGTGGTGAATGTATGGAGGCTTCCAATAATCACCCAAATTTTGTATCGCCCACAGCAGCGCTGTGCCTCTGTCAGAAATAACACACACCCCTTCATCACTTCTTCTTCGTATTACAGGGTCAAGGACATATTTTCGTAGGTTCGTAAGGAAGAACGTCCAAGACTCCAAATCCTCCTTCGGGACGATTGCGAATGCAACAGGAACGCATTTGCGATTGCCGTCCTGTGCTATAGCTAGAAGTAGGATCTGTGTATATTTTCCGTACAACCATGTGCCGTCGATTTGGACCATCGGTTTGCAGTGCTTGAATGCGTGGATGCACTGGGGGAAAGTCCAAAATAACCGGTGGAATTGACAAACACCTCGGACGACACGATCATTTTTATTGTTAGTATCATTTATTATTATTATTATTATTGTTATTACTATTACTATCATACTAATAATTTTTTATTACTATCATACTAATAATTTTTATTGTTAGTATCATTTATTATTATTGTTGTTATTATTATTATTATTATTATTATTATTATATTTTTTCTTTTTATTTTTATTGTTATTATTATAAATCAAAATTGTAAAATTAAATATTATTAAATGAGTTTACCGCTTTAAAAATTCTAATATTATTGTTCTTAATATTATTGTTGTTATTATTATTATTAATATTATTATTATTTTAATTTTAATTTTAATTTTTATTGTTATTGTAAATAAATTTTGTTATTATTGTATATTAAATGAGTTTCCCGCTTTAAAAACTCAAATTTAAAAAACCCCACGACCTCGCGTTCTACAGAACGCGATGTCTTTAGAACCTCGCGTTATATAGAACGCGAGGTACCTTTCTGACCGTTCAGTTCACGCGTCTGATCACTGACGCGCCTTTTCAGTGAACCTCGCGTTCTATAGGACGCGAGGTATATGAACATCGCGTTCTATAGAACGCGAGGTTCATTAACCTCGCTTCCCAAGCGCCGCGAGGTCCTCTATAAATTGGAGGTTTTTTTCCTAAAAACCTCCACAGAACGCGATTTCTATAGAAGTTTCACAAAAATTTGAGTGCAATTTTTATATATCGTTTGATCACATGGAGCCCTTGCTACGCAACCAAGCGAGTCACTGCAGTGAATATTGGCGCACCAATTCAGAGGTATTATTTTTTTCCCTATTAATTTCTAAAAAAATTTATTTAATTAAATTTTATTCTTTTATTTTTACTAACTATTTTATTTTTTTCAGAGATACGAACGTAACTTACAATGTTACGTTAACCGTATCACCGTCGCACCCATTCCTGCTGTTAGGCAATTGCTTGATCGGGCTGGTTTTGGGCACATAGGTCGCTATATAGGGGGGTGAAGGTTAGACCGTCGTTGATCAGCGCGCTGATAGAACGGTGGAGACCCGAGACGCACACATTCCATCTTCCATTTGGCGAGGCAACAATTACGTTGCAGGATGTTGCCTACATTCTCGGGTTGCCTATAGATGGCAGCGTTATTACTGGTGTGGCGATGGGACATTGGCCACTCCTATTTGCTGAACAAATTGGGGTGATGCCCCCTGATAGAGCGTGGGACGGAGGAAAAATTTCTCTAACGTACTTGGAGGAAAACTTTGGAACCCCTCCCCCCGATGCAGATGCTGTTACACTTGAGGTATTTTTTTATTAAATTTAATATGCTTTTATTAAATTTATTATTAAATTAAAATTATTTATTTGCACATTAGCGTTTAGGGAATTTTTTATGATGAATAGGGACAATATTTAGGATCTTTTTAGTAAATATTTAGGATTAATTATAAATATGTAGGATAAATTTTTAGGATGAATTCAATAATTATTTAGGATACTTTATTAAATATTTAGGTTGCCTACATTAAATATTTAGGATACTTACAATTTTATTATTTAGGATGAACTTACAATTTTTTTAATTAGGATGCCTTTATTAATTTATATTTTCACAGCGGTATGCGCGAGCCCACATCTTGCGCATTATTGGCGGGATATTAATGCCCGACAAAACTCGCAACAAAGTGCACGTTATGTGGCTTCATCATCTCACAGATTTAGCCGAGTCAGGACAAAAATCTTGGGGGTCAGCTGTCTTGGCGTTTCTTATCAGAGACCTCTGCAGAAACGTTGACGCCTCCAAAGCATCGATGGGAGGATGCTGTTTATTCCTGCAGGCTTGGGTTTGGCTTCGGATCCCTACTTTGGCACCACAGCTTCGGATTCCCAGTCCTCTGTCATTTCCGCTTTTACGGAGGTACTACATAATCTACTATATTTTTTTATTAAATTATTTTATTTAACGATCTTTTTCATTATTTAAAGGTGGACCGCCAACCTATCCCACGTCGGCCTACCGGACTCCCAGAAAGCATACAGATATAGATTCGATGGCTTGACGGAGGACGATGTAATTCAACAATTATTTTGGTTTTTTCCATACTATTTTTTCCAATAATATTTCATATAGAAATTTTACTAACTTTTTTCATTCTTTTTAGTTCGTGTGGACGCCCTACGATTCAGAGGAGATTCGCAGCATTACTCCAGCAGATATTGTGCAACAGCGACAGCGAGACCTCTAGATTTCCGTAGTTCCGCTGCTGAACTACGAAGTTTGCGTGTGGCATTCTGCGGATCGGGTACTCCGACAGTTCGGGTACGTCCAAGATGTTCCACGCCCTCCGCAAAATATGGACGAGTTCCACCATCTTACGCGTCAGGGGAAGACGGAGACTGACTGGGCCGAGCACCACGCTGTCTGGATAGCGCTTTGGGGTCAACGATTTCACAGACGCCCACATTTTCTCCAACCAATTATAGAAGGGGGTCCTTCGGTCACTTTCAATTATGGCCAGTGGTATAGGGACAATGGGATGCGATATATCCTTACTCCGGAGGAGCTGCAAGCCGGGCTTCCCCAGTGACCCCAAAACCGCCCACGCGGTAGCGGGCGAGCGAGCCAGACCCAGAGCCAGTCCCAGAGCCAGTCCCAGACCCAGAGGCAGACCCAGAGGCAGTCGACGCAGCGCGGTCCCAGACCACGATATGACACTCCAGGGGCATCATCTTCAGCCCCACCATTGCATAGCGGTCCATCGACTTTCCAGCAGACGATGCCTCCACCCCAGTTCGGCTCCACTGATGCCTATCGCCCCCAGACGCCCACGACTGACCTTCTACTTATCGATTATCCACCTCAGTATGAGTTTCATATGGTGGAGAATACGCCGATAGGTAGTTTGTTTTACTCCCCGCCTAGGCCCAGCACAGATCCGCAGATCGCGCACGATGGTCAGGATGATAGGGACCAGGGACCACCACACGATGGACAGAGGAGGTATCCGGATCGTGAGCGTCATCCACCCGACTGCGGAACCGGTGGACATAGGCATTTTTAGTTTTTTTTTGTTGTTTTCTATTTATGTAAAACACTTTAAAATTTTATAATGTCGTATTCTAATTTTATTTATGAATTATAATTTTGTTTGCATATTATAATTAAACTTTATAATGTTTATTTAATTTTTGTTTTTAATAAATTTAATAGGATTAAAAAACAGAAAATCGACATTAGTTGAAATACAACTTCAATCGAAAAAAGTATGCTAGCATAGGGTTTTCGAAGCCATTTTAAACCATTGTAGAATGGACGGAAATTAACGATGTTGGTATCATACGATAGAAAATTTTCAGTACTACGACCCCAAACTCGATGATCGCTAAAAATATACCATTTACACGCTCGAATTTGGGTTCGAAAAGGCCTACTTACGCATGTTTTTGCTTGCGGTTTAGCCAGGAATTGCACAGACCTCGCGTCCTACAGAACGCGAGGTCCGTCCGATATATTCCAGCCGCCTTTTCAATTTCTCGGGGACCTCGCGTTCTACAGAACGCGAGGTACTGTTAAACCGTTAAAACGGACTGCAACGCCACGTCGACAGACCTCGCGTCCTGTACAACGCGTTATCGTACCTCGCGTTCTACAAAACGCGAGGTCTGCCGACCTGGCAAGAAAGGGGGTCATTTTGCCAAATAAATGTTATTGGGAGCCATTATTAAAAATAATATTTTAAAAGGGGTTTTTCACCCAAAATTGCCTAAGTTCTGATTCATACATATATAAGCTGCCAAAACTAAGAACTTACTCTCACACCTCTCAACCCCATAAGCACTAATCTCAAATAATTTTCAACTCCCATCCCTCAAACTTACAATCTATAACGATGACCAAACTTACAATCAATTTTTTATTACAATGGCCAGATTCGTGAAGATGAAACCAAAGTTAGTTTTGATTTTATAAAATGGGTTACCCAATCATTTAGTAAAAAATTACTCTTGAGCAGCTGATAACGAATATCACAATGAAATCTTATGTCGGGATTGCTTGATCTAAATACGAGAACTAACACTCCCTACTCGATTTACCGTGGTGAGAGCTTCTACATCTTCTCATCCATTCACTTAAGTTTAATGGATGGGTATTCCTCCCCCAAAGAACCGTTTCAAGATGTTGGTCTCGATGGTAATAAGGTATGGTTTTTCAATGAACTAAAAGATGTTTCAGTCAATACGGTCACTAAAAGAGATGACATTGATGATAAGGTTCCCACAAACATAACATCAAGTCAAATGAGACCTAGTGGAAGCGTTATGATCCAGGTTGGTTGTTTCACAAACATTTTTATGTGGCACTACTAAAAGAAAATTGTGCTTTAGCATAATTTGGAAGTCTTGTTGCAAAATTATAACTTGTAGTAACCATTCTAAATGAAATGTCACCTGAATAAAAATTTATCTTGTATATATTTAATAAATATTATACATATGATTTTAGTATATGTATTTACCATATATATATTAAAATTAGTTTTTTCACTAAAATATTTTGATTTCTATTATTGCGTGCAAAAGTGATGCGCAAATTGCGTGCAAGTGTAGACGGTGCCAAGTTATAGTATTTAAGATATTGTCTCCACAGGGATTGTGACAACCTTTGGAATTCACCTTTCTGCACAAATAAAAATAAAAACACAAGTATTAAAAGTTGTTTGGATTTAATTAAAACTAAAACTAAAGCAAATAAAATAAATTGAGAAATCAGAGTGAGATAATGGGTCGGTATTGGAATGCTTCGAAATGTGGAGATTGGATGCACTATCTCAGTACAATTTTGCAGATCAACTTAACAACTTTCGGTAGCCACCCACGAGTATGCCTCGGCAGAAGCCCGCCTTGGCAGAGACCAATGTGACTGACTGGGAAGTTAAACGATGATTCAAGGTTCGGCAAGGCTCCCTTCAATGACTTCCTCTTATCCCTAAGCTTGAAGTGCTGTTGGCAAACACGTCTTGGATAATACCTCCCGGCGTGAACCTAAGGATGAACACCAACCGATTAGGAAGCCTCTCTTATCCGTTGAACTTCTAACTTATCCCTAAGCCGAAGTAGCCTTATCCAATGGTTGGATAAAACCGTGTTTACTCGTTTCGTGAGTCCAACTCTCCAGATATTGAACAAATAGATTGATGCTCTCTTCTCTCCCGATAAAGATTGCACACAATGAAGAACCAAGAGTAAACAAACATTGAATTTTATTGCAAAAACTGAAACCTAAACAAATACAAGCAAAACTCTCACAACTACTAGACAACCAACCTTTAGCCCTAGGGAAGGTTTAGAACATAATGGAGATGGTTGCACAAGGGTATTTTCTGACAAGAAGTAGGGTTTCTCTATAACCTCAATTGTGTTTTCTCCTTCAAGTCGGTTTACATTTATAGGGGAGGAGCCTAGGTCTAAGTTGATTTAGGGTAGGAATCCTAGTTAGAATCTAATTACAACTCATTAACAGAACAAATCTAAAATTAAATCTTCCTAGATTCCCGTTTGACTTTTTCCACCTTGACTTTGACCATGGCTTTTCTTTGTCTCCTGTGCTCCAATACACGTGCAAGTGGGCTCCAAAAATCAGGCTTGATGAACACTTCCAGTCGTATACCACTTTGCATCTTTCCACCCTTCCTTGAGTTGTTGCCTCGATGGCATACTGTTGTCTGCCTCGTCAGTGGTCTGGGTTGGTGTGCAGGGGCTGGCACAACTCTTCATTCTAGGCCTCTCCTCTTTGTTAGTTCTCGATCAGCTCCCTAGATGGTCAAATAGCTTCCTCCATCAATTTCCAGCTTCTACTCTTCTGCCCTCTCTGCCGCCTCAACGGCATCTGTCTGGGCGAGTGTTGAAGTATGCCCAAAGACCAATCATATGATGATTGAATAGACATACTATTTTACTAGATTTATCAAGTAATGACATTGCCGTTATTATCATTTGGTATGTTTCTGTGCATCAAACTAACCATTGGATAATAATGTCCATACAATAATACGATTATTGTTGAATAGGATCCTTAGTCGAATATTATTACATGTATGGACAGTAATAATATATAAAGACTAATATGTGGTTGATGACGAGCGTTGTCATTGACATAGAGATGTCAAAATCAACACATAAGTATTTGTTAGAGAACAACATACTAGATTGACCCGCTATGAGCATGTTTCTTGGGTAATTATGTGACAGTCACAACATTGCTCATGATAAACATATGTATAATCCTCAGACTTGAGATCAACATGATTTCAACATAAAGATTTACGTATTTTGACATAGTCAAACGTGTGTCGTAACTGACTACATTATAAAGACTGATGATTGGATACGTGATGACCTATGTAGTGAAATATGGTTGATCAAGAAAGGATTTGTCCCTCCTACATAACGGGAGAAATATCTTCAGCCACTTAATTGAGTGAGATTAGAAAATGCATGGCCATGCTCGAATATTATGATATGAGATATCATAGAGATTCGTTTATCATAATCTACTCAAGACATCAAGAAACACTAGGTGGACAACGCAAGTGTGACTAACCCATGACTTGTGTTCATCAAAGATATAAAGGACAAAAAGATGAAATACATAAAGGAAGTTTATTCATGAATTAGGAAAGTCAAACCATGACTTCATGCAACTTAGGTAGCAATGATGTATTGCTAGATGCCACTCATTGTTTGTAAAATTAGAACAGTTCTAATTTTGCTGCTAACGTTGCATGAACCTACAAGGGTCACACCCTTCGAATGAAATGAACAAAAATTAGAAACCATACTCCCTATTTTAGGGAGGTTGCCGAAAATCCCCTATGGGATAAGGGAAATCGGCAACTCCCTTAAATGGGAATAATATTGGATAAATATTGTATTTATCAAATATTATTCAGAGTATGGAAAATATTTAGAGACTTAAATATTATAGAATAAGATTCTAGAAATTTAAATATATATTTGGAATTTGTATAATGTATATTTAATTCTGAGTTTATGTAGAATTAGATTCCACATAATTAAAAATATATATTTAAATATATTTAAATCCAAGTAAAGATAGAATGAGATTCTATATAATAAAAAAACTATATATTTGGATTAAATATAATGTATACTTAAATCCATGTTTTATGTAGAATAAGATTCTACATAATTAAATATATATATTTCATTTAATATTATTAAATATAATGCATATTTAATATAAACCAATTTCAAGTAGAATTAGATTCTATGAATTTTGGTTGAACTTGGATTTAAGAAATTCAACTAGAATTAAGTCTCTGAATACTATTTAAAGGGACAATGGCTAGCAACCAAATCATCCCTCTTCATCCTCTTGCAAATTTCGACAACACCCCTAGGGATTCCTCACTAGAATTCGACATATCCCAGAAAGCTCTTCTGAGAAGCTGTTCGATATTTTTATGGTGTTTTACTTGCTCCCTGGCAAATCCCTGAAGGTTCCCTTGCTCGATTGCAAGTCCCGGTTGAACTCCTGGTCGATTTTAGACTCCCTCAAGAATCCCTAGAGGGATTTCGACTTCTCCCTGGAAGGTGTTCAAACCTATCAAAATTTATCCCTAAGTGTTAGGGAGGAAGAAACTTTGTTCATTTTGTTCGGGTGGACTCTGTAGAGGTCGTTGCGAACCTGTGACGATTCCGGTTTTACTTGACGTGGTTATTCTGACATACCGTCGGTTTTCCAGTTTCCAGAGTTTTAAAAGGTAACTCTTCATCTTTTCACCTCGGATTCGTTCCTGTACATGGATCCTGGCTGGATTACGTCGGATTAATTTTTCCACTGTGCCACAGGATGTACCGACATTACCCAACAACGAGTACCTGTGCACAGAGAGAAAACGCATCTGAGCAGTATCTTTTATATAAAAACAATTAAGTTCATCAAATAAGGTAGAATATCTAATCTCTGCAGTTTTGTGTATGTTTTCCTAATAAATGCAACTAAATTATGCTTAAGAACAACAATAATTGAGCTAGACTAGGGCATAAATATAGGACTTTTGCACACTTAACACACCTCCAAACTCGAACTATTGCTTGTCCTCAAGCAATGCAATCTAACAATAACACGCCAAAACTTAAAATTATATGTAAACTTAGTCGAGAGAGTACCTTGAGCAACCTTTACATACCGTGTAGATTTATGCCTAATAGAAACCTTTCGATTGACAATGGACTTACCCGGAACCGAACTATGTATCTCGTGAGTGTGTGCGGTCCTTGTTATAAGAATGATTCTTCGGCTTCTAAGTAAACTCCGATAAGCACCTTAATTCCCTTGGATTTCCTCAAATTTAACTTTACTAGAGCCAATTTCGGGCACCTCTAGTTTCTTTTGCAATTCATAACATAATAAACAATAAAGGATTTAAACCACTAAAGCTGGTGATAGGCACCTCTAATGATTTCATTTAGCACCTTTTTTGGCTAGAGCCAGTTTCGGGCACCTCTAGGACATGTATTTTTTTCTTTTTACTTCATGTTTTTCCCAAGTTTACTAGGTGAAATACCTAAGTTTCTTAGAAGTCCTAAAATCAAACTAGTCACAAAGAGTGTTTCTTTAAGTTCAGATCATAGTAAGATTCTAAGTAAATCCAGAGTCATGCTAAGGTTATCGCCCAGGAAGGTAATCTACCGCGACGAGTAAAAACTACTCAAGAATTTTTCTCAAACTAAGATTTCATTAAATTTTAAATAAATGCATTTTACATTAGAACCTAAATGCAACAAAAAAATTAACAGAAAAATAAAAATAGAAAACAAAAGAAAAGAAAAGAAAAAAAATTAGAGGACTAATTACCCCCCTCAAACTCGAGAGGAGCATTGTCCTCAATGCATGCCTACATACACAAAATTTAGCATGAATTAGACAAAAATGAAATAGAAGAAGGAAAGAGAAGCTTAGATTGATAGTGATTTGGAGGATGCTTCATCATCGTCGTCCTCGTCTAGTATCATCCTCTTTCAAGCGGGTACTTTGAAGCATTTTACCGCCCTCGGCGGATGTTGGCAGGAAGGTGGACTTGGTTCTGCTCTTTGCATGACTTTTCGTTCGCCGCCGTCTTCGTTGTCTGGGCAGACTTCTTCGGTGGTAGAGCGCGTTCTTTTTGTACCTGGGGAGAACGACGGCTCAAGTTTCCTTATTACCGACCGAACCGTCTTCCCAAACCGAATCGTCTGACCATGACTTGAAGAAGGTGGATTCAAACTCTTCAACTCCTGGGGCTTTGCCTTTGGCTGCCCTGGATGGTTGCCCTTCTTCACGGACTGGGGTGGCTGTTGTGTCAACTCTGTCTTCAGACTCTGAAAGTACCACCGTGGATGTCGGGGCTAGAGAAGCTTGGGGCTCTGTGGGCACTAGAGGACGGAGGCGGCTGCATGGGTTACCGAGGTAGATGGCACATCAAACATTTCTTGTGCGGCCTGGGCAAAGATTTCAGCTGGAAATTCTTGAAACTAGGCCATCTGGAATTTCTCCTTGATGGTAGTGATGGTTGCATTGTTGAAGTCCCGGATGTAGGTCATGAAGGTCAGCTGGCGTCTTTCCATTCTGTCCAACTGTGCTGCCAAGCTGCCTATTGTGGTTACCGAGGCAGGCTGTTGGTATAGTTGTTGGCTACCAATTTCCGATGCCTCGACAAAGTTTTCCGGAGTGGACGTTGTTATTTCCATTTTCCGAAGGATGATATCCCTCATCTACCCAGTTCTTTCCGGCATCAAGGTGTCGGTTGGGAACACCGCAACGTGTGCCTTCTCGCACAATGTTGTGATGAGGCTGGGGAAGTAGAGCTGGCCTTTTGTTTTTTGCCCAACTTCATAATTTTCTATATTAATAATTGCACCCACATTGATATACCTTTTGAGTATGATTGAGTGGATGAGTGCCAAGCGCGGCTTGTCGACGCTGGAATTGTGGGATGTGGGCAGCAGCCTTCTCTTTACAAAGGTGTTCCACAGTTTTGCCTCAGGCAGCGATTCTGCCGATTGACAATGCCTTTATTTTTGCCCACATTCTAGATTGTCCCCAGAATGCAAAGTTCTTCTTTCATTGCCTCATAACTTTCTGCCGTGAGGGAGGCTAGGAACTCTGTGTGTTGATCTTCTTGAATGTGAAGGCCATAGAAGAGGTTGATCTTGTCTTCATCAATCAACATTGACCGCCCGCGAGCATTCACCATCGGTTCTTCTACTGTCGGCCCATGGGCATAATATTCGCGCACCATTGTCTGATTTGCTGGCTTTGGTTGCTGGGCAAAGATTTGCATTGCCATCTTTGGTTTTTATCTTGGAGTATATGAACTGCTCGAGCCCAAAGTTCTTCATCCCTTTATCGTAGAAAAAACCTTGCTCATCCCCCACGATCTCTCTTTAAATTTCTCGTTATGTCGAGCTTTGACTTTTGGTGTAGCAAAGCCTTGCAAGACATTCAACTTAATTTTCTGGTCATCCACCCTCATAGTGAGCTCCCCATTCTCCACGTCTATAAGAGTTTTGCCTGTGGCTAGGAACGGTCTCCCAAGGATGATGGGTGCTTTGTCGTCTGCCTCACAGTCCAAAATTAGGAAATCAGCTGGAAAAATAAAATTATCTACTCTTACTAGTATATCTTCAATTTTTCCTTCCGGATGCACGTAAGAGTGGTAAGCTAACTGGAGCATGATGGTAGTGGATCTAGCTTTCCCAATTCCCAGTTTTTCGAACACCGACTTGGGCATTACATTGATGCTTGCCCCAAGGTCACAAAAGGTTTTCCCTTCGTAATTGTTCCCAATGGTGCAAGGAATGAGGAAGTTGTCTGGGTCTCTCAGCTTGGGTGGCATTTTATCGTGCATCATGGCCATGCATTCTTCCGTCATGGCGATAGTTTCAAATTCCCTGATTCTTCTCCGTTTGCAAACCACGTCTTTCGGAAATTTGGCATAGTTCGACATTTGTTGTATGGCTTCCCCCAGGGATATGTTGATATGCACTTGCTTAAGATTATCCAAAAACTTTTTGAACTGATGGTCCTGCTTCTGGTGTTTCAGGTGCTATGGAACAGGTGGGTGTGCACGTACCTCACGTTTTTCCTGCTTCTGTCTGGGAAACTGATTTGATTGCTTGCTTACCACTTTTGGTATTGATGGCCTTGCACTGCTCGTAAGTGTCTTTCCTCGCGACTTAAGTGCCACTGGGCATTCCTCCCATAGGTCTGGTGTTCAGGACTTGTGCAAATTGCCTAACTTGAGTTTCCAGTGACTTTAAAGGTTCCTCATGATTTTGCATTCTCATCTCGATCCTGTCCATGAAAACATTAGTTTTCTTAACAAATAAATCCATGTTGGACATATAGGTACCTGTTTGAGTCAAGAAGGCATTTAATGTCTGCTCTAAGGCACTGGGTGTTGCATGTTGGTACTGCGATGGCTACTTCCATGGCATAGTTTGCTTGAATCCTTGCGTTTGGTTTGTCTGGTTAGTCGGATTCAGAGCGTTGTTGGGGTTACTCCAAGAAAAATTAGGGTGCCTCTTCCACCAAGGATTTGTAACCCCCTCATCCCGGTCTAGTCGACTGACAGGTCCGCGTAGGCTACACGGGGAAAACCGATGTGAAACTCGTTAAGGTCCCACCTCAGTTAGCAACCCTAGAAAATTTTATTTTAATTATATCTTGTCTAAAGGCATATTTAATTCCGATGTGATCACGACAGCGAAAAAACCACGAAATAAAAGCAACCAATCCAAAACAACACTTTAAACAGCCCATTTTAAACTTACACAACAGGCAGTATCGATGCACAAGACAAGGGTATCGATATGCCTTGACCCAGTCAACTGCCTCCAGTCAACTCAGGGAGACCATATCGATACGGCCCTTGGGCGTATCGATACACCCTCCTCGGTCAACATCTCGCGGTCAATGATACAAAACCGTACCGATACATCTAGAGCCCGTACCGATACGCCAAAATCTCGTCTAAAACTCGGATTTCTAGTGAGGTTTTGGCGTATCAATACACCCCCGTGTACCGGTACGCTAAGCCAAATCTGAGTCCCAAGGTGTAGGACCGTACCGATACGACCCTTAGGCGTATCGATATGCCCTGCACTACAAGACTCCGATTTGCAGCAAAACGATACGAGACTCAACTCTAAATGCAATTCTCGACTCTCCTAGCCACAAACAACCATTCATACAGCACTCAACAACCAAGAACTAACATAGAGATCAATTTAGGTGAACAACGAAGCATTTACAACATGGAATTCATACAAAGAAGGATCTTGCATTACAAGGCATACTTAAAAAGCTTAAAAGCCAAAAAGGCACATGTTTTCACTCACAAGGTTTACATGCTCACCAAAACAACATATAGCATCCAAAGGCATAACCTTACATCACAAGCATTTGACCAAAACATAACACGGTTACAAATCTAACACATAGCAAAAACAACATTCAACATTTATGAGTCATACAACGCTCATACAACCGCATAGCAGCCCCATTGTAAACTACTACTTTATTGACTAAACCATACTTGAGCAAATACAAAAGCTTGGAATGCCCCTTCCTTGCTCCTTGCTAACTCCACGCTAATGATCTGCATTGTCGAAAATGAGAGCGTAAGCTAGAAGCTTAGTGAGGATGCTCTAAAACCAAAAACAACGACAATGCAGGGTTCAAGCATACCATCCTTAACATCACACTCAAGCATACTTAAGCATCAATATAGCAACCTAGCTAGCAACTCAACAATGCAATAACATGGCATCTTACTTCATGTTAAGCTCAACAAGATAAAGCAATTATCTAAACAACATAACCACATGATCAAGTACATTGGCCACTAATAGTTTACTCGGATATGCGGATCACACTCAACAACCACATTACCTCGGTGAGATTACACTAATCACCGGACCTCGCATGGATGAGATTACACTCATCATCACATGCCATACGGATGAGATTCCACTCATCATCGCGTATAATATAAACATTTCCGGTGGAATATTACATCACCATACTCCTTGATGGCTTTACGCTACCAAGGCCACGTACGAATTTGACTCAACCGTGTGCATACTAATCCTAATGATCGATCCTTTATACCCGGTAAGTTAACTAGTGCCAATCATACTATTAAAACCACATCATGACAACCATCATGCATATCACATATCCATCCTCACATACATCAATGTATACTTATACAGAAATAATTCATGCTCCACAAGATCATAATAGGCATAATCATTTAAAGCTTATAAGCATACAAGAAGTTAAGCTACCAACTTAACTTCTACCTTGGAATGGCCTACCAAGCACATTCCAAAACCTCAACTACACACTTGAACCAATTTAAATAAGTTTGAAAGTTTCACTCACCACCCTTCCTTAAGCAAACCAAGCAAAGCCACTCAAGCCTCCACAAATTCTGGAATCGATCCCGAACCTTCTCCGGTGTTTCCCTTTGCTTCTAACCAATCAAAAGACAAGGTATTACTCAACCAAATCATTGCCAAACTCAGCCACAATCTCAACCCACAATCACAAGCCAAAACTTCATAATTTCAAACTCAAGCTAACAACCAAATCACTTTTTCGTACTCCATTTATACTCAGCTGAAATCTACCATTTCCAACACCCAAATTACCTTTAAAGACTTCCAAAACACTTTCCTAACAACCCTACATCATCAGCCCTTCAATCCAACACAAAATCACACCAAAATTTCAAGTGTTGACACTTTCAAAAATGCACCCAAGACCCATTTCGGGATTTTGAAAAAATCCCTCCATTTCAAGATATAGGGTGTATTAAGGTAAGGTTAACTCAAAACTCAACTAGACAAACCCAAAACAAGTCAAGAACCAATTAAAGTTTCATGCTTTCTTCAGACCTTGAAAACTTGAAAAACTAAAAGATGGTGCTTTTTGAAATCTAAAACCATGGAAATGATTGGGATGGAAAGGAGAATTCAAAAACGAAGTTACCTTGCGAAAATCACTTGAAATGGTGAAGCACTTTGATGGAACAATGAAGAAGGAGGGTTTTGGGTTTTTCACGTGAGAGTGAAATGAAGAAGAAGATGACCCTTCTTTTTTTGTTTCAAAAAGCTTATCTTTCTTTTATTTTGACTTATTTACAAAAATGCCATTACTAGGATTTTAGTCTTATTTAAATTAAAACCAAGGTCTAATTAAATTAAACCGAATCTGGCGACTCGAACCCAACTCATGCACTCAACTCCTGACCCCAAAACACGGGTGTTACAAGATTGTAGGTGTTCGATGTAGGGTTATTGTTCCTATTGTAGTTCCCCCACAAAGCAGCTAGTTTCGGTTCCCTGTTGGCACTCGGACGAGTCATGGTCTCCCCCACATTGGTCGCAAAAGGCATCAACGACCTTAACTTTCTAGGTATTGTTCTGCCTTTGCATAGCTTCTACCATTTTTTGTCAACTGAGCGATTTGTGCTGCGACTGTATCTGATGCTCCTAGCTCGTTTGTTGTGGCCTGCCTCCTTATGTCGCCACAGTGGGCATAGGGAACTGTTTGTTATTTTTGTCCATCCTGTTTAAGATTTGAATTGCTTTGACGGACTTCTTATCGATTAATGTACCATTGGCAGATGAATCCAACATCATCCTCGTTGGTGTGTTTACAACATTGTAGAATATGGATACTTGTATCCACTATGGAAATCCATTGGAGGGGCATTTATTCAACAACTCGCAATATCTCTCCCATGCCTCGTACATCGGTTCATCATCTGCTTGTCGAAAAGTAGTAATGTCAGTCTGCAATTTATTAGTTAAATTGACATGATTAAATTAAGCTAAGAAATCTCGGTATAGTTCTGTCCACGATTCAATGGACTCTGATGGTATGCTGTTGAACCAAGTTTTTGTCCTATCCCTTAGTGAATAGAGAAATAATCTGAGCCGTAGCACATCAGGGTGAACTCCTTGGATCTTGAAGGATTTGCAGATATCCATAAAGGATTTCATGTGCTGGCGGGCGTCTTTAGTGGCAAATCCTCCAAACTGTCCAAGTGTAATCAACATGTTAAATATTGAGTGTGTAAAAGTTCTATTATTTACACCCTTTTTAAGCCATATATCTGCTCCATTCAAGCATCATTTCATTGCATTTAGGTTAGTTTTCAGCAAAACATCACAAATATATAAAAGGCACAGATTCTACTAAAAATGGTTGTTTTTGGCAGGTTGCCGCCGTCGTAGACGGTGAAGGCAGGCGCAGGGCAGAAAAGCAGAAGAGCTGAACTGGACAAGCAGACGAAGAGGACAATGCTGCCATGGAGTTGTCGTGACAACAGAGGACGACAGCAAGTTGCTGCCATAGTAGACGGAGAAGGCAGGCGCAGGGCAGAGAAGCAGAAGAGCTGAACTGGACAAGCAGACGATGAGGACGAAGCTGCCATGGACCTGTCGTGACAGCAAGGTGACAACAACCTCATGAAGAGGAAAAGTAAAGTGGACCTCGATAGATAGAGAAAAATCTGCTCGTCTGTCGTGTGAAAGCCAAATATTTTTCCAAGCCCCGGATCAAAAGATATGTCAAGCCAAAGTTCAAGTAGAGAAAATCCCAAGAAACAAGGAGGACGGCTAAAAAGTAGGATCCTTGAAGATTAAGTCTTTATTAGAATCATACTTTTAATTAAAGTTGTAATCCTTGTTACCTTAGATAACTTGAGCCCAAAGCTTATATAAGGGCATGTATTTTAACCTAGGAGAGAATCCACACATCATACCCCATAACCGACAACCAAAAACCCTCCGTCGTTTACCCGCCGTCGACATGTTCTAAAACCCCCTAGGGCCACGGGTTGATTTGTAAAGTAGTTGCAAGGGTTGTTTTGTTTTAGGAATTTTCAGTTCAATAAAATAAACTTCAAGTTCTCTTATTTTGGTTATTAATATCTTGCAAGAGCATCGGGAGAGCATTGTGAGGTTATCCATTTACTTAGCATCGGGAGAGTTAAGTATACGAAAGAAGTAAGAGCAAGTTCTCTAGTTTATAGTTGAACTATCTTGTGCCTAGGGATAGGGCAAGGTTAAGTGGCTAAAGAAGAATTCATACACATCGTTGTTCATCCTTCGATTCACACCGGGAGGTATCATCAAGACGTGATCATCGACAGACTTGGACCTAGGGATAGGCCAAGGCAGATCTGGGATTCTTGCCAAACTTGAAGTACGAAGTTGGTGTGTTTGCTGCCGCGACAGCCAACGGACAACCGCCGCGACAGGTGCTATCGGTGACGGGCGCGACGACAGAACTGGATTTCCTAAGCACTGCAATACCTGCACTACTGAGCAATTCAATACCAGCCCATTCTCTCTATCTTGATTTCTCTACTTTTATTTTCCAGTATTCTTTATTATTTTCGTGACAATATCTTAATCTATTCTTTTCCCCTTGTGCAGATAGCGAAGGAAAGGGTTAGCCCAGTCCCTGTGGAGACGATATCTGATACTCTAGTATCACTTTATTACTTACGACGTGTACACTTGCACTCAATTGCGATAGACTCTTTTACACGCAACATTAAACCTGGCTGGTTTGAGTTTGAAGTGGTTAGCTTCTATTTCTGGATCAATCACGCCACAGTTCAGCCTTATGAGATCCTCCTCCAAGTAGTCATGAACTAGTCGCCGAGCGGCGGGAGGTTGCCTGCCATCGCCAGCCATGGCATTGTCGATTTTGGGTGGTGGTGGGTTCTGGTTTTGGATGTTCGCTTGGTCACCCATGGCTTCTCTGTTCGCTTGTCTAAACCTGTGTGCAGTACGTTCAGGCTCTGGATCGTAGTCTCGCAAGGGTGATTTCTGTTTCGCTCTGGTCATAAACCCAAGAAAACCAGGGGGTTAAATAGAAAAATAAAAAGTGCAGAAAAATAAAAACAAAAAGTTGTACGCCAATCCCCGACAACGGTGCCAAAAACTTGTTACGTGCAAAAGTGATGCACAAATTGCGTGCAAGTGTATATGGTGCCAAGTTATAGTATTTAAGATATCGTCTCCATAGGGATTGTGACAACCTTTGGAATTCACCTTTCTGCACAAATAAAAATAAAAACACAAGTATTAAAAGTTGTTTAGATTTAATTAAAACTAAAACTAAAGAAAATAAAATAAATTGTGAAATTAGAGTGAGAGAATGGGCCGGTATTGGAATGCTTCGTAGTGTAGAGATTGGAAGCACTATCTCGGTACAGTTTTGCATATCAACTTAACAAATTTCGGTAGCCGCCCACGAGTATGCCTCGACAGAAGCCCGCCTTGGCAAAGACCAATGTGACTGCATGGGCAGTTAAGCGATGATTCAAGGTTTGACAAGGCTCCCTTCAACGACTTCCTCTTATCCATAAGCTTGAAGTGCTATTGGTGAACACGTCTTGGATAATACCTCCCGGCGTGAATCTAAGGATGAACACCAACCGATTATGAAGCCTCTCTTAGCCGCTAAACTTCTAACTTATCCCTAAGCCAAAGTAGCCTTATCCTATGATTGAATAAGACCGTGTTTACTCGTTTTGTGAGTCCAACTCTCTCGATATTGAACAAATATATTGATGCTCTCTTCTCTCCTAATAAAGATTGCACACAATGAAGAACCAAGAGTAAACAAACCTTGAATTTTATTGCAAAAACTGAAACCTAAATAAATACAAGCAAAACTATCACAACTACTAGGCAACCAACCTTTAGCCCTAGGGAAGGTTTAGAACATAATAGAGATGGTAGCACAAGGGTATTTTCTGACAAGAAGGAGGGTTTCTCTCTAATCTTAATTGTGTTTTTCTCCTTCAAGTCGGTTTACATTTATAGGGGAGGAGCCTAGGTCTAAGTCGGTTTAGGGCAGGAATCCTAGTTAGAATCTAATTACAACTCATTAAAAGAACAAATCTAACATTAAATCTTCCTAGATTCTCGTTTGACTTTTTCCACCTTAACTTTGACCATGGTTTTATTTGTTTGCTGGGCTCCAATGCACGTGCAAGTGGTCTCCAAAAATCGGGCTTGATGAGCACTTCCAGTCGTATACCACTTTGCATATTTCCACCTTTCCTCGAGTTGTTGCCTCGATGGCATACTGTTGTCTACCTCGGCAGAGGTCTGGGTTGGTGTGCAGGGGTTGGCACAGCTCTTCATTACGCTACCTCGACAGCATCTGCCTGGGCGAGTACCGGCGCACATAGAGAAAACACACCTGAGCAGTATCTTTTATATCAAAACAATTAAGTTCATCAAATAAGGCCGAATATCTAATCTATGCAGTTTTGTGTATATTTTCCTAATAAATGCAACTAAACTATGCTTAAGAACAACAATAATTGAGCTATACTAGGGCATAAATATAGGATTTTTGCACCCTTAACATCTATATTTAATTATGAAAATAACACTCAAACGATTAATTTCGGATGTAGCACCCTTATGGAGAAAGTGTGTTTCATCAAAAATGCTTTTCTGCTGCATGGCATACTGGTTTTGA
Organism: Hibiscus tridactylites; assembly: GCA_958450335.1. NCBI lineage: Eukaryota > Viridiplantae > Streptophyta > Magnoliopsida > Malvales > Malvaceae > Hibiscus > Hibiscus tridactylites. The sequence continues at coordinate 58,958,857 of OY288275.1, forward strand.
AAGCGTGTTTGGCCAAAAGCGCTTTTGGCTTACATTTCATAGTGGGTCTGAAAGCGGGTTTGTCCTAAGCGCTTTAAAACCCAATATGCCATGTAGGCCAAAGCGTTTTCCTTTATCTAATTTTGTTTAGCGGTTTAGGGTTGGAATTAGGGTTTAGATTTAGGTTGGTAGTTTTGTTTTAATTTAGGGTTTGAAGTATGATTTAGTTTTAAGTTAGTGGTTTAGGTTTAATATTTGTGCTTTGCATTTTGCCTCAAGTTATTTTTTTTAACTTTGTATTCCGGTTTCAAGAATTGGTTAGTATTTATTTAAGGTTTGAGTATATTAATTGTATTTTATGGTATGCGTTAAATATAATTTCGTATGGATTCTGAATCAAGGTGAAATATATAATTGAAACATATGCAAGGATACACTAATAACTAAAAACTTTGAAATAAAAGATAATACTGACACAGTCTGCTCTCTGTAGCACGTTTTCAGTCTGCTCTCTGTAGCACATTTTTCATCTTTTTTCTGGGTTTTTCTCACGTTTTTTTCATCTCTTGTTATTCTATTATGGCGGATGTCGAACATGATCTTGCAAACCTCTCGATCGAGGCGGGTGAAGAGGAGGGAATCCAGATCGATCCGGCGGATAGTCTTGCACCCAACCCTATTGGATTATGTTTCGTGGGCACCTTTCTGACGACAAGTATTATTAGTTTTCCGGCGATGAGATCTACTTTGGCAAACTTATGGCGTCCTCCGGGGGGTATTGCAATTTCTGATCTGGGGGAGGGGCGTTTCTTGTTTTGCTTTTTTCATATTGTTGATGTGGAGAGAGTAGAGAAAGGAGGACCTTGGACTTTTAATTCACACTTGCTGATTCTCCACCGTCTGCAGGCTGAGGACGATCCTCTAACTGTTCCAATGTTCCATGTTAATTTCTAGGTTTATATTCATGATGTCCCGGTTGGATTCATGACAAGAAAGGTTGCTCGGGCCCTAGGGGATTTCATCGGCTCGTTTCTTGACTACGATTCGGCAGCCACTGCGTTGGGATATAAACGGATCATGAAAGTGCGAGTGAGAGTTGACGTTCGAAACCCTCTGAAGCGGAAAAAGAAGTTGATTCTTCAGTCGGGAAAGCATCACTTTGTCCGATTTGAATATGATAGGCTCTCTTTGTTTTGTTTTCTTTGCGGGCGATTGGGTCACGGTGAGAGTTTCTGTGCCTTGCGTTTTACGGAGGGTGGCCGGGATTTACCTTTGGCATGGGATAGTTCGTTACGTGCTCTGCCTCGTCGGGCGGCGCCGACGCAGAGTAGATGGTTACGTATGGAAAGTTTAGAGGAGGAGTTTTTCACTCCGGATTCCACGCCTAATGGGGCGAAAAATAAGGGTTTATTTTCTGAATTTGGCCCTAATTTTTATCCACAGCCGTTGGGATCAAATGGGTACTTTCTCCAGATAGGCAATAATATCCCTAATAGGTGTTTTCCTGATAAGGAAAATATCCCTCCCAATTATGGCAATTCTGAAAACACGGCTATCCCCAATCCTGATGAGTTAATGGGGATTGAAGAGGAGAATGCCCCAGTAGAGAATGGTGACACTTCAAAGCGACCGCGCACGGTCATTTACCCACCAGGAGTTTCCAGTTCTAAGGATTCAAATGGTGCTGATCCTTTATCATCGACAGGCTTCGCGTTGCGAGCCAGCCGGAACCAATGAAGATTATAAGCTGGAACGTGCGGGGTTTGGGGTCATCCCGCGCCGTTCGACGAGTAGGCGCTACACTGCGCGAATTTTCCCCGGTTTTGATTTTTTTTGATAGAGACAAAGCTTCATTCGTCTAATATGGAGCGTGTTAGAAGAAAGTTTGGTTATCGTAATGGTATTGATGTTAGTTCTTTGGGTCGTAGCGGAGGCTTATCGTTGGGGTGGAAGGATTGTGTGAAAGTTTCTTTAAAATCCTTCTCATCTCGACACATTGATGTTTTAATTGAGGCTGATTCGGAGGGTTTAAGCTGGCGCTTCACTGGTTTTTATGGGGCACCGGAAACAAACAACAGGGCGGCTTCCTGGGACTTGTTAAGATCGTTGAACGACTCTCCCGAGGTCCCATGGTGTGTGTTGGGTGACTTTAACGAGATTCTAAGCTTGGAGGAAAAACAAGGAGGTAATCTGCGTAGCTCATGGCAAATGAACAATTTTGGTAATGCCTTATTGGATTGCAATTTGGATGATTTAGGCTACAGAGGGACTTGGTTTACTTGGGAATGGGGTAAGCAAATCGCTAATAATATCAGGGAACGGCTAGACCGTGGTGTTGCAAACCAGGCCTGGTGGGACTTGCTTCCAAATTTTCAGGTTGATCATTTACCGCACTCTACTTCGGATCATTGCCCTATCCTCTTAAATTCTACTAGTTTGTCTTCCTCACCATCACAAATATGGCATTTTCGTTTTGAAGCAGCGTGGCTGCTTGAGCAGTCTTGTGAAGATGTTTTCCGGAAACTTTGGGTCGAGGCCAATGGGTCTTTGTTGGAAAAGTTAGCCTCTTCAGGACGGGGCCTTGAAGCTTGGTTCAAAAGGATATGCAGGGAGAAGAAACTCACTGTTAAGGAGTTACAGGAAAAGCTGGATGAGTTAAATTCCAGCCCGGTTACTGAGGAAATTTTGGGAGATCTTGTGGAAACTAAGTTAGCCCTTAATATGGAATTAGATAGGGAGGAGATCTATTGGGAACAACGAGCTCGGGCAAACTGGTTGAAAAACGGCGATCGCAATACAAGTTTTTTTCATCGGTATGCTAGCCAGAAGCGTCGTCGCAACAGAATTTCTCGTCTGGAGCTGCAAGGGGGTGGTGTTGTTGAAGAAGAGGATGGGATTCAATCGGTGGCAAAACAATACTTTGAGACACTGTTCGTTTCTGGTGGATCATCTGACCCACTGACCGCTTTGGAGGATATTGGGTCGAGCATTACTCGTGGGATGAATGAACTTCTATTGAAAGATTTTACTAGCGAGGAGGTGTGGATTGCCCTCCAATCTATGAGTCCTCTAAAGGCTTCCGGGGAGGATGGGCTTGGAGCGGTGTTTTATCAGCACTTCTGGCACATAATCGGTAAGGAGGTGTCCGATTTTTGCATTGGATTGACCAGGGATGATAGCATGCTGAAAGATATTAATCACACCCACATCGTTCTTATCCCTAAAGTGAGCAACCCTCTTAATATGACCCAATTCAGGCCCATTAGCTTATGTAATGTCCTGTACAAGATTTACTCGAAGATGCTAGCTAACAGATTCAAAGTGGTACTCGACACTTGCATCGATGAGGCTCAGAGTGCCTTTATCCCTGGAAGGTTGATCTCTGATAATATTATTGCAGCCTATGAGATTCTTCACTCCTTCCAGAAACGCCGCTCGGGGGCAAAGGGCTTCTTTGCTTTGAAGATGGATATGAGTAAAGCCTACGATAGGGTTGAGTGGGCTTTTTTAGATTCGGTTATGACAAAGATGGGTTTTGAGAGACGGTGGATCGATCTTCTCTTGCAATGTGTTTCTACGGTATCTTATTCTGTGGTACTTAATGGCTTGGTGGGCGATAAGTTTTTTCCCTCAAGGGGTCTTCGACAGGGAGATCCCCTTAGTCCTTACCTTTTCCTTATTTGCGGGGAAGGACTATCGGCTCTCTTCCGAAGGGCCACACGGTTAGGGACGTTGCAGGGAACGAGGATTACGAGAGGGGCTCCACGGGTTACTCACCTGCTTTTCGCGGACGACAGCTTAGTCTTTGGAGAAGCAACTTCATCGGGGGCTAGTAATATCAGAAGCATTCTTTCAAGTTATGCGGCTTGCTCGGGGCAACTTATCAATTATGATAAGTCGAGTGTTTTCTTTAGCCATAACGTAGCACAGAGAGATAGGGATCTGTTCTGTACCACCCTTGGTGTCTCAGAAATTTCTTCACCCGAAGCTTATTTGGGTTTACCGGCTTTGGTGGGTCGTAACAAGAAACAGGCTTTCAAACGCCTTATTAACTCGACTGAGACCCGTTCGTTAAGTTGGAGTAACATTTCTCTCTCAGCGGGTGGGAAGGAAGTTTTCATTAAGGCGGTATTGCAAGCTCTCCCTCTGTTTGCAATGTCGTGCTTTCTCCTTCCTCTCACTTTGTGTCGTGAGCTCGAAGCAATTTTGGCCCGATTTTGGTGGCGTAATTCCGTTTCCAAAAGAGGAATTCATTGGTGCCAATGGTCGGAATTGTGTAAGTTAAAAGGAGATGGAGGAATGGGGTTTAGGGATTTGGCCAAATTCAATGTAGCCTTGTTAGCTAAACAAGGATGGAGGTTAGTGACTAAACCAAATTCTCTGGCGGCTAGATTGATCAGGGCAAAGTATTATCCTACTTCTTCTTTTCTGAATGCTAATCTAGGATCTTCTCCGTCACTGATTTGGAGGAGCGTATGGAGTTCGAGAAAGCTCCTAGAGGTAGGAATGGGATGGAGAATCGGCAACGGTCAGTCTGTCTCACTCTGGAATGACTTCTGGCTCCCGTCATTCCCTCTGGAGCGGTTGAGTTCACCGCAGAGTGCAGGGTTGCAGAAGGTTTCGGACCTTATCATTTCGCCTTCAGAGGGTTGGAATGAATCTCTGATCAGATACAAGTTCTCACCAGAAGAGGCTGAGCGAATTCTAGCTATCCCTATTTCATCCTCGGGTCAGGAGGATGTTAGGGTATGGTTAGGGGAGGGATCGGGGACCTATTCAGTACGCAGTGGCTATAAGTTTCTACTAAATCCGTTTGGTCAGTCAAATGGGGATAAAATCTTTCACCACCTATGGAATTTAGAATGCCCTTCGAAAATCAAAATCCAGGTTTGGCGATTTATTCATAACTTTGTCCCTACTTTTCAGAACCTTACTATTAAGAGAGTGTCTTCATCCTCTCTTTGCCCTCGGTGTTCTATGGTGGCAGAAGACACCTCTCATGTTATTTGGGGGTGTTTTTATGCGATACAAGTTTGGAGCAATCTGGGTATTTCGTGGCCTAGTTCTTTAAACCTAGATTCATTTTATGAGTGGTTGACATGGTTATTTGAACATTGCGATAAGCAAAGACAGAAGATTATAGCTATTACAATATGGGCTATATGGTTTTCGCGAAACAAACTGGTACATGAGGGCATATCACAGGGTATACATGAATTAACAACTTTTATACAAAGTTATTGTGCGGAAACCAAATCCCTTACCTCAAGACTGCAACATCCTCATCCAAATGTGAATGAGCACTGGAAACGGCCGTCGGAGGGGCATGTGAAGGTAAATGTGGACGCGAGCTTCACTGGGTCTGATAAAAGCTCCTTCACATGTGTGGTAATTCGAGATGATGGCGGCTTCGTGATCGGGGCATGTACCAGAGTAAACTTTAGGGTTTCCACGGTGTTCCAGGCGGAGGCTCTAGCTGTTCTTCAGGGACTCGATTTCGCAAAACATAGTGGATTTAGTAAGGTTGTACTGGAGAACGACTCAAGGACGATAATCAGAAAGTTAGGGATTGACGAACCTGACTTGTCCGAGATAGGTATGATCATCAGAGACATCCAACAGGCGGCTAAGGGTTTCGCTTCCTGCCGCTTCACCTTCTTTGGTCGGTCTCAAAACAGTGCGGCTCATGAGATGGCGGCGGAAGGTCGGCGTTTGGGCCACGATCAATTCTGGATGGAGGAGGCCCCAGCGGCTGTTTTGCATGTTGCAGATTTCGATCGACGGTTCGATGATCCTCCGTGACCGTCGGTTGAGCTTTCCACCCCTTCCCGTCGGTGTGATGTATCTCCTTGCTCCGTCGGACGTCTTCAAGTTGGGAATTTATCCATTGATCAGTTCTATTTAGAACTTTTCCCAAATTTTTTCTTCCTTTGACTGTTCCTGAAAGCTTATGTGGTGTTTGAAGGAGAAATTGGGTCGGTTGAGGGTTTTTTCTTTTTCTGCCGTTTTGGTGTCGTGTAGGAGGCGTTTGGCCTTTCTATGCTTTTTATTAGCTGTCTTGTTGTGTCAGCTACTTTTCAGACTTCATAATAAATAAACCCGACCCTTTATGTCAAAAAAAAAGATAATACTATAATAGACAAATTATATAATACAATAACATTTGATTGTGATTAATTGTTGCAAGACGCTAAAAGAGATTTACATTTTTCCTATTGTAGCCTAAGAGTCGACAGTATCCATAGAGTTTAGGTTGTCTAGTCGACTCTCAGTTAGCATTATGTATCCGAGTGGATTTTGGATGCCCTGAAATGTTTCTACGCACATTGGGGTCTTGTATATGCCATGGTAGTTTTTGTAATATGGTGGACGTAGTAACGATGTTCGACATGCGGAGATTGCTACATACAACCCAAAGACTTGATCTTTTTTAGAATCACAGTCCTTCGATTCGAAAGAAAACATATTTAATCTCGTTTGAAAACGTGGGCTAGTAAATTTTTTAGGACAACACGAATGATAAAATATCTTCTTTCTTAACAAGTGCAAAATCTACATGTAGTATTTTTCGATAACAAAACTTGCTTTTATTTACTATATAAGAATGTGCACACATTGTGGAAATCTCTAAAACATTCTATGAAATTGGTACGCATCATGTCTGACTCGAAATTTGAAGTAGGTAGACTGAGTTCCCAAATCCATAATTGTTCAGGGGTTGTATTTATGCATTACATTTATCCAATTTGGCAGCTCGTTGTAAGAAGCCTTTCATTCCACCATGCAATTTTATAATGTTTTGAGTTGTTGACGTAATATTGCATGGTGTAGAGTGTCCATGAGTTCTATATTTTGTACACATTTTTGCCCTTATTATTACTATTTTTAAGCTCATTTAGGCATATTTAGGTGCATTGCATGTATAATAACAATATTTTTTCTTTTATCGTGCTTTTATTGAATATTTTATGTTTGGTTAAGAAAATATACTTTTTAGTTTAATTTTTATTTTCAGGTGATGTAGATGGTAGCTGTGGAGAGGACCGAAGAGGACAGGGAAGATGGAAACAAAAGGAGCTGTACTGAAGAAGTTCCAAATGCCGCCAAGGATGTCGCCGTAGCAGAACTGCCGCCGACTGCCGCCCAGGTAGAAGTTAAACCGACTTAGCCAAGATGGGCTGCGATTGAAAGAAGACAATTCCCTGAGTCCAATGAGCCTAGTCTTGAAATTATCTGAAGCCTGTAGCGGCCTGTAGAACTGATCCAAGTTTGATAAGTAGGAGTACTTATCTTTACTTACTTAAGAAGGCAACGTCCAAAGAGTCCATATTCAAGTCAAAATGGAGTCATCATTTAATGTAAAGCTACTTTTAGGACTTCTACTTCAAGGAGGACTCAAACTTAGGCCATGAGCCCTATATATACCCAATGTATGTGAGGATATAGGGGCATGCGTATGATTATGCCTATGCTTAGACGAACGTATAGATAGATGTATAGAAGAGAGGTAGCTAGATATATGGGAGGTGTTGGAGGTCGCGACCCAACACTCCTAAGGTTTAGGTTTTTATATGTAAAGTAGTTGTGAGAAATTGTAGTTCCAAAACTCCAGTTGAGGAAATCCATTTTTCGGGCATGAAAGAATTAAGTACGGTCTCATCATGTCGAGGTGTTGACTAATTCGGCTTAGATATAAATTCGAGTTTAAACGGCTAAAAGGAGCAACCAAACATCGATTGTCTGTGTTAGGTTTATGCTGAGATTGCTAGGTATTGCCTATGTCACGTGGTGATAGAATCTCTACCTAGACATAGGGAGGATCACTTTAGAATTGCTCTGCTGAACTTGGAGTATCTGCCAGACTTCCCGCCAAGACATTTCCATTCCACCTACCGAGACAGTGAAGGTTACAGGAGCAGAGATCCGTTGCGGCCGCGTGACAAGGTCGCAGCTGTCGTCCGCCATTACTGTCTGAGGTAGCAAATCATGGCAGTATAAAACACACTTAGGTTTTACAAAGCAGTCTACACGCCACTGAGCTGCAATTTCCTTACCCAATATATCGACCAAAACTCTCCCTATCATCATTATCTTTATTTTACATGTGTTTTTACATTTCCACATTTAGAGATTTAATTGTGCATTTACTAAATCCTTGTGCAGGAAACCATTCATAGAAGCTGCTTCAATCCCTCTGGGAGATGATATCTTTTATACTATAACTTGACAAGAGTGTGCACTTGCACTCATAAATAGAGAACACCTAAACGCTCTACACATGGTAAAAGATTAAGTATTCAATGTAAATAAGCAAGTAAAAACAATGCCAATAATACGTCTTTTACGTGCAAGTATACACGCTCAGTAAGTAATACAATAGTGAGTTGAGTATCATCTCCACATGGATTGCCTAGGAATTAATTGCCACGATAATACTTGTGAACTATAAAATAAAAGTGATGGTAATTGATTGAAGGAATGAGTAAAATCAAAGAATTAAAGAAATAAAAATGATAAAGAGAACTGAAGTAAAATGAAGATAACGATAATGAAATGATAGCAGTCTAGCAAACAATGGGTGCAAGAATGATAACAAAGATTTGGCATAGAATGTCTGAATTTCATGCTAGCAAAGCTAGCTAGTAACAACGTCCTGCCTTGGCTTTATTTTCGAGCATATTCAAAGTTGGCATTGCCTCTCTCGATGAAAATGCCCAAAATTAACCATGTAAAAACTCCTATATTTCTATAGTGATATTTCTAAGGGGTAGATTTACTTCAGAAGTAAGCTCATCTACTTGAAAATCTTCTTTCGAAGCATCTCGCCTTAGTATCTGAAAACATATTGTTGCCTCCTAAGTTTGTTAAACTATTAAGGCGCAGTAAGCAAAATGTGCCAGCGGTCGTATGGCACAGAATTTAGAAATATGGAAACTATGCCATATAGAATGAACAATGCCAAAGCATTTGAATTATTAACAACTAAACATAAAACGTAGCAAATATAAGTTTGAACTCATTCTTTAACACAATAAAGAAATACAAAAGATCAGTAAGGAAAGAAGGCAAGGAATGAGGTATTTCGATGCAGCCCGTCAATGAATTCCAAATGTCTCATGGAATCTTCAAGCCATTGATCTTGTTGTCTCCGATTCCTCCTTCTCCATTGTTTCAGTACGCTTATCAAGTTCAAGCCTTCATCTTCTTTAGCACAATACCTTTTTCTTTATTGTCTTCTCATCTGAAGTGCTTGCTCGATCTCCTTTAAATAGGCTTACGTGGAAACCCTAGGATAAGCCTTTGAATTTGAAATTTGATTGCACAAAGGGATAAAGTGCATGATCATCTTATCCATATTTGAATTTGAGCTGATCGGGTTTTGACTAGGGCTGATGTCATCATGTTGTCGATCCTTTGCCAGCCGATCTTGGCATTGTTCAGTCCATTTGTGCCAAACAAGCTTGGCATCATCTTATATGATACTATTTTTCCGGAGTCTAATCAAATGTTATTTTTTCGCAGACTGATCTTGTCCTATTTTCTCGGGCTGGCATTGCCAAGGTTTCTTGGTAAAACTCTTTTGGCATCCTATTGCTAATGGTGCTTGGCATTTCTCTTCTGGCATTCTTTCCTTTCTGCGTTGCTATGCTCTACCAAGCCTGTCCTAACCTGCAAAGCCTACAATAATGCCAACAAAGTAACCTTTCACACTCGCATAACCATAATTCTTAACTCCTTATGCAAATGCATGAATTTAACAACTAAATGAAACTAAATGTACTTAAAGGCAAGAAAAGTGATGTGAAATAAGCATAAAAATCAATACTTTTGAAGAGTTAACACTCCCCCAAATGTAGCTCATTGCTTGTCCTCAAGTAATGCAAAAACAGAAAAATAAGAAAATACCTCGGCAAAATTGTTTCCAACACCTGCCAGCTAGAAAAAATGACCATAGGTCTATCCTCGGATATTTAATATATGAATGCCAAACAGATAAAAAAATTCAAGTGCAACAATATAACTCTAGTCTAAGGTCATGAAGAGTGCATGAGGTGTAGGCAATATGCATCAAGTGTCCATTTACTCCCTTAGTCAAATTTACTACCTAAACTCAAAATTTATATATAAATATTTTTAATTTTCCTTTATTCATGCCAAGGGTTTCTGCTGGCAATATTTTAAGCTTACTTCATAATACGGTTTTGCGTGAGAAATAAGAGGGAGCATACCACGAACCCTCACATTAATCCAGACATTAATAGGCTTCTCTCTTCAACTCATACCCTAAAATTTTGGACTTGATAACTAAGAGGGAGCAAACCATGAAGCCCTAAGTTACTTATTATCTCTAGGCAGATGAGAGTTCTACATATTTTACTTGCTTTGACAAAACATTGTTGCCTTATTTATCTCCCTTACCCTGGCATCAAAAAATTTTCTTTTCTTTTTTTTTACATATGAGTTTAGTTTCAAAAATTCTAAGTTTTCTTAGGAGCTAGATGCATACTACGTGTTAAGTGAACGTTTAATTCCTAAAATAGAGATCAATTGCCAGGCTACTTGGCAATTCTAACATGCTGGCATACAAGTTGTAAAATTCCAGTTTCCTCATCGGACGGATAATCTAGAACAAATTCAGCAAAGCTAGCAGTGCTGGCAATATTTATTAGTACAATTCCTTGAACGAGGCAATTTTTTACAGTTTGGTATGCATGGTGTAAAGTGCTTAAAAGTCCTATATTTTATGCCCATTTTAGCTCATATTATCACTGTTCTTAAGCCCATTTTAGTTTATACTCAGGTTTCCATGCATATTTTACAGTATCTTTCCTTCACTCAGCTTATTATAGTATTTACGATTATTTATGGAGAAAGGAAACTATTTTTGTTGCATTTGCATTACAGGTTACAAGAGACTGTCGCCGGCACCCGTTGCGACAGCGAAGTAGAAGAATGATCGGAGAGGAGGAGAAATCAGAATGATCACATCTAGTCACACAAGACGAACCATTATTGTAGAGAAGAACTGTACTGACGCGGTTCAAAGAATAAGCCACCGAGACAGACTGCCGCCATCATTGCCGTCGCGGTGGCACATTGGAGATTGGCCAGAGGGGAGTGCGATATAAATAGGAGAATTCCCTAAATCAGCAAAACCAGGCCACATGACGGATTAAGCCCAAGAGCACCCAGAGATAACGTGAGAAGACCCAAATAAGAAAGAAGCTTGCAGCCCAAGAAATCCCACAAATAGGAGTTATTTTTGGAATAAACTACTCAAACATTTAATTCCAACTCAACCTCCTCCCAAAGAGAGACTTCTTCCCTAAATAGGGTTTTCACACGTAACCACCTATAAAAGGAGGGCTTAACCGAATCGGAATACAATAAGAAGAGATTAGGATTTTTAGAATTTATTTTTGTGTTTTCTTATTCACATTATGTTCCAAACTTTTTTAAGGTTAAGTTTGTTTTGTTTGGTAGTGGTGAGTACGATTGTAATTAGTTAAAGTTTTTATGCAATTCAATTCAAGGTTTGTTTATTTCATATTCTTCATCTTTGTTTGAAATAGAATCGAGAGATCTTTGTACGCACATCCATTTGTTTCAATTCGAGAGAGTTAAAACTAAAGAAAGGGATAAACACGATTTCCTCCAATTTAGGTGAAAATCAACTTAGCTTAGAGATAAGTCTAGTTTTAAGGCGGCTAAGAAGGAATGTGGGAAGGTTGTTGTTCAATCTAGGTTTACGCCGAGAGGTATTTTCAAAGAGTGGGCATCAATAGTATTCAAACTTAGAGATAAGTTAGAAGCATTAAAGGACGTTCTGCTGAACCTTGATGGCCCGACGTGGTGGTGTTCAATCTGTCACCCGTCGTGGCGGCGATATCAACTTTGCATCACAAGAATTTTTCGAAGTTCAACGCAGTTTCACACTATGACACAACTCAATCTGACCCATCTTCTTATTTATATTACTCAATCTTTTTATTATTCGATTACTTTAGTTTATGCAACTTTCTCAAACCAACTCAAATCAATTGTTTTTTTTTTACTTTTCTCTGTGCAAGAATTTATTCTTGAAGTAGCCTGTAACGCCCCGGTTTTGGGCTTAGGAGTTTTGGGCGTTGACCGGTTGGTCAAAGTGCTGGTCGAATCTAAAAAGGTGAAATTAGGAAAGCCTAGTTCGGGTTGCATTAAAAATATGGAAAAATGTTCTAAAATCATCTTTTAATATAATTAAGTGAACTGTGAAATCAATTTTTGAAAATGAGTTTTGGAAGTGTTACATTTTGGCTAGTGACCAAAATGTAATTTTCGAAAGTTTTGTGGCTGTTTTATAAAGGGTTGAAACTTTGAATCTTTAAGGAGCTATTTACCCAAAGGGAGTTTCTCCAGATTTTTTCTAAGATATTTTAAGACTTAATTCTGATTTTAAACATATTAAAAGTGGAGGGAAAGCCATTTTGGCTATTTTGGATAACTAACTTTCCATTTTCTTTCTCTCATTTTCTCTCAACCCAAACACTTTCTCTCCAGAGAATTTGATCTGATTTTCTCACCTAAATTCCTCCTTTCAACTCTCTTTTGATTCCTAATCAACAAATCTACAAAACCTCATCATTTGCTACTTGATTCATCAAGGTTTTTGATTCCAAAAAGAGGAGAAACTCAAGTTTGGAGGTAAGAACGTCCTTCTCCTCTAAACTATCAGTTCTTTACTGAAATTCCTAAGTTTTCAATCCTTAATTGATGTTTTATTAAAGGCTTTTGAGTTGTGAAATGGATCTTGGCTTATAATGCAAGATTTGGTGATTTTTGATGATTTTCGTTAGATCTGATGAATCTGTGATTTGAGATGTGTTTTTGATGTTAAATGACTCTAAAGTGATAAGGAATTGAGTTTTGATTAATGCAATCCCGGATAGGTTGAGTTTCCTAAGTTTAGCTTATGATTCTTGATTGTTTTTGAGGTGATCTTGTGGATCTGATGTTGCTGGAGGTATAAGGTTGTTAATAGGTTGTTTTTAGATGTTAAATGATGTTAATAGATGTTTGGTTTTGATGGTTTATGGCTGGGCTTTGTTGAGAAGTGGTTTGGATGCATTTTCGGTTGTGTTTGGTGGCCGAAAATGGAGGTTAGATGAGAGCAGCGAGTTTAGGTGCTTTCATTGAAGCAATTAATGCATGATGATGCATTAATCCTCTGCTTTGATGTGTTAAAACAGGGGAGGCATCTTTGGATCCAAGAGTTGTTGATCCGGAAGCTTGATTTGGTGCTTCGGCAAGAGGCGAAGTGGAATCGGTGAGTGAAATTGAGTTTTCGGCTTTGAAACCAATGTCTTGGGAGCTTAGTTTAAGTCTAAACAACTTTGCTAAGCTCAAGTGTAAGTTTTCGGAAGTACTCTCTAGTGGTGGCCATGATTTTGTTGTGATGCAATGTGGTTAATTGCATGTTTTAAATACTGTTTTGAAAGCATGATTTAGCATGGTATTTGCTGTTTTTGTAAGCCATATGTTGAAGGAAGCTCAAGGTAAGAGTTCCTTGTTTTTGTACATTGATAAAATGTGGTTTGATGCTTTTAAATGCATGATGAATATGGCTTGGTTTAATGCTTTAAAACAGTGGATTAAATGATGAAAATGATGTATATTGGCAAGTGATGTTTTGAAAAGGTTAAGGTCACTAAGGTGGTTAAATGTCCTTGAGTGAGCCTTGTTACTTAAGAACATCAAGGTGGTTAAAAGTCCTTGGATGATTCTTGCTACAGACACAAAGGTGGTTAAAAGTCCTTGTGTGATCCTTTCCATGGTGTTTAAAAGTCCATGGGGCCATGGTGTTTAAAAGTCCATGGGGCCAAGGTGTTTAAAAGTCCTTGGGGCCAAGGTGTTTAAAAGTCCTTGGGGCCAAGGTGTTTAAAAGTCCTTGGGGTGAAACTTGATACGGACACAAAGGTGGTTAAAAGTCCTTGTGTGGTCCTCTTTCATTGTGTTTAAAAGTCCATGGCCAAGGTGTTTAAAAGTCCTTGGGGCCAAGGTGTTTAAAAGTCCTTGGGGTGAAAGTTGATGAACTTGTTTTTAAAGAAATGGAACCTATCACTTGTGGCCAATATGACATATATGATATGAAGCATGAGATGCTTGTTTTAAGTATGCTTTTGAGCATGTGCAATTGATGATTTGAAGCATGATTTAGAAATCTTTTATAAATGCATTATTGAATGGTTTTAATGAGCATTCCTCACTAAGCTTTTGCTTACGCTCTCTTTCGTTTTCTTAAATCAAAATGCAGAACACTAGAGTGCTTTGAGGGCAGCAAGGAGGGCAAGTATTCAAGTGAAAGAAAAGCTCAAAGTATGGAGGTTTTATTAAGCACATTTTAGCTTTTGGTAATTTTGCAATGCGGGACCTAAGTATATGTTTTGGGAGAGGTTTTGAACTCCCTAAGTATGTTGAATGTTGTTGAGAATGCTGGATTTTGTGTTTGGCCTTTATATGCTTGAATTGGAAGTTTATGCTTGAATGGTTTTCTTGTGTAGGAAGCACGCCTTTAGATTTGGGGCTTTTTGCATATGATGTTAATTTGTTGATTTGTTGATGCATATAAGTCTCATATATGTTGAATTGCATGCTGGTAAAGTTTGGTAACATTTGGAGCATGTTTGAATGATTAATTGCATGTTAAAGTATGCATTTTGCTGCAATCTGTGCAGAGTGTTTCGGAACACTGCACACCGTTTCGGAACGGGTGCCTTGAATGAACCCAGGCGTCCGAAACGGTAGGCACCGTTTCGAAACGGTTTGGCTACTACCAGCCCGTGTTCCGGTACGCGTTGCGGAACGGCCCGTGTTTCGAAACGGGTTCTGCCTGTTTCGGAACGGGTGACCGTTGGGGGCTGACATTGGCAGTTAAATGTTTTGAATTGTTTGCGTTTTGGTCCTGAATCTTGTTTATGCAATTGTATGAGTTCGGGAAGTCCTTTTGAGCTGAAATTTCACAGAGAAGCATGAAATCTGATTAATTTCAAGTTGGTAACCTTAACTTGGGTTAAGTCCTTCTAATTATCAGAAATTAGAATTTGGTCCCTAAAGTTGTAATTTGTTCAATTGGGTCCCTGTTTGATCTCTGATGCTTGTGATCTTTGAATATGTTGTTGAGTGATCACAATTAGGGTTAATGTGCATCTAGACAAGATTAAAAAAAAGGGTCGTTAATCAAGGTTGACTTTCGGGTTGACTTTGGTTTTCCCCGTGTGACTTTCTTAATTCGGGTCAACCATCTAGGCCGGGTTAAGGGGGTTACATTTGGTGGTATCAGAGCTGAGTTCTCGAGTAATTGGGAATGAATGTATGCATGATTGAAGTATGTTTGCCTTGTATGCTTGTTGATCGAGAGCATGTTTAGTGGCTTGTGAATTGGATGCAATTGAGTTGTATGCTGTGATGTAGCATGATGTGGGTACCCATTGCCAAATCGAAGCTAATGAAATGTTGTTGGTTTTGAATGAAATTGAGCTTGAATACTTGGATTGCTTACCTTGCTGGGCCTGATTTTGTTTTTATTTGCATTGTGATTGCATGGTAATAGTATGGCACCACGTAGAGAGTTACGAGGTAGTGTGCGAGCTACGGCTCCTAATGAGAACGAGGAGAACACGGGTAGTGCGGTGTTACCCCTTCCTCCACCTGGTGGTGGTGCTGGAGGTGAGAGAGCTGAAGCTGCAGCTGGTGCTGGAGCTGCTGGACCAGAGGTTGGTCAGGGGCAAGCTATGCCTGATATGTCTATGCTGGTACAAGCTATTGCGGGTGCTTTTCGAGCAGCAGTAGCTGGAGCTCAAGGAGCTGGGCATCAGGGAGATGCTGGAGTTAGACTACCTTTGGAGCGTCTGCGCAGTCTTGGTGGGACTGAGTTCAGGGGTATGTCAGCTGAGAGTTCTGAAGCTTGGCTAGAGAGTACCAAGCGTATCTTGGGTCAGATGAGCTGCACGAATGTGCAAAAGCTGGGTTGTGTTGTGTCCTTGCTGCAGGACGATGCGTATACGTGGTGGACGACCACCATAGCTGGGATGGCTGAAGCTGATGTTACTTGGACATTCTTTCAGAATGTGTTCAAGAGGAGATATCTTGGAGTGAGATATCTTGATGAGAAGAAGCGAGAATTCATGTCTCTTACCCAAGGGAGCATGACTGTGGCTGAGTATGAGGTGCAATTTGTGCGACTCAATCAGTATGCACTGGAGCTGATACCTGATGAGCGAGCAAGGTGCGAGAGATTCCGTTATGGTCTTGTGACGGATGTGAAAATGTATGTGCTGGCCACCGAATATGATGATTTTGATGTGTTGGTGGGCCGAGCCAAGGACATTGAGATGAACTTGGGTTTATCTGCGAAAGGTGCTGGAGCGAGTGCTGGAAAGAGATCAGCTGAGTTTAGTTCCGGAGGTGGACGGAACAAGAGGGGGCGTGATCAGAAGTATCAGTCCTCAGCTAAGAGAGGTGGCGGTGCACCTGCTAGAGGAGGCAATGCTAGAGCTGATCCGAGTGCTTGCTGGATCTGTGGTTCACGTGGTCACATGAAGCGTGACTGTCCTCGCGCTGTGAGGGAGGTGCAAGCTCCTGTAGCGGCAGCTGGGAATGGATGCTGGAATTGTGGTTCTGTAGACCACTTGAGGCGAGATTGTCCTAGGTTGGCTGGTGATCAGGTGCGTGCTCCTGTTGTTGCTGCACCGCAGAGAGGTCGTGGGCGCGGCCGTGGTAATTTCCAGAGGCAAGAGGAAGGTGGTCATGGAGTAGCCCATGTTGTGGCTATTCAACGTGAAGGTGAAGGCCAAGCTAGGGTGTATGCTCAGCGTGAGGGAAGGAATGATGCGGATGTGATTGCAGGTACCTTTACTTTGCAATCCTTGTCATTGCTTTCTTTGATTGATTCTGGATCTACGCATTCATACATTTTGCGTGAGCATGCTGAATTGCTTGGTTCGCCTGTTGAGTCTTTGGATGTTGGTGTTCGTGTCACTAGTTCTTTTGGTGAAACTGTTGTGACTCGAAAGCTTTATAGAAGGTGTCCCTTGGTTGTTCAAGAACATGTTTTCCATGTTGATCTTATGGAGTTGCCCTTTTATGGTTTTGATGTGATCCTTGGTATGGATTGGCTTGCTGAGCATCGTGCTGTGGTAGATTATGAAAATAAGCAGGTTTCGCTTAGGCTTGCGGATGATTATGAAGTTGTTGTGGTTGGTGAGAATGTGAAGTTTCTTACCAATGTGGTGTCTACCTTGGAGGCGAGTAGGATGCTGAGGCAAGGTTGCGAAGCTTATCTAGCTTTTGTGATGAATCCTAGCTCTAAGGAGTTGAGGGTGCAAGATATCAGGGTTGTGAAGGAGTTTCCTGGTGTTTTTCCTGAGGAGTTGCCTGGTTTACCTCCTAATCGCGAGGTGGAGTTTGGAATTGAGCTGTATGAGAATACAACTCCTGTGTCCATTACTCCCTATAGAATGGCACCTAAGGAGCTGAAGGAGCTGAAGACGCAGTTGCAAGAGTTGCTAGATCGTGGTTTTATCCGGCCGAGTGTGTCACCTTGGGGTGCACCAGTCTTGTTTGTGAAGAAGAAATATGGCACTATGAGGATGTGTATTGATTACCGTCAGCTGAACAAGTTGACTATCAAGAATCGGTATCCTTTGCCGAGGATTGATGATCTCTTTGATCAATTTCGGGGAGGTGCTGTGTTCTCTAAGATTGACTTGAGGTCAGGGTATTATCAGTTGAAGGTGAAGGATGTGGATGTGCCTAAGACAGCTTTCAGGACAAGGTATGGGCATTATGAGTTTCTTGTGATGCCGTTTGGTTTGACAAATGCTCCTGCTGCTTTCATGGATATGATGAATCGTGTGTTTCATGAATACCTGGACAAGTTCGTGGTGGTGTTCATTGATGATATCCTCGTGTACTCGCGTACTGAGGAGGAGCACGAAGAGCATTTGAGGGTTGTTTTGCAAGCCTTGTTGGAGAATCAGCTTTATGCTAAGCTGAGCAAGTGTGAGTTCTGGCTTAAGGAGGTGGTGTTTCTTGGGCATGTGGTCTCAGCTGAGGGGATTTGTGTTGATCCTCAGAAGATTGAGGCGGTGATGAATTGGAAAGTTCCTAAGTTTGTTCATGAGGTCCGTAGTTTCCTTGGTTTGGCGGGATACTACCGAAGGTTTGTGGATGGTTTTTCCAAGATTGCTGCTCCTTTGACGAAGCTGTTGCAAAAGGATGTTAAGTATGAGTGGACGGAAGCGAGACAGCAGGCTTTTGAGAAGCTTAAAGCAGCTTTGACGCAAGCTCCTATCTTGGTTCAGCCTGAATCAGGGAAAGAGTTTGTGGTCTATAGTGATGCATCCTATGTTGGTTTGGGATGTGTGCTGATGCAAGAGGGTAAGGTGGTGGCTTATGCATCGCGGCAGTTGAAAGTGCATGAGCGCAACTATCCTACGCATGACATTGAGCTGGCTGCAGTGGTTTTTGCTCTGAAGATTTGGAGACATTATCTGTATGGTGAGAAGTGTACTGTGTACACAGATCACAAGAGTTTGAGGTATCTGATGTCTCAGAAGGAGTTGAATCTTAGGCAGCGGCGTTGGTTGGAGTTGCTCAAGGATTATGATTTGACGATTGAGTATCATCCTGGAAAAGCTAATGTTGTTGCGGATGCCTTGAGTAGGAAGGTAGCTGTTGAGCTGAGGGCTATGTTTGCTAGCTTGAGCATATCGCGAGATGGTGGTCTTGTTGCTGAGTTGCAAGTGAAGCCATCTTTGGTTCAGTTGATCAAGGAAAAGCAGTTGTTGGATGATTCCTTGGTGTCTCATGTTCAGGATATCGCGGAGGGTAGGCCTTCGGATTTCTGCTTTAATGATGATGGTGTGTTGTGTTTTGGGAGTCGGATAGTAGTGCCTGCTGATGCTGAGTTGAGGCGTGCTATTCTGACTGAAGGTCATAGTAGTCCTTTTGCTATGCACCCTGGTAGTACTAAGATGTATCATGATCTTCGTGATGAGTACTATTGGGTGGGTTTGAAGAAGGATGTTGCAGAGTTTGTGAGCAAGTGTTTGGTGTGTCAGCGAGTTAAGGCTGAGCATCAGGTTCCTTCTGGGTTGTTGCAACCGTTGAAAATCCCTGAATGGAAGTGGGAAAGGGTTACCATGGATTTTGTATCTGGTTTACCTTTGTCTCTTTCGAAGAAGAATTCGGTTTGGGTGATTGTGGATCGCCTGACGAAGTGTGCGCATTTCTTGCCTGTGAATACTACGTTTTCTTTGGATAAGCTGGCAGAGCTGTACATTGCTGAGATTGTGAGGCTGCACGGTGTGCCTAAGTCGATTGTGTCGGATAGGGATCCGAGGTTCACATCGCGTTTTTGGCAGTGTTTGCATCAAGCTCTAGGTACAAGGTTGCATTTCAGTACATCCTATCATCCTCAGTCGGATGGTCAGTCTGAGCGGGTTATCCAGATTTTGGAAGATATGTTGAGGTGCTGCGTGATTGAGTTCCAAGGTTCTTGGGAGAAGCATCTGCCTTTGGTTGAGTTCGCTTATAACAATAGTTATCAGGCGAGTATACAGATTGCACCTTATGAGGCTTTGTACGGGAGGAAGTGTAGGACTCCTCTTTGTTGGGCTGAAACTGGTCAAAAGTTGGTTTCGATGCCGGCTTTGTTGAAAGGGACCACCGAGAAGGTGAAGTTCATTTGTGAGCGGTTGAAGGCAGCCTTTGATCGGCAAAAGTCTTACGCGGATTTGAAGCGTAAGGAGATAGAGTATGCGGTGGGTGACCGTGTGTTCTTGAAGGTTTCGCCTTGGAAGAAGGTGATGAGGTTTGGCCGGAAGGGTAAGTTGAGCCCTAGGTACATTGGACCATATGAGGTGGTTGAGCGTGTGGGTCCTGTTGCGTATCGGTTGAGGTTACCTCAAGAGTTGGAGAAGATTCATGATGTGTTCCATGTTTCTATGCTCCGGAAGTATAGATCTGATCCTTCGCATGTGATGCCTGTGGAGGAAGTGGTTTTGAATCCGGATTTGACCTATGATGAGGAACCGGTGAAGGTTCTGGATTCGGATAGCAAGGTTCTTCGTGGCAAGACCATTGAGTTGGTGAAGGTGCTGTGGAAGCATCGAGGTATTGAGGAAGCCACGTGGGAGCGGAAGGAAGGCATGCTGAAGCAGTTTCCTTATCTCTTTCCTTCAGGTAAATTTCGAGGACGAAATTTCTTAAGGGGGGGAGAGTTGTAACGCCCCGGTTTTGGGCTTAGGAGTTTTGGGCGTTGACCGGTTGGTCAAAGTGCTGGTCGAATCTAAAAAGGTGAAATTAGGAAAGCCTAGTTCGGGTTGCATTAAAAATATGGAAAAATGTTCTAAAATCATCTTTTAATATAATTAAGTGAACTGTGAAATCAATTTTGGAAAATGAGTTTTGGAAGTGTGACATTTTGGCTAGTGACCAAAATGTAATTTTCGAAAGTTTTGTGGCTGTTTTATAAAGGGTTGAAACTTTGAATCTTTAAGGAGCTATTTACCCAAAGGGAGTTTCTCCAGATTTTTTCTAAGATATTTTAAGACTTAATTCTGATTTTAAACATATTAAAAGTGGAGGGAAAGCCATTTTGGCTATTTTGGATAACTAACTTTCCATTTTCTTTCTCTCATTTTCTCTCAACCCAAACACTTTCTCTCCAGAGAATTTGATCTGATTTTCTCACCTAAATTCCTCCTTTCAACTCTCTTTTGATTCCTAATCAAAAAATCTACAAAACCTCATCATTTGCTACTTGATTCATCAAGGTTTTTGATTCCAAAAAGAGGAGAAACTCAAGTTTGGAGGTAAGAACGTCCTTCTCCTCTAAACTATCAGTTCTTTACTGAAATTCCTAAGTTTTCAATCCTTAATTGATGTTTTATTAAAGGATTTTGAGTTGTGAAATGGATCTTGGCTTATAATGCAAGATTTGGTGATTTTTGATGATTTTCGTTAGATTTGATTAATCTGTGATTTGAGATGTGTTTTTGATGTTAAATGAACTCTAAATTGATAAGGAATTGAATTTTGATTAATGCAATCCCGGATAGGTTGATTTTCCTAAGTTTAGCTTATGATTCTTGATTGTTTTTGAGGTGATCTTGTGGATCTGATGTTGCTGGAGGTATAAGGTTGTTAATAGGTTGTTTTTAGATGTTAAATGATGTTAATAGATGTTTGGTTTTGATGGTTTATGGCTGGGCTTTGTTGAGAAGTGGTTTGGATGCATTTTCGGTTGTGTTTTGTGGCCGAAAATGGAGGTTAGATGAGAGCAGCGAGTTTAGGTGCTTTCATTGAAGCAATTAATGCATGATGATGCATTAATCCTCTGCTTTGATGTGTTAAAACAGGGGAGGCATCTTTGGATCCAAGTGTTGTTGATCCGGAAGCTTGATTTGGTGCTTCGGCAAGAGGCGAAGTGGAATCAGTGAGTGAAATTGGGTTTTCGGCTTTGAAACCAATGTCTTGGGAGCTTAGTTTAAGTCTAAACAACTTTGCTAAGCTCAAGTGTAAGTTTTCGGAAGTACTCTCTAGTGGTGGCCATGATTTTGTTGTGATGCAATGTGGTTAATTGCATGTTTTAAATACTGTTTTGAAAGCATGATTTAGCATGGTATTTGTTGTTTTTGTAAGCCATATGTTGAAGGAAGCTCAAGGTAAGAGTTCCTTGTTTTTGTACATTGATAAAATGTGGTTTGATGCTTTTAAATGCATGATGAATATGGCTTGGTTTAATGCTTTAAAACAGTGGATTAAATGATGAAAATGATGTATATTGGCAAGTGATGTTTTGAAAAGGTTAAGGTCACTAAGGTGGTTAAAAGTCCTTGAGTGAGCCTTGTTACTTAAGAACATCAAGGTGGTTAAAAGTCCTTGGATGATTCTTGCTACGGACACAAAGGTGGTTAAAAGTCCTTGTGTGATCCTTTCCATGGTGTTTAAAAGTCCATGGGGCCATGGTGTTTAAAAGTCCATGGGGCCAAGGTGTTTAAAAGTCCTTGGGGCCAAGGTGTTTAAAAGTCCTTGGGGTGAAACTTGATACGGACACAAAGGTGGTTAAAAGTCCTTGTGTGGTCCTCTTTCATGGTGTTTAAAAGTCCATGGCCAAGGTGTTTAAAAGTCCTTGGGGCCAAGGTGTTTAAAGTCCTTGGGGTGAAAGTTGATGAACTTGTTTTTAAAGAAATGGAACCTATCACTTGTGGCCAATATGACATATATGATATGAAGCATGAGATGCTTGTTTTAAGTATGCTTTTCAGCATGTGCAATTGATGATTTGAAGCATGATTTAGAAATGTTTTATAAATGCATTATTGAATGGTTTTAATGAGCATTCCTCACTAAGCTTTTGCTTACGCTCTCTTTCGTTTTCTTAAATCAATAATGCAGAACACTAGAGTGCTTTGAGGGCAGCAAGGAGGGCAAGTATTCAAGTGAAAGAAAAGCTCAAAGTATGGAGGTTTTATTAAGCACATTTTAGCTTTTGGTAATTTGGCAATGGGGGACCTAAGTGTATGTTTTGGGAGAGGTTTTGAACTCCCTAAGTATGTTGAATGTTGTTGAGAATGCTGGATTTTGTGTTTGGCCTTTATATGCTTGAATTGGAAGTTTATGCTTGAATGGTTTGCTTGTGTAGGAAGCATGCCTTTAGATTTGGGGCTTTTTGCATATGATGTTAATTTGTTGATTTGTTGATGCATATAAGTCTCATATATGTTGAATTGCATGCTGGTAAAGTTTGGTAGCATTTGGAGCATGTTTGAATGATTAATTGCATGTTAAAGTATGCATTTTGCTGCAATCTGTGCAGAGTGTTTCGGAACACTGCACACCGTTTCGGAACGGGTGCCTTGAATGAACCCAGGCGTCCGAAACGGTAGGCACCGTTTCGAAACGGTTTGGCTACTGCCAGCCCGTGTTCCGGTACGCGTTGCGGAACGGCCCGTGTTTCGAAACGGGTTCTGCCTGTTTCGGAACGGGTGACCGTTGGGGGCTGACATTGGCAGTTAAATGTTTTGAATTGTTTGCGTTTTGGTCCTGAATCTTGTTTATGCAATTGTATGAGTTCGGGAAGTCCTTTTGAGCTGAAATTTCACAGAGAAGCATGAAATCTGATTAATTTCAAGTTGGTAACCTTAATTTGGGTTAAGTCCTTCTAATTATCAGAAATTACAATTTGGTCCCTAAAGTTGTAATTTGTTCAATTGGGTCCCTGTTTGATCTCTAATGCTTGCGATCTTTGAATATGTTGTTGAGTGATCACAATTAGGGTTAATGTGCATCTAGACAAGATTAAAAAAAAAGGGTCGTTAATCAAGGTTGACTTTCGGGTTGACTTTGGTTTTCCCCGTGTGACTTTCTTAATTCGGGTCAACCGTCTAGGCCGGGTTAAGGGGGTTACATAGCCATCCAGTCCTTGAGGAGACGATGATCTTTTATACTATAACTTGGCAGTAGTGTACACTTGCACTCGATTTAGAAAACTCTTGTGTACCTTGCTTGAACAAGATAAAATCTTCAAGTTCGATGACTCACGCACTGACGCATTCGAGACGCTAAAGAAGAAGCTGGTTTCTACGCCCATTGTAGTCCCACCTGACTGGACCCTACCATTCGAGCTGATGTGCGATGCCAGTGACACCGCCGTAGGAGGCGCCCTTGGGCAGAGAAAGGGCAGGACATTCCATGTGATTTACTATTCCAGGAAAACCCTACATCCTGCCCAAGTCAACTACACCACCACTGAGAAAGAACTGTTAGCAGTGGTTTTTGCCTTTGACAAATTTCGACCGTACTTAATTGGAACAAAAGCAATCGTCTACACAGATCACTTGGCTCTCAAGTACCTGTTCGCAAAGAAAGATGCCAAGCCACGATTGATTCGCTAGATCCTGTTACTACAAGAGTTCGACGTTGATATTAGAGACATGAAGGGTACATAGAACCAAGTTGTTGACCACCTGGCACAACTGGAACAGGGCGGCAGCACATCCACTAGTAAAAAAATTCAAGATGCATTTCCAGACGAACATCTGCTAATAGCATCCACCATACGGACATCATCGTCGTGGCATTGACTAATGCACATGCCGCCGCGATAGGCACATCGGCGACAACCATTCCTTCAACACCCTAGTATGCTGATATTGTAAATTATTTAGTTAATGGTATTTTACCTTATAATCATAACTATCAAGGCAAGAAGCGGTTCCAATATGATGCAAAGCATTATTTTTGGGACGAGCCTCTTTTGTTCAAACACTGTGTAGACCGAGTTACAAGGAGATGTATTCCAGAAGAGGAACAACATGTGGTGCTCTACCAATGCCATGCCGCCCCTTATGGAGGACATTTTGAAGGTACACGGACATCAGCAAAGGTACTCCAATCTGGTTTCTATTGGCCCACTCTTTACAAGGATGCCCAAGCTTTCTACAAGCAATGTGATAGATGCCAAAGAACCGAGAATATATCAAGAAGGAATGAGATGCCCCTACAACCCATTCTCGAGTTTGAGCTATTTGATGTTTGGGGGATAGATTTCATGGGACCTTTCCCGTCTTCATGCGGTAACTTGTACATCCTCCTAGCTGTGGTTACGTGTGAAAGTGGGTCAAAGTTGTGGCAACCCCAAAGAATGATGCCAAAACCGTCCACCGATTCCTTCACAAGAAATATTCACCAGGTTTGGAATCCCGAGGGCGATAATTAGTGATGAAGGTAAGCATTTTGATAACAGTCTCATCACTAAAGTTTTAAAGAGACTTGGTGTCTGTCACAAGGTTGTCGTGGCATACCATCCACGGACTAATGGACAGGCCGAGATTTCAAATAGGGAACTAAAAAAAATCCTAGAAAAGGTAATCAACCCAACTAGGAAAGACCGGTCCCTGAGATTGGATGATGCACTCTGGGTATATCAGACAACGTTCAAAACCCCTCTAGGTATGTCAACTTACAGACTTGTGTATGGAAAAGCATGTCACCTACCTGTCGAGATTGAGCACAAGGCCTATTGGGCAATAAAAGTTGTCAACATGAATTGGGAACAAACTGGGGAAAAGAGACTTCTAGATCTTAATGAGATAGAAGAATTCAGAAGGGAAGCATATGAGAATGCCAAGCTTTACAAAGAAAAATTAAAAAATGGCATGATAACAAAATACTGTCGCGGCAGTACCTGCCAGAGCAGCTATTGTTACTGTTCAACTCTTGTCTGAATCTATTCCATGGAAAACTGATGTCTAGATGGTTCTGGCCTTTTGAGGTTGTCAATGCCTTCCCACATGGTGTTGTTACGATTAGATCCAAAACATATGGGCAGTAGTTAAAAGTCAATGGGCAGCGGCTCAAACATTACAGTGGAGCACCAGTCAGTTGAGACAAGGAAGTAGTTACTTTAGGAGATGCAATCCCATGCACTCCTATTGTAACATGAGTTTTATTTATTTTTCCATATTTTCCCTATTTTTGTTAGGATTAGATTTTCAATTTCAGCATTTATTAATTTTAGTTGATTAATAAATTCTTTTCGTTTTTTAGGAAGAGAGTCAACATTCAAAAAAGCAGCCTATTAAGCCTCTCACATAGCCACCCAACAAGCCGCCCCAACGGCTACATATCGCGAACGGCCAACAAGCTGCCCCAATGGCTAGTTCATGCCAACGTCTACAACCTGCCTCAATGGCTATAAACCGCCCATCATCTATATTCCGCCCATTACACCAGTCGTCCCGCCCATTGGAATTCGACCGTTGGGCATTATCAGCCACCTTGGAAGCCTATATAAACCTTAGTATTTCACTTCCTTTTATCATCTTCAACCTTTGCTTTCTTAAATCTTGAACTCTCACAGTTTTCTTGAATTTTCAGATTTTCCTTCCACCATATCTCCAAAAATGTCGACCTCCAGAAGCACGTCACCCTTCAAAAGGTTCTTTTCACCAAAAGAATCCAACCGCTACAGCAAAAAGTTTGCGTCCTGGCGGGTTCTTGAAGAACCTGGCTTTTACTACCCCGCCGACACGGACGAATTTGGCCTTCCCGCCTTCGTTTACGTTTTATGTCGACAATCAACAATCGAGTGCCCCGTTTGTATACATACATGGCAGCGACGTTCGACTAGATGCGGACACCATTAACGGCTACTATAGACCATGCCGCCTTTGAAGCTGCCCTCACTTCCGCCGACTATGACAAGTTGAAGGACAAGTACTGTGTGCCCGACACCACGTGGAACACGGGTAAACACACCGGATTAGTACCCCGCCGCGCGCTGCTACCAAACGCCAAAGTTTGGAACACATTCATCAAGCGCCGACTGATGCCCACTTCCCACAATTCCACCGTCGACCGCCCACACCTGGCAATGATCGATTCTATTCTAAAGTGGTGGAAGATCAATGCGGGAGCCATCATCTGTCAGAAAATCTATGCCTGCCATCAGAGGCCAAAGGGAAAACTTTTCTTTCCAAACCTCATCGCCGGGTTGTGTACAAATTTCAAAGTGCCGACGGACGAAGCAGACATGATGACACCCTACAGGCAGGGGTGGACAAAAGAATACATATACAAGATGATGGAGCTCACAGAGGCGGCGCTAGAAAATCAACATGATCCAACTACCACCAGGGCAGGAACTTCAGCCCAGGGCGGGCGCACAGATCAGGCCTTCATCGACCCTACCAGGATATCTACATAAAGCTACAACGGATGGAGCATAGGAACTTGAAATTTATGGAATATGCGCAGAACTAAAACACAGGGTTCGAGCTATTCCTCAAGGAGAAGTTCCCAGGGGATGACCTTCATTTTCTCGCCTTTCCAACTGAGATCACGAAAACCACCATAGTGGGCCACCCTATTCCAGACTCCCCCGTTGTGGCATCACCTACAGTCGCCAAGGCATCCCATCAAGGCTCATCCTCAGCCGTCAACACTCCACCCGCCTCTCTAGTAAATCCGCAGGGCCACCAATCTCTGTCTCATAACTCCTTCGACGATTTTGAAGACGACTCATCACCTGTCACGGTAGCACCACCCGTCACGACAGCACCAACGGCAACAGAAACATCAAGGAGAAGAAAGTATCATTGCATCTTGGTCGATTCAGATGAGGAAGAATCTGATGATATTGTCCTAGTGACTAGGAACACGTCGCCCTCTAGAATCCAGCCACGAAGAACTTCAAAGAATGTTCAACCATCTCCTTTAAAAAGGTGACGGCTGGACCTATTTGACGAAGACGATGAAGTGGCCCAAAATTCATCTTCCTCTTCATTTTAAATGTAACCTGTTTCTTTTTCCTTTTATTTTTCAGTTTTCTTTTTTATGTATTTTTTGTATTTTGTTGCATTGAGGGCAATACCCGCCTTGAGTTTGGGGGATGGACAATCCACCTTATTGTAGTTCATATGTAGTTGCATATTAGTCAATCATCTTAGTTGCATTGTACTTATCTCTTCTTCAATGAAAAGAACTTGTTAAACAACTTGTGCTCATGATAGAATAGCCGACAACTCGCACCATTAAAAAGTACCTTTAATTTTTTGGTAGCATAAATATGACTTAGAAACCTACTATAGTGCTATTTATCCTTAATAAAATTATAGTAGGTTGATTGATAGAATGAAGTAGTGAACATAGACTATTTAATTATTTGGTACTTTTAATTCACATGCATTACAGGACGCTGCCTCGACAGCTAAAGTTGTCAATACTGCAAGGAAGGCCGCCGCGGCAGGTAAGAAAAAATACAATCCTAGAGGTGCCGCAACAAGCTCTAGGCGGTTGGAGGTTCCCGAAATTGGCTTTAGTCGTAAACAAAATGCAATCCTAGAACTGCTATGTTGTTTAGAGGTACCAAAAATTAGCTAAGTCTTTTGTTCACTTAAATAGTTCTTGAAAATCAACTTGTACACAATTTATCACACACTTGATCACAAGCATTAAAGTTTTTTTTTTCCGAGAAAATTCATGGTATCTTACACACTAAAATGATATAGGTGCCACAGCCTTGAGGCATGAAATCAAGTTAAAGACATGTTCCTTTTGTTGAAGTAGGGGTAAGTACTTATTAGGTTTTGCATCGTTTGAGGACAAGCAATAGTTCGAGTTTGGGGTGTATAAAGGCTTAAAAGTCCTATATTTTATGCCCATTTTAGCTCATATTGTCACTGTTCTTAAGCCCATTTTAGTTCATACTTAGGTTTCCATGCATATTTTGCAGTATCTTTCCTTCACTCAGCTTATTACAGTATTTACGATTATTTGTGGAGAAAAGACATTGTTTTTGTTGTATTTGCATTACAGGTTACAGGAGACTGTCGCCGACACCCGCCGTGATAGCAAATCAGAAGAATGACTAGAGAGTAGGAGAAAGCAGAATGATCACATCCAGTCATAGAAGACGAATCATTGTTATAGAGAAGAACTGTATTGACGCAGTTCAAAGAATGAGCCGCTGAGACAGACTGTGGCCAGCAATGTCGTCACGACGGCACATTGAAGATTGGCCAAAAAGGAGTGCGATATAAATGCGAATTTCCTGAATCATCAGAAGCAAGCCACATCACGGATAAAGCCCAAGAGCACCCAGAGATGACGTGAGAAGACCCAAATAAGGAAGAAGCTTGCAGCCCAAAAAAGCCCACAAAGTGGAGTTATTTTTGGAATAAACTACTCAAATGTTTAATTCCAACTCAACCTCCTCCCAAAGAGAGACTTCTTCCCCAAATAGGATTATCACATGTAACCACCTATAAAAGAGGGCTTGACCGAATTGGAAGACAACAAGGAGAGATTAGGATTTTTAGAATTTATTTTTGTGTTCTCTTATTCACATTATGTTCTAAACTTTTCTTAGGGTTAAGATTGTTATGTTTAGTAGTTATGAGTACGGTTGTAATTAGTTAAAGTTTTTATGCAATTCAATGCAAGGTTTGTTTATTCCATATTCTTCATCTTTGTTTGCAATAGAATCGAGAGATCTTTGTGAGCTCATCAATTTGTTTCAATTCGAGAGAGTTAAAACTCAAGAAAGGGATAAACATGATTTCCTCCAATTAAGGTGAAAATCAACTTAGCTTAGAGATAAGTCTAGGTTAAAGGCGACTAAGAAGGAACGCGGGAAATTTGTTATTCAATCTAGGTTTACGTCGAGAGGTATTGTCAAAGAGTGGGCATCAACAGTATTCAAACTTAGAGATAAGTCGGAATCATTGAAGGAAGTTCTGCCGAACCTTGAAGGCCCGCCGAGTTCCCCGTCGTGGCAGTGTTCAATCTGTCACTCGTCGTGGTGGCAATATCGACTTTGCATCACAAGACTTTTTCGAAGTTCAACGCAGTTTCACACTACGACGCAACTCAATCTGACCCATCTTCTTATTCTGATTACTCAATCTTTTTATTATTCGATTATTTTAGTTTATGCAACTTTCACAAACCAACTCAAATAATTGTGTTTCTACTTTTCTCTGTGCAGGAATTTAATCTTGAAGTAGCCATCCAGTCCCTGAGGAGACGATAATCTTTTATATTATAACTTGGAAGCAGTGTACACTTGTAGTCGATTTAGAGAAGTCCTTTACGTTCTACACATGTCATTAACCTAATCTATATGGCCTACATAGCATGTCAACATATATGTACACATGAATGCATGGCATGGCATAAAATGTGAGGTAACACACACCCCTGAGCCCAAGATGAGCATTGTCCTCAATGCATGAAAAAAATATGTATATACAATGAAAACAAAAAAATAAAATGCATGAACATGTGAATGCAACACAATGAAATGTAAGGAGTTAGGAAGAGGATGACTCCCTTTCGGAAGGTTCTTCTAGTGTGACACGAGTCTTCCTTTTTGACAAAGCTCCCATGGTCAAGGGCCTTGCGTTTAACTCTTGACATGCCGAGATTTGAGGCGGTAGTGGAGGCTCCAACATTACGAAGGACTTCCTTGACTGGCTTCGAGGTGGCAAGAGCATCGGTGGCATCAAAAGAGGCATGTGCAACAGGTGTTGCAACATGCCTTGCTTTGGTTTCTTGTGATTCGGTCGAAGTGTCAGTACTAGCAAATTCAACTTACATAGGGGACAATGAGACAATGACATCAGATAGGGTACGAGCTAATCAGGGACTGGCTGGTATGACATTATCGCTGGAAAAGACTTCTACAGGGAAGACTAGCAAACAATTTGGGGATACTCTCTCAAGGTTTACCTGATGGAAACATCTCTGGCAAAAGTATACTACTAGAGCTTGACATTATGCTCCTCGGCTTTCTCTATTTTTTGAGAATGATCTCCTAAAAATGGTGGATCTGAGAAAGCAATACCACTGAACCAGCTGGCATGAGAACGTCGGATTCTGGCTTTGGCACCTTGGGCTTTTGTGTTAACGTGATTGCTTTTCCCTTTCCTTTATCCTTGGACTCGGTGGTAGTGAGTTGCCTCCATAGAGCCGGCGTCATTGTGGTGCCCTTAATTTCTTGGCCTTTTTCTGAGTCGATCTTAAGCACACCATGTCTCATGCAAATGTTAGAAATCAATAAGGAAAATAACAAACTGCCACTAGGCTTACCAGCACATTTATATGTCTCTTCGACGATGATCTGTCCGACATTAATCTTTCAGCCAACTATGATTGAATGCAGTAACGCTATCCGTTCAGCCATCAACCAATGTTCTATGCTTAGGGATAAGGCGGAACCACCCAAGGACGCTTTGTCGAGCCTTAACTGCATATGCCCACAAGTAAGGGATTGCCGCGGCAGGGTTTCAGTCACTAAGGCCGCGGCAGGGATTTAGGTCACTACCACGACAGTAGTGTGTTGCTACATTCAAGATAGAAACAAAGTCAAGAGGATTCCACACTACGACACACTCTAATCCGACCCATCTTCTCATCTTGGTTATTTCTTTATTTAATTTACTGGATTTCCTTAGTTTAGTTATCTTTAGATTATCTCAAATCACCCAATTAATTTGTGTTTTTACTTTCTTTATTTTGTAGTGCGAGGGAGTAGAACCAAAGGTTGAGTACCATTCCCTGTGGAGACGATACTCTTATACTTATCTCTATATTACTTGTGTCGTGAATACTTGCACAAATTGGGGAGCACTATTTACACGTAATAAGTTTTTGGCGCCGTTGCCGGGGATTGGCAACTTTTGTTTTTATTTTCTCACACTCTTTATTTTATTTAGTTAATTTATTTACTTTATTTTATTACTAATAAAATTTGGTTTTGTGTAGTGCATGACCAAAGCTGACCCAGGAAGCCCAATACAAGACTTAGATCTAGAGCTCGAAGGCTCTTACTTAAGGCTTAGACGAAAGATCATAGCCGCAATGCATCAACATGAGGACCCACCTCGAGGCCGTGGCCGCGGCATCAATCATGTTCCTCATGCACACAGTGTCATTGGATAGCACCCTGTCAACGGGCAGCCACTTGTTGAAGAACAGCAGATCTCGACAGGAGATGGAGCAAATTTGCAAGCTCCATTTGTACCAGTACGACTCCCAACAGTCTGAGATTACCTTGAAAAGGACATAAACAGACTAAACCCTAGAGTAGTTACCCCAAAGATCAAGGCTGCCCACTTTGAGTTGAAGCCCGTGATGTTTAATATGATCAACAAGATGGGGCAATTTGGCGGCTCCGCAACTGAAGATGCCAAATTGCACCTCAAGTACTTCCTCGAGATCTGTAACTCATTCAAAATTCAGAGAGTACATGAGGATATTCTGTGATTGAAGTTGTTCCCCTATTCACTGAGGGATAAGGTAAAAACCTAGCTCAACAGTATCCCAGCAGGATCAATTGGATCCTGGAGTGATCTTTGTCGTGATTTTCTAGCTCGTTTTATTTCTACAAATCTAACTGACAAATTACTTAACGAGACCACTTCTTTTCGATAAGCTGATGACGAGTCCATGCATGAGGCTTGTGAGCGATATCGAGAGCTACTACACAAATGCCCCTTGCACAGATTCCCAGTATGGACTCAGGTGACCATGTTCTACAATGCGGTTAACACGACAACTAGGATGATGCTTGATGCCTCGGCAAATGACATACTCTTGGAAAAGGAGCCGGAAGAAGCCATGGAGATTTTAAATAGGACGGCTAAGAATGATTATCAATTCCCCACAGCTAGAAGGGGAGGAGTTCGCCATCAGCCTACAGTTAATGAAATAGAATCTGCGGACTCAATTTCACCCCAGACCGCCACCTTGACGAAGCTAGTTCTGAACTACAGTCTCAAAGCAATCAACAGAAAGTCAAGGTAATAGATTTAATTTGCGAAACTGTGGGGATACCCATGCCTTTTCTGAATGCCCGCAGAACCCAGAGTCAACCTGCTATGTTGGAAACTTCAACCGCAACAATCAGATGTCCAACAACTATAATCTAGCCTGGAAAAAGCACCCCAACTTCTATTGGAGCAACCCTAATAATGCCCTCAATCCGCAGCATCAGAATGCTCCAGCCCCAGGATTCCAACAATCCATGTCGTCGGAGCAGCACATGCAAGCCCAACAGCCAATGCAGTCTAGTTCTCTTGAAAACACCTTAAATGCTTTTATGAATCAAACTAGTGCATATATGGCTAACACTAACAAGTTCATAAAAAAGACAAACTTTTATGGACAGGACAGAAATGCGGCCGCAGAAGAACGAAGAAACGTTGAAATCCGTAGAAATGCAGGTGGGACAGATCGCTCAAATACTGAACACCAGGCCAGTTGGAGGATTCCCTAGCGACACTGAAGTCGCTAAGGGAACGTCATACGAGCAATGCAAGGCTGTAACCACCAGGAGTGGTATTTAACTATAAGACCCACAGACCAAACAACCTGCAAAGGAGAACCCACAGAAGCCCACCGTCCCTACATAGTCTAAGGACAAGGATGTCGCGCCACCAGTCAAGACAAATCCTACTGTCGCAAACCCTGTGGCATCACCCACAAAGCCTAGAGACAGCCCACCAGCTCCACCATTCTTACAGAGGTTGAAACAACCAAAGCATGAGTACTAGTTTAAGGAGTTCCTTGACATCCTTAAACAGGTACACATTAATATACCTTTGGTGGAGGCAATCAAAGAAATTCCAAACTATGCCAAGTTCCTCAAGGACATAGTGTCAAAAAGAAAAAAGAATTGGGGAATTTGAAACGGTGGCTATAACGGAGGAATGCATGGCCGCATTACACAATCGAGCACCACCCAAGCTCAAAGATCCTGGAAGCTTTCTCATACCATGCGCGATCGGGAACACATATGAGGGGAGAGCGCTATGTAATTTAGGTGCAAGCATCAATACCATGCCCAAGTTTGTATTTCAAAAATTAGGGATTGGGACAACACAACTGACCACAGTGATGCTATAGCTTGCTGACGGATCACATGTGCAACCGGAATGGAAAATTGAAGATATCTTGGTAAAAGTGAATAAGTTTATTTTCCCTACTGATTTTCTCATCTTAGATTGCGATATAGATGAAAGAGATATGTTGATACTTGGACGACCATTCTTTACAACTGGGAGGACTGTAATCGACGTAGAGAAAGGAGAACTGACAATGAGGATTAATGATGAGCATGTTACAATTCGTGTCCCGAACAGTAGAAAACATGCCAACGATACAACAACTTTTCATGCACTCTAGGCCACTCAGCAACAAGGTAGCAATAAGCAACCAAAAGGCCCCAGCACTGAAGCGGTAGAATGTCGCGGCAAACATATTGGACCATGCCAGGACACATGCCGCGACACACAAGGGGGAATGGTATAAACTACTAGCATGCCAAGTTTAATGACCATACAAATACGTTTACCATGTTTTGACCTTTATGAGCCAAGTATGCGCTTTTTAACTACTTTAAGCAAAACAAAAAAGGCCATTTAGGGCCATTAACCATATTAAAACATAGGCATATCACAAAAATATCAGAATGGGCATAAATGACTAGTTCAACTACTTTGCCACCTTCCTAGGAGTTCTTAAGATCAAAACACATTACTTTAGGACTTGTAGTGACTTGTCTTGCCTTGATAATCCAATCCTCTACGCACGATCTTTCAACCTGAAATGCATGAGATGAGACACGTTAGGCATACATTGCCTAGTGAGGTAGTCATAAACAATATGAACATTAATGTAACAAATATCAATATACATGCTCTCATGCTTATTTATACCAATACTTTGCATCAATAAACAATGTTTAACATATTTATTTCATCATTAATCCTTGGATTGAATCAAGATAGTGGATATGTGAATTCTTACGCCTCGCTAAGTCAATGAATGGTCTAGTCCCTCTGTCTCGCCAATATGACCAGTATCAATACACTTCCCTCCGCCTCGCCAAATCAATATAGGTCGTAGCCTTAGGATCGTAGTCAACCTGTACACTGAGCTCGTGAATTCTATGGCATGCCAAATGTATCCAATGTCTATTCAAATCCAAGGTTTCAATGTTCATTTCCATATTCAATGTTCAATGAGAATTCTAATGACCAATGATCTCAATATTACCAATGACAAACATGTCTTATTATCAATGTCTCATTATCAATATCTATGACAAACATATCTATATCCAATGATTTCTTTACAATGTTTCGACGATAGTAACTATATCAATGCCAATGCCAATACCAATGACTATGTCTGATGTGCAATAACAAACTTACCGACACTTACCAAGGTGTCTGATTAACAATCCAATGCAACTTCTTCAATGATATTATTAATGATATGGTCGAAAACAATAATAAAGGATTCGAGAAGGCTTTTCGCCTAATCCCGAGACTCCGCTACACTCACCTTGAAATCCGATGCTCTTACGGCTCTCGGATGACAATACCTTTGCTTCTAGCTTTCGATGGAGATGGTGAAACCTCTCTCTCCATTTCTTGAGCTAGAAAATCAATAGGAGACTATTAGAATCAATAATACGATATCAAAATCAATATAACAATATCAAAAATCGATAATTGATCTTGATATATATAACAACAATGAGATATCCATGGACGGTCAAAACTCTAGCTTGAGATTAAGCTTAGTTTATCCATGGAATTCGATAATAATTTGAAGGAAGGGACTTATCCAACCACTAACAATGTTTTGATAACAATAAGATGAAGGAATTCAAAGCTTGAGGTATCCTACAATGGTGGTTCTTGCTTGTTGATAGGAGAAAGAAGATGAGGATTAGAGGTGTTTGCTTAGAAATATCTCGGTGAGTTCCTTTTCATTTTGTTTTCTATAATATCACTTGTTTATCTTTTATTACTAAGCCATCGATGGCTTTCCTTCACTTGAAGGAAAGCTCCCAATTTCATCCACGTGAATGGAAATTTAAATGAGGAGGGGCTAATCATAAGATTAGTCCCTCAACTCTTTCTATATTATGATTTAGCGTTGTAACTTTCTGATAGCTATAATATGATCACTAGAAAGCTTTTAAACAAATCCGATAAGGCTGATACTCGATAAATTAACTCAATTAGAGCCCAATATCAATAATTAACTAGTTGATATTATGTATAGATTTTATCGATGTAAAATTTCTGATCACCGGAACCCAATTCTGACTAGGCTGGATTTTGGGGTGTTTGTTGCGTGTAAAAGTGTCTATCGCAAATGTAGTGCAAGTGTACACGACACAAGTAGTAAAGTGATACGAAAGTATCAGATATCGTCTCCACAGGGACTGGGCTAATAGCTTCACCTTGAATTACTACACGAGAGTAAAAAGAATAGTTTAAGATATTGTCACGAAAATAATAAAGAATACTTAAATAAAAGAGTGATAGAATCAAGATAGAGAGAATGGGCTGGTATTGAATTGCTCAATAGTGTAGGTATTGCTAAGTTTAGGAAAATCTGCTCAGTCGATGTCCCCGTCGCGGCAGCACCCGTCGCGGCGGCAGTCCGTTGTTTGTCGCGGTAGCGATCACACAACTGTATACTTCAAGTTTGGCAAGAATCCCTGTTGTGCCTTGGCCTATCCTTAGGTCCAAGTCGGTCGATGAACACGTCTTTGATGATAACTCCCGGCGTGAATCGAATGATGAACATCGATGTTTTTGAATTCTTCTGTAGCCATTTACCCTCGTCCTATCCCTAGGTCCGAGATAGTTCAACTATAAACTAGAGAACTCGCACTTATTCCTTTCGTATACTTAACTCTCCCGATATTAAGTAAATAGATAACCTCGCAATGCTCTCCCGATACTCTTGCAAGATGTTAATAACCAGAATAAGAGAACTTGAAGTTTATGTTATTGAACTGAAAATTCCTAAAACAAAAGCAACCCTTGCAACTACTTTACAAATCAACCCGTGGCCCTAAGGGGAATTTAGAACATGTTGAGAAAGGGAAAATGGCTAGGGTTTTGGGAAGAAGGCTAGAGATAGGTGATGTTCTCTCCTAGGTTGAATTACATGCCTTTATATAGGCTTTGGATCCAAGTTTTCTAATATGGCAAGAATATAAGTTTAAATTAAAGTACAACTCTAATAAAGACTAAATCTTCAGAGAATATAGCTTTAACTCGTCATTCCTTCTTGCTTAGAATTTCTCTCCTTGAACTTTGGGCTTGGCCTTCATTCTGATCTAGGGCTTGGAAAAATATAATGGTGTTCCACGACAGACGAGCTTAATTTTCTCTTTCTGTCGAGGTTCACTTTGCTTCTTCTCCTAAAAGCTGTTGTCGTCCTTGGCTACAACGGCGACGTCCATGGCAGCATCGTCCTCTTCGTCTGCACATCCAGTTCCAGCTCTGCTGCATCCTGCCCAGCGCCTGCTTCTCTATCTGCTACAACAGCAACCTGCAAAAGCAACCAATTTTAGTAGAAATTGTGCCTTTTAATATATTTGTGATGTCTAACTGTAATCTAGCCTAAATGCAATGAATTATGCTTGAATGCAGTAGAAATATGGGTTAAATAGGGGGTAAATAATAGAAATTTTACACACTCAACACACCCCCAAACTCAAGTTTTTGCTTGCCCTCAAGCAATTCAGACCTAAAAGAAAATAAATATTTTTTTGTTTTGGCTTAAAACAGTGAACTTTCCCTTACCCTCCATTCGTTCTCTATTGACAGCAGCACCTTGTCGGATAATTTAGGATTCGCTCGGAATCTTGCTATAGTCCTCGTGCAGTGTGTGCATGCTTGTGAACAATTATATGCCAAGACTCCCTTAGTTTCACTAGAATATTTTAGCCTCTAACTTGAATTTTTATGCCAAAGTTTATTTTTTGAAGGCATTTCTTATGCTCCTTTGATTTTTTTGTTTAGACTCGATTTTATTATTTTTTTAAGCTTTTCACTAGAGCCGGTTTCGGGCACCTCTAGCTAACTTCCTAGAGCCGGTTTCGGGCACCTCTAGCTAACTTCCTAGAGCCGGTTTCGGGCACCTCTAACTAACTTCCTAGAGCCGGTTTCGGGCACCTCTAGCTAACTTCCTAGAGCCGGTTTCGGGCACCTCTAGGGATATTGAGTCTATTTTGCTAAACTTCTTTCCTAGAGCCAGTGTTAGGCACCTCTAGGGGCTATTCAAGTGCTAAGCTTCCTATTCTAGTTAACTAGTAGTGTTCTAGGCAGTATAACAGTCACAAATAGTGTTTAAGTTTCAGAACTATAGAAAAGGCTCTAAATTGCTCCTAAAACTATCCTAAAGGCACTGCCACGACAGAGCTGTCTCGGCAGGTAAGTTCAGTTCAAAGAAATAAGCCAAAATTTTCATTTTCATTTTTTTGTACCAAAAACTTAAACTAAAAATAAGACACAATTTTAAAACTAAAAACGACTCCATTAATGGAGGGATGCCACCCCCAAACTCAAGAGTTGCATTGCCCTCAATGCAAATGACAGAATAAAAGATAAGAAAAGTACATCACAAAATATATAAAGGCAGACAGCAAAATAAGTTAAGAAACTCAAATTTTATGTGTTGTCGTCATTGCTGCTGCTGACTCGAATCTGTCGGCGGGCAGGGGCCTTCTTAACTGGCTAGCGGATGGGGGAGGCAGATGTTTTCTTCATTTTGGCCTCCCTTGGAGGTTGAATTCTGGTAGGAGAGATGTGAGGGGGTTTCTCCACTACATGTACCTCTGAGTTGCTGATGTTGTCACTGCCGAGGCCGTCACTACCGCTGCCGCTGATACTGCCGCTATCCTTCTTATTCTTATCTGCCATCGTCTTTTACCGTTTGACCGGTGTGAACTCTTTGGATAGATTCCTCTTAACATAGGGTTTGTTGTCACTTTCCTCCCAAATCGAAGAGGAAGAGAAACCGGCAATGAATGCATCAAGTTCTTCTGAGGGCATTCTTCTCTTGGTTCTACGGGCAAAGGTATCAGCTGCATGGTTGCTGCCGGCGACTGTCGTGGCAGGGGTTGGTGTGGATGCTGCAGACGGTGTCTTGGGTGTGGCAGCAGGTGTAGGGGTATGGGCAGGGTGGGTGCAGCAAAATAATGGGATGGGAAGGCAGGAAATACAACATCAGGGAAATTTAAAGAAGTTTGAATGAATTGTACCGTAGCTGCGGTGAAATCCCTGATGAAGCTCATAAGACCTAGCAAAATAATGGGCTGCTGCTGCTGTTTGTTGCCTGGCTTTCGTGGCAGCAGGTTCAGTGTCTGTTGGTTTTGTCGTCTCTGCTGCCGTGGCAGCGGGGTCGAACGATGACAGCGGGGTGGCACCAGTCAGCTCCATCAAGCTAAGTATATTTTTGTCGGTCCATCCCTTCCCTTGGACTCTCAGATCGATGGCAGCTTCAGGTACATGATGGCCGCGACAAAGGGCTGTGATGAGGTAGGGGAGGTAGAGTGGTCCTGTCGGCCGGTGTGCACACTCCAAAATGCTTTCCCGGATAAAGTTGCCCATATTAATAGGCCTCTCATGCAAAATGGAATGAATGAGGGCTAACCTGGGTTGATCAACAGTGGTATTGTGTGAGGATGGCATGATTCGCTTTTTGATAAAAGCGTTCCACAGTTTAGCCTCCGGGAGAAGTTGAGTTCTCTTCACCGTCCTCGAGTTCTTTGGATTTGTATTCCACTGAGTACCTTCATCCGTGAGCTCTACCATGACAGCATCGTA
Source organism: Hibiscus tridactylites (assembly GCA_958450335.1). Classification (NCBI taxonomy): domain Eukaryota; kingdom Viridiplantae; phylum Streptophyta; class Magnoliopsida; order Malvales; family Malvaceae; genus Hibiscus; species Hibiscus tridactylites. The sequence goes on from OY288275.1 coordinate 58,998,024, forward strand.
GGCAGCAAGATCTAAGTTGTTCAGAAATTGTTGGTGACCGTCCTCGTTGCTGCCCACGTAAAAGCCGTAGAGAGTGTTGATGTATTCTGGCTCGAAGGGCACCTTTCTCCCTCTCACGGTGACTGTTGTCGTTGTTCTGTTGTTGATGGCAACATAGAAATCTCGGACCAGAGAGATGTTCATCTCCTCTGGTTGTTCTGCAAAGATCTGTCGCTGCAGGGCCTTGATTTTCCTAGCAATGAACGGTTGCAGGCCCAAATTCCCCTCCTTGGAAGTGTAGATAAATCCCCTTTCCTCCGACATGGCTCGTATCTGGAAAGATCGTGGGGTTGATGCTGTCGGGGTGGAGCCTGAGGTAGCACTCCTGCGGGTGTTTCTGGAAGACATGGTTGCAAGGGTTGTGTAAAAAGAAAAATGAAAGCAAGTAAAAGAATTCTAGAGAGCACAAGTAAGAAGAGTAGAAGTGAGTGAAAAATGAATAGTAAAACGGGATTTATATAGAGAAGAGTTTGCTGCCCGTTAGAGCTGTAACGGCAGGCGCGAATAACGGGGCCAGCTGTTACGCGGTTTCTGACGCATTTGTCACGCATTTCCGTGTTTGCTGTGCGTCTGTTACGCGTTTGCGTGCCTGTCGCGACAGTGTGTCGACAGCCTGTATTTTCCACGTCTGTCGCGGCAGCTATAACGACAGGCTCCAAAATTTGGGCTTTTTGGGCTGATGGAAGGATGTTGGGCTGAATTCACATCTCCTTTTCTTCTTGTCTCCTTTATTTCCTAAAAAAAACAAATAAAAACATTATTTTAAAAATAAAATAAATCTAATTTCCTAATATATAAATAATAAATAATAATAAAACTAAAAAAAATAAAATTTAGGTTAAATTAGGGATGCCAGGTGGGGCATCTCCTAAGGTAACCACTTCCTGCATTTTTGGGGCTCCAGTCCCTTGATAATGCTTTAAGCGCTGTCCATTGACATTGAATTGGTGCTCGTCTTTTAGAGATCTGATTTTGATGGCACTATGGGGAAAAATCTGCACTACTTGGAATGGGCCAGACCATTTAGATTTCAGCTTCCCTGAGAAGAGTTTCAACCTAGAGTTAAAGAGCAACACAAGCTGCTCTGGGCAAAACTGTCGTGGCAGCAACTTCTTGTCATGCCACTTCTTGGTTTTATCCTTGTAGATTCTTGCGTTGTCATAGGCCATTGTCCGAATTTCTTTAATTTCGTTCAGATCGAGTAGCCTTTTCTGCCCTGCCTTTTCCAAGTCCATACTAACTGCCTTGATTACCCAGTATGCTCTGTGCTCTATCTCAACAGGTAAATGACATGTTTTCCCATAAATCAGTCGATAAGGAGACATTCCCAATGGAGTTTTGAATGCTTTCCTGTATGCCCATAACGCGTCATTAAGGTGTAAAGACCAATCTTTCCGAGTTGGCTTGACCATCTTTTCAAGAATGTTCTTGACCTCTCTGTTGGATATTTCAGCTTGTCCATTGGTCTGAGGATGGTATGTTGTTGCAATCTGATGCTTGACACCTTACTTTTTCAAGGCAGCAGCTATAACCCTGTTATCAAAATGCCTCCCTTCGTCACTGATGATCACCTTGGGGATGTCGAATCTGGAAAAGATGTTTTTATGTAAAAACCTTTGAACCGTCTTGGCATCAATCTTTTGCGTGGTGATTGCTTCAACCCACTTAGACACATAATCTACTACCAGGAGGATATATAAATTCCCACATGATGATGGGAAAGGTCCCATAAAATCAATCCCCCACACGTCGAAGATCTCGACTTCAAGAATGTTCTGCAGCAGAATCTCGTGTCTCCTTGAGATTTTCCCGTCCGTTGACACTTGTCACAATTCTTGTAGAAGATTTGAGCATCTTTATATACTGACGGCCAATAGAATCATGACTGCAGAACCTTGGTAGTAGTTTTGTTGCCTCCTAAGTGTCCTCCATACTGTGAAGCATGACAGTGATGAAGTATATCTTCATGTTCATCCTGTGGTACGCATCTCCTTATAACCTGATATGCACATATTTTGAAAAGAAGAGGTTCGTCCCAATAATAATGCTTAACATCATTTTGGAACCTCTTCCTGGCTTGATAATTAAGGTCAGAAGGAATTATTCCGCTAACTAAAAAATTAACAAAATCAGCATACCAGGGGAGTTCAGAAGACTTACCTACCGCCATAGCTGTCGCGGTAGTGACTGTGGCAGCAAATAGCTGCTCATCAGGGAAGGTCTACAATATGTTTGTCTCATCTGTCGGTAGACTCTTTCCCTTCTCCAACCTTGACAAGTGATCTGCCACTTGATTATCTATCCCCTTTTTGTCCTTGATTTCAAGGTCGAATTCTTGCAATAGCAGGATCCAACGTATCAGTCGAGGCTTTGCATCCTTTTTGTGAACAGATATTTCAATGTAGAGTGGTCTGTGTGTACAATGACCTTTGTTCCAAGTATATAAGAATGAAACTTGTCAATGGATAATACCACAGCTAATAATTCCTTCTCTGTGGTGGTGTAGTTCACTTGGGCGTCGTTCAGTGTTTTGCTGGCATAGTATATGACATGAAAGAGTTTGTCTCTCTGCTGCCCAAGTGCTGCCCCGACAGCATAGTCACTAGCATCTCACATGATCTCAAACGGCAGTGTCCAATCTAGTGGCTGTACTATTGGGGCTGTTACCAGCTTTTCTTTCAGAACCTTGAATGCCTCAGTACATTCAGCGTTAAAGTCGAAGGGGCTTGGTGATTTTTGAAAAGTTCGCAATGAACCTCCAATAAAAACCAGCATGTCCTAAGAAACTTCTAATTCCCTTGATTGTGGTGGGTGGTGGTAGCTTTTTGATCACTTCTATCTTAGCTCTGTCGACTTCTATGCCACGGCAGCTAATCTTATGGCCAAGGACTATCCCTTCATCCACCATGAAGTGACATTTTTCCCAGTTCAAAACCAAGTTTGTTTTTTCACATCTCTCGAGCACCTTCTGCAAGTTGCCTAGGAAGCTTTCAAAGTTGTCTCCAAAGACTGAAAAATCATCCATAAAGATCTCTAGGAAATCCTCCACCATATTAGAGAATATTGCCATCATGCACCTTTGAAAGGTGGTTGGTGCATTGCAGAGTCCAAAAGGCATTCTCCTAAAAGCGTAAGTTCTGTAAGGGCATGTGAATGTCGTCTTTTCTTGATCTTCTAGTGCGATTTCTATTTGATTGTAACCTGAGTAACCATCAAGAAAACAATAGTAAGGTTTACCCGCTAGTCTATCAAGCATTTTATCAATAAAGGGTAAAGGAAAGTGGTCCTTTCGGGTAGCTTTGTTAAGCTTCCGGTAGTCCATACAAACCCTCCAACCAGTCACAGTCCTAGTTGGGATTAGCTCATTGTTTTCGTTGGTTACCATGGTCATTCCTCTTTTCTTGGGAACGCACTGCACCGGGCTCACCCATTTGCTGTCCGAGATGGCGTAGATTATTCCAGCATCTAGCCATTTGATTATTTCTTTTTGCACCACCTCTTTCATAACATGGTTCAGACGCCTTTGTGCATCAATAGTCGGCTTATGATCATCCTCTAGAAGAATTTTATGCATACATAATGCCGGACTAATGCCTTGAATATCAGCTATCGTCCATTCAATAGCCTTTTTGTGCTGCTGCAGCATCCCTATTAACCGATGTTCCTATTCCTGCATCAACTTGGAAGAGATGATTACGAGCAACGTATCATTTAAATCAAGAAAAGCATATTTTAGCTGCCCTGGCAGGGGCTTAAGATCTAGAACAGGGGGCTCAACAGTTGATGGCTTTTGAATTGCATGGTTATCTGAGGTATAATTTAAAGGCTCGAATAACTTACCTGGACGATTGCCTATCCAGTTTACCTCCTCTGGATCTTCAGTATCAAATGTATCAGATTTTGAGGAGTTGCTGTCGTCGGTGCTGTCATGACAGTCTTCTAAGTGGCAGCCGAGGCAGTGACCAATTTTGATGTCGTGGCAGCCCGACCTGATGCAGGGTTGGTCAAGGGTAACTTCAGTGATAACCTTGCATTCTTCTTCTGCATCAGCATGCTTCATTGCTTGGAGAAAATTCAACTTTATTTCTTGATCGTTCACTCTCATGGTGAGTTCTCCTTTTTCCACATCAATCAGTGATCTTCCTGTGGCTAAGAAGGGTCGCCTCAGGATGATTGGTGCGTTTTCATCTGCTTCACAATCTAAGACAAGAAAGTCAGCAGGAAAAATAAACTTATCCACCCTTACCAGAATATCTTCAATTTTCCCTTCTGGATGAACGTAAAAGCAGTCTGCCAGCTGCAGAATTACTGTTGTGGGCCGAGCTTTTCCAATACCTAATTTCTGAAAAACATATTTGGGCATTAAATTTATACTAGCACCAAGATCACAAAGTGCCTTACCCACATATTTGTCTCCAATTACACATGGTATGATGAAGCTCCCAGGATCCTTCTTCTTCTGGGTTGGATGCTTGTGTAGAATACTCATGCATCCTTCTGTCATCTTAACCGTTTTAAATTCCCCAAGTCTGGATTTCTTTGACATGGCATCCTTGAGAAATTTGGCATAACCAGGCATCTCCCTAACGACATCTAACAGCGGAATGTTGATGTGAACCTGCTTAAAAATATCATAAATCTTTTTAAGCTGTGATTCTTGTTTCAATTTCTGTAACCGTTGAGGAAAAGGAGGTGGGGGACGATAATTAGCAATACGTCCTTCCCACTGCATAAGGATTTGAGGAGGTTTGGGTTCGTCATCTTTCTCCTTTGTCCCTTCTGCTGTCATGACAGGCTCTTCGGCAGCAGGTTGTTCATTACTTGTCGGGGCAGCTTCCTCGACAGGTGATTCCAAGGCTGGTTTCTTAACTGATTCAGCTTTCTTCTCTGGCCCTGGTAGTTTCTTCCCACTCCCAGTAGTGATGGCTTTACACTGCTCATGTGTGGGCTGTCTAGCGTTTTCAGTATCGCTAGGAAATCCGCCATTCTGCCTTGGTTTGATATGTTGGGAAACCTGACCCATCTGTGTCTCCAACGATTTCAGAGTAGCTTCATGATTTGTCATCCGCATCTCTGTGTTATCCATGAATGTCTCCGTCTTCTTGACAAAGTGATTCATGTTCTCAATGTAAGTTCTTGTTTGAGACATAAACGTAGCTAGAGTTTGTTCTAGTATACTATTTGTGGCAGCTGGTGGCTATTGCTACTGCTGCTGCGGTTGCTGTCGAGTCAGCAATCTAGGTCCTCCCTGGTTCTGATTATTCTGTGCTTGAGGATTCAGAGCATTATTAAGATTACTCCAAGAGAACTTGGGATCCTTTCTCCAGCTGGGATTGTAGTTGTTGGAGTTATAATTCTGCTTATTAAAGTTTCCAACATACTTTCCCTCTTCTAACTGTATTGGACATTCCTCCGAACTGTGATTTCCTTCACAAATTCCGCATACCTCTTCAGCAGCGTATACAGGCTGTGAATCATTGTTCAAGAGCTTTTTTATTGCCTTAGTGAGATATGCCACATGTGATTTCATTGTGCTGTCAGCCTCATAATCCTTTACAACTAGGACCCGTTTACCCCCTCTTCTTGCTGTCGGAAACTGCTCCTCATTCTTCGCCAGATTTTTCAATACTGCCATTGCCTCATCTGGGTCTTTGTCCAGCAGTAATATGTTTGCTACTGAATCAATTCTAATACGAGTTTGTAAATTGGCAGCATTATAAAATTTTGTTACCTGGTTCCAAACGGGGAATCCATGCATCGGGCAGTTCCATAGAAGAGTGGTAAATCTATCCCAGGCCTCGTGCATTGGCTCGTCATCTTCCTGTTGAAAAGTAGAAATTTCATTACGTAATCGCTCAGATAAGTGTGAAGGATTAAAACGAGATAAGAATTCACGAGTTAAATCTGTCCAAGTTCTAATTGAACCCGGCGTAAGTTTATTCCACCAAGTCTTTGCTCTGTCCCTCAATGAATGATGAAATAACCGGAGCCTCAGTATCTCCGGATTAACTCCTGGTAGTCTAAACAAACCACAGATTTCCTGGAACGTTTTCAGATGTTCCCTAGAATCCTCTGTAGCACCACCACTAAATTGACCGGCGTTGTTGATCATGCTGAACATAACATGTTTTAGCTCAAAGTTGTCAACATCTACATCCGGTAGGGTGGTTTCTAGTTCTTCATGATCATTGAGCATGTAGTCTCGGCATGACCGGCGTGCGGCAGCAACAGGAGGGTCGACGACTGGAGGATCGATCCCTCCATCTCCGACAGGATTGTTGTTATCCTAGAGATTCCCCGGGTTGTCCTTTCTTCCGTCGTGTCTTTCGTTCACCATTGCTTCAAGTTGTTCCTCTAGATATTCGTTCCTTTCAATGAGGTAACAGACTCTTTTATTGAGATTGAACGTTCGTTCGGGTTCAGGATCTAACTGGTACTCAGGTTCCTTCCCCCGTTGAGACCTGCGCATACGCAAACAAAAGACCTTGTGAAAGGTATAGGTTGGAAAATCCAAGTAAAATAGAAAAATAAAACAAATGAAGTAAAAAGTAGGGTAAAGTTATGTTGCCAGTCCCCGGCAGCGGCTCCAAAAACTTGTTGCGTGTAAAAGTGTCTATCGCAAATATAGTGCAAGTGTACACGACGCAAGTAGTAAAGTGATACGAAAGTAACGGATATCGTCACCATAGGGACTGGGCTAATAGCTTCACCTTGAATTACTACACGAGAGTAAAAAGAATAGTTTAAGATATTGTCACGAAAATAATAAAGAATACTTAAATAAAAGAGTGATAGAATCAAGATAGAGAGAATGGGCTGGTATTGAATTGCTCAGTAGTGTAGGTATTTCTAAGTTTAGGAAAATTTGCTCTGTCGATGTCCATGTCGCGGCAGCACCCGTCGCGGCGACAGTCCGTTGTTTGTCGCGATAGCGATCACACAACTGTATACTTCAAGTTTGGCAAGAATCCCTGCTGAGCCTTGGCCTATCCCTAGGTCCAAGTCTGTCGATGAACACGTCTTTGATGATACCTCCCGGCGTGAATCGAATGATGATAACCTCGTCTTATCTCTAGGTCCGAGATAGTTCAACTATAAACTAGAGAACTCGCACTTATTCATTTCATATACTTAACTCTCCCGATATTAAGTAAATATATAACCTCACAATGCTCTCCCGATACTCTTGCAAGATGTTAATAACCAGAATAAAAGAACTTGAAGTTTATTTTATGGAACTGAAAATTCCTAAAACAAAAGCAACCCTTGCAACTACTTTACAAATCAACCTGTGGCCCTAAGGGGAATTTAGAACATGTTGAGAAAGGGAAAACGGCTAGGGTTTTGGGAAGAAGGCTAGAGATAGGTGATGTCCTCTCCTAGGTCAAATTACATGCCTTTATATAGGCTTTGGGTCCAAGTTTTCTAATATGGCAAGAATACAAGTTTAAATTAAAGTACAACTCTAATAAAGACTAAATTTTCAGAGAATATATCTTTAACTCGTCCTTCCTTCTTGCTTAGAATTTCTCTCCTTGAACTTTGGGCTTGGCCTTCAATCTTATCTAGGGCTTGGAAAAATATAATGGTTTTCCACGACAGACGGGCTTAATTTTCTTTTTCTGTCAAGGTCCACTTTGCTTCTTCTCCTCAAAGATGTTGTCGTCCTTGGCTGCCACGGCGGCGTCCATGGCAGCATCGTCCTCTTCGTCTGCACATCCAGTTCCATCTCTGTTGCATCCTGCCCAGCGCCTACTTCTTTATCTGCTACAGCAGCAACCTGCAAAAGCAACCAATTTTAGTAGAAACTGTGCCTTTTAATATATTTGTGATGTCTAACTGTAATCTAGCCTAAATGCAATGAATTATGCTTGAATGCAGCAGAAATATGGGTTAAATAGGGGGTAAATAATAGAACTTTTACACACTCAACAGTGTTACAACTCTCCCCCTGTTAAGAAAAATTCGTCCTCGAATTTTACCTGAACCGCAGAGATGTGGATATTGTTGTTTCATGGTCTCTTCAGGTTCCCAAGTGGCTTCTTCAACGGTGTGGCTCATCCAGAGCACTTTAACTAACGATACAGTTTTGTTGCGAAGCCACTTAACTTCTCTTGCTAGAATTTGAACCGGTTCCTCCTCGTAGGATAGATTTGGTTGAAGTTCTACATATTCAGGTTCCACAATGTGTGAAAGATCAAAGCGATACTTCCGGAGCATCTATACATGAAAGACATCGTGGATTTTACTCAATTCAGAAGGCAACAATATTCTATATGCCACGGGGCCAACTCTTTCTATAACTTCAAAGGGTCCAATGAATCGGGGACTCAATTTTCCCTTCTTGCCAAACCTTAAAACCTTCTTCCACAGTGATACTTTGAGAAAGGCTTTTTCTCTAACTTCATACTCGATATCTCTTCTCTTAAGATCAACATGAGCCTTTTGTCGATCAAAGGCAGCCTTTAGACGATCGTGAATAATGGTCACCCGCTCTTCAGTCTCTCGAAGCAAGTCAGGGCCTAACATCTTGCCCTCGCCCAACTCCGACCAACACAATGGAGTTATACATCGCCTACCATACAATGCTTCATACGGGGCCATTTGGATTGATGCTTGGTAACTATTATTGTAGACAAACTCGACAGGGGGTAGAGATTTCTCCTAAGTCCCACCAAAGTCAATAATGCATTCCCGAAGCATGTCTTTCAAGATTTGTATAGGGAGGTTCAATAACAATACAATTTTCTCGATAATTTACCTGGATTACCCTTTCTGACTGGTCGTCAGGTTGAGGGTGAAAGGTTGTGCTAAGATTAACTCTAATGCCCAGAGCTCCTTGTAAGGTTCTCCAAAACTGAGATGCAAATTGGGGATCTCGATCGGAGATAATAGACTTAGGTACTGCGTGGAGTCGGATTACTTCCTTGATATACAAGTCAGCTAGTTTAGGGAGATCGTGGTCCATTTTGACCGATATAAAATGAGCTAACTTCGTGAAATGATCTACAATAACCCATATGGCATCATGCTTCGTGGGAGTTAACAGTAAACCACTAAAAAATCCATAGTGATCTTTTCCCACTTCCATTTTGGTGGATCGATAGGCTGCAATAATCCAGTAGGAGCACAATGTTCTACCTTAAAACGTTGGCACGTGAGACATTTGGAAATGAAATCAACTATGCTCTGCTTCATGCCTGGCCACAAATAGAGTTCACGTAGGTCCTTATACATCTTCATAGACCCGGGGTGAATAGAAAAAGAACTCAAATGAGCTTTAGAAAGAATATTGGTGCGAAGAGATTCATTTTTAGGCATACAAACTCGGTCGTGGAAACACAAGAGTCCTTCTGAGTTAATTCTGAAGTCGAGGTTGTCCGATAGCTTAGAGACAATGGATTGAAGCTCAGGATCTTGCTCTTGCAAATCATTGATTCGTAAAACAATGGTAGACTGAACTTGAAGTTCAGCTACAAGACAACGATGCTTCCGAAGTCGGAAGTGAGCGTTAATTGCTCGTGGGGCTACAATACAACAACATTACAATAAGTTAATGTACCATACAATACATATAACTTCAAATTTGTTGTCAATGCTTACCAGGAAAAGGTTTGCGGCTGAGCGCATCAGCTACAACGTAAGCCTTGCTCGGATGGTAATCAATGACAAGATCGTAATCTTTAAGGAGTTCCATCCACCTCCGTTGATGAAGATTCAACTCCTTTTGAGTCAATAGGTACTTAAGGCTTTTATGGTCGGTGAAGAGATAGCATTTTTCTCCGTAGAGGTAATGTCTCCAGATTTTCAATGCAAAGACAACTGCTGCCAATTCAAGGTCATGGGTGGGATAATTCATTTCATGTAGCTTAAGTTGTCTTGAAGCATAAGTGATAACCTTGCCTTCTTGCATCAATACACATCCTAACCCTAGATGTGATGCATCATTGTAAACTGTATAGTCCTTTCTGGACTCAGGTTGGGTTAGGACTGGTGCATGAGTCAATACTTATTTCAACTGATCGAAACTTCGTTGTTGAACCTCAGTCCAAACAAAAGGAGCTTCTTTTCTCAATAATTTGGTTAAAGGAGCAGCTATCATAGAAAATCCTTTTACAAACCTACGATAATAGCCAGCAAGTCCAAGGAAGCTTCTGACTTCACCAATGTTCTTCGGTGGGTGTCAATCTACAATAGCTTGAATTTTCTTCGGGTCCAATTGAATACCCAAAGCTAACACAATATGTCCTAGAAAGACAACTTCGGTGAGCCAAAACTCACACTTTGAGGACTTCACGTACAACTACTTCTATCTTAAGGTCTGAAGCACAATACGAAGATGATCTCGGTGTTCCGCTTCATTCTTGGAGTAGATCAATATGTCATCTATAAAATCCACTACGAATTTGTTAAGATAAGGTCGAAAGACCTGATTAATCAAATCCATAAAGGCTTCTGATGCATTGGTTAACTCAAAGGGCATCACCAAGAATTCGTATTGTCCATATCTTGTACGAAAGGCAGTCTTTGGTACATCACACTCCTTAAATCTCACTTGATAGTAGTCCGACCTTAAGTCGATCTTAGAAAACACAGAGGCATCTTTTAATTGATCGAATAGGTCATTTATCCTAGGCAATGGATATTTATTCTTGATGGTGACTTTATTCAATTGTCGGTAGTCAATACACAATCGCATAGAACCATCTTTCTTCTTAACAAAGAGAACCGGAGCTCCCTAGGGCGAAGGGCTCGGTTGAATGAAACTTTTGTTCAATAAGTCTTGAATTTGAGACTTTAGTTCTTTTAATTCTATAGCTTCCATACGATATGGTGCAATGGAAACTGGAGTAGTCCCAGGTTGCACCTCGATGCCAAACTCCACTTCACAGGTTGGGGGCAATCCCTGAAGTTCATCAGGGAAGACATTAGGAAATTCACATATAGTGTCAATGTCTTGTAGTTGCGATTCACTTTTGGTTTCCAATGTTAAAGCATACAATGATGGATTCTTCGCATTCATCAATACAACACTTTCCTTACCCAAACCTCGAAGGTACAATTTCCTCTTACAAGAATCTACCCATGCTTGATGCTCACTAAGCCAATCTAAGCCTAGGATGACATAATCTCTTGGATCGATAAAGCCAACAAATTGGCCGGAAAAGGAATCCCTTGGATCATTAAGGGGCAGTTCTTGCACAATACCCTTACGGTGACACAATCTCCTAGAGGATTGGTTACATAAAATCTTGATGCTATTAGTTCAGAAGACATATCATACTTATTAACTACAATGGTACTTATAAAAGAATGAGTTGAACCAGGATCAATCAATGCATATAAGGAATGTAAATATAGCTCGATGGTACCTGCAATGACATCAGGTTCATCCTCTTCTTCTCTACTCCTCACATGATACATTTGGGAAAGAGCTTTTGAATCTTGTGTTGAGTGTATAAAAGTTCTATATTTTACCCCTCATTTACCCGTATTTCTACTGCATTCAAGCATATTTCATTGCATTTCGGATATATTTTTACATATACATAACAAATAGATAAAATGGCACAGTTGCTACTGATTTTGGTCACTTTTTGCAGGTATCTGTTGTGGCAGACTCAGGGCAGTAAGGGAGCAAACCTGGATCACAGGACTGGAGTCAAGGAGATAACGCTGCCGTGGCCACTGCCGTGGCAGCCATGACGACAACATTGATGAAAGGGAAAAGTGAAGTGGAGCTCGACAGATAGAGGAATTCAAGCCGGTCTGTCGTGGACCACTCCTATATTTTTCTGAACCCTGGGGCAGAATGAGGGCCAAGCCCAAAGTTCAAGGAAGAAACCCAAAGTAAGAAAAGAGGATGAATTAATGGCATCTACTCAGAAGATTTAATCTTTAATAGAGTTGTACTTTAGTTTGAACTTGTATTCTTGCCTTATTAGAAAACTTGAACTCAAGGCCTATATAAAGGCATGTAATTCGACCTAGGGAAGGATATCTCATTCTTAGCCGTCTTCCCCAAAACCTTTGTCGTTTTCCCCTTTCTCATCATGTTCTAAACTTCCCCTAGGGCTAAGGGTTGATTCTATAAAGTAGTTGCAAGGATTGTACTATTTTAGGAATTTTTCTGTTCAAAGCAATAAAACTTGAAGTTTATTTATTTTGGTTTTCATATCTCGCAAGAGTATCGGGAGAGCATTGTGAGGTTATCCATTTGTTTGATATCGGGAGAGTTAAGCATACGAATGGAATAAATACGCATTTTCCAGTTTATGGTTAAACCATCTTGGCTTAGGGATAAGTACGAGGTTAAGTGGATAAGGAAGAATTCAACAACATTGGTGTTCGCTCTTTGATTCACGCCGGGAGGTATCATCTAAGAAGTATTCATCAACAACACTTGGGCCTAGGGATAGGACAAGTCATAGCATGGATTCTTACCAAACTTGAAATACAGAGTTGTGTGATCGCTGTCGCGATAACAACAGACTTCTGCCGTGACAGGTGTTGGCACGACAGGGACGACAATAGGACAGAAGTTTCTATTCAATGCAACTCCTGCACTACTAAGCAATTCAATACCGGTCTATTTCTTAAACCTGATTCTTTTATCGTTTGTATTACTTGTTTCCCAATAGCACTTTACAATTAGTCTAAACTCTTTCTCTCTCTCGTGCAACAATTTTAGGATAAAGCATATTTCCAGTCCCTGTGGAGACGATATCCGATACTCCAAGTATCACTTTACTACTTGCGTCGTGTACACTTGCACTATTTGTGATAGGACTTTTGACACGCAACAAGTTTTTGGCGCCGTTGCCGGGGACTGGCAACATATCTTTACCCATACTCTTACTGCACTTTTTTTTCTTTTTAATTTTTCTATTTTCCTTGGTATCATTTACCTTGTGCTTTTCACAAGGTTTTCTGTTTGCTTATGCGCAGATCTAGACGAGGCAAAGAACCTGAGTACGAACTAGACCCTGAAATTGAACGTACGTACAACCTCAGGAACCGAGTCCGGCAATTGATAGCGAGAAACGACTATCTTGAATAACAGCTAGAAGCAATGCAGAACAACGAGGTGGATGATAACCAAGGGGTTATTGGAGATCCTCCCCAGGATGCCCGAAATGGATAGCATGTCGTTGTCGCTGCCGCACGACAGTCCTGCCGCGACTACATGATCAATGACCATGTTGAACTGGAGACCACCTTGCCAGATGTGGAAGCTGAGAATTTCGAGCTGAAACTTGTTATGTTCAGCATGATAAATTCCGCTGGCCAGTTTAGTGGTGCTGTAACAGAGGATGCCCGATAACATCTGAAAACGTTCCAAGAAATCTGTGGATCGTTTACATTGCCAGGATTAAATCCGGAAATACTAAGGCTCTGGTTATTTCATCATTCACTAAGAGACAGAGCTAAAACTTGGTAGAATAAACTAATGTTGGGTTCAATACGAACTTGGGACAAGATGATGGTCGATACTCGATAAATTAACTCAATTAGAGTCCAGTATCAATAATTAACTAGTCGATATTATGTATAGATTTTATCGATGTAAAATTTCCGATCACCAAAACCCAATTCCGACTATGTCGGATTTTAGGGTGTTACAGTGCTTGGCATTTCTCTTCTGGCATTCCTTCCTTTCTGCATTGCTTTGCTCTGCCAAGCCTACAATAATTCCAACAAAGCAACCCTTCACACTAACATAACTACAATTCCTAACTCTTTATGCAAATGCATGAATTTAACAACTAAATACATCTAAATGTACTTAAAGGCAAGCAAAAGTGATGTGAAATAAGCATAAAAATTAGTACTTTTGAGGAGTTAACATGAGTATATTCCAAATGTACTTATCGATAGTCACTCTCTTCATTTTGCAATAAATAGAATTGCATATGCTTTAGTTTTTAATATAAGCCTTTACGAGCTCTATTTTTTGGAATCACATTCCAATAAACAACTCCTCATCATTGTAGGAGTAAGAACCATTGAATCTTAAGCTAGGCACATCAAGGAATTCTGTCACATACATTACCTCATTTGTCCAAGCTATGCATGTGAGATGGAGTTTCATTTTTGTGTCTAAGGAAGAAAATATTAACTCGCGGTAGAAAGAACCCATAAGACTAATGAAAAATATAATTGGATGAAAGCCAAATAATCTTCATTCAAATGTGGTTCACCGCCTACCAACACATTTATGTGGAGTGTTGGATTAAATGTAAGCAAAATCTTGATCATGCATAATGTTAACACTTTAAAATAACTATATTTCTACCCTAAACCTAGAAGAATTACTTGCACTTTGGTTCATTCAAGATTAGTTTCATGCATTTTAGCTGCATAATTCGATTGAACTCAATTTATGTACCTTACAATCATATTTGTGTATATTAGACACTTTTTTGGAAGGTATGTGTTTTTTTGCTCGACAAATATGATTTTATTAAGATTGTTAATCATACTAGCCTAAATTTGAAAGTGGGCTTCATTTAAAACCTCTTTAACCCTAAATAAAGGAAAAGAGTACACCACATTCGGATAGCCACCAAGGTTTCAAACAAAACAACACCCTGCTGGCAAACAATGCCTTGCACGCTTAAATCTCTAATGCAACTACACAATCACCTTAACACAACTGTCTCCATAGCTCAAGAAAAAAAAACTAAAACAAAACAATAAACTCGTGAATTGAATTCTACCACCATGCTTTAAATAGGACCTGTCGTGAAAGTTCATCCTTGGCTAGGATATCAACCAAGATGTTCTGGGAGCGTGGCACATACTCAGAAATCCATTGTTTTAACACCCATTTTATCCTTCTCAATTTGATTGACAGATATGAACTATTCGAAGGGTAGCTCTCAAAAAATTCCTTTATAATCTCCCTGCATCTACTTTTCGATAATCAGGCATTGAAGAATTTGAATGGAATTGGACCCTAATCAACCAAGCCACTTGAAAATAACATCGAGGCATGATTTGAAGTCAGTCTTGGCAATTCCTGTTAAACTAAATCATTGAAAGCTAACAACCAAAAATCTTCGAGCAAAAATTTATCCAATCTACTTCTCTTGTTTTGTCACTCGAACCAGGAAAACATTTTCCTAGACATGGGAAGATTTATGAAATTACACTCTTTAATGAACAAATTAAACTCATTTGAACTTGTTACTATGCCTACGCATCCACTTCTCTTGTTCGAGTTCCTTATTGCATTAAAATCTCCCCCTACCAGCCAATGTGTTGGTTCCATTGATTTGAGTTTCGAGAATTCTCTCCACAAAGTTTTCTGCTTCGACACTACGCAAGGTGCATACATGTTGACAAAGGTTGCATCAATATCCTCCTCAATCTACATACCCGCCACAATAATGTAGTGAGGGTTCACCATTAATCTCTTGGCCTTGAATTTAGATATCCCAAATGGTCAATAGTCCACCTGATCTACCGTCCGCATCACTTGACCTAAAATCGAACTCATCGTCATACTACAGCTTCCTCACTTCTAACTCTGACAATTTTTTTCTTTGTCTCTTGGATGAACACCATTTCAATTTTTTGTTTTTCTCAACACTTGCCTAAATGCATCTATTTTCACTCTCGACCTAATACCCCTTACATTCCATATTATCACTCTCATTGTTTATTGAATTACTTACATCTTTCTTGTTCTGATTTTTTCCAGTTAAGCTATCTCCTTGATTGCTTCCTTCTCATCACCCTCGATTTGGATACCCAATTTGAAAGCATGTCTAGCTTCCTTTGTTTTCAAATTCCATCTAATCGTTAAATCAGTATCAGATAAGGAACCTCCCGATACATCCAAAGCATCGAGTGTTATCTTCTTAGATGGTCTTTTCATTGCCCTATCCCTCTTTTTCCTCTCTAATTCAAAAACAGCCTTGTCTTGGAACCCAGTCAATGGCGC
Organism: Hibiscus tridactylites; assembly: GCA_958450335.1. Taxonomy (NCBI): domain Eukaryota; kingdom Viridiplantae; phylum Streptophyta; class Magnoliopsida; order Malvales; family Malvaceae; genus Hibiscus; species Hibiscus tridactylites. The sequence continues at coordinate 59,014,012 of OY288275.1, forward strand.
GTACCTCTTCTCTTTTCTGATTGTTGAAGCTAACTCTAGAAGAGAAAACCTTGACTCTTGTTGAATTTTGATTCCCACGTTAGCTCCAGAACTCTTCTTCTTATTTGGGGCACCCTTATATGAGTGGGCCTTGTTTTGATTGTCCACACTAATTTCCTATTATGATTTTTCATTCTCTTTATTATCATGGATCCTCATTCCCTTTACATCCTCCAAGGCTAGGTCCGTTGCTCTATCCCAAAAACTAAATGAATTCTCCTCAAGCCCGATCAAGTCGATTTCATCATATAGGCTTCTAGTTTTAAGTGGGCTTTGGCACTCATTTTCAGCCCGATAAGGACTCACAATGTATGATCCTCTGTTTCAGTCACCCTTTTGTTTCTTTATCTTTTCACTCCCTACATCAAGGTTCTCTGTCATGGATTTAAACCATTGTGGTTTATCGAGACCGCATCCAATAATTTATGTTTCCCTCAATATTCTCGTATTTTTTTGAGTTTGACAGACTATTGCTTACCACGTCGTCTTTCCCCTTTAATATGGAATTTAATGCCTCATTCTCCACAGGCGAGAGGTTGTATTCTGCATCCACCAGAGACTGATCCATGGGATCCTCCGATGACAACTCTGATTGGTCTTCATCACAATTTGCAGTTCCATTCTCCCTCGCCTTCGTCTGATCTACCACACTCTTCATAGCTTCAATGGAATTCGAGAAACCCAGCTCTACTATACGAATATTGTAAATGATACTACCAACTTCAACCTCCACTTCTTCGATCCTTGATTTATTATTTGTTGACACCTATATAGTAGTCTTTTCACTATCCTTTATATGAGTGGCGTTTTCACCTAATGCTTCCAACGATCCCCATAGTTCGTCCACCCTCCTAAACGTTGTTTGATTCCAACAATGAAGAGGTAATTCTAATATTTCTAACCAAGTTGCCCGTTCCTGTTAAGTATAATAGTGTTGTGTCATCACATGTAAACCTAGCTGATTCAGTTAAGGGTTGTTAGGATGTAGTTGAGGTAGTTGGTGCGTGAGTTGAGTGTATTGTATGTGTATATAAGTCAGCTGAGGGCTGTTGTACAAATGAGCTTGTTCAATAAAGATTCTTGTGTTTCTTAGATTTCCTATTATGGTATCATTCGCCATAAGGTTCTGGAGACAATCTTCCGCTTCAATCTCTTCTTGAGATCTGATTCTTCTCCTTCGTTCTTTCTGTTTCTTTCTTTTGATCGTGTGAGGTTTCAATGCCTGAAAACGATTCGAGTGATGTGTTTGCTTCATCTTCTGGTGGAAATATGTTCACCAACAAACGTATTAACATTGTGCTCGACGAGATGAACTTCTTTTTGTGGAAGCAACAAGTTTTGTTGACTGTTCGAAGTCACAGATTGGAAAAACTTCTCACCGGAAAGGTTAAAGCTCCACCAGAGACGGTTCTTGGTGATGGTGGGGTTATGGTGTCAAATGATGAATACGATATATTTCTTGCCCAAGATAGTGCCTTGGCGTCGTGGCTGCTGTCTACCATTAGTGCAGGCCTCTTACCTCAGTTTGTGGGTGCTGAGTCCGCTGTGGTAGTCTGGAATACGGTTCTTCAATACTTTGCCAACAAATCCACAACCAGTTCTATGAGTTTACATTGCAAACTCAGGGCCTTCCAGAAGGGGGAAGAGAGCATGCGTACATACCTTACAAAGATTAAAGAGGTATGTGATGCACTGGTTGCGTGTGGTAGCTCTGTGTCTGATCTTGAGCAAATTGCGACAATACTGAATGGGTTACCTCCTGAGTATCAACCATTCATGGCGGTTATCACAGCAAGTAAAGAACCATTTTCTTTGGATGGTGTCAAGACGGTTCTGGTTGATGCGGAGGCTCAGTTGAAAGGATTTCATCAGCAAGCTCGGTTGCCTTTGCTTGCGAATGTGGCTCATGTTCACAAACATGTGTTAGGAGGTCAAGAAGATAGGTCTGGAACTCAAGTCTCACGATTTTCTCAGGCTTATGGTGCAAATGGTGATCAGAATTTTAATGGTTCTCAACAGAATTCTCATAATTCTCAGTATCTTGGAGGACGGACCGGTGGTCGAGGAAGGGGTCGTGCGAGATTACAATGTCAGATTTGTGGCAAGAATGGTCACACTGCAAATCGGTGCTGGCAACGTTTTAATCAATCATTTCCTGGGGGCAACATACCTAATGGTCATGAAGAATCTCCACGTGCTCATTTCTCTTCTCTGGAATCCACATCCACATGTTTCTCGTGTTGTGGGCATACTCATAATCGTGACAATGGTGCAGCTGGAAATGGTGATTGGGTCGTGGACTCGGGTGCCACACACCATATTACTTCGGATGCTACAAAGGTGGTAGAGGGATCAGACTATACAGGTCCAGGTAAATTGATAGTGGGCAATGGCAATAGTTTACATATTGCCAAGATTGGTCGATCCTTGTTTCATACTGATAATCATACGTTACTTATTAAGGATTTATTTCATGTTCCAATCTTAACAAAGAATCTTCTCTCTGTCTCAAAGTTTTCTAGAGATAACCATGTGTTCTTTGAGTTCCATACATCGACGTGTCTTGTTCGTGATGAAGCTTCAGGAGCTGTTCTTATGCAAGGGAAAGAAAGTGATGGCTTGTACACTTTTGATACGAGCTAGGATTCTACAAAGGACTCTACAAGTTGGCCTATTGAAGCTCATGTGGCATAGGAAACTTGGGCACTCTGCTCATAGGTCTTTAGTTCAAGTTTGTAAAACAATTGATGTTGTATTATCCCTTGATTGCAATAAAGAAACTAAAAATTTTTGTGTAGCTTGTAGAATGGGTAAGAGTCACAAACTCCCATTTGTTGAGTCTAACATTGTGTATGATGCACCATTTCAACTCGTCTTCTCAGATTTATGGGGACCATCTCATGTAACCTCAGTAGATGGCTTTCGATATTATGTGTCATTTGTGGATGCACATACGCGTCACTGTTGGTTGTTCATGCTTAAGAGCAAAGATCACGCATTGACTGCTTTTAAATTGTTTTCAACTATGGTCTAACTCAGTTTAACACCACAATCAAAGAATTTCAGAGTGATTGGGGAGGAGAATACAAGAGTATCAGTGTTGTTTTAATGGCGTCTGGGATCAAGCACAGGCTCAAATGTCCACATACCTCTGAGCAAAATGGGGTCATGGAAAAGAAGCATCGTCATGTCATAGAATTGGCTCTTGTTCTCATGGCTCAAGCTTCTCTACCTTTCAAATATTGGTCGTTTGCGGTTTGTACAGCTGTATATCTGATTAATAGACTTCCTACTTCAGTTCTTAGAGGGAAATCTCCTTTCGAAATGTTGTAAAATAAGACTCCTGATTATCAATTCATGCGTGTGTTTGGCAGCAGGTGTTTTCCTCACCTTCGACCATACCAACATCACAAGTTAAGCTATCGATCGCAACCATGTGTGTTTCTTGGATACAACACTCAGCACAAGGGATATCAATGCTTAGCCTCGGATGGTAGGATTTTTGTTTCTCGTCATGTGGTGTTTAATGAAATGCATTTTCCCTTTGCAGACTATTCAGTGTCCTGTGATCGTGTTACCAACAGCTGGAATTCGAAGGTTGGTGGCAAGCTTTCAGTGGTGACTGGAGCTGAGAAAGTGTGCATGGATTCCCATCATGTGCCATGTGCATGTACATTCTCTCGTACTTCCAGTACATCTAATTCTCCAATGGTTCAAGGTTCTGCTGAGCTTCCTGGGTCCGTGGCTGAAGGTGGTGCATCTATTGGAGATCATTCAGTTCCAGCTCATGAGAATGATACGAATGTTGAGCATCATTCATCCTCCTCTATGGCTCATGAAGGTGATGTAGCTGTTCAAGATCATTCACTTCACGTTGAGAATCATTTGTCCTTTCCTACAGTATGTACTGAACCTCCACAGGATATGATTGATCAGGCATCGTTGGGGAACATTGACGCAAGTATGACTGATCAGCCACATGCACCAACCTTATCGAACAGTCCAGAACATATTGGTCCAACCATACCTTAAGTGGTTCCATGGGTGGGCTCTGGTGAGATTCCAGTTAATGCAGATCATCATATGGTCACTCGCAGCAAACAAGGTATTTTTAAACCTAAAGTTTATGTGACTATGCATGATTCTGATGGAGTTGAACCCAGCACGATTCAACAAGCTTTTCAATCTAAGAAATGGAAGCAAGCTGCTCTTGATGAGTATGAAGCCTTGGTTCAAAATGGCACTTGGGAGATTGTGTCTTTACCTAATGACAGAACTATGGTAGGGTGCAAGTGGTTATTTCGAATTAAGAGGAATGTTGATGGCACAATACAAAGGTATAAAGCCCGACTCGTTGCGAAGGGCTACTCTCAGGTGCCAGGTCAGGACTTTACAGACACATTTAGTCCTATTGTGAAACCAGCCATGGTCAATGGTGTTATCATGTTGGCCATTACAAATGGATGGGCATTGAGGCAGGTGGATGTCAACAATGCGTTTTTGCATGGGGATCTTCAGGAAGAGGTCTTTATGATTCAACCTCTTGGTTTCGACTGTCATGATGCTAATGGTGCACGCTTGGTGTGTAAGCTAAAGAAGGCCCTATATGGGCTCAGACAAGAACCTCGGAGTTGGTATTCTAAGCTTCAAGATTACCTGGTCTCAATTGGCTTCAAAGGTTCCCGTGCAGATGTTTCATTGTTCATCAAGGATGATCAAGGGATGATTACATATGTTCTCATCTATGTCGATGACATAATTGTGACTGGAGGGTCGGATGCAGTTGTTGAGGATGTGGTTCAGCAACTAGGTGCAATGTTCTCATTGAAGGACCATGGTAATTTGATTTTTTTTTTCTGGCATTGAGGTTAAAAGAGAAGGTGATACAGTTGTTCTCAATCAAAAAAATTATATCATGGAGTTGCTGGTTAAAGCAGGCATGCATAATGCTACTCCAACACCAACGCCCATGGTTACAACACCAAAGTTGAGTCAAGATAATGTTGGGAGTCCGTTGGTTGATGCCACAGAGTATAGAAGCCTGGTTGGGGCTTTACTTTATGTTTGTCACACGCGACCTGATATCGTATACACTGTTCACAAGTTGGCTCAATTTATGCATCATCCATGTGAACAACATCTTGTTGGTGTGAAGAGAGTGTTGCGTTATTTGAATGGAACTCTTGACTTTGGGTTGGATTTCTCTCCCGTATCAGGACCCTGTCAGCTTGTTGCATTTGCTGATGCTGATTGGGGTGGGAGTTTGGATGATAGGAGATCAATCACTGGCACTTGTGTGTTCCTTGGCAACAATCTAATTATGTGGCATTCTAAGAAGCAAAAGACAGTATATCGGTCCACTACAGAGGCTGAATACCGAAATTTAGCCGATGTAGTATCTGAGATTACTTGGCTGCAGGCACTTCTTGATGATATGAGGATCAAGGTGGATGCTCCTCCTACAATCTAGAGTGACAACTCCAGTGCCATAGCGATGAGTGCAAATCCAGTGTATCATTCAAAAACCAAGCATGTAGAATTGGATGTACACTTCGTTCGTGAAAAGGTTGCTGACAAGAAACTGATGGTGAATTATGTTCCAGCAGAGCACCAAATTGCTGATGGATTTACAAAGCCACTGTCTAGGCCTTATTTCAATTTGTTTCGTGATAAGGTTGGTGTTGTTTCTGTCGAAGAAGTTGGAAAAAGTAGGGAGCATGTATAATAGTGTTGTGTCATCACATGTAAACCTAACTGATTCAATTAAGGGTTGTTAGGATGTAGTTGAGGTAGTTGGTGCGTGAGTTGAGTGTATTGTATGTGTATATAAGTCAGCTAAGGGCTGTTGTACAAATGAGCTTGTTCAATAAAGATTCTTGTGTTTCTTAGCTTTCCTATTAGTTCCACCTGATTAATTTCCTCTGATCACGGTCTAACATCGGAGAATGTTTCCTTCAAATAAGACCAGTCAAGATCTTCCAACGTCATGAATAGTTCATCATCATCGATAGTTAATAAGAAGGTTTCATCCATCCTACAAACCTTTATCTCCCCTAGCCCCCCATACTGAAGCTTGTCTGCAATACTATGGATGCTACAAACTGAACCCATTATGCCAACCAAGCATCTCCTCATCTTCCACAGCTCCTCAGTTTCATCATAGCCTTGAATTCTTCTAAACCTTATTTTTGTTTTTTTAGTGTTAAAATATGTATCTTCCATCTTGGACCTTTCTTGATATTCTGCTTCCTTTTCCAACCTCATCTTCTCATGGTTCCCTAGACCTTTTTCAGCTGCATGTGTATTGGTTCTGCAAGGACTCGGTCACACCTTTCTCCAGAATGAGTTACGAGTTTTAAATTTTACAAAAGCTACTGATAATGTAGCAACGTTCAGAACAAAACCGTTCAATATCTCTCTTGCATTTTGAGCTTCAACTCTCTTTGCAAACATGACAAATCCAAACCTTTTTCCTCCTCTACTTAATTTTCTTGCAATGAACGTGTCCGCGACTTCTCCGTATTTTCCAAATAGTTGCCATAAACCCTTCCAATGTAGTCTCACCGCAATGTTCTCTACGTAAAGGCTAAGCATTATTTTTTAAAATATAATTAACGAATAAACCTTATAATATAAGAAAATAAAATATTACATATATTTTAACCAGAAAAACTTTATGCAACTAAAAGCAAAAAATGTAATCGTATTGCGAATGGCATGGCAAAAGTAGCCGATCAAAGTAGGCCCGACTGTGTGAGGTTTCTGGAACGGCCAGCATTATTAGTACCTTTAGTACTTAGTGAATTGGTTGATAGTAATGCTATTGTGGTTTCTGTTTAGACAGTGGAAGGTATGTGTTGTGAAGGTAGTTTTGAGAGCTTAATGAGAAAAATATATTTTTTTAACTCAGTTGGTGTAAGTGTAATTGTTTGAATTGATGATACAATTGTATGTGACCGACCAAGGGATTTATTTTGAAGAATTTTCTAATAAATTTGTTGAACATCAAAATGCACAACGAAAACATCAAATATAAAAAACAAATATAGAATAAATGAAATTAAAAATTAGAATTTGATTATTATATCGAAAGGGGAGATCAATGGTTGCCAGGTTACTGTAAAAAGATAAGCAAACGATGAGAGGATATCAAGAATCTGTTGACGGGTAAGATAAATTTTGAGACAAAATTTTTAAGGGGGAGTTTTCGCATCATGAATAAGAGGCTAAAATTTCAATTTAGACTAAATTCAAATTATGGTGGCTAAATTTTGAGTTTTATGAACCTTAAAGAATTTGGGGGACCCTTAAAGAATTTGGAGTCCATTTTTTGAACCTTAAAGAATTTGGGGGACCCTTCTACAATTTCTTTGTTTTACATATATATATATATATATATAAACCCTAAAATACCCTTTGGGTCATTTGACATTTATATTATTTTCTATCGTTTGAATCTCGCTCATCCACCCTTTTTCTCTTTGACATTTCAACTGTTTTTCTGTCCTGACCTCATTCACATCGTCTGAAAGCTTCTCCAACTCCCTCTTGCACTTTTCCATTCTAATCCCCTCAGATCATTATGCTTCGTTCGTTAACTTGAGGTCGAACACCTCATAATCATTTATTACCGAATCCTTCCATCGTGAAGGAACCTGGTAAGTTGCCTTCTTCATTGTTTTTCTTCTTTATTTTTCGTTTATATCTTTCTTTTTATTTTCGCCATGCCTAAAGCCTTCTCCGCCACACGAACCACCATATAGACCACACGTCACTTACTGTTATTTTTTACTCTCGTACTTTAATGTATTACTGTCCGATGGAGAAATTATGTTTTCTGGGGAACTCTGCATGTAAGGATTAGCGGATGTATGGGTAGTTAGTGGCTTATTAGCCCATGTCTGCATTTCGTCATAGCGTTCTGGTTAAGGTTTGCATATGTCCTGATTTCGATTGTATCAATGGAATCTCGGATATGTGAATATTCTATTTTACAGCATTGGAGTGAATGTTTTAAAAGGATCAATGCATGTTTTAGAAGCAGATTTCTGCAACATCGGGTGAAGAATTGTTCAGTCTTTTGGTCCGACAGGACGCCGATGTAGACACATAAGTTAGTATAAGCATCCCTAAATGGTAACCCATGAATTGATCCATTTTGTAATGTTTTGAATTGATGATAATCTTTCTTAATTCTGATATGATAATCCACCAACCTGAAACTTATATGATAGTATCTGAAAAATTTCCCGCAAAGGTGTGAGTATAATTGTCTGAGTTCAGTAAAGTTCTATGTGACTAGAATATGATTTACTTGGAAGAATTTTTTTTCTTAGATAAATATATTAAACATCAGAGTGTGCGACAGAAGCATGGAAACTCTGGAACCAAATATAGAAATATGTGATAAGAACAAACAAATTTTGAATGATTCTACTAAAAGAGAAAATAAGTGATTGCTAGATACCTGTTCTAGTATATTGTGAAAAAAAATACTAAGAATATGTTGTCAAGTCTGTCAAATATTGAGTACGAAATTTTCTTAAGGGCGAAGATTTGTCATACCTCAAATTTCAGACTAGATGTTTCATGCTTATACGGGGAAACTGACAAAATTTATGAATTAGATTGAATGAAACCAAAATTTTGAGATTAAATTTGTAAATCTTAGAAGTTTAGGTGCTATTCAACACACCGTTTTGATCTTCTACAGTTGCCTCTCATTTGTTCCACCTTTTACCTATTTTCAGATAGTAGGTAATCTTAGGGGAAGTTACCCCTACTCGTCTGAAACCCCCCATTGTAACACCCAACTAAGAAAGAAAAGATCCGAGTGACGAATGTCACATTAATTACTGGAGTTATCCTAATTCGAACGAATTAAAAATATAAATATTTTAAAAATTTTCGCGCTCGATTATAAACTAGCGATTCTAGCTGCATTGATGGAACCTATATATTTTAATTAGACAACATACCGAATTTCATTTGAAACAGACATCTAAAACATGTTCAATTTACACATTACAGATTTAGGGACCAAATCGTAAAATACAAAAAACTTAATGACCAAAAATAAAATTAGACATATAGATATGCAATTCCATCATAGACATGTTTTCAGGCCAAATTTCAGAATAACCAGATCATGGGAACTCATACAATTGAATGAAGGAAAATAAGAGACCAAAATGCAAGGAAATGGAACTTTAAAAACATACCAACCAACTTAACCATTCTTCATACCGGTATACGATAATTCCAAAAATTCCACTAGCCAAAATTCGTTTCGGTATGGAGATGTCGTACTGATACTCGAAACAGAGTTACCAATACTCTCTGTTTGAACTCACCAAACTTCTGAGAGTCGTACTAGTACGCGAAGCGTACGGTACTAGTACTCTCTGAACGAAATTGTAGATTCTAATATATAAACTTATCAAAAACCCCTAAAATCACTTTCAAACAACTTAAACATGCTACTATTGATGGATGAACATAAAGGTCACATGATCATGCACTTGCAATATAATTATCCGCATTTATAATAATCAATTGAATCCTTTAGAAGAATATTCCTAAAAATGCAATTTGAGGTGAACTAAGATGCATATATGAGCATATCATGAGAATAAAGCTTATGACCTATAATATTTAGGGGTGTTTATATTCGGGTAGTGAAACTTTGGCCCGTTACTCAATTCATACAAATTTAGTACTCGCAAATTGGGTACCCGAAAAACCCGGGTAACCGTTAATCCGGATAATAGAGTACCCGAAAAATATTAAACTGATCTTTCTTCAAAACATTACGTTCCATTCAATAGGGTACCCGAAAAATATTAAACTGATCTTTCTTCAAAACATTACGTTCCATTCAAGCATGAATTTTTCATGGAAATCATTTATCATCATCAGCCAACAAAACGATACACAAAATAGAAATAAAGGATGAAATTCCATCAATTTATCAGCAAACCATTCATACATTCATTGTATAAACCAGACATGAAACATCCTATGTCTTTGTATGTAAAAAACAAAAAAAAGAACAAAAGAACACAATATTAATCCAATCTATACAAAATATCAAAACCCCACTTTTAGTACCCTTAACTACCAAACATTTAATTCGAAAGTCATTAGTACTAAAGAAGCAAAAGTTTCTTCTTTTAACTGTTCTATGATGTTCCCAACAAAAACCTATAACGAGCAAATCAGTTCATTTACCCTGGGCAGAGAGTGTTGAGTGTTGAGGAAGAAAAGGACAGAGCCGCTGCAGAGTATCGTCGATGATGGGTGTCACCGGACCGGTCGTCGGTGTAGACTGAAGATGACAGTGTGAGAGTCGATTTGAATTTTGAAGGGGAATTAGGGATTCTGTTGATTTTGGTTTGGGATAGTGACTCGTGAGGGAGAGAATGTGAGTGAGTTGTCAGTAATACTGATAAAACGGTGTGTTTTTACTGAAATAATAAAAATAAGGGAAAACTACCCTACTGACCACCAAACAAATTGAGGATACATATTTGGACCACCGAACTATAAAAAACGTCAATCAGACCACCGAACTTATAAAATTAACCTATTTTGACCACCGCCGTTAAAAATCTAACGGTGGAATGACGAAACTGTCACGTAGCAATTGACGGAAAAATTTAAAAATTACACATTTGGTCCCTGTTATTTACACATTCTTTCAATTTAGTCTTAATTTTAAATTAATAAATTATTTAATTAAGTGGTGACACTTGTCAACACCTTATTGGAGGACTTTAATTATTTATATTTGATTTTATTAATTTATTTTCCCCCTCTAATCAGGTAGTGACCCGTGTCACCACCAATTTAGAGGATAAAAATAAATTTCTCTTCACCTGCACTTTGGAGGATTCGAACCTGCGTCTCAACAAGGTAACACTAATGGCTTTGCCACAACACTAAGCACAACTTTATATTATATTTCTCCAGATATAATATATATCTCTTATTAATTTCTACATTTATAAGCCAAAAGCTCAAACTTTAAACACTAATTTCACATATATAAATCATAAACTCTAACCCTAAATATTTCAAATCAATTCCATGCTAAATATTTTAAATTAAACCCTAAACCCTCAATCCAAACCTTAAACCCTAAAAATTTCAAATTAATTCAACGATAAATATTTAAGGTTTACTTTGAAATATTTAGTGTGAAATTAATTTGAAATATTTAGGGTCTAGGGTTTAATTTAAAATATTTAGCATGGAATTAATTTGAAATTTTTAGTGTTTAGGGTTTGGGGTTTAATTTGAAATATTTAGGGTGAAATTAATTTGAAAGTTTTAGGATTTGAGGTTTGGGGTTTAATTTGAAATATTTTAGTGTGAAATTAATTTGAAATATTTAGGGTTTATGGTTTAATTTAAAATATTTAACATGGAATTAATTTGAAATTTTTAGGGTTTAAGGTTTGGGGTTTAATTTGAAATATTTATTGTGGAATTAATTTGAAATATTTAGGGTTAGAGTTTAGGGTTTATAATTTGTATATGTGAAATTAGTGTTTAAGGTTTGAGCTTTTGGATTATAAATGTGGAAACTAATAAGAGATATATATTATATCTGGAGAATTATACCACAAAGTTGTGATTTGTTTAATGGCAAAGCTAATGGCTTTACATTCTTGGGACTCAAGTTCAAATCCTTTAAAGTTCAAATCCACTTAATTAAATAATTTATTAATTTAAAATTAGGACTAAATTGAAAAAATGTGTAAATAACAGGGACCAAATGTGTAATTTTTAAATTTTTCCGTCAATTGCCATGTGGCAGTTCAGTGGTTTGATTGAAGTTTTCTATAGTTCGGTGGACCAAATAGGTACCCCAATTTGTTTGGTGGTCAGTGGGGTAGTTTTCCCTAAAAATAATAAAATAAAATAAAAATTCAAACTAGTCTAGTACCCGACTAAAGAGTATTTTCTAGCCCGGGCCCGACCGGAATATTCGAAAAAATTAACGAGCCGAATACTCGACCCGAAAATCGGGTATTTTTTTAAAAAAATATCCGATAATTTTTAATCAGAAATGCGAGTATGCAGGTCGAATAATTCGAGTATTTTTAAACAACCTTAATCATATCTACTTACATATTACATATGACTAAAAGAATGCAATGTTCATGAGCAAGCCAACAAGAAACGGAACATTAAACATAACAAAGTCTAAGAATATAAGAATCCATTATAATACAAATCCCAAAAAAAATTGACACACATTGCCTTATTACAAGTTTGTTTAAAAATTAAAACAGAAACTCAAACTTCTTGTTTGTCTTAGCGAGATCACTTAGTCTCGATCAACAGTCTCAAATGCTTTAATCTTCTACATTAATGAAATAAAACGAGTGTAAACTTGATAGTTTAGTGAGGCATCGCAATGAAACATCCATTAATGCTTTAGAACCAAAACATGGTGTAAATATGCTTGAAAATTTGGTATAAATACATAATTTGAGGATTATACAAATACTAAGGTAAATCATGCTTTCGCAAAACAAAATTTATCAAAATGACTTACATATCGGCGACATTACTTGTGACTTTACAATTAATCAAAATTATCGGATACACAAATCAAACTTTAGTAACATGTGGGCTTAGGTCCCCACCCCATCATCATATCAAATAAGTTCCACAATGACTAGACTAATGAGTCCTTGGGGTTCAAAATCAACGAATGATTGCTAGACTAGCGAGTCATTGAAACCCACCATTGTTAGACTAACGAGTTTTTGGGAATAAAGTGACAATCGATCGATTAGACTAACAAGTCCTTCAGAAAAATTTAAAATTCTTATAGAATAACCATATTCTATGACATGCCAACTATATTCGTTCTCAAACTTAATTGTCACAAGTCAATATATTCATTTAAACCACAATTGCTTATTGTTTTTCTTATGTAAAATATAAACAAAATTTATTCAAAAGGTGTTGCTCGAAGCAACCAATGCAAATCATATCGATAACTCAAATGGTGCATTTAAGCACTCTCATGCTTGTTTATGACTTAAAAATATCAAAATTTTCAAAACAAACCAAATAGTCAAAATCTCTGACTTCAAACCAAAATTAAGCGAGAGTTACAAACACTTACTTTCAAGTTTAAAAAAAGCTTGTTAGGCTTTCATTAAACTCCCCAAACAACAGTTCAAACTTTTTTTAAAACTAACTCATAATTTACATGCACCCCAAACGCTTTCGCCTTAACGCAGAAGAATAACCGAAATCTTTCAAACGTTAGCTAAGCTTCAATATTCGATTCTAGATTCTCTACAACTAAAAGATAACATAATTTTTTTTTTGTCAAAATACACTCCAAAACTTCCAGCAACTTAAACAAAGCTGACTCCATAACAAAAATTCTCCCTAACAATCCAAAAGTCATCCGAAACTACATTTCCATTATTCAAAACCTTAATTCCACCTTACTTCCACAATTCCTAACTCAAATCCTTCAAGAATATCACCAATTAACTCTTCATAACAATAGCTAACATTAAGGGACCCTGCAAATAATCATGATTCTAACATTTTCCTTCCAGAACACCTAACCTAATTTAAGCAATTAATTAAGTTACAGGATTAAACATTAAAAATCAACATTAGATTATTACTAAACATTAAGAATAAATCAGAACCCAATGGGATTACTTAAGTTTTACAAAATAAATTATGATCCATCCTTAAACCATCCAAAACACGTGGAATATCAATAAAAACCATAGCTCACCTTGTTTGATGGAAACTTAAATTGAAGATGAGCTCCCCTCTTGTGTTTGGAGTGAAATCAAGAGAAAAAAAATGAAGATATCAAAACCAAATGTTTAGCTAGTGATTAGAAATCATTTAGGAAGAAAATGGATTGAAAATAAAAGGTTTCTTGTTTGGAAGAAATCAAGAGAAAGATGAAAGAAAACTCATCCTTCAATGGAAGAAAATAACTATCGGGTAGTTTTGATAAAATAATAGGGAAATTGATATTAAAACAAAAATGGATTAATTGTTCTTTAAAGATTCTTAGTTTGTGTCCCATTTTAATTTAGACATTTAAACATTTACAAAATAGTCATTAACTAAATTAAGAATCAATCGACCCAATTTAAAAGTTAATCGAACTAAAATCTCGTCATTTAACAAAACTGTTAAATAACTTCAAAAATATTTACACACCAAATTTTATCAAAAATTAATTATTCAAATTCTAATTAGTTACCTAGAATTAATTATTTAGTCAATTACCAGGTTAAATTCTAAACCGGTCCAGTTAAGATACCTAAATCTTTTAGCCTGGATTTTGCCATGTTACACCCACTTCGTTAGAGCCATGCATGCATGAGATTTTCTCAATAAACCCCGAAAATCATCTGATGTCTGGTACTGTAACACCCCTTCCCGGTTCGGTAGAGAACCGATCCGAAAAGTGTTACCGCATAATAATTTTGAAAAACGGAGACAGAAAAGGAGTTCAGAACATAATCAGAATATCTTAATAGTCGACCTTAAGACTTAGTGAACCTATTCGTTACTAATCTTATCAGAATTGGGGTCAATTTTAAATTTTTTCGAACCTAGAGACTAAAACGTACATTATACAAATTTACGATCCAAATCTGAATGTATTATTAACAACTTGCAATTAAAATTACCAGCTATCATCTTGTGAAATTTTGTTGCTATCGGATATCATTTAGCTACCTAATTAAGCCATAAAGAATTTAGTGACTATTCTGTAAAACTATAAAATTGGGATCTATATCTTTTAACTGAATTAACTTAGTATAGATACCCTTAAGGCCGTATTGATACACTGAGCTCAATTTCCAAATTTTAGATTCAAAGGGTAGCAAGCACGTACCGATACAGCTAGGCCCATATCGATACAGGTTGACTTCGTTGACCTCATATCGATACGCTCTAAGACCGTATCGATACCTTTTTTCCAACCAAATTCTAGTGACCAATTTCCGTACTAATACACCCAAACTGTATCGATACGCCATGTTTGACCAACGTTGGCCTGACCAAAAATGCAAAGACCATATCTATATGTCATCACCCGTATCGATAGGCTATGACCTGAATGACAGATTTTTACTGGTTTTTATTCGAATTACCCAAGCAAACGTTGTCAAAACATTACCAAATTTTACCATCAAGTCTAAAATTCATATTTCTAATAATATGTCAAGATTTATAGCGTTTCGAATCCATTTACCTAGTTTTCACATTTTAGCACTTTTTAAGCACATTTAGCTAGTTTTAACCTTTCACAAACATGCCATATTTTTCATACAACACATAGGGCCCCTTTGGCATGGCTTAAAAAAGAACTTTTGCTTAAAAAAGTGACTTTTCACCCATAAGCAATGTAAAACATTTCTAATTTTGGAGTAAAAAATCACTTAAAAAAGTGATTTTCCACCCAACCTCAAAAGCTAAAATTTCTAGCTTTTGGGGTGAAAAATCACTTTTAGGTGTGAAGTTACTTGTTTACCCTTAATTATTAACTCTAATATTAATATTAATATTAATATATTAAAATAATATTAAATATAATAATTATTATAAAATTAATATTTTAAATAAAAATAAATAAAAAAACTTTAATATTTTAAAATAATAATAACTATCATAATTATTAATATATTAAATTAATATTTATTTATATTATAATAATATAAAAATGTGTAGTTTAGACTTTAGAGGCTAAATTTTTATATTTAATTTAAAATTTTATATTAATTATTTAGAAATATTTAAGTTTATACTTTATATAAAAAAATTACTAATGAACTGTCATGGTTTTTATATTTTTATTATTTAAATTGATTTTATTCGTATATAATAATATTAATAAATTTTGTGATAACGAATTTAAACATCATTTACGTTCATTTATTTTTACTTTACAATATCATGTCTAAAATGAACATTTTATCTTTTGAAAAGTATTTTTTGACAGCAATGTCAAACACTAAAATCTTACAATTAACTTTTTAAAATCACTTTTAAAATCACTTTCTAACAGCACTTTTAAAAGCATTTTTCAAAAGCCTTGTCAAACTGGCCCATAGTCATATTTAGGCTTACACATATATCAAAATAGTCAAACATGACTTATCTAAATCATATGTCACCTTACTAGGAGTTCAAAACAAGAGATAAGCATACATATGATTTCTAGGAGTTACTTGCAACGACAACAACACGGTCGAAGGTCGAAATTCTTTAAGATCCTAAAATGTATGGGACACACGAATGTTAGGCTTACATAGCCTAGTGAGGTGGTTATAAAAAATGCGAATAAACGATTAATGATATGAACATCATAGTAGCATGCTTAAATGACATACTTAGTGCACAAATCATATTTGTATCTCATGCTCAATTCAAATAACACACATTTTCATATACAAGATACATATCATAATCACAATCTATTTCTTGGACATAGTAACCAATGGATACGCGGATTCCCCTGACACCAAACTCATCGGAAAATAGGTCGTAGCCTTGAGCCATAGCTCCAGCTAAGTCTCTTACACAATCCATCCTTATTTCACCACACATATATAGGTCGTAACCTCGGACCGTAGTCCAATCCCTTATTTAGTGAGCTCGAATAACCCTATGGCATGCCAATTGTATCCAATGTCCATAAATGTCTAAGTTCACATAATCATCACAAAATCTTACCTTTTGTGCCCTTAGGCCACAACATATCGGAAAACGGAATTGAACCTTAGATCCACATATTATATCATAACATATCATAGCATATTCTTATCCATTTCACATATATAGCAATTTTCGAATATCATATACAAACTTACCATGCTTACCATTAGCATCCAAAAAGCTTGCTCTACTTGAGCCCTTAACCAAATGCAAAACATAATCACAAAACAAATGCAACGGGATGGCACCTAGCCTATCCCTTGACACAACTACACTCACCTTGTTTCCAAAGCTGTTAAGGCTCTCGGATTACAACGCCTTGGTGCATAGCTTTCATTGGAGATGATAAGGGGTCCTTCTCCACTTCTTGAGGTAGCACAAAGTTAAGGGTTGCATTAGAATTTAAAATAAGGATTCCGAAACATTCTTCAAGGTTACCAAAACTTGTAAATAACATTGGAATAACGAAATTAACTTTTTAATCCATGGGCTTCTATTTGAACATTGAAAACCTAATTTTGAAATCAAGCCTTAAGGAATGATGGAATCATCGAATTAACTTAGGGGTTTTACTTACCAAGTTGTAGGCTTTCAAACAGTGTATTGAAATTGAACAAAGGTCAAATATGGAACCGAGGTGCTTGCTTATCTTGAGCTTGAGGAAGACAATAGAGGTGTGTGGTTATTTTGAGGAAAAAGGTGAGTTTAGTTTTGATGGATGGTAGAAACAAAGATGAAAGCTTCCTTTTTCTCATTCATTTTAAGAGGGCCAAACCTTAATCATTAACTCACCTACTCAACAACCAATAGGAAGCTTACCTTCTCTTAAGGGTTTCCTAAACCCAATTCATAAACTTACCAAACGTCAAACTTTATGATTAAAGGATGGTCAATTGTCCTTTTGTCTAAGGAATCCCACATGAATGGATGGCAACGAGCAGGTGAGTCACCACCTATTCCCCTTTCCCTTCAATTGGGTCAACAAAACAGAGTTTGACAGAGGACTGTATCGATACACTTAATGACCGTATCGATACGGTTATGCTAAAATAGGTAAGTTAGTTAAAGGTAGTTATGTTGTATCGATATTGTTCTTACCGCATCGATATGCTTGGCTCAGATTTTGCATTTTCAGCTTCGAATATCTTGCAAAAAAGGTCCCATAATTCAATTTAAACCCCACAAGCTATCATTACTTCAAAATGGGTACAAGATTTGAACAATTACATCATCTGATACAAAATTTCCGATCACCAGAGCCTAATTCTGACTAGGCCAGTTTTTGGGATGTGACAACTCTTCCCCTTAAGGAAAATTCATCCTCAAATTTTCTTTCTACCTGAACAAATGAGGGTAGTGCTTCTGCATTGTCTCTTCAGGTTCCCACGTTGCTTCTTTAACCGAATGGCTTCTCCAAAGGACCTTCACTAAAGGCACGAACTTATTACGAAGCCTCTTAACTTCTCGTGAGAGGATCTCCACTAGTTCCTCCTAGTATGTTAGATTAGATTGGATCTCTACAGACTCTGGCTCGATCACGTGTGAAGGATCAGACCGGTACTTTTGTAGCATAGACACATTGAAAACATTATGTATTCGACTAAACTCTTCAAGGAGAGCTAGTCGATAGGCAAAGGGTCTAACTTTCTCAATCACCTTGAATAGACCAATGAGACGAGGACTTACACAAAGGAGGTTTCTTTACGAAGGAGCTTCGTCAAGGGTGCAACAATTAGTTAGAACTCTTTAACGAATCTACGATAGTAGCCTGTAAGGCCCAAAAAACTACAAACTTCTCCAACACTCTTCGGAGGGATCCAATCAAGGATTGCTTGAATCTTCTTTGGGTCAAATTGAATTCCCTTAAAAGAGATCACATGTCTTAGAAAGGATATTTTAGATAGCCAGAACTCACACTTACTGAACTTAGTGTACGGTTGTTTCTTCTAGAGGGTCAGAAGCACAACTTGGAGGTGTTCTTCATGAGTTGAAATGTCCTTGGAATAAATTAGAATGTCATCTATAAACACAACCACAAATTTATCTAAGTAAGGCTGGAATACACGATTCATCAAATCTATAAAGGTTGTAGATGCATTTGTGAGCCCAAAAGGCATCACTAGAAATTCGTAGTGGTCATATCTAGTTTGGAAGATAGTCTTTGGTACCCCAGACTCCTTCATTAACATTTGATAGTACCCAGATCGTAGGTCTATCTTAGAGAAGACAAAAGCACCTTTCAACTGATTAAAGAGATCATTGATCCTCGGTAATAAATACTTATTCTTGATTGTTACTTTGTTCAACTGACAATTGTCAAAACATAATTGCATTGATCCATCTTTCTTCTTAACAAATAGAATCGGTGCTCCCTATGGTGAGAAACTCGGTCGGATGAATCCCTTGTCCAAAAGGTCTTGGATTTGGGCCTTCAACTCCTTTAATTCAACTGGAGTCATCCCATACGGAGCAATGGAGACTATCGTAGTCCTCGGTTGCACTTCGATTCCGAATTTTACTTCTCGGGTCAAAGCTAGTCCCGGAAGTTCATCGGGAAACACATCAAGAAATTCTTTCACTACCGGCACATTCTCGAGTTTTGGATCTTCTTTAGACTCTATGCAACACGAGATGGCCTTAATAGGCTCGAATATAGCTTTCATCAAAGTTACACTTTCCTTACCGAGTCCACGGAGGTATAACTTCTTTTTCGAACATTCCACCTAGGCTTGATGCTCAGCTAGCCAATCAAGGCCTAAGATGAGATAGAACTCATGGAAAGGCAAGGCTATCAAATTGGCTGAAAATGGGATCCTTTGAATCCTTAGAGGATAAGCATTTCACATCAACAGAATAACCACACTATCCCCTAATGGGTTAGAGACAACTATCTCAGAAGTGATTGGTTCAGGTTCCAGAGCATACTTCTCAATCAATGGTTCACTAATGAAGGAATGCGTGGAGCCCCTATCAATGGGCGCATACATTTTCAAATCTAATTATACAGAAGAGGTTAAATCGTGTAAGTTGCAAGTCACAGATAACATACACAAATAAACTCCTATGTGGCATATACATGTGTAGACTCATGAAAGGCCTCGGTTTAGTCCTAGAATCGACTAAACCTATACTCTGATACCACAAATGTAACAACCCCTTCCCGGTCTGGTAGAGAACTAGTCTAGAAAGTGTTACCAGAGAACAATTTTGAAAATCGAAGACAAAAAAAGAAGTTCAGATCATAATTGGAATATCTTAATAGTCGACCTTAAGACTTAGCGAACCTATTCGTTACTAATCTAATTAGAATTGTGGTCAATTTTAAACCTTTTCGAACCTAGGGACTAAAACATACATTTTACAAATTTACGGTCCAAATCTGGATTTCTTATTACCAACTTGCAATTAAACTTACCAACTATCATCTTGTGAAATTTTGTTACTATCGGATATCAGTTACCTACCTAATTAAGCCATATAGAATTTAGTGACTTATGTAAAACTGCAAAATTAGGATCTATTTCTTTTAACTGAATTAACTACCAATGCCGAGGCAACATAATGTCATGTCGCGGCAATGTACTACTCAACATGCCGGAGGGCAAAACATGCAAAGTGGTAGTCGATTTGTAGAGCTTTAAATGCTGGATTTTTCTACACACTTTGTGCGGCAGTTGGAGTTCAAGAAGAGGACGAAAACATTGAAGGAAGGATAAAATTAGACTTTTGGCCAAAAGTGAATAATGTATTAAATTAAAGAGATTCGCCTCTTTAATAAAATTAAGTCCAAGTCCAACTTAACTTCCTCTCCAAGAAGGATTTTTGCCTACACCTTCTCCTATTTAAAGGAGGCTTGCCACCAACTAAAAGAGGAGTCGAGAAGTGGAGAAGAGAGAGAAAGAGAGATTAGCTTAGGATCAAATTTTTATTATGTTCTAATTTCCTTTAGGGTTAGGATTAGTTTGTTTAGTAGATGTGTGAAGACTATTGTATTTGTTTAAGTTCTTAATGCAATAAAGTTAAGGTTTGCTTATTCTTGGCTTTAATCATTCTTGCATACTAATCGGGAGAGAGTATTATGAGGTTATCTACTTGTTCAATATCGGGAGAGTTGAACTCATGGAACAAATAAGCACGATTTTCATCCCACGTGGTGTTAACTAACTCGACCTAGGGATAGGTTAAGAGTTTCAGGGGCTAAAAGAAGTGTTAGAATAGTTGGTGTTTGTCTTTGGTTCACGCCGGGAGGTATCATCGAAGTTCAGCCATCAACTAGTGTTTCGAGCTTAGGGATAAGGAGGAACCATCCGAGGACGCTTTGTCGAGCCTTAACAACATCTACCCAAGAGCAAGGGATTGCCGCGACAGGGACTCAACCATTGCGGCTGCGACAGAGACTTAGGTTACTACCACGACAGTTTTGTGTTGTTGCATTCAAGACAGAGACAAGTCAATAGAATTCCACACTACGACGCATTCTAATCCGGCCCATTATCTCATATTGATTTCTCTTTACTTTATTTTCGGGCTGATTTTAGTTTAAGTATTTTTAGATTACTCCAAACCCAACAATTAATATTTGTTTTTACTTTATATGTTTTACAGTGCGAAGAAGTAGGGTCAAAAGGCTAGCCCAATCCCTGTGGAGACGATAATCGATATACTTATCATTATATTACTTGAGACGTGTACACTTGAACTATTGCGGGGAACTTTTACGCGAGCATCAAGTTTTTGGCACCATTGTCGGGGATTGGCAATAGCGACTTTCGATTTTATTTTCTTGCACTCTTTATTTATCTGTTTTTATCTGCTTTGAGAAGCACTAACAAACTTTTGTTTTGCATTGATGTATGACCAAGGTGAACCCAAATTAACCACTCCACGACATTGATCAAAAAATCGATCGAAGTTTTCGGCAATGATTCAGGCAAGAGTTGCGACCAAAGATGGCACATGTAGTTGGTGGCAACAATGCCAATACCAATGGGCAACAACCTGCTGACGAGCGGCCAGTTGCCGATGGGCAGCAGAATGTCCCTGTAGTAGATGGAGAAAATCCGCGAATTCAATTCGCGCCAGTCCGAAACTTAACCGTCCGAAACTACCTAGAAGAGGATCTTAACGGACTAAATCCTGGAGTTGTTACACCAGAAATAGAAGCCGCCCATTTTGAACTGAAGCCCGTGATGTTCAACATGATCAATACTATGGGACAATTTGGCGGTTCAACAACTGAAGATGCCAGACAACGCCTCAAATCCTTCCTGCAGATTTGTAATTCGTTTAAAATACAAGGAGTACATGAGGATATTTTAAGATTAAAATTGTTCCCCTATTCACTGCGGGATAGGGTAAAAACTGGCTAAATATTATTCCAGCAGGATCAATTGGTTCCTAGAGTGATTTATGTCGTGATTTCTTAGCACGTTTTAATCCTACAAATTTAACTGATAAATTGTGTAACGAAATCACTTCGTTATGACAGGCTGACGACGAATCCATGCACGAGACTTGGGAGCAATACAGAGCTGTTACACAAATTCCCCTTGCATTGATTCCTATCGTGGACGTAGGTAACCATGTTCTATTACGCTATCAACACGGCAACTAGGGTGATGCTCGATGCCTCGGCAAACGACATACTCCTAGATAAAGATCTAGGGGAAGCAATGGATATTTTGAACAGGACGACCAAGAACGACTATCAGTTACCAACGGCCAGACGAGGAGGAATCTAACGCTAACCCACAGTAAACGAAATAGGGTCCTCGGACTCAAATTCATCTCAAATTTCCACCTTGACAAAGTTGGTCATGAACAAGCAATCGCAAAACAATCACCAAGAGGTCAAGATAATGGATATATTTTTTGAAAACTGCGGAGGTAGCCACGTTTCTTCTGAATGCCCGCAGAACCCAGAATCAACCTGCTATATTGGAAATTTAATAGGAACAATGATATGATGTCCAACAATTACAACCCGGCTTGGAAAAAGCACCCCAACTTCTCCTAGAGCAACCTCAATAATGGACTTAACTCGCAAAACTAGAATGCTCCAGCAATGGGATTTCAGCAACACCCGTGGCAGAACATGCCGCAAGAGCAACCCATGCCACAGCAACAACCAATACAGTCTAGTTCTTTAGAAAACACTCTTCATGCTTTTATGTCTCAAACTAGTGCATACATGGCTAATACTGATAAGTTCATAAAAAAGGTTGACGCTTTTATAGACATGACCGAGATGCGGCAATTTGCACAAATTCATGGAATCTCAAGTCGGGCAATTTGCACAAATTCTAAACTCCAGACAGAATGGAGGATTCTCTGGCAATACTAAAGTCGCTAAGGGATCGAGTCATAAACAGTGCAAAGCAATCAACACTAGGAATGGAAAACAACTAAAAGAGCCCCAAGCTAGTGGAAAAGAAGAGGTCAAAGAAAAGGAAGCCTCTGTCGCAGCAGAGCCCGCCTCGGCAGTACGAAATTCCACTACCACGACAGAACCTGACCAAGCCGCGACATGAAACAAAAATGCTGAGGGAAATCCGAAGGACAAACCAGATCTGATGCCCCAAATTAAATTCCCATGTAAAGAACGGATCGAGGATATTCGACCCCCACCACCATTCCCACAAAAGCTTAAATGGCAGAAGCACGAGTACCAATTCAAGAAGTTCTTAGACATCTTGAAGCAGGTTCACATCAACATACCCTTCGTGGAAGCAATAGAGAAAATGTCGAATTATGCCAAGTTTCTAAAAGACATAGTGTCAAAACGAACAAGAATAGGAGAGTTCAAAATAGTTGCCGCAACAGAGGGGTGTATGGCCACGTTACACAACCGAACACCACCTAAGCTTAAGTATCCTGGAAGCTTCACAATGCCATGTGCAATCAGGAATCATTATGTAGGAAAGGCATTGTGTGACTTGGGGGCAAACATAAACTTAATGCCCAAATCCGTTTTCCAAAAGCTAGGAATAGGAAAGGTTAAACCCACCACAGTGATGCTTCAGTTGGCAGACCGTTCCTATGTTCATCCAGAAGGAAAAATATAAGACATACTGGTAAGAGTGGATAAATTTATTTTCCTGCTGATTTCCATGTTCTTAATTGTGAGGCGGATGAACATGCACCCATCATACTTGGGCAACCATTCTTAGCCACTGGGAGAACCTTAATTGACGTAGAAAAAGGAGAGCTAACGATGATGGTAAACGATCAATAAGTCAAGCTCAACGTTTTCTAGACCTTAAAACATGTCGATGATCAAGAAGAATGTCAAATGATGCAAGCCACCGCCGAATTCAACTTTGAAATCGATGCACCCTGCCTCGACAGACACTGCCTCGGCAATGAGAATGGTCACTACCTCGGCATGCACTCTAACGACTGCCTCGACAATATACTAGACATCCTTCCCGACACTGAAGAAACTAAGGGGCAGAAATTGAGGAAGCCAACTGTATAGTTTCTCGTCCAGGCAAGTACTTTAAACCCCTCAATTATTTTGGAGAGGAAAGAAAAAGTGAAAAAACCTTCAATCGAGCAACCACCGGTTCTTGAATTAAAACCATTTCCTGATAAATTAAAATATGTTTATTTGGGAACCAATGATACTTTGCACGTAATAACCTCTTCTAAGTTGCAGCCAGAACAAGAACAAAGCTCGATTAATATGCTGCAACAGCACAAGAGGGCAATAGGGTGAACAATAGCCGATTTGAAGGGGATAAGCCTACCGATATGTATGCACAAAATCCTTGTAACCCCCTCGTCCCGGTCTGGATGACTGACCGGTCCGAGTAGGCTACACGGTGAAAACCAAAGTGAAACCCGCTAAGGCTCTCTTCGGTTAGCAACCCTATAAAATTCCTTTTTATTATTATCTTGTCTAACTGGTTTTATTAAATTATATATGAAAGGTCAACAATGGAAGCAACAAACCAGACGATCAACTTGACATCATTACAAGTAGACCATTTTTAGCTTAAAAAGCAAGTCATTTCGAAACACCCAAGAAGTGTATCGAAACGCCTTGACTTGGTCAACGGGCCCAAGTCAACACAAGAAGACCGTATCGAAACGGTGGTCAACCGTTCTGAAACACCCCCAACGGTCAACTTCTCGTGGTCAACGATATGAAGATCGTTTCGAAACGCCAAGACCCGTTTCGGTACCTCAATTTATCGGAAAAATCTCAGATTTCCAGAGGCAAAATCGTACTGAAATGGCCCCTATGCGTATCGAAACGCCTGGCCTGACACAAGAAGCCATATCGAAACGGGACCAACCGTTTCGATACACGGGCTGCGAAAAGACAGATTCTAGCTGGTTTTTGGTACAAGGCAGCCCCAAATTCCAACCAAAGCCTCCCACATCCAACATACATCAATTCTAGATGCAAGGCACCCTATACAAACATGCTTAGCACACATCAAACATGTAGGAGCCATACATTAAAAGAATCAATAAGCTCAACAAGGATCCATACATAGCATTCAAGATTCAAGCTTTAGACAAACATGCATATGAAATTCATAAAAGGGATATAAGTTTTCAACCACTAGGCAAGCATGCATCAAGTAAATATGGTTTACAACCCATAACATAAAGGCATACACATGACCAACATGAAATCAACATGCTCAACAAACACATCATCAACTAAGGAGTTTGACACCAACTCCTACAAGTCTACACCCCCATCGTCTAGGCATTATTACAATACGTAAATCATACTTGAGCTAATTTGAGAACTCCAAAAGCTCCTCCCTTGCTCAATTGCCTCCCGAACTCTAACGATCTGCATGTTGGAAACAAAGGAGAGTGTAGGCTAACTAGCTTAGTGAGAGAAGCTCTACAATTCAACGAGCATGAAGTTTTCCAAACACTTTTCATAGTTAACAATAAATCAATGGATGCACGAATGATTATCACAACAAGACTACACATGGTTTGCACATGCACAACCAACATACACACGGTGGGACCACACATCACCGTTTGACTAGTAGATTTCCGATGGGACCACTCATCACCTTACTCTACTACTAGTCACTATCGGCGGGACCACTCATCACCATAGTTTAGACAACCATCACGTGAGGCTCGACTTCCACTCGACTACACAACAACAATGATGTGAAACAACTCGAGATGCACATGATACCACAACATATAACCATTCATCAAGACATAACAAGGATGTAGGAGTAGTAACTTACACTTGGGTTTAGGTGAACCCTCTAGGTCCCACCCAAACCCCCAAGATTTCCATTTCGAAAACAAATCAAGGTTTGACATTTCTACTCACCGTTGCTACCCAAAAGAGAGCCGAAAACCAAGCTCAAGTCACTAAATTCTCCGGATTCATCCCCGAGGCTTCACCAACAAGATTCTTTGCTTCTATTCATCCCAACACAATCAAAACAATCATAATTCAGTCCACGATTCAATGCAGCAAACCCAGAACATAATTCAAACACATAACACAAGTTTCAAGCTAAGAACAACTCTCAAATTCCTCGTTCCCGAGCAGCCATGAAGCCTAGTCCAAAACCTTTGTTTTCAACCCTTAAATTACTCCCTAAGGCTTCCAAAACAACCCCTCATACATAGTCTAACCATCAGCCCACACTCTCCCACATAAAACACCCCCAAAAATCAACCTAAAACCCTCCAAAAACCCCTCAAAAACCCAAATTCGGGAAGCTCCACAAAACCATGTAAAAATTTACTATGTTGGACCTCATAGATAGTAAACAACTCATATATCATTGACAAATCAAAATCTTATGTTAAAGACAATAAAAATGGCATTTTTAATCAAAAACCCAAAAACTTCATATTTCAAAATCATGAACAATAATGAAAACTAAGGGTACTAACTTGTAGAGAAAAGGGAGGACAAATAAAAAATGGTTTTACGTTCGAGAAATCTCCAACAATGAGCTTGTAAGGTGATGGAATAGTGATTCTAAGGGGAAGGGTTTTTTGACGTTGGAATAGGATGGAAGAGGAGAGAAGAAGATGATGAATAGTTGGGTGTTTGAAATAAGAGAGTTTTATTTTAAAAGTCTCAATAATGACCACTTTGCCATTAATGAATGGCTATCACCAAAAATCCTAAAATCCATTAGATTTTGGGTTTTAATTTAATTTCAAAAATGATCCAACATATATAATGAATTTTTAAGACAAAAAGGGAAGCCTGAAACATTATTTAAATATTATTTTCACCCGACCCCCGAACCCGGGTGTTACAACTCTCCTCTACTTAAGGAATTTTGTCCCCAAAATTACCCGACGGAAACAAGTACAGAAACTGCTCAAGCATATCAGCTTTCCTTTCCCACGTGGCCTCTTCCACACCTCTATGTCTCCATAATACCTTGACCAACTCTATGGTTTTGCCACGAAACACCTTGCTATCAGATGCAAGTATTTCAACTGGTTCTTCGTTGTAAGACAAGTTCGGATTCAAATCAATCTCTTCCACGGGCATTACATAGGACGAATCTGATCTATACCTCCTAAGCATCGACACATGAAAGACATCATGAATCTTCTCTAGCTCAGTCGGGAGTCTCAATCTATACGCAACGAGACCAATCCTTTCAACTATCTCGAAAGGTCCAATGTATCTTGGGCCTAACTTGCCCTTCCTCCCAAAGCTCATCACCTTCTTCCAAGGTGAGACTTTCAAAAACACTTTATCTCCCACGGAATACTCTACCTCTTTCCTCTTTAAGTCGGCATAGGATTTCTGTCGATCTGAAGCTGCCTTCAAACGATCACATATCAACTTTACCTTCTCGGTGGTGCCCTTAAGCAATTCAGGCATCGATACAAGCTTCTGTCCGGCTTCAGCCCAACAAATCGGGGTTCTACACTTCCTACCATACAAGGCCTCATAAGGAGCCATCTGAATACTCGACTGAAAACTGTTTTTGTACGCAAACTCCACTAACGGTAGATGTTTCTCCCACAACCCTTGAAAATCAATGATACAGCATCTCAACATATCTTCCAACACCTGAATCACTCTCTCAGACTGACCATCTGACTGCGGATGATACGAAGTGCTAAAGTTCAACCAAGTACCCAAGGCCCGATGCAAACACTCCCAAAATCTAGCTGTAAATCTCGGATCTCGGTATGACACTATCGATTTCGGTACCCCATGTAGTCTCACTATCTCACAGATATACAGATCGACCAACTTGTCTAAAGTATAGGTGGTATGAACTGGTATGAAGTGGGAACACTTAGTAAACCTATCCACAATCACCCACACTAAATTCTTCTTCGAAGGAGTCAACGGTAGCCCTGACACAAAGTCCATGGTGATACGTTCCCACTTCTATTCCGGAATCTTCAACGGCTGTAACAAACCTGAGGGGAACTGATGCTCGGCCTTTACTCTCTGACAAACCATACATCTACTTACAAACTCGGCCACGTCCTTTTTCAAACCAACCCAATAATACTCTTCTTATCGATACATCTTTGTGCTACCCGGATGCATAGCAAAAGGACTATTATGAGCTTCATCCAAGATCGTACGCCTCAACTGGGCATCCTTCGGAACCACTATCCTATCCTTGTAACATAGGATCCCATTCTCACCAAAACAATACTCGATAGGCCTATCTTCGGCTATGTCTTGCACGTGAGGTGCCAAAGACTCATCTCTCAACTGCTTCTCATGAATTAACTGAACTAACGAAGGCTTAACCTGAAGCTCAGCTATCAACCCACCATCATTAGACACACTCAACCTCGCAAACATAGCTCGTAACTCAACGGCCACTTTCCTACTCAAGGCATCGACCACTACGTTTGCCTTACCCGGATGGTACTCTATTGTGAGGTCATAATCCTTGAGTAGCTCTAACCACCTACGTTGCCTGAGGTTCAACTCCCTTTGAGACATCAAATACTTCAAACTCTTGTGGTTGGTATACACAGTGCACTTCTCACCATAAATATGGTGTCTCCAAATCTTCAAAGCGAACACCACTGCGGCTAGCTCTATGTCATGGGTGGGATAATTCTTCTCATGAACTTTCAACTGTCGCGAAGCATATGCTACTACCTTACCTTCTTGCATAAGCACACAACCTAGCCCTACGTAGGATGCATCACTATAAATCACAAATTCTCTCCCCGGTTCAGGCTGAATCAAGATAGGAGTTTCGGTCAAAGCTTTCTTCAATTTCTCAAACGCTTCTTGTCTTGCATCTGACCACTCATACGAAACATTTTTCTTTAGCAACTTAGTCAAAGGAGCCACTATTCTAGAGAACCCCTCAACAAACCTTCTATAGTATCCCACAAAACCTAGGAAACTGCGGATTTCTATCACTGACTTCGGTTCTTTCCAATTCACTATAGCTTCTATCTTCTTGGGATCCACATTAATCCCACTAGCCGAGATCACGTGACCTAGGAAGACTACCTCCATAATCCAAAACTCACATTTGCTTAGCTTGGCATACAACTGATTCTCTAGTAGGGTCTGAAGTACTAGCCGCAAGTGCTCATCATGCTCCTCTTCGGTCCTAGAGTATACTAAGATGTCATCTATTAACACTACCACAAACATGTCCAATAACTCATGAAACACACGGTTCATCATATCCATGAAGGCTGCTGGAGCGTTAGTCAACCCAAAAGGCATCACCAAAAACTCATAGTGCCCATAACGTGTACGAAAGACCGTCTTCGATATGTCCACATCCTTTACCTTCAACTGGTAGTACCCGGACCTCAAGTCAATCTTCGAAAACACAGAAGCACCTCTCAACTAGTCTAGCAAGTCATCAATCCTAGGAAAAGGGTATTTGTTCTTCACTGTCACCTTATTCAACTGCCTATAATCTATACACATCATCATGCTACCATCTTTCTTTTTCACAAACAAGACCGGAGCACCCCACGGAGATATACTAGGCCTAATGAAACCTCTATCAGTCAACTCCTGAAGCTGTGTCTTCAACTTTTTCAACTCTTTCGGTGCCATTCTATACGGAGCAATCGACACTGGTGCAGAATCAGAATACGTCTCAATAGCAAACTCAACTGCTCTGTCCGGAGGCAAACTCGGTAGCTCTTCCGGAAAAACACTCAGAAAATCACATATTGTTCTAATGTCCTGAGGTCTCACCTCACCCATATTCGGATTCATTACATAAGCCAAGTAAGCCTGACACCCCGAACTCAACAACCTCTGAGCTTCCAAAGCCGAAACCTCATTGGACAAGAACCTGCCGTTCTCACCAACTACCACAACCTCAAAGTCATCGGTAAGCCTCAAGGAGACTCTCTTAGTCTCTAAGTCAACCCTAGCTCTATGCTCTACAAGTCAATCCATGCCCAAAATCACATCAAATCCGTAGAAGGGTAACTCCATCATATCGACCGGGAATACGTGGCCCTGAACCATCAAGGGACACCTCCTATACACTTTCCTAACTACTACTGTGTCACCAAAAGAACTAGTAACATTTACACCTACCTCTAACCAATCACATGGTAACCCTAATGACCTTGCGTGCTCACCCAAAATATACGAATGTGTCGACCCCAAATCTATCAAAGAAAGCAAACTCAAAGACTGTAATGAGAAGTTACCTGCAATGACATCGGTGTCATTCCCAGCCTCTCGCTGAGCATACACCCTAGTCGGTCCTCCTCCCTCGGGCTGGACTGCTACTACATGAGCCAAGTTCCTCTGACCCTCATTCTGTGGCTGAAAGTTTCCGCGACCGCGCCCACGGCCTCTCTGGTGCTCAAAGCCCCTAGCTGGATCCAGTCCGACCCTAGCCGGTATGGACAGTTACGCCTCATGTGGTCTCGAGATCCATAGTTCCAACAAGGCCCAAAGGTTCCCGCACACTCGCCCTGATGGCGTCTCCAACACCTATTGCACTCTGGTGTGTGCATAACAGCTCCTTGGCCCTGATGGCCCTGACCATAGTTACCACCCATATGCCTCGAATCCGGCTAGTACCTCCTATCCCTATGCCTCTTGGCCTGGTCTCTATCCCAATTCGCATGTCTCTTTCCGGAATCGGACCCACTAGCACGTGCTCTAGAGCCTAGGTTCTGCTCGACATCCTTGGCCCTAGAGACCACGACATCGAACTCAGTGTAGTCGGAGGCAAGTATGTAGGTCTTCACATCTGTAGTCAACCCATACCTGAAGCGGTCACACCGTTCCTTCTCACTAGGAACCAACTCAGGTGTATACTGGCTCAATCTCACAAACTGAACCTCGTATTCAGACACAGTCCTATTACCTTGAACCAAAGCCATAAACTCTCTCTTCTTTTCATCTAAGTACCGGACTCCAAGATACTTCCTCTTGAAGGCATTTCTGAAGAACTCCCATGTGATATTCGCCTCGGCCATACCAGAGGTAACAATGGTCCACCAAGTATAAGTGTCCCCATGAAGCAAGGAGACAATGCAACCCAATTTACGGGCGTCTGAACACTCCATCTGACCCAAGATGCGAGTAGTACTCTCAAGCCACCCCTCTAAACCTTCGGGAGTCAACCTACGAAACTCAACTGCTCCCAAGTTACGAAGCCTCTCTAGGGGTAATCCTGTCCCCGCACCCTGAAGTAGTGATGCAGCTTGTATACCGGCCAAAGCTGTCTGAAAAGCTCCGGCTATGGTCTGAATCAAATGGGCCACATCTGCACCTACCTGACCCTGGCCCCCTTGAGCCCTGTTACCTCCCACATTAGCATCAACCTGAGGCCCAACACCATCACCTCCAGCATTTACCCCATTACCATCGGGAGCATGAGGAGCAGGAGGCACGTCCTCGGGTGCCTGGTACCCGCTCTAGGTCGTCCCCTCGGTCTCACCATAGCAAAACAAGATCTAAATCAATAAACACACAACAAACAAGGAAAACGTTAAGTTAGCAAAAGAGCAAGGACTCCAGTTCCCAAGCTCGTTAAACCAAAACAATTTTCCTTTTTGACAACAATACCTAACAATAGGGACATTTGACTAACCCTTAACCCAACCAGAAAAAGGCACTGAAGCATGCTTTCAAACAACGTGCTAGCAAGCAAACTTCATGCGATACATGGTAAAATCACAAATCGAGGCATAGCAACACATAACAACTCAAACTTACCTCACTTACCTACCCGAGGTCTCGGAAACCTCAGGCTTTGATACCACCAAATGTAACCCCCTCGTCCCGATCTGGATGACTGATCGGTCCGAGTAGGCTACACGGGGAAAACCGAAGTGAAACCCGCTAAGGCTCTCCTTCAGTTAGCAACCGTATAAAATTCTTTTTTATTATTATCTTATCTAAATGGTTTTATTGAATCCTATAAGAAAGGTCAACAACGGAAGAAATAAACGAGACGATCAACTCAACATCATTACAAAACAGTCCATTTTTAGCTTAAAAAGCAGGCCGTTTCAAAACACCCAAGAAGTGTATCGAAACGCCTTGACTTGGTCAACGGGCCCAAGTCAACATGAGAAGACCGTATCGAAACAATGGTCAACCATTCCGAAACACCCCCAACGGTCTACTTCTCATGGTCAACGATATGAAGACCGTTTCGAAACGCCAAGACCTGTTTCGGTACCTCAATTTATCAGCAAAATCTTAGATTTCCAGTTGTAAAATCTTACCGAAACGTCCCCTATGCGTATCTAAACGCCTGACTTGAAACAAGAGGTCGTATCGAAACGGGACCTACCGTTTCGATACACATGCTGCAAAAAGACAAATTCTAGCTTGTTTTTGGTACAAGGCAACCCCAAATTCCAACCAAAACCTCCCACATCCAACATACATCAATTCTAGATGCAAGGCACCCTATACAAGCATGCTTAGCACACATCAAACATGTAGGAGCCATACATTAAAAGAATCAATAAGCTCAACAAGGATCCATACATAGCATTCAAGATTCAAACTTTAGACAAACATACATATGGCATTCATAAAAGAGATATAAGTTTCCAACCACTAGGCAAACATGCATCAAGTAAATATGGTTTACAACCCATAACATAAAGGCATACACATGACCAACATGAAATCAACAAATCAACATGCTCAACAAACACATCATCAACTAAGGAGTTTGACACCAACTCCTACAAGTCTACACCTCCATCGTCTAAGCATTATTACAATACTTAAATCATACTTGAGCTAATTTGAAAACTCCAAAAGCTCCTCCCTTGTCCACTTGCCTCCCGAACTCTAACGATCTGCATATTGGAAATAAAGGAGAGCGTAAGCTAACTAGCTTAGTGAGAGAAGCTCTACAATTCAACGAGCATGCAGTTTTCAAAACACTTTTCATAGTTGACAATAAATCAATGGATGCACGAATGATTATCACAACAAGACTACACATAGTTTTCACATGCACAACCAACATACACACGGTGGGACCACACATCACCGTTCAACTAGTAGTTTTCCGATAGGACCACTCATCACCTTACTCTACTACTAGTCACTACCAGTGGGACCACTCATCACCGTAGTTTAGACAACCATCACGTGAGGCTCGACTTCTACTCGACTACACAACAACAACGATGTGAAACAACTCGTTATGCACATGATACCACAACATATAACCATTCAAGATATAACAATGATGTAGGAGTAGTAACTTACACTCGGGTTTAGGTGAACCCTCTAGGTCCCACCCAAACCCCCAAGATTTCCATTTCGAAAACAAATCAAGGTTTGACATTTCTACTCACCGTTTCTACCCAAAAGAGAGCCGAAAACGAAGCTTAAGTCACCGAATTCTCCAGATTCGTCCCCGAGGCTTCACCAACAACATTCCTTGCTTCTAATCATCCCAACACAATCAAAACAATCATAATTCAGTCCATTATTCAATGTAGCAAACCCAGAACATAATTCAAACACATAACACAAGTTTCAAGCTAAGAACAACTCTCAAATTCCTCGTTCCCGAGCAGCCATGAAGCCTAGTCCAAAACCTTTGTTTTCAACCCTTAAATTACTCCCTAAGGCTTCCAAAACAACCCCTCATACATAGTCTAACCATCAGCCCACACTCTCCCACATAAAATACCCCCAAAACTCATCCTAAAACCCTCCAAAACCCCCTCAAAAACCCAAATTCGGGAAGCTCCACAAAACCATGTAAAAATTTACTATGTTGGACCTCATAGATAGTAAAAAAACTAATATATCATTGACAAATCAAAATCTTATGTTAAGGACAATAGAAATAGCATTTTTAATCAAAAACCCCAAAACTTCAAATTTCAAAATCATGAACAATAATGAAAGCTAAGGGTACTATCTTGTAGAGAAAAGGGAGGACAAGTCAAAAATGGTTTTACCTTCGAGAAATCTCCAACAATGAGCTTGTAAGGTGATGGAATAATGATTCTAAGGGGAAGGGGTTTTTGACGTTGGAATAGGATGGAAGAGGAGATAAGAAGATGATGAATAGTTGGGTGTTTGAAATAAGAGAGTTTTATTTTAAAAGTCTCAATAATTACCACTTTGCCATTAATGAATGGCTATCACCAAAACTCCTAAAATCCATTAGATTTTGGATTTTAATTTAATTTTAAAATTGATCCAACATATAAAATGAATTTTTAAGACAAAAAGGGAAGCCCGAAACATTATTTAAATATTATTTTCACCCGACCCCCGAACCCGGGTGTTACAATCCTTTTGGAGGATGCTCACAAACCTACCATTAAGGCTCAAAGAAGGCTTAACCATGCCATGAAGGAGGTGGTAAGAAAAGAGATCATCAAATGGCTTGATGCTTGAATCATCTACCCCATCTGTGATAGTACATGAGTGAGCCTTGTACAATGTGTGCCAAACAAAGGTGGAATGACCGTGATAAACAACGAGAATAATGAGCTAATTCGAATTAGGACCGTGACCAGTTGGAGGGTTTGTATGGATTATCGCAAGTTGAATAAAACAACTAGAAAGGATCACTTTCCTTTGCCCTTTATTGATCAAATGCTTGATAGACTTGCCGGTAAACTATTTTACTACTTTCTTGATGGTTATTCAGGTTACAATCAAATTGCCATAGCACCAGACGACTAGGCAAAAACCACCTTCACATGCCTCTACGGTATACATGCATTATGGCAATTTTCTTCGATATGGTGGAAGACTTTTTAGAGATATTCATGGACGATTTCTCGGTATTTGGTGACAACTTCGACAATTGCCTCAGCAATTTGGAGAAGGTGCTTCGAAGATGTGAGGACACCAATCTAGTCCTAAATTAGGAGAAATGCCACTTCATGGTGGACGAGGGCATAGTGCTTGGCCATAAGATCTCATCAAAGGGAATTGAAGTTGATAAAGCAAAAATTGATGTGATCGAAAAACTACCTCCACCAACCATGATAAAAGTCATCCGAAGCTTTTTGGGGCATGCAGGTTTTTATAGAAGATTTATTGCAAACTTTTCTAAAATTTCTAAACCTCTATGTCATTTGCTTGAACATGGTAGGATCTTTGACTTTAATGACGAATGCACTAAGGCATTTGAGACACTAAAACAAAAGCTGGTAACTGCACCTGTTGTCGTGTCGCCTGATTAGACGCAGCCATTCGAGCTTATGTGCGATTCCAGTGACTATGTCGTCGGGGTAGTGCTAGGCCAAAGGAAAAACATCTTCCATGTAATCTACTATGCTAGTAAGACCCTGAACGAGGCCCAAATCAACTATACTACCACTGAAAAAGAATTACTAGCTGTAGTTTTTGGTTTTGACAAGTTTCGATCATACCTAATCGAAACTAAGGTGACGGTTCACACAGACCACCTGACAATAAAGTGTTTTATATCAAAAAAGGATGCCAAGCCGAGATTGATTTGATTGATTCTCCTTCTGCAAGAATTTGATGTCGACATCAAGGATAGAAAATGAACAGAAAACCAGGTTGCCGATCACCTCTCAAGGCTAGAAACAAGAAGAAAGGATGCCACCAGCACGGATATACAAGATTCTTTCCCAGACGAGCATATCTTACTTGTCTCGACAGTGGAAGACGATCTTGCCGCGGCATTGAAGGTCAACCTTGCCTCGACATTGTCGGACTGCTTTGCCGCGGCACTACCCTTGATTGTCATGTGTACCGAAACAACACCATGGTACACTGATATTGTTAATTTTTTGGGTAAAGTGCACAGACGATCACTAAACTTTGGTAAAAAAACAAAATGGTAACCAAACTTTCAAAAATCACATTAAGTGTCTGTTATAAAATTTGGTATAATAACACATTTAGTACTTCATATTTATAAATTCAATCAATTTAGTCCTAATTCGAAACAATTCACTAAATTTAGCCCTCGTTATTTATGCATTCTTTCAATTTGGTCCTTAAAGCAAAATTCCAAAGTATGGTAACATGATAAATAACTACAATTAAATTTTTATAGGAACTCGAAAACTCGACTCGAATCGAATCGAAAAAATTTCAAATAAAGTTTAAGCTGTAAAATATGACACGTCAACTTGAATAGCTCGAAATTTATTTACTCGACTCGATCGAACGCTCATCTCTATCTTAAGATATGATGTGTCAACTCGAATAACTCGAAATATTCGAATATTTTAAATAATTTTTCTTTTAAATCGAATATTTTTTAGAATAGAATATTTAATATTTTCATATTTAAATCACATCGAATATTTAATAACTACTTTAAATATTCAATTTAATTTAAAAATATTCGATTTAAAAGAAAATTTTGATTTAAAATATTCAAATATTTAATAACTACTTTAAATATTTTTCTTTTAAATATTTGAATATTTTAAATCAATTTTTTCTCTTGTAAATCAAATATTATTAAATTAAATCGAATATTTAAAGTATTTATTAAATATTTGATGTGATTTAAAAGAAAAAATGATTTAAAATATTCGAATATTTTGAGTTATTCGAGTTGACTCGTCATATCTTAAGATAGATGTGAGCCTTCGATCGAGTCGAGTAAAAAAATTTCAAGTTATTCTAGTTGACGCATCATATTTTACAACTCAAACTTTATTTGAATTTTTTTTGTTTTGAGTCGAATCAAGTTTTCGAGTTCCTATAAAATTTAATTAAATATTTGAATACTTTCAATCAATTTTTATTATTTTAAATTGAATATTTTTAAATTAAATCTAATATTTAAAGTAGTTATTAAATATTCGATGTGATTTAAATATGAAAATATTAAATATTCGATTTTAAAAAATATTCGATTCAAAAGAAAAAAAATGATAAAATATTCGAATATTTTGAGTTATTTGAGTTGACGCGTCATATCTTAAGATAGAGGTGGGCGTTCGATCGAGTTGAGTCAAAATATTCTGAGCTATTCGAGTTGACGCGTCATATTTTACAACTCAAACATTATTTGAAAATTTTTCGACTAGAGTCGAGTCAATTCGCGTCGAGTTTTCGAGTTCCTATAAAAACTTAATTAAATATTCGAATATTTTAAATCAATTTTTTCTTTTAAATCGAATATTTTTAAATTAAATCGAATATTTAAAGTTGTTATTAAATAATCGATGTGATTTAAATATGAAAATATTAAATATTCTATTTTAAAAAAATATTCGATTTATAAGAAAAATGATTTAAAATATTCGAATATTTCAAGTTATTCGAGTTGACGCGTCATATCTTAAGATAGAGGTGAGCGTTAGATCGAGTCGAGTCAAAAAATTTTGAGTTGTTCGAGTTGACGCGTCATATTTTACAACTCAAACTTTATTTGAAATTTTTTCGAGTCGAGTTTTCGAGTTCCTATAAAAATTTTATTGTAATTATTTATCATGTTACCATACTTTGGAATTTTGCTTTAAGGACCAAATTGAAAGAATGCCTAAATAACGAGGGCTAAATTTAGTGAATTGTTTCGAATGAGGACTAAATTGATTGAATGTATAAATATGAAGGACTAACTGTGTTATTATACCAAATTTTATAATAGACACTTAAAGGGATTTATCGTCTTGTTACCATTTTGTTATAAAACATAAAGTTTAATTGCCATTTTGTGATTTTTGAAAGTTTGGTTACTATTTTTTTTACCAAAGTTTAGTGATCGTCTATGTACTTTACCCTAATTTTTTAGTTAGTGGTGTATTGCCTTATAATCTTAACTATCAAGGGAAGAAGCGGTTCCAACATGATGTTAAGCGTTATTTTTGGGACGAGCCTCTTTTGTTTAAACAATGTGCATATCAGGTTATAAGGAGATGTGTCCCCGAGGAGGAACAAAGAGAAGTGCCTCAAAGGTGCCATGACTCACCGTATGGAGGACACTTTGGAGGAACCAGGACCGCGGCCAAGGTACTTCAGTCGGGACTCTTTTGGCCCACACTCTACAAAGATGCCCATGATTTTTCCATGCAATGCAATAGATGTCAACGAACTGGCAATATAAGCAACGTAATGAGATGCCTATGCAAACCATACTTGAAGTTGAATTATTCGATGTATGGGGTATTGATTTCATGGGACCTTTCCCATCATCTTGCGGTAATCTCTATATACCTTTAGCCGTTGGCTATGTGTCCAAGTGGGTCGAAGCCATTGCCACCCCCTACAACGACTCCAAGATCGTGCAGAAATTTTTGCATAAACACATATTTACACGGTTTGAGATACCCAGAGCCATAATCAGCGATGAGGGCAGGCACTTCGACAATAGACTGATTTCTGCAGAATTGAAGAAGTTTGGTGTCACACACAAGATTGCCACGACATATCACCCACAAACCAATGGGCAAGCTGAGGTCTCAAAAAGAGAATTAAAGGCAATCCTCGAAAAAGTGGTTAACCCTTCACGTAAGGAATGGTCACTTTGTCTCGATGATGCCTTATGGGCATACCAGACTGCATACAAGACCCCGTTAGGTATGTCTCCATTCCGACTCTTATATGGGAAAGCATGCCACTTGTTAATTTAAGTCGAACATAAGGCATACTGGGCAATCAAGGCAGTAAATATGGATTGGGAAAAGGCCGGACAAAAGAGACTGTTAGACCTCAACGAAATAGAAGAGTTC
The DNA here is from genome assembly GCA_958450335.1 of Hibiscus tridactylites. Taxonomy (NCBI): domain Eukaryota; kingdom Viridiplantae; phylum Streptophyta; class Magnoliopsida; order Malvales; family Malvaceae; genus Hibiscus; species Hibiscus tridactylites. Next base: position 59,052,889 of record OY288275.1, read on the forward strand.
TGGGCCCAAGCGTACGATAACGCAAGAATCTACAAAGAGAAGACAAAACGTTGGCACGATAGCAGTCTCCTGCGGAGGTAGTTCCTGCCCGATCAGCAAGTACTACTCTTTAATTCTCGCCTCAAGTTGTTCCCTAAAAAACTCTAATCATGATGGCCTGGGCCGTTTATAGTTTTACAGGTCTTCCTACATGAAGCAGTAACAATCAAGTCCATCAAAGATGGGCATGAATTCAAAGTAAATGGGCAAAGACTGAAGCATTACTCGGGACCACATGCCATGGGAGATAGGGAAGAAATCACTCTAGGAGATGCACCCACATGCACTCCTTTAGTAACTTGACTCTTTCTCTCTATTTCTTCTTTTATTTTTCTGTACTTTTCATTCCCACATTTTTTTTTATTTTTTTAGAAAAATGGAGTGCAATGATGCACGTAAGCTGGGATGTGTTGTTTCGTTGCTACAAGGTGATGCTTACAGTTGGTGGATGACTGTAACTATGGCTATGGAGCCCAATAAGGTGGATTGGGAGTTCTTCCAAGCTATCTTTAAGAAGAAGTATCTAGGAGTTAGATACTTGGGTGAAAAGAAGCACGAGTTTATGTCCTTGGTTCAAGGTAGCATGATAGTGGCTGAGTATGAGGTTCAGTTCGTTCGTTTGAGCCAGTATGCTCCTGAATTGGTGCCGAGTGATAGGCATCATTGTGATCGCGTCCGTTATGGCTTGGTGCAGGAAGTGAAGACTTTCATGTTGGCCTCTGATTATATAGATTTTGATATGTTGGTGATGCAAGCTAAGGATATCGAGCAGAGTTTGGGCTTGTCCTCTCGCGTGGGTGGCTCTAGCTCGGGTAAGAGAGTTGTGAATTCTGGTTCTGGTGGTGGAAAATATAAGAGGCCTTATGATCGTAGGTACCCGCCTGAGGTGAGGCAAGTTAATGTTGGGTGTGGTGCGCCAGTTCAAGGTAATAGGGTGAGGTCTGAGCAAAATGTCTGTTGGGTTTGTGAATCGCGCGAGCATTTGAGGCGAGACTGTCCTTGTTTGGTTCATGAGGGACATGCTCTTGCTACTGTGGCAACTAACTCTTGTTGGAGTTGTGGATCTGCTGATCATTTGAGGTGTGATTGTCCTTTGCTGACTGGAGGTGGTCAGGGTCGGGCACCTGTTGTTGCACCATAGAGAGGTTGTGGGAGCGGTCGTGGTAATTTCCAACGTAGGGAGGATGGACAGAGAGCTGTAACACATGTTTTGGTTGTACAACCCAAGGGTGGTGGTCCTGTGAGGGTGTATGCACATCGCGAGGGACGAAATGACACCAATGTGATTGCATGTACTTTCATTTTGCGATCCTTGTCACTGTTATCTTTAATTGATTATGGATCTACGCATTCATACATTTTGAGTGAGCATGCACTTTTTCTTGATATTCCGGTTGAGATGTTAGATGTGGGAATGCAAGTAACTAGTTCCTTTGGTGAAATTGTGGTTACGAGGAAGCTGTATAGGAGATGTCATTTATCTGTTCGAGGCCATGTGTTTGCAGTTGATTTAATAGAGTTGCCTTTCTATGGTTTTGATGTAATCCTTGGGATGGATTGGTTGACCAAGCATAGGGATGTGGTCGATTTTGATGTTAAGCGAGTTACCTGGAAACTTGATGATGATTACGAAGTGGTAATTGTGGGCGAGAATGTGAAATTCTTATCTAATGCAATTTCGGCTCTTGAAGCGAGTCGTATGATGGATTTGGGTTGTGAAGCTTTCTTAGCTTATGTGATGAATCCCGGTACAAAGGAGGTGTGAGTACAAGACATACGGACGACATGTGAGTTTCCGGGTGTCTTTCCGGAAGAGTTTTCTGGTTTGATACCAAACAGAGAAGTTGAGTTTGGCATTGAGTTGTATGAAAATACGACTCTAGTGTCTATTGCTCCTTATCGAATGGCACCTAAGAAATTGAATGAGTTGAAAATGCAACTTCAGAAGGTTCTAGATTGAGGGTTCATTAGCCAAGTGTTTCACCTTGGGGTGCACCGGTCTTGTTTGTAAAAAAGAAAGATGGCACGATGTGTATGTGTATAGATTATCAACAATTGAACAAGTTGACGATTAAGAACAAGTATCCTTTGCCAAGGATTGATGATTTGTTTGACCAGTTTCGAGGTGCTTTAGTGTTTTCTAAGATTGATTTGAGGTATTGATATTATCAATTGAAGGTAAAGGATGTGGATGTACCTAAGACAACTTTTCGTACAAGGTACGTGTGAAACATATATTTGATTTTGATATAACAATGTATGTTAAGGATTAAATTGAAAACTTGAAATAATTTTTTAAGTCCCTCAAATGATTTTTAAATCATCAAGGCTTCAATATGATTTGAAAAACTCAAACTCCAAATATTTTCTAAGTGTTCCAAGGCCAAACTATTGAAAAACATCTAGGCGTATCGATACGCTTCCAGCCGTATCAATACCTTTTTTACAAGTTTGGCTACTAGAGAAACGCGTTTCGATATGCCCCTCACTGTATCGAAACAACGTATCGAAACAGATTGCATATGTATCGATACGCTCTCCATGTAAAACTGAAGGAGTTTGAATGGCATACTGATACGATTCCACCCATATCGATACGGATTTAAAGGAATTTTAAATTCGAAAGCTTTTAATGATTTCGACCGTTGGTGTCAGTTGTTAGGTAACCGAAATTTAAAGTTGTGGTAGTCTTGTACCGATACGCTTATACGCGTATCGATATGCCCTCTTGTTATTGTGCAACGAATCTTTCTGTTTTGATACAAGTATCAATACGGGTCCTCATGTACCGATACGGTAAGCTGCAGAAGTGCATTTATGGTGGAAAGAGAGGGTCCCAACGGCTATAATCAATACCCTAACCACCCAAACGGCTAGAATTAATAGAGAAGGTGTAAAATGAAGCCAATTGAAGACCAACAACAATTATTGCATCAAAGATAAACATCCTTACAATAATCCTAGCTCAAAGTGCTTATTTTCATATCTCTTGTAAAACTCCAAATTGTGTAGTGTTCAATTTTGATCTTATTATCAAATTTGGGTTGAGTGTTTGTACTTAAAGGGGCAATCTTGTATTGAGAGATATCTTTCTTGCATTTATTTCTTCTTTGTACTCTTGTGAGGGTTTGGTCAAATTTTGGGTAGAAAATTTGACCGGTATTGTAAAGGTTACCTCCTAAGCCTTGAAAAGGGGAAGAACGATTAGTGGATTGTTAGAAATCCTTAGTGGTGGCTAAGGTAGTGGATGTAGAGTTCATTTGGAACTTGAACCACTCTGAAATTCTTTATTCTTCATTTTTAGCCATTCTATTTACTCCAACAATTTTTTAAAAACCCAATTCACCCCATCTTGGCTTTGATCAATCCATTGATCCACTCAACAATTGGTATCAGAGCCTACCTCTTTGAAGGATTAACAACCACAAGAGGAGTTCCTAGGAAGAGTGTTATCAACTACTAAAGCAAGCTATGGCATCTACCTCCGGGTCAAGCATGTACGGGTCTCAATCAACCACCAAATCGTCTTTCTTCAACGGTGATAACTACCCCTTTTGGAAGAACCAGATGCGCCTCTTCATTAAATCCAATGATTATCTAGTTTGGGATGTCACTGAAGATGGTCCCTATATTCCGATGAAGAGAGACGACAAAGGAAGATTGATGCTAAAGAAGAAAATTGAGATGAGTGAAGAAGAGAGAAAGAAAATTCAAATCAATGATAAAGCTCTTCACATGTTGTTTTGCTTTTTCGGTCCCGACATCTACTCCAAAGTTTCCTCCATCGAAAGTGCTAAGGAAGTTTGGGATACACTTGGGACTACTTATGAAGGAACAAGTGATGTGAATGAGACAAAGATTGGAATTCTCAATCTTAGCTATAAGAATTTCAAAATGGAGCCCGGCGAAACTGTGCTAAAGATGTTCGATCATTTCTCAACAATCGCCAACGAGCTAAAGGATTTTACAGAGATAATCCCGGAAGACAAACTAGTCCAGAAGCTACTCTACTCACTTCCCGAGTCTTGGGATGGGAAGAGAACCACCATCATTGAGGCCAAAAATTTTAAGACACTCAAGCTTGATGAGCTAGTGGGTTCTCTCCTAAGTCATGAGATAATGAAGCAAGGAAGGGATGATGAAAGGAAGAAGGAAGAGAGAAGAGTGGAGAAGCTTGAGGTAGATAAGAAGAAGATAGGAGTGGCTCTCAAAGCTTCTCTACATGAGGAGAGCACTTCTTGTGAGGAGGAAGACCTAGAAGAATTGGCTATGACAGCCAAAAGTTTCTCACGGTTTATGAGGTCCAATCGAGGAAGGAAGATTCAAAGAAAAATGGACTTCAAAACCAAAAACAAAGAAGAAGAGAGGGATCGAATCATTTGCTTTGAGTGTAAAAAAATGGGTCATATTCGTTTAGAGTGCCCTCAACTCAAGAAGAATGGCTTTGAGAAGAAGAAGAAGCTCAAAGTCAAGCTTGCTACTTGGAGTGACGAGGGGTCATCCGAGGATGAGGAACGCGAAGTGGCCAACCTTTCCCTCATGGCACTTGAGGAGGATTCCTCCATGGTAACCTCTAACTCATCATCTTTTGATTTTACATTTGATGAATTGCATGATACTTATGATGAGTTACAAGAGGTATATGATGAGTTAGTTGAGAAGTATAAAGAGTCGGTCATAAGAAATAAAAAGATTATTTCAGAATTAAATGCTAAAAATGACTCACTTTCTCAAGCTAACTTAAAATTTGAGAAAAAGATCTTAAGTTTACAAGATGAACTTAAATTCTTTCAAGATGAAAATGTAGACTTAAACAATCTTATTTCTCAATGCAATAGTGAACATCAAAATGTGTTAGATGAGCTTAACAAGATCAATGAGTCTTTCAAAAATGTTGGTAAAGTGAAAAATGAGATAGGTGAATCCTCTAGAACTAACCAACCTAAAAGAAAGACATATAACTACAAACAAAAATAGCTTCCATAGGCATAATAGAACTAAGAAAATTAGAAGTGTATGGGTTCCTAAGGAACTCGTCAAGTCTAATAATATTGTTGCTATGTCACCTTGGATTCCTAAGGGAACCAAGCTTTTGGGAGCTAACACTCATGAACCAAAAATGATTTGGGTACCAAAAATCAAAGCTTAATATCTTTGTTTGTAGGGGAGCATTGCTACAAGGCCAAAGCACAAAGTCAAAACTCATGGTACCTTGATAGTGGATGCTCGAGGCACGTGACCGGAGCAAGAGTCGATTCATGGACTTAAAGACAAAAAGTGGAGGAGTAGTGACATTTGGTGACAACTCCAAAGGCCACATTAAAGGTATTGGATCCATAGGTAATCAATCTACCATTCTCATTGAAAATGTTTTATACGTCGATGGCCTAAAACATAATTTATTGAGCATTAGTCAATTGTGTGACAAAGGGTTTAATGTCTTATTTGATAAAAATGGGTGCAAAACTGTTGACAATAAATCGGATAATATAATGCTCATTAGTCATCGCATAGGTAATATATACATGGTGCATTTAGATTACATTCATACATCCCATGCTTGTTTTGTTGCACAAAATGAAAATGATGCATGGCTATGACATAGGAAACTAGGACATGCTAGCATTAGTGTTTTAGAAAAAATAGTTTCCCTAAATCTAGTTAGAGGTGTTGCGTGTAAAATAGTCTATCGCAATGGTAGTGCAAGTATACACGACGCAAGTAGTAAAGTGATACGAAGTATCGGATATCGTCTCCACAGGGATTGGGCTAATAGCTTCACCTTAATTCACTGCACGAAAGTAAAGGAAATATTTGAGAGTTGTCACGAAAATAATAAAGTAAATGTAAATAAAAGAGTAAAGATATCAAGATAGAGAGAATGGGCTGGTATTGAATTGCTCAGTAGTGCAGGTATTGTAGAGTTTAGGAAATCCAGTTCTGTCGTCGCGCCCGTCGCGGCAGCACCTGTTGCGGCGGCAGTCTGTTGATTGTTGCGGCAGCAAACACTCAACTCAGTACTCTCAAGTTTGGCAAGAATCCCAGATCTGCCTTGGCCTATCCCTAGGTCAAAGTCTGTCGATGATCACGTCTTTGATGATACCTCCCGACGTCAATCGAAGGATGAACACCGATGTGTATGAATTCTTCTTTAGCCACTTAACCTCGTCCTATCCCTAGGCACGAGATAGTTCAACTATAAACTAGAGAACTTGCTCTTATTTCTTTCGTATACTTAACTCTCCCGATGCTAAGTAAATAGATAACCTCACAATGCTCTCCTGATGCTCTTGCAAGATATTAATAACCAAAATAAGAGAACTTGAAGTTTATTTTATTGAATTGAAAATTTCTAAAACAAAACAACCCTTGCAACTACTTTACAAATCAACCCGTGGCCCTAGGAAGGATTTAGAACATGTCGAAGGCAAGAAAACAACTAGGGGTTTTTGGTTATCGGTTATGGGGGTGAGATATTCCCTAGGTTAAAATACATGCCCTTATATAAGCTTTGGGCTCAAGTTATCTAAATTAGCAAGAATACAACTTTAATTGAAAGTATGATTCTAATAAAGACTAAATCTCCAAGGAATCTACTTTCCAGCCGTCATCTTCTTGCTTGGGATTTTCCCGCCTTGAACTTTGGGCTTGACATATCTTTTGATCTGGGGCTTGGAAAAATATGAGGTTTTCACACGACAGACGGGCTGAATTTTCTCTATCTGTCGAGGTCCACTTTGCTTTTTCTCCACAAAAACTGTTGTCGTCCTCTGCTGTCACGGCAGCACCGTGGCAGCATCGTTCTCTTTGTTTACTTGTCCAGTTCAGCTCTTCTACTTCTCTGCCCAGCGCCTGCCCTCACCGTCTGCTACGACAGCAATCTGCAAAAACGACCATTTTTAGTAGAATCTGTGCCTTTTAATATATTTGTAATGTTTTGCTGTAAACTAACCTAAATGCAATGAATAATGCTTGAATGCAGCAGAAATATGGGTTAAAAAGGGTGTAAATAATAGAACTTTTACACACTCAACACACCCCCAAACTCAAGTTTTTGCTTGCCCTCAAGCAACTAAGACCTAAAAGAAAAATGAAATATTTTTGTTTTGGCTTTCAAACAGTGAACTTTCCCTTACCTGTCGTTCGTTCCTTGTGATGGCAGCAACCTGTCGGATAATTTAGGATCTGTCCGGAATCTCACTATAGTCCTCGTGCACTGTGTGCATGCTTGTGAACAGTTATATGCGAAGACTCTCTTAGTTTCACTAGAATATTCAACTCTTAACTCGAATTTTTATACCAAAGTTTATCTTTTTGAAGGCACATTTTCATGCTTCTTTGATTTTTTTGTTTGACTTGATTTCTCTAAAGTTTTACTAGAGCCAGTTTTAGGCACCTCTAGTTAACTTCCTAGAGCCAGTTTCGGGCACCTCTAGGATTGTTGAGTCTCTTTTGCTAAACTTCTTTCCTAGAGCCAGTGTTAGGCACCTCTAGGGGCTATTCAAGTGCTAAGCTTCCTATTCTAGTTTGGCTAAAAGAAATCTAAGCAGTATAACAGTCACAATGGTGTTTAAGTTTTCAGAACTATAGAAAGGCTCTAAACTTCTCCTTAACTATCCTAAAGTTACTGCCACGACAGAGCTGTCACGACAGGCAAGTTCAGTTCACAGTTTTCAGCCAAAATTTTCAATATTTTCAGTTTTTTATGCAAAAATAAACTAAGTAAAAGACACAAATTTTAACTAAGACGTACTCCATAAATATGGAGGGTTGCCACCCCCAAACTCGAGGGTTGCATTGCCCTCAATGCAAATGACAAAATAAAAATGAAAACATATGAAGGCAGTACATTACAAAATATATAAATGGCATGCATCAATGAGAAAATAAGAAACTTAAATTTTAAGCATTGTCTTCACTACTGCTGCTGAGGCGGATTCTGGCTCTTGGGGCGGGCTGGGGTGGTTGCTGTACAACCTGAATATCAGAGCTGCTACCGCTGCTGCTGGCCCTTGGCAGAGTTTTCTTATCTGCCATTCTTTTCTGCCTCTTCACCGATGTAAATTCTTTCGACAGGTTCCTTTGAATAAAGGGTTCAGCGTCGCTGTCTGCCCAGACGGAGGAGGAATAGAACCCAACAACAATGGCAACAAGGTCATCCGAGGGCACTGGTCGCTTTGTTCCTCGAGCGGATGTTTCGGCATGAGTGCTGCCGGCTGCCGTCGGGGCATGTGATGGTATGGAGGCGGCAGATGGTGTTTGTGGGGTTGCAGCATGTTTAGGTGTGTGGACAGGGGTGGGGACAGTGAAGTAGTGGGCAGGGAAGGTGGGGAAAACAACATCAGGGAAATTTAAAGTAGTTTGAATAAAATTTACCGTGGATGCGGCAAAGTCCTTGATGAATGTCATGAGGCCCAACTGTATGTCCGCCATCCTTTGAATGGCATCTAGGATCTGATTGGAGGGGTCTGTCGGAGCAGCTGCTGCGGCGGCATGTTCAGGATTTGGCTGCTCTGATGATTCAGCTGGGGCGGCAGCGGGGTTGAAAGATGAGAGAGGGGTTGCCACTATCAGCTCCATGAGGCTGATGATATTCTTTTTTGTCCAACCCCGTCCTTTCACTATGCAATCGGTGTCGGCTTCCGGCACATTATGACCGCGGCATAGGGACGTGATGAGGTAGGGGAGGAAAAGGAGGCCCGACGGTCGATGTGCACTTTCCAAAATACTCTATCGCATATAACTTCCCACATTAATGGGTCGTTCATTTAAAATAGAGTGTATTAAGGCTAACCTCTGCTGGTCAACGGTGGTATGATGCGACGACGGCAGGATCCTCTTTTTGATGAAGGCATTGCACAGTTTTGCCTCCGACAGCAGCTGCTCCCTCTTCACCATTTGAGGATTTTTTCGGCTTGTATTCCATTCGGTCCCATCTTCCGTCAATTCTGCCATGACATCGTCATAGGCAGCATCATCCAAGGTGTCGAGGAACTGCTGGTGTGCATCATCATTGGGGCCTAGGTAGAGGCCATATAAAGAGTTGATGCGCTCGGCTGTGAACGACACCTCTTTCCCTCTGACAGTCATTGTTGTCGCCGTTTTGCTGCTGATGGCAGCATAAAATTCTCTCACCAGCGTTTCGTTCATCTCCTCTGGTTGTTCCGCAAATGATTGCCATAATAGAGCTCTAATCTTCCTGGCGATGAAAGGCTTGAGGCCCAGATTCTTTGCCTTTGGAGTATAAATGAAGCCTCGTTCTTCCCACAGATCTCTGGTTGCAAAGGAATGCGGGGGAGTTGCTGCCAGTGAGGAAGTAAAGGCAACATTGCGGCGGGTTTTTCTGGAAGACATGTTAGTGCAAGGGTTGTGAAAAGTAAATGAAAGCAAATGAAAACTAAGGGGGGAGAGCAAGTAAGAAAGACAGAAGTGAGTGAAAATGAAAATGGAACAGGGTTTTATAGAAGAGGAATTGCTGCCCGTTGAAACTGTAACGGCAGGCGCGAATAACGGGGCGACTGTCGAGCTTTAGCGTGTCTGACGCGTCTGACACGTGTTTCCGCGTCTGTCACATGTTTCCGCATCTGTCGTGACAGCATGGTGACAGCATGTCTTTTCCGTGTCTACCGCGGCAGCTGGAACGACAGGTTTCAATATTGGGCTTTGTTGGGCTGATGGATGGATGGTGGGCTGGGTTCACTTATCCTGTTCTTCTTGACTCCTTTATTTCCTAAAAACAGTAAACATAAAAACATTATTCGAATAAAATAAACCTTATTTCCTAATAAATAATAAATAATAATAATAAAATAAATAATTAAAATTTAGGTTAAATTAGGGGTGCCAGGTGGGGCATCTCCTAAGGTAACCACTTCCTGCATTCCTGGGGCTTCAGTCCCCTGATAATGCTTGAGGCGCTGTCCATTGACTTTGAATTGGTGCCCGTCTTTTAATGATCAGATTGTGATGGCACCATGGGGAAAAACTTGTACGACTTGGAATGGGCCAGACCATCTAGATTTCAGTTTCCCTGGGAAAAGTTTCAGTCTAGAATTGAACAGTAATACAAGCTGCCCTGGGCAGAACTGTCATGGTAGCAACTTCCTGTCATGCCACTTCTTAGTTTTCTCCTTGTAGATTCTTGCATTGTCGTAGGCCATTGTCCGTATTTTTCAATCTCGTTTAGATCTAACAGCCTTTTCTGTCCTGCCCTGTCCAAGTCCATATTTACTGCCTTGATTGCCCAGTATGCTCTGTGCTCTATCTCGACAGGCAGATGACATGTTTTCCCATAAATCAAACGGTATGGAGACATGCCCAATGGAGTCTTAAAAGCTGTCCTATATGCCCATAATGCGTCATTGAGGAGTAAAGACCAATCTTTTCTAGTTGACTTAACCATCTTCTCAAGAATGTTCTTAACTTCCCTATTAGATATTTCAGCTTGTCCATTGGTTTGTGGGTGATATGTTGTCGCGATCCGATGCTTGACACCATATTTCTTCAAGGCGGCAGTAATAACCCTATTGTCAAAATGTCTCCCTTCATCACTGATAATCGCCTTAGGGATGCCAAACCTAGAAAATATATTTTTGTCTAAAAACCTTTGGACTGTCTTGGCATCATTCTTTTGAGTGGCGATAGCTTCAACCCACTTAGAGACATAATCTACTGCTAAGAGGATGTATAAATTTCCACATGAAGATGGAAAAGGTCCCATAAATTTCCACATGTATAAACCTGTGAAGCATGGCAGTGATGAAGAATGTCTTCTTGCTCTTCTTGTGGTACACACCTCCTTATAACCTGATATGCACAAATTTTGAAAAGAAGAGGTTCGTCCCAATAATAATGCTTAACATCATTTTGGAACCTCTTCCTGGCTTGATAATTAAGATCAGAAGGAATTATTTCGCTAACTATAAAATTAACGAAATCAGCATACCAGGGGAGTTCAGAAGACTTACCTGCCGCCATGGCTGTCGCGGCAGTGATCGCGGCAGCAAAGAGTTGCTCATCTGGGAAGGTCTCTAGTATGTTTGTCTCATCTATTGATAGACTTTGTCCCTTCTCCAACCTTGACAAGTGATCTGCCACCTGATTTTCTGTCCCTTTTTTGTCCTTGATTTCAAGGTCGAATTCTTGCAATAGTAGGATCCACCGTATCAATCTAGGCTTTGCATCCTTTTTCGCGAACAAATACTTCAGGGCAAAATGGTCTGTGTGCACTATTACCTTCGTCCCAAGTATGTAAGAACGAAACTTGTCAATGGAGAACACCACAGCTAATAGCTCCTTTTCTGTGGTGGTGTAATTCACTTGGGCGTCATTCAGTGTCTTACTAGCATAATATATGACATGAAATAACTTGTCTCTCCGCTGCCCAAGTGCTGCCTCGACAGCATAGTCACTAGCATCACACATAATCTCAAATGGTTGTGTCCAGTCTGGTGGCTGTACTATTGGGGTTGTTACCAGTTTTTCCTTCAGAACCTTGAATGCTTTAGTACATTCATCATTAAAGTCAAAGGGTCGGTTCTGCTCCAAAAGATGGCATAGGGGCTTGGTGATTTTTGAGAAATTTGCAATGAATCTCAGATAAAAACCAGCATGTCCCAAGAAACTTCTAATACCCTTGATTGTGGTCGGTGGCGGCAGCTTCTCGATCACTTCTATTTTGGCCCTGTCAACTTCTATCCCACGGCAGCTAATCTTATGGCCAAGGACTATCCCTTCATCCACCATAAAGTGGCATTTTTCCCAATTTAAGACCAGGTTTGCTTTTTCACATCTTTCAAGTACCTTTTGTAGATTGCCGAGGCAGCTCTCAAAATCGTCTCCAAAGACTGAAAAATCATCCATAAAAATTTCAAGGAAGTCCTCCACCATATCGGAGAATATGTCCATCATGCACCTTTGGAAGGTGGCGGGTGCATTACATAATCCAAACGACATTCTCCTAAAAGCATACGTTCCGTAGGGACATGTGAAAGTAGTCTTTTCTTGATCCTCCGGTGCGATAGCAATTTGATTATAACCTGAATAACCATCAAGAAAACAATAGTAAGGTTTACCCGCTAATCTATCAAGCATTTGATCAATAAAGGGTAAAGGAAAGTGGTCTTTTCGGGTAGCTTTGTTAAGCTTCCGATAGTCCATACAAACCCTCCAACCGGTCACAGTCCTGGTTCGGATTAACTCATTGTTTTCATTAGTCACCACGATCATTCCTCCTTTCTTTGGAACGCATTGCACCGGGCTCACCCATTTGCTGTCGGAGATGGCGTAAATAATACCAGCATCTAACCATTTGATTATCTCTTTACGCACCACCTCTTTCATCGCATGGTTTAGCCGCCTTTGAGCATCTATAGTCGGCTTATGATCTTCCTCTAAAAGGATTTTGTGCATGCATAACGCCGGACTAATGCCTTGAATATCAGCTATCGTCCATCCAATTGCCTTTTTGTGCTGCCGCAGCATCCCTATTAGCTGCCGTTCCTGTGGCAGCTTAGAAGAGATGATTATGGGCAACGTATCATTTGAACCAAGAAAAGCATATTTTAGCTGCCCTGGCAGGGGCTTCAGTTCTAAGGCATGTGGCTCAACAATAGATGGCTTTTGGATTGCATGGTTATCCGAAGTATAATTTAAAGGTTCGAATAACTTACCTGGATGATCGCCTATCCAGTTTACCTCCTCATGATCTTCAGTATCGGATTCAGACGAGTTGTTGTCGTCGGTGCTGTCGTCAGTGCTGTCGTGACAGTCCTGTAGGTGGCTGCCGTAGCAGTGACCAATTTTGATGTCGTGACAGCCCGACCTGATGCAGGGTTGATCAAGGGTAACTTCAGTGATAGCCTTGCATTCCTCGTCTGCATCAACATGCTTCATATCTTGGAGAACATTCAACTTAATCTCTTGATCGTTCACTCGCATGGTGAGTTCTTCTTTCTCCACGTCAATCAGTGATCTTCCCGTGGCTAAGAAGGGTCGCCCAAGGATGATTGGTGCGTTTTCGTCTGCCTCACAATCTAAAACAAGAAAGTCAGCAGGAAAAATAAATTTATCCACTCTTACCAGAATATCTTCAATTTTTCCTTCTGGATGAACATAAGAGCGATCTGCCAGCTGCAGAGTTACTGTCGTGGGCCGCGCCTTTCCAATACCTAATTTCTGAAAAACAGATTTTGGCATTAAATTAACACTAGCACCAAGATCACAAAGTGCCTTACCCACATATTTATTTCCGATTACACAAGGTATGATGAAGCTCCCCGGATCCTTCTTTTTCTGGGGTGGCTGCCGATGAAGAATACTCATGCAACCTTCTGTCATCTTTACCGTTTCAAATTCCCCAAGTTTAGATTTCTTTGACATGACATCCTTGAGAAATTTGGCATAACCGGGCATCTCCCAAACGGCATCTAATGGCGGAATATTAATATGAACCTGCTTAAAAATATCATAAATCTTTTTGAGCTGAGATTCTTGCTTAGCTTGCTGTATCCGTTGAGGAAAAGGAGGTGGGGGACGATAATCAGCAATACGCCCTTCCCACTGCATACGAATCTGAGGAGGTTTAGGTTCATCAGTTTTCTCCTCTGTCGCTTCTGCTGTCGTGACAGGCTCATCGGCAGCAGTCTGTTTGTTGCCTGTTGGGGCAGTTTCCTTGGCATGTTTATCTAAGGCTGGTTTCCTTACTGTTTCAGCTTCTTTTTCCGGCCCTGGTAGTTTCTTCCCACTCCTAGTAGTAATGGCCTTACATTGCTCATGTGTGGGCTGCCTAGCATTTTCAGTATTACTAGGAAATCCTCCAGTCTGCCTCGGCTTAATATGTTGGGAAACCTGACCCATTTGTGTCTCCAAAGATTTCAGAGTAGCTTCATGATTCGTCATCCTCATCTCTGTTTCATCCATGAATGTCTCTGTTTTCTTAACAAATTGATTCATATTCTCAATATAAGTACCTGTCTGAGACATAAAAGTGGCCAGAGTCTGTTCCAGTATACTGCTCGTGGCAGCTGGTGACTGTTGTTGCTACTGCGGCGGCAGTTGCGGCGGCAGTTGCTGTCGCGTTAGCAATCTAGGTCCTCCCTGATTCTGATTGTGTGCTTGAGGATTCAGGGCATTATTAAGATTACTCCAAGAAAATTTGGGATCCTTTCTCCAGTTGGGATTATAGTTGTTGGAATTGAAATTCGGCTTGTAGTTTCCAACATATTTTCCCTCTTCTAACTGTATAGGACACTCATCCGAACTATGATTTCCCTCACAGATTTCACATACCTCCTCAACAGAAAATCCATGTTGTGCATCATCATTCAATAACCTTTTCGTTACTTTAGTAAGGAATGCTACCTGTGATTTCATTGTGCTGTCGGCCTCATAATCCTTGACAGCTAGTACCCGTTTACCCCATCTTCTTGCTGTCGGAAACTGCTCCTCATTCTTAGCCAGATTTTTCAATACTTGCATTGCCTCGTCTGGGTCTTTATCCAATAATAATCTGTTTGCTGCTGAATCAATTCGAATACGAGTTTGTAAGTTGGCAGCATTATAAAACTTAGTTACCTGATTCCAGACGGGGAATCCATGCATTGGGCAGTTTCGTAGAAGAGTAGTAAATCTGTCTCAGGCCTCGTGCATCGGCTTGTCATCTTCCAGTTGAAAAGTAGCAATTTCATTACGTAATCGCTCAGATAAATGCGAAGGATTAAAATGAGATAAAAATTCACGAGATAAATCTGCCCAAGTTCTAATTGAACCCGACGTAAGTTTATTCCACCAAGTTTTTGCTCTGTCCCTCAATGAATGGGGAAATAACCGAAGCCTCAGTATCTCCGGATTAACTCTTGGCAGTCTAAACGAACCACAGATCTCCTGGAACGTTTTGAGATGCTCCCTAGCATCCTCTGTAACAACACCACTAAATTGACCGGCATTGTTGATCATACTAAACATGACAGGTTTCAGCTCGAAGTTGTCAACATCAATATCCGGCAGCGTGGTCTCCAGTTCTACATGATTGTTCAACATGTAGTCACGACAGGACCGTCGTCCAGCGGCGGCAGGCAGGTCGTCGACAGGCGGGTCGTTTCCATTGTAGGCCATCTTCTCTAGCTGTTCCTCAAGGTACTCGTTCCTGGCTAGTAAGTGACGAAGTTGTTTCTTGAGATTGAATGATCGTTCGATTTCCGGATCTAATGGATATTCAGGATCTTTACCTCGATTCGATCTGCGCATAAACAAAAAACCTTGTGAAAAGCAAGAGTTGAATGCACCCAAGAAAAACAGAAAAATAAAAATAAAAACAAAAACAAAAAGTGCAGTAAAAGAAAAGGTAGAGTTATGTTGCCAATCCCCGGCAACGGCGCCAAAAACTTGTTGCGTGTAAAATAGTCTATTGCAATGGTAGTGCAAGTATACACGACGCAAGTAGTAAAGTGATACGAAGTATCGGATATCGTCTCCATAGGGATTGGGCTAATAGCTTCACCCTAATTCACTCCACGAAAGTAAAGGAAATATTTGAGAGTTGTCACGAAAATAATAAAGTAAATGTAAATAAAAGAGTAAAGATATCAAGATAGAGAGAATGGGCTGGTATTGAATTGCTCAGTAGTGCAGGTATTGCAGAGTTTAGGAAATCCAGTTCTGTCGTCGCGCCCGTCGCGGCAGCACCTGTTGCGGCGGCAGTCTGTTGATTGTTGCGGCAGCAAACACTCAACTCAGTACTCTCAAGTTTGGCAAGAATCCCAGATCTGCCTTGGCCTATCCCTAGGTCAAAGTCTGTCGATGATCACGTCTTTAATGATACCTCCCGACGTGAATCGAAGGATGAACACCGATGTGTATGAATTCTTCTTTAGCCACTTAACCTCGTCCTATCCCTAGGCACGAGATAGTTCAACTATAAACTAGAGAACTTGCTCTTATTTCTTTCGTATACTTAACTCTCCCGATGCTAAGTAAATAGATAACCTCACAATGCTCTCCCGATGCTCTTGCAAGATATTAATAACCAAAATAAGAGAACTTGAAGTTTATTTTATTGAACTGAAAATTCCTAAAACAAAACAACCCTTGCAACTACTTTACAAATCAACCCGTGGCCCTAGGAAGGATTTAGAACATGTCGAAGGCAGGAAAACGGCTAGGGGTTTTTGGTTATCGGTTATGGGGGTGAGATATTCCCTAGATTAAAATACATGCCCTTATATAAGCTTTGGGCTCAAGTTATCTAAATTAGCAAGAATACAACTTTAATTAAAAGTATGATTCTAATAAAGACTAAATCTCCAAGGAATCTACTTTCCAGCCGTCATCTTCTTGCTTGGGATTTTCCCGCCTTGAACTTTGGGCTTGACATATCTTTTGATTTGGGGCTTGGAAAAATATGAGGTTTTCACACGACAGACGGGCTGAATTTTCTCTATCTGTCGAGGTCCACTTTGCTTTTTCTCCACAAAAACTGTTGTCGTCCTCTGCTGTCACAGCAGCACCGTGGCAGCATCGTCCTCTTTGTTTACTTGTCCAGTTCAGCTCTTCTACTTCTCTGCCCAGCGCCTGCCCTCACCGTCTGCTACGACAGCAATCTGCAAAAACAACCATTTTTAGTAGAATTTGTGCCTTTTAATATAATTGTAATGTTTTGCTGTAAACTAACCTAAATGCAATGAATAATGCTTGAATGCAGCAGAAATATTGGTTAAAAATGGTGTAAATAATAGAACTTTTACACACTCAACAAGATGTTTGCCCAAAATTAAGTTCTCAAATGACAAATTTTGTGATGCATGCTCTAAGGGAAAACAACATAGATCATCCTTTAAATCCATTAATGATGTTTCTACAAGTAGGTGTTTACAACTAATTCACATGGATTTATTTGGGCCTATTAGAACTATGAGCTTGGGTGGTAAATCGTATGCATTTGTACTTGTTGATAACTATTCTAGATTTACTTGGGTTCTATTCTTAAGTACTAAAGATGAGGCTTTAGTAAAATTCATCACATTTTCAAAATTAACTCAAAATTATCTTGAACTTAAAATTTCTCAAATTAGAAGTGATCATGGAACCGAATTTCAAAATCTAGGTTTTGAAGAGTTTTTAAATAAAAATGGTATTAGCCACAATTTTTTGGCTCCTCGAACTCCTCAACAAAATGGGGTAGTTGAGAGGAAAAATAGGACTTTACAAGAAATGGCTAGAACCATGCTTTGTGAAAACAATTTACCTAAATATTTTTGGGCGGAAGCCACGAACACCGCTTGCTATATTGTAAACTGAGTAATGATTAGGCCACTTTTAAAGAAAACACTATATAGGATTTTAAAATCTAAAAAGCCTAACATTAGCTATTTTCATCCATTTGGTTACAAGTGTTTCGTTTTAAACAAAGGAAAAGATAACTTAGGTAAATTTGATGCTAAAAGTGATGAAGCTATTTTCTTAAGTTATTCTTTAAACTCTAAAGCCTATCGTGTATTTAATAAGAGAACTTTAGTAGTAGGAGAGTCTATTCATGTTGTGTTCGATGATAACCTCCTTCCGAGGAAGGATTCTTGTGATGATGATGATGTAGGAATCCTTGATGCCTTTGATGGAGGACAAACTTCAAAGGAGGATGAGATTCCAACGAAAGAAGAGGATACACAAGATCCACCTCTTGAAGCCTTGAAGGACTTGGCTCTTGAAGAAAAAAAAGTGAGCTACCCAATGAAGTACAACTATGTCAAAGGTGGTGAAATCTTGGGTGATTTATCCAAGGGGGTAACTACTACATCTTCTCTTAAACTCATGAATCATGTTGCTTTTATCTTATGCATAGAGCCTAAGAACATTAAAGAAGCATTAAAAGATGATTTTTGGATTATAGCTATGCAAGAAGAGTTAAATCAATTTTAGAGAAGTAATGTATGGACATTAGTTGAAAGGCCTAGTAATCAATCTACTATAGAAACTAAATGGGTATTTAGGAATAAACTAGATGAGAGTGGTAACATTTTGAGAAACAAAGCTATATTAGTTGCTCAAGGTTACACTCAAGAAAAGGGAATTGATTTTGATGAAACCTATGCACCCGTAGCTAGAATGGAAGTCATTAGGATGTTACTTGCATATGCATGTTATCATGATTTCAAGCTTTTTCAAATGGATGTTAAAAGCGCATTTTTAAATGGTTTTATAAATGAAGAAGTGTATGTGGAACAACCACCGGGTTTTGAAGATTCAAAATTTCCAAATCATGTTTTCAAACTAACTAAAGCACTTTATGGTTTAAAACAAGTTCCTAGAGCTTGGTATGAAAGACTTTCAAACTTTTTGATTGAAAAAGGTAAGGTGGACACTACACTTTTCATAAAAAGGTATAAAAATGGCATCTTAGTAGTACAAATATATGTTCATGATATTATTTTTGGATCTACTAATGAGTGTCATTGCAAAGAGTTTGCTAAGTTAATGCAAGGTGAATTTGAGATGAGCATGATGGGGGAGCTCTCATTCTTTTTCGGACTCCAAATCAAGCAAAGGAAGGATGGCACCTTCATCAATCAAGAAAAGTACATCAAGGATATGCTCAAGAAGTTTGGCTTGGAGAATGCAAAGCCTCAAGCCACACCAATGAGCTCATCTACAAAGCTTGACAAAGAGAAAGGAGGTAAGTGTGTTAACTCTAAGCTTTATCGCTTTATGATTGGATCTTTGCTTTACCTTACCGCAAGTAGACCGAATATATTGTTTAGTGTTTGCTTGTGTGTTGGGTTTCAAGCTAGTCCTAGAGAGTCTCACCTTATAGCCGTTAAGAGAATCTTTAGGTACCTTAGAGATACTCCTTGTCTAGGTCTTTGGTACCCTAGAGACTCAACCTTCAACCTTCATGCTTATTCGGATGCAAATTATGAGGGGTGTAAAATCGATAGGAAGAGTATTTCGGAAACATGTAAATTCTTAGGTAGTATGCCCATATCTTGGTTCTCTAAGAAACAAAATAGTGTAGCTCTATCTACCACTGAAGCCGAGTACATATTCTTAGGGAGTTGTTGTGCTCAAGTCCTTTGGATGAAGCAACAACTCTTAGATTATGGTATTAAAGCTGAAACCATACCCCTTAAGTGTGACAACACTAGTGCCATATGCTTAACTAAAAATCCCATCCAACACTCTAGAACCAAACATATAGAGATAAGACATCATTTCATTAGAGATCATGTCCTTAAGGAAGATGTTGTTAAAGAGTACGTTGACACCTTGAACCATCTAGCAGACATTTTTACTAAACTTCTAGACAAAGAGCGTTTTTGGTCTGTTAGGAGAAAGTTAGGTCTAACTAGCCTTCCATGACCCTTTAGGACTCCTTTTGAGGTTAAAATGCTTGAATTTGTGAAATTGCATGTTTATGTGTTGTTAATCTTTAAAATATCCATGCTTATAGCTAGGGGAAGTATGCTTCTGTTAGAATATTCGTAGAACGGCTCATTCATCAATTGCATTCATTTAAAAGGTGCTAAAATCGAGCCTTTGGTTGTTCTTAAAGCCTAAAATGCATTTCTGGGCATAGGGTATCGATACGACCTTATGCGTATCGATACGAGTACTGTAATAGCTTTCTAGACTGCATTTTACCTAAAAAGGGTATCGATACGATTAAACCCGTATCGATACAAGCTAAAAGTGTTTCGATACGGATTGCATCTGTTTCGATACAGACCTTCGACGAGAGTTTCAAAGGAATTATGGTTTTACCCCCGTATCGATACACCCTCAGGCTTATCGTTACGCGATTGCGCAAACAACTTCTTTAAGGCATTTAAAGAGTTTTACTTTTACCAAAATTGCTTTTACAAAACCCTAGCCGTTTTTCACTCTATAAAAAGCCTCTCAATCCCTCAAATTTTCACACCACAACCCAATATATCTTGAGGGTTTTCAACATCAAGCAAAGCTTTTAAAGCTTTTCATCAATTTGGTGCAAAGTTCTTCTCACATTCCTCTATATCAAGATCAAGGTAAAAATCATTTTTTCTTATTATTTCATTTGATTTTCGTTCTAAATTTTGTTTTGTTTTGTTTTCTCAAAAACAAATTTCTTTTCAACCTTTTTGTTTTTGTTTTGTTTCTCAATTTTCTTCAAAAAACCTTGATTATTGATTTTCAATGGGTTGAATGAGAAAGTTAATGCATACACTATTGTTGAGTGGATCGAAAGATCGATATTTACCAAGAGGGGGGTGAATTGGAAATTTAAAGGTTTGTGATGGAAATTGGCAAATTAAAAATTGATGGACAAGAGATTTAGAGTGGTTCAAGTTCCAAATGAACTCTACATCCACTACCTTAGCCTCACTAAGGATTTGCAACAATTTCACTAAATTGATCTTCCCCTTTTCTAGGACAAGGAGGCAACCCTTTACAATTTCGGTTGATTTTTCTACCCAAAAATCAACCCAACCCTCACACAAGTGAACAAAGAAATTTGTAGGCTAATAAGGTATCTCTCAATACAAATGATAGCCCCAATACAAGCACTCAACCCAATTTTACAAAGTATGAATGAAGAACACAAATTGGGATTTCTAGACAAATATAAAATTTGGCACAATTGCTTGGATTTGATGAATAAGTGTTTGCTTGAAGTTCAATAGTTGTTGCTGTAGCTTTTTGATGTGTCTTTTATACCTCTTCATTGATTTCTAGCCGTTTGGGTGGTTGGAGACTTAATTAGAGCCGTTGGAACCCTCTCTTACCACCATAAATGCACTTCTGCAGCTACCAGTATCGGTACGCGGGAAGGAGTATCGGTACCTGTCTCAGAAAAGAAAGAGCCGTTGTGTGCATTTAATACAGGGGTATCGATAGGCGCGTAAGCGTATCGGTACTGGGTATCGAAACGCCAAGGGCCGTATCGATACTATTTTCTGAACTGAACTCACTGTCCACAACCGTATCGGTACGAGGGTTTGGCGTATCGATACGGGTCAACGAACTTTTAAAGTTTGGTTACCAACCAACTGACACCAACGGTCATATTTTTTAAACCGACTTATATTAAAAAAATTATGAAGCCCGTATCGATACGGGGGTTAGCCGTATCGGTACCGTATTCAAACTCTTTGAATTTTACACAGGGCCGTATCGATACGAGGGTTTAGGGTATCGATACAGATGTCGACAGTGACCAAGTTTGGTAAAATGGTATCGATACGCTGGGTGCTGTATCGATACTCCTGGACGTTTTTGAATGGTTTTGCCTTGGAACACTTAGAAAATATTTTGAGTTTGAGTTTTGTAAATCAGTTTCAAAGTGTTGGTGTTTTAAAGACTTATTAAGGGACTTAAAAACTAATTTTGAAGTTTTACAAAATAATCCTTAAGGATTTAATTATATCAAAATCAAACATAGGTTTTACAATCTCCCCCTTTTTGATATAACAAAACTAAAACTTAAAATTTTTGAAAAACCTTTATAAAGAATTCCCCCTTAATATAAGCTTGGTAACCTTTGAATTTAAATCAAAATATTTTAAAGTGTGAGCTAGTTTCTTCTCCCCCTTTTTGTTAGATCAAAAAATCTTTGAGACAATTAAGTGCATAAAGAAATCAAGGGTATAATAAGCAACATAAATATTATTCATTAAAGCAACATACTTAAAATCCAAACAAAGGCAAAATAGAAATCAAAGCATAGGTTTTAATCCTAAACAAACTTAATCCTAAAAACATAAAGCATAGGTGCATAAAAATATAAAATCCTAAATGATATGCATGACAAACGAGAGAAAACGTCTAAGCATCGTCTTCGTCGTCTTCATCCTCGTCATCATCATCTCCCAAAGGCTCATTTGTGCGCATACTATTACGCCACTCATCATGGAAAGCGGCAATGGAGATATTCAAGGAATTGTGCCCACTTTCAAGAGATGTGAGGCGATTCTCAAAACCCGTCATCCTAGTGTCAAAAGTAGTTTCCATGGATGTGAGACGAGTATTCATGTCCGTACGTAACCCGGTGAATTGCTCATTGAGATAGGTCATGAGAGCATCCATATTGGGTTGTTGGACTTGAGGAGCTTGAGGAGCTTGAGGAGCCTGAGCCGCTTCATGCATTGCGGCAACTTCTGGTGTTAACTCGGCAAGGCGTATCCATTCACCATTAATATAAGAGAATTTTGCCCGAGCAAGGGAGTGCTCATCAATAGGGTCGGTGAGAGGAGTTGCAATGTCAAATGAGCAATCAATTTCCTTTTTAGCAAAGAAATAGCTCAAAGCCGTACCGTATGTGAAGGAGGTGACATGAGGAGTGTGACGATGTTGAACGAGGTAGACTATCTCCGCAAACATGAGACGAGCTAGATTTGGTCGCTTGGCTTCACGGAAACACCGAATCCAAAAATCATCCACTTGACGGATGATGGAATATTTTCCTCCGGAAGGGCGAAACCACCACGATACCATCAAATGTAGAATCCGGTCGTGAGCATTGAGGGCGGTGACGGATCCACTAAGAACATGCCCCCCACAGTGCTCATCATCGAGGCCTTCATCATCCAACTTAAAAACCTCACAAATAGACTCGACATCAAGGGTTATTTTCTTTCCCATAAGATAGGAGTTAATTGCAACAACTTCCCCATTTCGACTAACACATCTTGCATTAGCATAGAAAATCAAAACCAAGAGACGATAGTAAAACCCGGGAATAGAGAGAAAGTGCATGAAATTCCAACGATGAAGCAAAGGGAGGTGTTCAAACTTGAAACGCTCCGAATTGAGAAAGGGGATGGATATTACCCTTTCGGCACGGATCTTGTAATTCTCATATTGACGAAAGTGATTGAGACCCGAATTGCCTTCAAAGGATTGCTCATAGATAGTCGAGTAGTTAGGACGAGCAATCGCTCCAAGGTTGGAGGCTTCACTGGCTTGATTAGCCCTTTGTCGCTTCCTCGATGGCTCTTTTGGTGCCATGATCTAAAAAAAATTAAGCAAGGGAGATTTCTTCAATTTGAGTAAAAATCAAGGTAAAAAAAAAGAAAATTTTCAAGAGAATTTTTGAAAAGAGATATTTTAGAAGAAAACCAAAAAAAATTGGACAAAAGCAAAGTTTTAAAAAAAAATTAAAACAGAGAAAAATTAAAAGGGAAGAAAGTGATTACCTTGATAGAAACTTGAAGAGTTGAAGAAAAACTTGCACAAAGATGAGAAAGAGAGCACAAAGCCTTGCTTGATTTGAAAACTCTTTTAGGTTTGAGTTGAGATGTGAAAAATATGAAGGAGGAAGTGCCTTTTTATAGGCAAAAACGGCTAGGATTAATTAGGTTTTGAAAAGTTTGAATTTGGGTAAAAGTTGAACTCATTAAAAGCTAATTAAAGCCATCAGCGCAGTCGAGTATCGATACGCCCTTTAGGGTATCGATACGGGGATAAAGATGTCATTTCGCAAATATAACCGTTTGAACAGTCGTATCGAAACGGAGGGGTCCGTATCGAAACGACCCGTATCGATACGGGATGAAACGTATCGATACGCGTGAAGCGAAGAAAATTCTGGGAAACGAAATGAAGAACAGGTATCGATACGTGTACCATAGTATCGATACTGTATGCCCATAATTACCTATTTGGTTCAAAGAACAACCAAAAGCTCGAACCTAACAACTCCTATGAGTATGCCAATGATGTATGAGCAGTTCTAAGCATATTTCAATAGAAACATACTCCCCCTAACTATAGGCATGGAAGAAATTGGGAGTTTAAGCATACAAACATGGCATTTCACAAAATCAAGCATATTTAAACACAAAAGAGGTCCTAAAAGGTCAAGATAGGCTAGCTAGACCTAACTCTCTCCTAAGGGACCAAAAACGCTCTTTGTCTAAGGGTTTTGTAAATATGTCCGCTAATTGATTCAAGGTGTCTACATACTCTATAACCACATCTTCCTTAAGGACATGATCTCTAATGAAATGATGCCTTATTTCTATGTGTTTGGTTCTAGAGTGTTGGATGGGATTTTTAGTTAAGCAAATTGCACTAGTGTTATCACATTTTAGGGGTATGGTTTCAACTTTAATTCCATAATCTAAGAGTTGTTGCTTCATCCAAAGGACTTGAGCACAACAACTCCCTAAGGATGTGTACTCGGCTTCGGTGGTAGATAAGGCTACACTATTTTGTTTCTTAGAGAACCAAGATATGAGCATACTACCTAAGAATTGGCAAGTTCCCGAAGTACTTTTCCTATCAATTTTGCAACCCCCATAATCCGCATTCGAGTAAGCATGAAGGTTAAAGGTAGAGTCTCTAGGATACCAAAGGCCTAAACAAGGGGTGTCTCTAAGGTATCTAAAGATTCTTTTAACGGCTATAAGGTGAGACTCTCTAGGACTAGCTTGAAACCTAGCACACAAGCAAACACTAAACAAGATATCCGGTCTACTTGCGGTAAGGTAAAGCAAAGATCCAATCATAGAACGATAAATCTTAGAGTCAACACACTTACCTCCTTCATCTTTGTCAAGCTTTGTAGATGAGCTCATAGGAGTGGCTTGAGGCTTTGCATTCTCCAAGCCAAACTTCTTGAGCATATCCTTTATGTATTTTGCTTGATTGATGAAGGTGCCATCCTTCTTTTGCTTGATTTGGAGTCCCAAGAAGAATGAGAGCTCCCCCATCATGCTCATCTCAAATTCACCTTGCATTAACTTAGCAAACTCTTGACAATGACATTCATTAGTAGAACCAAATATAATATCATCAACATAAATTTGAACTACTAAGATGTCATTTTTATACATTTTTATAAAGAGTGTAGTGTCCACCTTACCTTTTTCAAATCCTTTTTCAATCAAAAAATTTGAAAGTCTTTCATACCAAGCTCTAGGAGCTTGTTTTAAACCATAAAGAGCTTTGGTAAGTTTGAAAACATGATTTGGAAATTTTGAATCTTCAAAACCCGGTGGTTGTTCCACATACACTTCTTCATTTATAAAACCATTTAAAAATGCGCTTTTAACATCCATTTGAAAAAGCTTGAAATTATGATAACATGCATATGCAAGCAACATCCTAATGGCTTCCATTCTAGCTACGGGAGCATAGGTTTCATCAAAATCTATTCCCTCTTCTTGAGTGTAACCTTGTGCTACAAGTCTAGCTTTATTTCTCACAATGTTACCACTCTCATCTAGTTTGTTCCTAAAGACCCATTTAGTTCCTATTGTAGATTGATTACTAGGCCTATCAACTAATGTCCATACATTACTTCTCTCAAATTGATTTAACTCTTCTTGCATAGCCATGATCAAAAAGTCATCTTTCAATGCTTCTTTTATATTTTTAGGCTCTATGCATGAGATAAATGCAACATGGTTCATTAATCTAAGAGAAGAACGAGTGGTTACCCCCTTGGATGGATCACCCAAGATTTCACCATCTTTGACATAGTTCAACTCCCTTGGGTAGCTCACTTCCTTTTCCTCAATAGCCAAGTCCTTCAAGGCATCAAGAGGTGGTTCTTGTGTGTCTTCTTCTTTTGTTGGAATCTCATCCTCCTTTGAAGTTTGACCTCCAGCAAAGGCATTTATGATCCCTACATCATCATCATCACAAGAATCCTTCCTAGGAAGGAGGTTATCATCGAATACAACATGAATAGATTCTTCTACTACTAAAGTTCTTTTGTT
Organism: Hibiscus tridactylites; assembly: GCA_958450335.1. Taxonomy (NCBI): domain Eukaryota; kingdom Viridiplantae; phylum Streptophyta; class Magnoliopsida; order Malvales; family Malvaceae; genus Hibiscus; species Hibiscus tridactylites. The sequence continues at coordinate 59,078,619 of OY288275.1, forward strand.
AAATACTCGATAGGCTTTAGAGGTTAAAGAGTAACCTATAAAAATGGCTTCATCACTTTTTGCATCAAATTTACCTAAGTTGTCTTTTCCATTAATTAAAACAAAACACTTGCACCCAAAAGGGTGGAAATAGCTAATGTTAGGCTTTTTAGATTTCAAAATCTCATAAGGTGTTTTCTTTAAAATTGGCCTAATCATTACTCGATTTACAATATAACAAGCGGTGTTTGTGGCTTCCGCCCAAAAATATTTAGGTAAATTGTTTTCACAAAGCATAGTTCTAGCCATTTCTTGTAAAGTTCTATTTTTCCTCTCAACTACCCCATTTTGTTGAGGAGTTCGAGGAGCCGAAAAATTATGGCTAATACCATTTTCATTCAAAAATTCTTCAAACCCTAAATTTTGAAACTCGGTTCCATGATCACTTCTAATATGTGAAATTCTAAGTTCAAGATCATTTTGGGTTAATTTTGAAAATGTGATGAATTTTTCCAAAGCCTCATCTTTAGTACTTAAAAAGAGAACCCAAGTAAATCTAGAAAAATCATCAACTAGCACAAAAGCATAAGATTTACCACCCAAGCTCATAGTCCTAATTGGCCCAAATAAATCCATGTGAATTAATTGTAAGCATCTACTAGTAGAAACATCATTAATGGATTTAAAGGAAGACCTATGTTGTTTACCCTTTGAGCATGCATCACAAATTTTATCATTTGAAAATTTTATTTTGGGCAAACCTCTAACTAGATTTAGAGAGACTAGTTTTTCCAAAACACTAATGCTAGCATGTCCTAACTTCCTATGCCACAACCATGCATCATTTTCATTTTGAGCAACTAAGCATGCATGAGATGTATGAATGTCATCTAAATGCACCATGTATATGTTTCCTATGCGATGACCTATGAGCATAATATTATTAGATTTAATGTCTATAATTTTGCATCCATTTTTATCAAATAAAACATTAAATCCTTTATCACACAATTGACTTATGCTCAATAAATTCTGTTTAAGACCATCGACATATAAGACATTTTCAATAAGAATGGTAGAGTGATTACCTATGGAGCCAATACCTTTAATGTGGCCTTTGGAGTTGTCACCAAATGTTACTACTCCTCCACTTTTTGGCTTTAAATCCATGAATCGACTCTTGTCTCCGGTCATGTGTCTCGAGCATCCACTATAAAGGTACCATGAGTTTTGACTTTGTGCTTTGGCCTTGAAGCAATGCTCCCCCTACAAACAAAGATATTAAACCTTGGTTTTTGGTACCCAAATCATTTTGGGTCCATGAGTGTTAGCTCCCAAAACCTTGGTTCCCTTAGGAATCCAAGATGACATAGCAATAATATTATTAGATTTTACAAGTTCCTTAGGAACCCATACACTTCTAATTCTTTTAGCTCTACTATGTCTAGGGTAGCTACCTTGTTTGTAGTAATTAGTCTTTTTCTTAGGTTGGTGTGTTTTAGAGGATTCTCCTACTTCATGCTTGACACTACCAACATTTTTTAAAGACTTTTTGAGCTCATTTAGCTCACCCAACACCTTTTGGTGTTCACTATTACATTGAGATAAAAGATTATTAAGATCAACATTTTCATCTTGAAAAAATTTAAGTTCATCTTTTAATCCTAAAATCTTTTTCTCAAATTTAGAATTAGCTTGAGTGAGTGAGTCATTTTTCTCATTTAGCTCTAAAATGATTTTCTTGTTTTTAATGACCGACTCTTTAAACTTCTCAACTAATTCATCATATACCTCTTGTAACTCATCATATGCATCATTTAACTCTTCATATGAAAAATCTAAAGTAGATGAGTTAGAGGTTACCAAGGAGGAATCTTCCTCAAGTGCCATGAGACAAAGATTAGCCACTTCTTGTTCGTCATCCTCCGATGACTCCTCATCACTCCAAGTAGCTAGCTTGGCTTTGAGTTTCTTCTTCTTCTCAAAACCCTTCTTCTTGAGTTGAGGGCACTCCGAACGGATGTGGCCGGGTTGTTTGCACTCATAGCAAATGATGGGATCCTTTCCTTCTTCTTTGTTCTTCCCTTTGAAGTCCATCTTTCTTTGGATTTTTCTTCCCCGGTTGGACCTCATGAATCGTGAGAACCGTTTGGCTATCATAGCCAATTCTTCAAGTTCATCCTCATCACTAGATGAGCTCTCATCAAGTTGTGAAGCTTTAGCCTTGAGAGCTATTCCCATCTTCTTCTTCTTCTCAACCTCAAGCTTCTCTACCCTTTTCTCTTCTTTCTTCTTCTCATCTTCCCTTCGTTGCTTCATGATCTCATGAGTAAGGAGAGAACCCACAAGCTCATCAAGCTTTAATGTCTTCAAATTCTTTGCTTCGATGATAGCGGTTCTCTTCCCATCCCAAGATTCGGGAAGTGAATAGAGTAGCTTCCGGACAAGCTTGTCTTCCGGTATGACCTCTCCATAGCCCTTTAGACCATTGACAATCGTGGAGAATCGATCAAACATCATTGACACCGTCTCATCGAGCTCCATCTTGAAGTTTTCATAACTAAGATTGAGAAGTCCAATCTTAGTTTCTTTGACATCATTGGTGCCTTCATAAGTGGTCTCAAGAGTGTCCCACACTTCTTTGGCACTTTCAATGGATGAGACCTTTGAGTAGATGTCCGGACCGAAAGCACAAAACAACATGTGGAGAGCTTTATCATTGACTTGAATCTTTTTCCTCTCCTCTTCACTCATTTCGGCTTTCTTCTTCAACACCATCTTGCCTTCACCATCTTGCTTCAATGGAATGTATGGCCCATCCTCAATGACATCCCACACAAGATAGTCACTAGACTTGATGAATAGCCTCATTTTATTCTTCCAAAAAGAATAGTTGTCACCATTGAAGAAAGGAGGCTTTGTGGTCGATTGTGACTCGTACATGCCGGAACCGGAGGTTGAAGCCATCTCTTGATATTTTGATGATCACACTCTTCCAAGGATCTCCTCTTGTGGTTGTTAATCCTCAAAGAGTTAAGCTCCGATACCAATTGTTGAGTGGATCGAAAGATCGATATTTACCAAGAGGGGGTGAATTGGAAATTTAAAGGCTTGTGATGGAAATTGGCAAATTAAAAATTGATGGACAAGAGATTTAGAGTGGTTCAAGTTCCAAATGAACTCTACATCCACTACCTTAGCCTCACTAAGGATTTGCAAGAATTTCACTAAATTGATCTTCCCCTTTTCTAGGACAAGGAGGCAACCCTTTACAATTTCGGTTGATTTTTCTACCCAAAAATCAACCCAACCCTCACACAAGTGAACAAAGATAGCCCCAATACAAGCACTCAATACAAATGATAGCCCCAATACAAGCACTCAACCCAATTTTACAAAGTATGAATGAAGAACACAAATTGGGATTTCTAGACAAATATAAAATTTGGCACAATTGCTTGGATTTGATGAATAAGTGTTTGCTTGAAGTTCAATAGTTGTTGCTGTAGCTTTTTGATGTGTCTTTTATACCTCTTCATTGATTTCTAGCCGTTTGGGTGGTTGGAGACTTAATTAGAGCCGTTGGAACCCTCTCTTACCACCATAAATGCACTTCTGCAGCTACCAGTATCGGTACGCGGGAAGGAGTATCGGTACCTGTCTCAGAAAAGAAAGAGCCGTTGTGTGCATTTAATACAGGGGTATCGATAGGCGCATAAGCGTATCGGTACTGGGTATCGAAACGCCAAGGGCCGTATCGATACTATTTTCTGAACTGAACTCACTGTCCACAACCGTATCGATACGAGGGTTTGGCGTATCGATACGGGTCAACGAACTTTTAAAGTTTGGTTACCAACCAACTGACACCAACGGTTATATTTTTTAAACCGACTTATATCAAAAAAATTATGAAGCCTGTATCGATACGGGGGTTAGCCGTATCGGTACCGTATTCAAACTCTTTGAATTTTACACAGGGCCGTATCGATACGAGGGTTTAGGGTATCGATACAGATGTCGACAGTGACCAAGTTTGGTAAAATGGTATCGATACGCTGGGTGCTGTATCGATACTCCTGGACGTTTTTGAATGGTTTTGCCTTGGAACACTTAGAAAATATTTTGAGTTTGAGTTTTGTAAATCAGTTTCAAAGTGTTGGTGTTTTAAAGACTTATTAAAGGACTTAAAAACTAATTTTAAGTTTTACAGAATAATCCTTAAGGATTTAATTATATCAAAATCAAACATAGGTTTTACAACTATTTTTTATCCTTTTCTTTAGTCAATGGCACCTAAAAAGAGAGCACGTACTAGTGAAGTTGGTGAAGGTTCTAATGTCGGAGATGGTACTTGCACGAACCTCACTCTTATCTATCAACAATGCTTCAAGACCACCGGAGATCTCAACTATATCCGATGATTTAAAAACCACAAAATCCGTCCAGAGAGGGTAATTATCGTTCCTTTTCTCAACTCGAAGCGTTTCAAATTTGTTTACTTACCTTTGCTCCAAGAATGGAAATTTATGGATTTCATTCAAATTCCCAGCTTTTACTACCGCAATCTGGTTTTGATCTTCTATACTAATTCCAAGTGTGTCGTCAATCCATCGGGTGTTGTTACGGTTGTTAATTCCTATCTAATGGGTAAAAAGATCACCATTGTAACGCCCTGATTTTGGGCCTAGATGGTTTAGGGTTCGGATCGAACCGGTTGGGAACGGTTCGGATCTTTAAGAAAGATTTAGGGAACACCTAGTTGGGGATGTTTTAAAAATATGGAAATGTCTAAAAATACTCATTTAATATATGAATAATTATGGATAATTCAATTTTACAAAATAAGGTTTGGAAATACTACATTTCGGTGTAGTGACCAAATCGCAATTTTTGCAAATGTGGAATAGTGACTGTTTTATAAAGGATTGAAACTTTGAATCTTTAAGGAGCTAATTTTACCTAAATGTTTTTCATCAGATTTTTCCTTAATTTGGGTGTTTTTAATAATGCTTTATTAAAAGGAATTAAAGGCTAATTAAAAAGAAAAACTACTTTGACTTTTCATAACCACTTTTCACAAATTTCCTCTCATTTCATTTTCTCTCAAATTCTTGGTAGCCAAACACTTTTCCTCCAGCAAATAATCTTTGATTTTCATTCCAAATGATGAGGTTTCAATAACCTTTTGATCCTTAATCAATTCCTCATCAAATCCTCTCAATTTTCACATTGATTTTCCAAGAAACTTGCCCAAATCAAGGAGAATTCATCCATTAGAGGTAAGCTTCGTCCTTCTTCTCTAATGATCAGTTCTTTACTAAAATTCCCAAGTTATCAATCCTTTCTTGATGATTTTTGAGTGGTTTTAATGTTAGAAACAAGAAATTGTGTTGAAATTCAAGATTTTGGAAGAGATCTTGATGATTTTCGTGGTTTGTCTTTAGGCTCTATTTTGAGGTTGATTGTTAACGTATTTTGAATGTTATTTGATGTTACAGATGAGGTTTTATCAATCAAATCCCGAATAAGCTTGGATTTCTAAGTTTTGTATGCTAGAATGGTGGGTTTTGGGGTGATTTTGGTGTTCTGTCATAGCTGGAGGTATAAGGACGAGTTTGTGGTGGTTTTTTATGTTAATTGATGTTTATAAATGTTTAGAAGTGATAGATCTTGGTTGGGCTTGGATTTGGGGGAGTTTGGAGATGATTTCGGTTGTGTTTGGTAGCCGAAATGTGGATTTTGGATAGAACAGCAAGATTAGATGTGTGGCTGATGATTTTAATGCATGATGATGCATTAATCCTCTGTTCTTATGTGTTATAAACAGGGGAGACATCTTCGGACACATTGGGTGTTGATCCGGAAGTGCCGGAAGCATAGTTATTGTTTCGGCGAGCAAGGCGAAACGTAATCGGTGAGTGGAAATGTGATTTCCTGCTTTGTAACACCTTGATCGTGCTCTTGGGAGCTTAGTGTAAGTTTGATACACTTAACTAAGCTCAAGTGTAAGTGTTTCGGTAATCCCTCTCTTGAAAATGTGATTTGTTGGATGAAAGTGCATTGGATATAAGAGTGGATTTGTTTACTGTTTATAAGCATGTTTAAGCATGGTTTAATGCTAGATTTTGATGTCATTATGTTAAGGATGCACTAGATAAGTGATCCTTGGTTTTCATATGAAAATGCATATGATGTTAAGCATATGTGCTTGTGTAAATGACAATGTGGTTATGGTTGAGAAATAGTAGATTAATGTGGATAAATGTTTATATTGGCAAGTGATGGAAATGGTTTTTGGTTACTTTAATCGGATATAGTTATCCAGCTATAGGATTGGGTGCACCGTAAGTAAAGTCACCTTAGATGTCGAGGGGTTGTGATTGTACCGTAAACTTCATCCAAGTACCCTAATGATTGAGGTAAGATCACAACGGTGGTTGAAATTCCGTGTGTGGATCTTGTGTCATGTGTCCCTTACTCTCGTTAGTGGAATTATACAACTACCGATGAGTGGTGTTGAGGGGTTGAGATTGTATCGTTATACTCCACCATGGGTGTCACAACAATGGAGGGATTACTCTTGTGTGTGAGCCTTATGTAGTCCGGTAGTGTGTATGAAGCGTATGGGACAACGCTTGTAATCCGTGTATCTGATTGTGTCTTGTGTTGAAATGGTTTGTGGATTATCACTTGAAAGCCAATATAATGTATTTGAATATAATGACGCATGAGATGCTTGTAAATGTTGCAAGGTTGCATGAGAAATACGTATATGATGCAAGAAAGCATGTGATGCTTGTTAAAGCATGAACGATGATTTATGTGTTGTTGTAATTGATGCATGTGTGCATGAGATTTCAAAAGTGCATTGAAGTCTTGAGAAGACTTGTTTTATAAAGGCATGTAGAGTAAATGTTGCTTTTGCTAATAATGAGTTGAGCATTGATGAATGATGTCAAGCGGTCCTCACTAAGCTTAGTGCTTACGCTCTTTTATTTCATCAATGCGGAGAATTGAACATTTGGAAGCAGCTCACGAGTAAGAAACATCCAAGATTTATGATAAAGAAATGTATGTGGTTCATCCTTAGTGTAATAAAAGGCAATGGGTGGGAATATATACTTTGGAAGGTTTGAGAATGTTTCTTTACTTTGAGCATGTTGGTTTGACCATATTTGAGTTGTAAATGGTCTTTGGAGTTTGGATTTTGGATTGTTTTGGAGTTTTGACTTGCTATGGTTTTGTTAATTAGGAAGCATGCCTATAGTGTCTTTGCTTATGTAAATGTTGCTATGTTTAGGCTAGGGCTTCGATATGATGATTGTTGACATGTATCCTTGATGTATGCATGTTGTGGCAAGTCTCGGGGTTGGTTCGAGCACGAAAAAGCATGTTAAACCAGCAAATTCTGCTGTCACTGGGTAGGGCGTATCGGAACACCTGCAACAGTTTTGAAACGGGGCTCTGTAATGGTCATACCGTTTCGGAACAAGTTGGGGTGTTTCGAAACATTTTGACCACTAGAATGACTTGTTCCGATACTATTCTCAGAACATACCCGCGTACCGAAACGGTCAACACCGTTTCGATACGGGCATTTCGATACGGTAGGTGAGTGTTTCGGAACAGATGATCGTTGGATGTTGTTTAATTATTCTAAGTTTGCGTGTTTTACATTTTAGTCTTGGAAATTGTGGATGCAATTGCATGAGCTTGGATTGTCTTTTATGGTTGAATTTTGGCAGAGAAGCATGTAATATGATTAATTAAGTAATGGTAAACTTAAAATACATCAAGTCCTTATATTTTCTAAAAATTACATTTTGGTCCCTAAAAGTGTTATTCTTGCAATTGAACCTTTAAATGACTTCCGTTTGCTGCATCGTTTTCGCTGCTATGTTTTTTAACCATCTAGGTTAATAGTGTGCATCTAGACAAGATTAAAATAAACAATCTTATTTCTCAAAGCAATAGTGAACACCAAAAGGTGTTAGATGAGCTTAACAAGCTCAATGAGTCTTTCAAAAATGTTGGTAAAGTGAAAAATGAGATAGGTGAATCCTCTAGAACTAACCAACCTAGAAGAAAGACATATAACTACAAACAAAAATAGCTTCCATAGGCATAATAGAACTAAGAAAATTAGAAGTGTATGGGTTCTTAAGGAACTCGTCAAGTCTAATAATGTTGTTGCTATGTCACCTTGGATTCCTAAGGGAACCAAGCTTTTGGGAGCTAACACTCATGAACCAAAAATGATTTGGGTACCAAAAATCAAAGCTTAATATCTTTGTTTGTAGGGGAGCATTGCTACAAGGCCAAAGCACAAAGTCAAAACTCGTGGTACCTTGATAGTGGATGCTCGAGGCACGTGACCGGAGCAAGAGTCGATTCATGGACTTAAAGACAAAAAGTGGAGGAGTAGTGACATTTGGTGACAACTCCAAAGGCCACATTAAAGGTATTGGATCCATAAGTAATCAATCTACCATTCTTATTGAAAATGTTTTATATGTCGATGGTCTAAAACATAATTTATTGAGCATTAGTCAATTGTGTGACAAAGGGTTTAATGTCTTATTTGATAAAAATGGGTGCAAAATTGTTAACAATAATCGGATAATATAATGCTCATTAGTCATCGCATAGGTAATATATACATGGTGCATTTAGATGACATTCATACATCCCATGCATGTTTAGTTGCACAAAATGAAAATGATGCATGGCTATGACATAGGAAACTAGGACATGCTAGCATTAGTGTTTTAGAAAAATTAGTTTCCCTAAATCTAGTTAGAGGTTTGCCCAAAATTAAGTTCTCAAATGACAAATTTTGTGATGCATGCTCTAAGGGTAAACAACATAGATCATCCTTTAAATCCATTAATGATGTTTCTACAAGTAGGTGTTTACAACTAATTCACATGGATTTATTTGGGCCTATTAGAACTATGAGGTTGGGTGGTAAATCGTATGCATTTGTACTTGTTCATGACTATTCTAGATTTACTTGGGTTCTATTCTTAAGTACTAAACATGAGGCTTTAGAAAAATTCATCACATTTTCAAAATTAACTCAAAATGATCTTGAACTTAAAATTTCTTATATTAGAAGTGATCATGGAACCGAATTTCAAAATCTAGGTTTTGAAGAGTTTTTAAATGAAAATGGTATTAGCCACAATTTTTCGGCTCCTCGAACTCCTCAACAAAATGGGGTAGTTGAGAGGAAAAATAGGACTTTACAAGAAATGGCTAGAACCATGATTTGTGAAAACAATTTACCTAAATATTTTTGGGCGGAAGCCACAAACACCGGTTGCTACATTGTAAACTGAGTAATGATTAGGCCACTTTTAAAGAAAACACCATATGGGATTTTAAAATCTAAAAAGCCTAACATTAGCTATTTTCATCCATTTGGTTACAAGTGTTTCGTTTTAAACAAAGGAAAAGATAACTTAGGTAAATTTGATGCTAAAAGTGATGAAGCTATTTTCTTAGGTTATTCTTTAAACTCTAAATCCTATCGTGTATTTAATAAGAGAACTTTAGTAGTAGGAGAGTCTATTCATGTTGTGTTCGATGATAACCTCCTTCCGAGGAAGGATTCTTGTGATGATGATGATGTAGGAATCCTTGATGCCTTTGATGGAGGATAAACTTCAAAGGAGGATGAGATTCCAACGAAAGAAGAGGATACACAAGATCCACCTCTTGAAGCCTTGAAGGACTTGGCTCTTGAGGAAAAGGAAGTGAGCTACCCAAGGAAGTACAACTATGTCAAAGGTGGTGAAATCTTGGGTGATCTATCCAAGGGGGTAACTACTACATCTTCTCTTAAACTCATGAATCATGTTGCTTGTATCTCATGCATAGAGCCTAAGAACATTAAAGAAGCATTAAAAGATGATTTTTGGATTATGGCTATGCAAGAAGAGTTAAATCAATTTTAGAGAAGTAATGTATGGACATTAGTTGAAAGGCCTAGTAATCAATCTACTATAGAAACTAAATGAGTATTTAGGAATAAACTAGATGAGAGTGGTAACATTGTGAGAAACAAAGCTATATTAGTTGCTCAAGGTTACACTCAAGAAAAGGGAATTGATTTTGATGAAACCTATGCACCCGTAGCTAGAATGAAAGTCATTAGGATGTTGCTTGCATATGCATGTTATCATGATTTCAAGCTTTTTCAAATGGATGTTAAAAGCGCATTTTTAAATGGTTTTATAAATGAAGAAGTGTATGTGGAACAACCACCGGGTTTTGAAGATTCAAAATTTCCAAATCATGTTTTCAAACTAACTAAAGCACTTTATGGTTTAAAACAAGTTCCTAGAGCTTGGTATGAAAGACTTTCAAACTTTTTGATTGAAAAAGGTTTTGAAAAATGTAAGATGGACACTACACTTTTCATAAAAAGGTATAAAAATGGCATCTTAGTAGTACAAATATATGTTCATGATATTATTTTTGGATCTACTAATGAGTGTCATTGCAAAGAGTTTGCTAAGTTAATGCATGGTGAATTCGAGATGAGCATGATGAGGGAGCTCCCATTCATTTTCGGACTCCAAATCAAGCAAAGGAAGGATGGCACCTTCATCAATCAAGAAAAGTACATCAAGGATATGCTCAAGAAGTTTGGCTTGGAGAATGCAAAGCCTCAAGCCACACCAATGAGCTCATCTACAAAGCTTGACAAAGATGAAGGAGGTAAGTGTGTTAACTCTAAGCTTTATCTCTTTATGATTAGATCTTTGCTTTACCTTACCGCAAGTAGACCGAATATATTGTTTAGTGTTTGCTTGTGTGTTGGGTTTCAAGCTAGTCCTAGAGAGTCTCACCTTATAGCCGTTAAGAGAATCTTTAGGTACCTTAGAGATACTCCTTGTCTAGGTCTTTGGTACCCTAGAGACTCAACCTTCAACCTTCATGCTTATTCGGATGCGAATTATGATGGGTGTAAAATCGATAGGAAGAGTACTTCGGAAACATGTAAATTCTTAGGTAGTATGCCCATATCTTGGTTCTCTAAGAAACAAAATAGTGTAGCTCTATCTACCACTGAAGCCGAGTACATATTCTTAGGGAGTTGTTGTGCTCAAGTCCTTTGGATGAAGCAACAACTCTTAGATTATGGTATTAAAGTTGAAACCATGCCCCTTAAGTGTGACAACACTAGTGCCATATGCTTAACTAAAAATCCCATCCAACACTCTAGAACCAAACATATAGAGATAAGACATCATTTCATTAGAGATCATGTCCTTAAGAAAGATGTTGTTATAGAGTACGTTGACACCTTGAACCAACTAGCAGACATTTTTACTAAACCTCTAGACAAAGAGCGTTTTTGGTCCCTTAGGAGAGAGTTAGGTCTAACTAGCCTTCCATGACCCTTTAGGACTCCTTTTGAGGTTAAAATGCTTGAATTTGTGAAATTGCATGTTTATGTGTTGTTAATCTTAAAAATATCCATGCTTATAGCTAGGGGAAGTATGCTTCTGTTAGAATATTCTTAGAACTGCTCATTCATCAATTGCATTCATTTATGAGGTGCTAAAATCGAGCCTTTGGTTGTTCTTAAAGCCTAAAATGCATTTCTGGGCATTGGGTATCGATACGACCTTATGCGTATCGATACGAGTACTGTAATAGCTTTCTAGACTGCATTTTACCTAAAAAGGGTATCGATACGATTAAACTCGTTTCGATACAAGCTAAAAGTGTTTCGATACAGATTGCATCTGTTTCGATACAGACCTTCGACGAGAGTTTCAAAGGAATTATGGTTTTACCCCCGTATCGATACACCCTCAGGCGTATCGTTACGCGATTGCGCAAACAACTTCTTTAAGGCATTTAAAGAGTTTTACTTTTACCAAAATTGCTTTTACAAAACCCTAGCCGTTTTTCACTCTATAAAAAGCCTCTCAATCCCTCAAATTTTCACACCACAACTCAAAATATCTTGAGGGTTTTCAACATCAAGCAAAGCTTTTAAAGCTTTTCATCAATTTGGTGCAAAGTTCTTCTCACATTCCTCTCTATCAAGATCAAGGTAAAAATCCTTTTTTCTTATTATTTCATTTGATTTTCGTTCTAAATTTTGTTTTGTTTTGTTTTCTCAAAAACAAATTTCTTTTCAACCTTTTTATTTTTGTTTTGTTTCTCAATTTTTTTCAAAAAACCTTGATTATTGATTTTCAATGGGTTGAATGAGAAAGTTAATGCATACACTATTTTTGATCCTTTTCTTTAGTCAATGGCACCTAAAAAGAGAGCACGTACTAGTGAAGTTGGTGAAGGTTCTAATTCCGGAGATGGTACTCGCACGAACTTCACTCTTATCTATCAACAATGCTTCAAGACCACCGGAGATCTCAACTATATCCTACAATTTCAAAACCACAAAATCCGTCCAGAGAGGGTAATTTCCGTTCCTTTTATCAACTCGAAGTGTTTCAAATTTGTTTACTTACCTTTGCTCCAAGAATGGAAATTTATGGATTTCATTCAAATTCCCAGCTTTTACTACCGTTATCTGGTTTTGATCTTCTATACTAATTCCAAGTGTGTCGTCAATCCATCGGTTATTGTTACGGTTCTTAATTCCTATCTAATGGGTAAAAAGATCGCCATTGTAACGCCTTGATTTTGGGCCTAGATGGTTTAGGGTTCGGATCGAACCAGTTGGGAACGGTTTGGATCTTTAAGGAAGATTTAGGGAACACCTAGTTCGGGATGTTTTAAAAATATGGTAAAATGTCTAAAAATCCTCATTTAATATGTGAATAATTATGGTGAAGTCAATTTTACAAAATAAGGTTTGGAAATATTACATTTCGGTGTAGTGACCAAATCGCAATTTTTGCAAAAGTGGAATAGTGACTGTTTTGTAAAGGATTGAAACTTTGAATCTTTAAGGAGCTAATTTTACCTAAATGTTTTTCATCAGATTTTTCCTTAATTTGGGTGTTTTTAATAATGCTTTATTAAAAGCAACTAAAGGCTAATTAAAAAGAAAACTACTTTGACTTTTTATAACCACTTTTCACAAATTCCCTCTCATTTTATTTTCTCTCAAATTCTTGGTAGCCAAACAATTTTCCTCCAGCAAATAATCTTTGATTTTCATTCCAAATGATGAGGTTTCAATAACCTTTTGATCCTTAATCAATTCCTCATCAAATCCTCTCAATTTTCACATTGATTTTCCAAGAAACTTGCCCAAATCAAGGAGAATTCATCCATTAGAGGTAAGCTTCGTCCTTCTTCTCTAATGATCAGTTCTTTACTGAAATTCTCAAGTTATCAATCCTTTCTTGATGATTTTTGAGTGGTTTTAATGTTAGAAACAAGAAATTGTGTTGAAACTCAAGATTTTGGAAGAGATCTTGATGATTTTCGTGGTTTGTCTTTAGGCTCTATTTTGAGGTAATTGTTAATGTATTTTGAATGTTATTTGATGTTACAAATGAGGTTTTATCAATCAAATCCCGAATAGGCTTGGATTCCCAAGTTTTGTATGCTAGAATGGTGGATTTTGGGGTGATTTTGGTGTTCTGTCATAGCTGGAGGTATAAGGACGAGTTTGTGGTGGTTTTTGATGTTAATTGATGTTTATAAATGTTTAGAAGTGATAGATCTTGGCTGGGCTTTGATTTGGGGGAGTTTGGAGATGATTTTGGTTGTGTTTGGTGGCCGAAATGTGGATTTTGGATAGAGCAGCGAGATTAGATGTGTGGCTGATGATTTTAATGCATGATGATGCATTAATCCTCTGTTCTTATGTGTTATAAACAAGGGAGACATCTTCGGACACATTGGGTGTTGATCCGGAAGTGTCGGAAGCATAGTTAGTGTTTTGGCGAGCAAGGCGAAACGTAATCGATGAGTGGAAATGTGATTTCCTGCTTTGTAACGCCTTGAGCGTGCTCTTGGGAGCTTAGTGTAAGTTTGATACACTTAACTAAGCTCAAGTGTAAGTGTTTCGGTAATCCCTCTCTTGAAAATGTGATTTGTTGGATGAAAGTGCATTGGATATAAGAGTGGATTTATTTATTGTTTATAAGCATGTTTAAGCATGGTTTAATGCTGGATTTTGATGTCATTATGTTAAGGATGCACTAGGTAAGTGATCCTTGGTTTTCATATGAAAATTCATATGATGTTAAGCATATGTGCTTGTGTAAATGACATTGTGGTTATGCTTGAGAAATAGTGGATTAATGTGGATAAATGTTTTTATTGGCAAGTGATGGAAATGGTTTTTGGTTACTTTAATCGGATATAGTTAGCCAGCTATAGGATTGGGTGCACCGTAAGTAAAGTCGCCTTAGATGTCGAGGGGTTGTGATTGTACCGTAAACTTCATCCAAGTACCCTAATGATTGAGGTAAGATCACAACGGTGGTTGAAATTCCGTGTGTGGATATTGTGTCATGTGTCCCTTACTCTCGTTAGTGGAATTATACAACTACCGATGAGTGGTGTTGAGGGGTTGAGATTGTACCGTTATACTCCACCATGGGTGTCACAACAATGGAGGGATTACTCTTGTGTGTGAGCCTTATGTAGTCCGGTAGTGTGTATGAAGCGTGTGGGACAACGCTTGTACTCCGTGTATATGATTGTGTCTTGTGTTGAAATGGTTTGTGGATTATCACTTGAAAGCCAATATAATGTATTTGAAATAATGAAGCATGAGATGCTTGTAAATGTTGCAAGGTTGCATGAGAAATACGTATATGATGCAAGAAAGCATGTGATGCTTGTTAAAGCATGAACAATGGTTTATGTGTTGTTGTAATTGATGCATGTGTGCATGAGATTTCAAAAGTGCATTGAAGCCTTGAGAACACTTGTTTTATAAAGGCATGTAGAGTAAATGTTGCTTTTGCTAATTATGAGTTGAGCATTGATGAATGATGTCAAGCGGTCCTCACTAAGCTTAGTGCTTACGCTCTTTTATTTCATCAATGTAGAGAATTGAACATTTGGAAGCAGCTCACGAGCAAGAAACATCCAAGACTTTTGATAAAGAAATGTTTGTGGTTCATCCTTAGTGTAATAAAAGGCAATGGGTGGGAATATATACTTTGGAAGGTTTGAGAATGTTTCTTTACTTTGAGCATGTTGGTTTGACCATATTTGAGTTGTAAATGATCTTTGGAGTTTGGATTTTGGATTGTTTTGGAGTTTTGACTTGCTATGGTTTTGTTAATTAGGAAGCATGCCTATAGTGTCTTTGCTTATGTAAATGTTGCTATGTTTAGGCTAGGGCTTCGATATGATGATAGTTGACATGTATCCTTGATGTATGCATGTTGTGGCAAGTCCCGGGGTTGGTTCGAGCATGAAAAAGCATGTTAAACCAGCAAATTCTGTTGTCACTGGGCAGGGCGTATCGGAACACCTGCAACAGTTTCGAAACGGGGCTCTGTAATGGTCATACCGTTTCGGAACAGGTTGGGGTGTTTCGAAACATTTTGGCCGCTGGAATGACTTGTTCCGATACTGGTCTCAGAACATATCCGCGTACCGAAACGGTCAACAACGTTTCGATACGGGCGTTTCGATACGGTAGGTGAGTGTTTCGGAACAGATGATCGTTGGATGTTGTTTGAATTATTCTAAGTTTTCGTGTTTTACATTTTAGTCCTGGAAATTGTAGATGCAATTGCATGAGCTTAGATTGTGTTTTATGGTTGAATTTTGGCAGAGGAGCATGTAATATGATTAATTAAGTAATGGTAAACTTAAAATACATCAAGTCCTTATATTTTCTAAAAATTACATTTTGGTCCCTAAAAGTGTTATTCTTGCAATTGAACCTTTAAATGACTTCTGTTTGCTGCGTCGTTTTCGCTGCTATGTTTTGTTAACCATCTAGGTTAATAATGTGCATCTAGACAAGATTAAAATAAAAAAGGGTCGTTAATCAAGGTTGACTCTCGGGTTGACTTTGGTTTTCTCCGTGTAATCTTCGTAGTTTGGGTCTAGCGTCTAGGCCGGGCTAAGGGGGTTACAACCATCAATGTTCAATCTATTTGTGATGTGTTCAAGTTAGAGGATGAAGGTCTTGATGATAAGAATGCTCTTGGCCATGTCTTGGGAGGTTACGTCACCGCTCTTAATGCTCAAGATCAGATCCTACATTTGATGGTTTCTTGGTGGTTTAGGCCCTCGGGAGGCAAGTATTCCACTATCTGCCAGGTTGACGATTTTTGGATTCGGTGTTTCCGTCAAAGACAACAACCAAACCTTGCTCAGATTATGTTTGCGGAGATTGTCTATCTCGTGCAACATCACCACACTACTCTTGTCACTTCATTCACTTATGGAACGACCTTGAGTTATTTCTTCACACAAAAGGAGATAGACTGTTCACATGACTACCCGACTCCCCTCACCAATCCTATCGATGAAAGATCTCTTTCAAGGGGTAAGTTCATGTACTTTAATGGTAATTGTCTTCGTCTATCCGAACTCCCTAGTGATGCTATTTCCGAAGAAATTGCTAATCCTCAAGCCGCTCAAGCTCCTCAAGCTCCTCCTCCACCTTCCATGGATTCCCTCATGAACTTTCTCAACGAGCAATTCACGGGCTTGCGCACGGGAATTGCTTCCATGGATCAAGCGATGAGTTCGGGGTTTGCCTCTATTGACACACGTTTTACAAGCCTTGAAGATCGTGTGAAGAATGTGGAGACGTGTCTCACTTCCCTTGAAGGCGGTCACAACTCGATGAACATATCTCTCACCGCTTTTCATGACGAGTGGCGTCAATCTCGAAGGAATGATGATGCACATGATGAGGACGATGAAGATGATGAAGATGGCGATTGAGATGCGTAGTAGTTCATCTTTGCATATTACTCATATCATTTAGGATATCTATTTATGCACTTTAGATTATGTTTTTAGGACTAAGTTTGCATTCAAAAACCTATGCTTTGATTTTCTATTATTTGGATTTTTATATTGATGTTATCTTTATTTTGAACTTAATGGTTATCTATATTATATTGCTTGGTTATTATTTATGCCTTTTGCGTATGTTTATCAATGTCTCTATTTTTGATCTAACAAAAAGGGGGAGAGGGAACAAGCTCACACTTAAAATTTTGATTTTCAACTTAAGTTTTACCTAGCTAATATTAAGGGGGAGTTATATTGCAAAGTTTTTCAAAAGTATCAAAGATTTCAAGTTTTGGTTTTGTCATATCAAAAGGAGGAGATTGTGAAACCTATGTTTGATTTTGATATAACAATGTATGTTAAGGATTAAATTGAAAAGTTGAAATAAATTTTTAAGTCCCTCAAATGATTTTTAAATCATCAAGGCTTCAATCTGATTTGAAAAACTCAAACTCCAAATATTTTCTAAGTGTTCTAAGGCCAAACTATTGAAAAATGTCCAGGCGTATCGATACGCTTCCAGCCGTATCGATACCTCTTTTACAAGTTTGGCTACTAGAGAAACGTGTTTCGATACGTCCCTCACCATATCGATACGCTCTCTTTGTAAAATTGAAGGAGTTTGATTGGTGTACCGATATGGTTCCACCCATATCGATACGGATTTAATAGAATTTTATATTCGAAAGCTTTTAGTGATTTCGACCGTTGGTGTCGGTTGTTAGGTAACCAAAATTTAAAGTGGTGGTTGTCCCGTACCGATACGCTCTTTGTCGTATCGATACAGAAACTTCCAGTGAGCTCTATTAAATTAATTGCGTCGATACGGATGTTCCTCGTATAGAAACGGTCCATGTCCCGTACAGATACGCTTATATGTGTATCGATACACCCTCTTGTTATTTTGTAATTGCTCTTTTTGTTTTGAGACAGGTATCGATACGGGTCCTTGTGTACCGATACAGTAAGCTGCAGAAGTGCATTTATGGTGGAAAGAGAGGGTCCCAACGGCTATAATCAATACCCTAACCACCCAAACGGCTAGAATTAATAGAGAATGTATAAATTGAAGCCAATTGAAGACCAGCAACAACTATTGCATCAAAGATAAACATCCTTACAAAAATCCAAGCTCAAAGTGTTTATTTTCCTATCTCTTGTAAAACCCCAAATTGTGTAGTGTTCAATTTTGATCTTGTTATCAAATTTGGGTTGAGTGTTTGTACTTAAAGGGGCACTCTTGTATTGAGAGATATCTTTATTGCCTTTATTTCTTCTTTGTACTCTTGTGAGGGTTTGGTCAAATTTTGGGTAGAAAATTTGACTGGTATTGTAAAGGTTACCTCCTAAGCCATGAAAATGGGAAGAACGATTAGTGGATTGTTGGAAATCCTTAGTGGTAGCTAAGGTAGTGGATGTAGAGTTCATTTGGAACTTGAACCACTCTAAAATTCCTTGTTCTTCATTTTTAGCCATTCTATTTACTCCAATATTTTTTTAGAAACCTAATTCACCCCCTATTGGCTTTGATCAATCCATTGATCCACTCAACAGTACGGGCACTATGAGTTTTTGGTGATGCCTTTTGGGTTGACTAATGCGCCTGTTGCATTCATGGACATGATGAATCGTGTGTTTCATGAGTTTTTGGAGCAGTTTGTGGTTGTGTTTATTGATGATATTCTCGTGTACTCTCGTACCGAGGAGGATCATGATAAGCATTTGCAGATTGTGTTGCAAGTGTTGTTGGAAACCAGCTTTATGCTAAGTTGAGCAAGTGCGAGTTTTTGTCTTGGGGAAGTTGTCTTCCTTGGACATGTGGTGTCGGCCGAAGGTATCCTAGTTGTCCCACATAAGATTGAGGCGGTGATGAATTGGAAGACGCCTAAATCGGTGACAGAAGTTCGTAGTTTCCTTGGTTTGGCAGGCTACTATTAATGGTTTGTGGATGGGTTTTCTAAGATTGTTGCTCTGCTAGCCAAGTTGTTGCAAAAGAATGTTCATTTTGAGTGGTCGGATGTTAAGCAACAAGCTTTCGAGATGTTGAAGGAAACTTTGACACAAGCTCTTATCTTGATTCAACCTAAATCGAGTAAGGAGTTTGTAGTTTATTGTGATGCATCGTATGTTGGTTTAGGATGTGTGTTGATGCAAGATGGGAAGGTTGTGGCGTATGCATCTAGGCAATTGAAGGTGCATGAGCGCAATTATCCTACTCATGATCAAGAGCTTGTTGCAGTTGTGTTTGCTTTAAAGATTTGGAGGCATTACCTTTACAGTGAGAAGTGTGTGGTCTATACGAATCATAAGAGTTTGAAATATCTAATGTCACAGAGAGAGTTGAATATTAGGCAACGAATATGGTTGGAGTTGCTCAAAGATTACGACTTGAGGATAGAGCATCACCCTGGAAAGGCCAATGTTGTGGTTGATGTCTTGAGTAGGAAGGTGGTTGAAGAGTTTAAAGCGATGTTTTCTTGGTTGAGTATATCGCGAGATGGTGGATTGATAGCTGAGTTACAAGTGAAACCTTCCTTGATTCAGTTGACTAAGGAGAAGCAGTTGCTTGATGATTTTTTGGTGCCTCATTTTCAGGATATAGCGGATGGTAGTGCAATGGATTTTTGTTTCAATGGTGATGGTGTTTTATGCTTTAAAAGTCGAATAGTTGTGCCTGTAATCACTAATTTTGTCTGGACATCAGACCCCTTTAAGTTTGTGTTGTCAATGGGCTTATATTGTGCTATTATGAAATTAAAAAATTAAAAAAAGAAAAAGAAGAAAAAAAGATATTTATATATATATATATGTATATATATGTGTCATACATATTATTACCTTACTATTATGAGTGTTATTTATTGTATATATAAGTGCATGTGACATATTAGATATAAGTATAATTAAGTAAAAATGCTTAAATGTGTATATATTTGGTATTGATATTTGCCACTGTCATTTCATTATATTATCATTTGTTATTTTCATTAGTAGTATTATTACTATATTATTATCTATTATTCTTATTATCACTATTATTACTATATTAATAATTATTATTACTATTATCATATATTATTGCTATTACAACTGTTGTTACTATGCTATATTTATTGCATGTTTATTATTATTAGTAGTATTACTATTAATATCTGTTATTATCTATTATCCATTATTATTATTAATAAATCTGAAAATCTGAAAAACAAAAAATACTAACATATAAATAAAGCCCAAATATTGGTTGAAAATAAATAGTGAGAGTCCAAACTTAACAAAAATAAATATACATACACAAGGCCCGTCTGAGCCCAAAATAATACAACAGCCCAACAAAACAAAGAATCCCTAATTCCCTTTTTTATCTATGCACAGCCAAATCTGGATCGTCAGATCTGATGCTTGATCTTAACGGTCCAGATCGATCCGGTCAAGAGGAAACCCTAGCTGTCATCTTGTTGCTCCAGCGCCGCACTCCCACAGCCGTCGGATCGAGGGCTTGATCAACGGCTCAGATCAACCGCATCAAAAAGCCTTAGTAGACGCCCTTTTCGAGCACACCGCGCCGCGCATCCTCTGCCGCAGGATCTAAGGGACAACCAACGGCCCGGATGGGCCCTAGAGCGCAACACGCCCCACGCGCGCCTTTTGCAGAACGCCAACTGCGACCGTTCAGGTCTCCCACGCGCGCGCAGAACCAGCCTGTGTACGAACCGTCAGACCCCCTACGCCGATGACCATGTCAGAAGGTTGCTTTCACCATTTCGGGGATACTCGGTGAAGGCAAAACAAAAGAAAAATGTCAGTATACCAGATTGAAGATAAAAGCAAACAGAAGCACAAAGGTCAACTTGACCATCCCTGATGACACCCGAAACCAATCAGACTCTCAAGAGAAAAAAATCAGAAGCCAGAAGCAAGAAAGACAAAGAAAGACATTGTTTCTTTTTTTTATTTATCTTGTATTAATCAGTGACCTTGGCATATAAAAGAAAAGCCAGGAAGCTTTTGTAGACAGGTTTTTTTCATCAGTGAAATCAAAAAAGAGAAAAACAAAAACGCTTTGAGGTATTTTTTTTCCTTGTTTTACTCTACAATTGCATGCAATAGTCAAAATAAAAAAAAATAAGAGAAGTTCGTTTTTTTACCTTTCGAAAAGAGCTTTGCCCTTCTGATTTTTGGGTGTTGCCGGCAACAAGCCTCTGGCTTTCGTCTCAGAAGTCGTCGGGTGAGCCACCGGACTCCTTTTTACCACGTGACTCCTTTCTTAGGGTTCGAACGAGGGAACGTTTTAGGGACTAGCTTCTGTCTTTTTTTGAAAAGGGGAAAAATGGGAGTTTTTAGGGTTTATTTTAAGGTTTCGAAAGGTATTTTGGCTCTCGCCGGCGCCGGATTTGTGACGACCGGTGAGGATTTCTGTTTTGCTTCGAGAGAGGAGAGGAGACAGAAAGCTTTGCTTTCTCAAGGTCAGAGTGAAAAGGGGAAGTGTGGCCGCCGGATGTTAGGTTTAGGGTTTCTTGTGTTTTAACTTAATATATATAGGGAGGGATTTGGGCTAATTACGTCCGGGCCACTTGTTTTTTTTTTAATCCATCCGCAATCCTTTAAGTTTCGGGAGGGTTTGCATTTCGACCACTATGTAGGTGTTAATGTGAATCCCTGAAGGTCAAATCCCGTCCCCGATCCCTATCATTTTAAATTTCTTTTAAATTTCACCCATATTGATCTTATCTGTTTTGTTTCTTATGGGGGTTATTTCGCTCAAACCCTCTAAATCTTTTTTTTTTCATTTGATTTTCGTCCCAAAATTGGCGGTAAAATGACTTAATCAGTCCTTCCATTCACTCATATCTAAATTGCAACCATTTATTGTTCATGTTTGTTTTTTTATGATTGATACATGATAAATGTGGTCATTTAGTATGTTACTTTTCACATGATTGTACATATATTTATTATATCTTACGCGGCCATACATATATGATATTTAACT
The DNA here is from genome assembly GCA_958450335.1 of Hibiscus tridactylites. NCBI lineage: Eukaryota > Viridiplantae > Streptophyta > Magnoliopsida > Malvales > Malvaceae > Hibiscus > Hibiscus tridactylites. The sequence continues at coordinate 59,100,529 of OY288275.1, forward strand.
TTTTTATATGTATATGTATATACTTATGTTATGGCTTTACGCAACTGTATATATATTACTTAGTTTTAGTTTGTTCACTGCATTTCAAGTATGCTATCATGGGTATTTACGATTAATCACGTTAAATTATGCTAATTGCGTTCTTGCTCCTTTTGTTTCCATATGTCTAGTTTGATTTGCTCGGTTTATTGTATGCCATGTTTGATGAAATTAAGAGTTATACATGAATTTATAAAATGTAATGCAAGCGTCTTTTTATTCGGGAACGAACGAGGCCAGTACCAGTCGTAGTGGTGGTGGTTCGGACGTTCCTTCTCGAATATTAAGGCTTTTTAAAATTTACTCGCTCGTATAATCAAATGCTGATATGATTAGTCACTTTAATTCGCAAAATTTAATATTAATTAAGCGGTAATGTTTTTGGTACCGATTTTCGAGCACAACGGGGGTGCTCATCCTTCCCCGCGTGTAACCGACTCCCGAACCCATTTTCAAAAGAAAAATCTTTGGTTTTATTTCGGTGTCCGATCTACCATTTTTAAATGGCCGGGATAAATAGGGTTGCTTGCTTTCATGCTTGCCTTTTTATCATGTTTATCCGACACTAACGATTATTCTTATGATCTTCGTGCATTTATTCTCGCGTGCATATCATGACATAAAGGTGTTGAGTCTAGGTGGTTTTACCCAATCAAGGGCTATCATTATGGACGGGAGGTTGCTAGAAAGGATTGTGTCAATTAGCAAGTCCAACAACGGTCATAGTTGAATTAGAAAGGTTAAGGGAGCAGCTTACCGAGCGAACACACAGTGTCAGATCTGATGCCCACCATTGAAGAAAGCACAACCCTTCTCCATCTCGGGGAAGTCAAGCAAGATCGGATCTACTCCGAACATCCAAAATCATGAAACTACCCGACCGAGTGCAAAGAGGCGGCCGAAAAGAGCGTGACGACCGGAAAGAGCATGGATTAGGTCAATGGGTTGATTCAGCTTCGAGGAAATAGCTTGTTTTCTGGGACCTGATACCAGTAGTTTTAGAGGGTCTTGAAATGCTAGAGAAGAAAGCAAGTCCGGCTCCAACATTTTTAGCCGAAGTTTCCATTTCCTTAAGCATAATTAGGGGGCAAGAAGAGTACCCATAGGACTTTTGCTATGACTATCTTGTAACGAGGAGCCTCCTTTACATTCAAATGAAAGTTGACTTAAGGGGAATCACCTATATGACTAACTCCTTTGACTTGCATACATTTGTAGCATTTGTTTCATCTATCATTTCAAATCAGCATCAAAATTGTCAGCCATGCACCCATCTCATGATCATACATCTGTTGATTCGAGTCCATAATACATCCATCATTGGGCATTAAAATTTGCTTAAGGCATTTCATCGCATCATTGCTAATTGGGGAAAACGCTCATGTCAGAGAGAGAAAAGAGAGAGAAAATGGACAAAGAAACAGTTTCCAGCCAATACCGCTTCGGGAATGTGAACAACCTGGTGAGAAGGATGGATGAGCTCGAGCAGTTCCACCAGCAGTTAGTGTGGAACCAGAAGGAAACGATCGCATGCGTGAAGAAGTTCCAAGATGAAACCAAGGAACAATTTGACGAGTTGAAGGCTATGATCGCCACCCTGACCAAGAAAGGTAAAACTCCCACGCCCAAAGAGAGTATGGACGGGGATTCTAATATTGTGATGGAGGAGGTCTTATCTGAAGAAGACCAGGCTGTCATCGGCCAATATGAGGTGCACTGCTCCCATTCCGAATGCCCTATTGAGTTGGCTCTAGACAAGATCGAGGATTCACTGCAGAAAATCCTAGATGAAGATTGGGACCGGAAGCAGCAAGGACGGGTGGAGACCGCTAGGAGTGCCACAGTTTCGAAGCCTCGGGGTATGAATAAAGACCCTCTGAGCTCAAGGAAGGCAAAGAATGCCGAGAAAGGGAAGGAAAAACTCACCCCTCTGCTAACATACTCCCGAGTCTACCGCGTGGATTAGGTCTAAAGACGGCCTAAGATGGGGCAATCTTTTGAAAGGGCAGTTTTTTTAGAAGACGTTGATCTTCAATGCAGTTTAGGGTTTTATGTCTCCATGCATCGTGTCTGTTTTACTTTTTGTTGTCGGATCTTTCCCTCGTTGAGGTGCATGTGTAAGTTTGTATTGTTGGCTCGTGATAGCTAGCATCTTTTGTAAGGGCTTTTGTGATGTTCGTTTGTTTTATTTTCAATGAAGGAGACTTTTGCAAGTATTTTATATTCCTTAATTTCTTTTAGACATTTCATTTATTCTTAATGGTTACAACCTTATTGTTTTTCTATTAAAAACATACATGTATATATTTTTACAAAAAATGACCTTAATACTTTGAAAAGAAAAAAACCAAATGTTGTGGGAATGATACGAATGGAAGCACCATCTGTTCTACTCAGGCCAAGATAGGGGTGACAACAAGTGTTTAGGAATAATGGGTCACTCCCATTGAGTGAATTTTCCTCTCGGGCATTGTTGTCTAAGGTCCTTGAATGAAGTGATAACCCTAAAACTTCTACCACCTGAAGACCAATTTTGATATCAGTGTATGGGAGGACATTTGGCATTCCTTCAATTCCATTCACACAGAAAGAAAATAAAAAAAATACCCATTGTTGTCCCCGTTTGAGCCTATCAAATTTTTTTCTTCTGGTTGAACCCAAACCAAGAATCACCCCTACACTGGAGGCAGAAAAGGATAGAAGTCTATGGACAAGTAAATGACAGTGGACCCTGATTATGCTATGAGAATGATGTCTTGTGAACTAAGGGGCAATAAAAAATAGAGGCATTGGATACACTTTCAGTTTGAGCAGCCAAAAACATCAAAAGTAAACATCGAAAGAAAAGTCGGTTCTCAAAGAGCTACCCAAATCAAGTCAAAAGTTACCGACATAAAAGTTGAAGAAATCAAAAGCAAAGGCACTAAAGTGAAAAGTGCAATTTTGAAAAGAGAGAGAAGCGGATAAAGAAAAGGGGCAAGAGGATTCCCTATCCAAATGAATCTCTGCTTAGATGAGCCTCGAAAGATTGTTCACCTTTGATCAAAAGCCTACACTAATACAATGCGAAGGTGCAATTTGACCCGAAACTACGGTTGATAAAAGGAAATAAACTCTAGGGTGAAAACCCCAAAAAAAGGGGCAGTCTAGAGCGATCCAAAGAAATAAGAAAAGAGATAACATTTCATCGGAGCATAATTGAGACTTTCAGATTGGAAGAATTAATCCTTGGTTTCACAACCCTTAAACACTTGTTTGGGCCTATTTACCCTTTCTTTCGTAGCCGTGAGCCTTAGCCTACATTACAAGCCATAAAAGATCATTTGGACCATACGCGGACGGATAAATTTATCTTCAGATCACATCCCGCCTATTGGGGTTAACCTTTCTTCAAGGATTGCCACACTTCTAATGCCTGATTGAGATCAGAAAAGAAGGAAGGATGGGGCATGGTGAGTTAGTGAGCTAAAGAGAGCCACTTTTAAATCGGGTAGAAACTAGGAATGGGAGTCGTTCCTCTCGGAAGCCTAATAGCCCAGAAAAGATTTCATATGTGCATTCCTGCAACATTCGGAAAATTTCACTCGGGTCAACCTTTTTAAAGACCCCAAACTTGATTTTCACTTGACATGATTCTTTAAAATGTATATTTACATAATAAAATTATTTTTACCCAATCACTTGCATAAGTCTTCTACATGGGAATGAACAAGCGGACTGACCATGGCTCGTGGTAAAGCCATCAGTACCCGGAGGGGCACCCTCGGAGGTTCAAACATTGCAACCCATACCTCTAGTGGAAATATCAAGACCGTCTTCGGTGAAATGTTGAGCTATGAAGTCAACCTTCGCCAAGAAGTGTTGAAGTAGAACATGAGGGTAGAAAATTTGACGTTGAGAATCGGGGAACAGAAGTTACCCTCAGAGCCTAAGTATCTTGCCGAAGAGGATGTCTTGAGAACGACCACACGCGCCGTGTTGAGGGCATGCACTTAAGTGAGACAGTAATCAACTCGATAAAAGGCAACGGAGATATGCCTAAGAAAAGAAGGAAGGTAGAGGATAAAAAGAAGAGAAGCCGAGACGAGGACCTCAAAGGCACTTTGGGGAAAATGAGCGAAATTCAGAAGAGGCGCTCTTGACCACGAATTTAGAGGAACAAGAACCAAAAATTGGTGGCATCTTTGGACAGAAGACGCCATTCAAAGCAGTCGACATTAACCAGAGGTCAGTTAGAAGTTGCATAAGCCTAAAGCAAGTGGGGGCAATGGGATTCTAATCAGTGTAAGTCCTCCCTTCAAGAAGAAGCGAAAAATAGAGAAGTTGACTTCAAGATGAAAACTCAAATGAGTGCCCAAAAAGAGAAAAAGAAGAAGAAAGAGGACAAAGAAGAGAAGAGGAGACACGGTGAAAACCCAAAAGGCATTTTGGGGATTAAAGCGAAAACTCGTGGCGAAGGAGGCAGAAACTCAAAGCCAAAAGATTTTAGAGCAAAGGAGGCAGATACTCAAAGCTCGTGACAAAGGAAACAAAAACTCAAAGCCAAAAAGATTTTAAGAGCAAAGGAGGCAGATACTCAGAGCTCAGGGCAAAGAAGACAGAAACTCAAAGCCCAAGAACTTTTAGAGCAAAGGAGGCAGATACTCAAAGCTCGTGACAAAGGAAACAGAAACTCAAAGCCAAAAGGTTTTAGAGCAAAGGAGAGAGATACTCAAAGCTCGAGACAAAGATATATGGCATCTGCTCATCTATTCGGGCATTTGGAGAATAGAACCCGCCTATACGTTCAGGCACTTGGAGAATGGAAATCTGCTCATCTATTCGGGCATTTGGAGAATAGAACTTGCCTATCCGTTAAGGCATTTGGAGAATGGAAATCTGCCTACCTATTCAGGCAATCAAAAGTCAGTAGAAGAAAAGAAAGAAGAAAAAACAAAACAACAAAACAACAACAAAAAAAGGAAAAAGAAAAAAAAGTTCAAAGTGAAAACCTGCATGAGCACTTTGAAGCAGACAATTCTAGAAGTGAGTCAAGATGAGAAGAAGAAGAAGAACAATGGTCCGGGAGAACCGAGAAGAGAGGCAATCAAAGCAAGAAGCAGCACCAAAGGACACAATGTCAATAGAATTAATATGACTAAATAACTTGCAAACCCCAATCATGCATCACGACTAGTTAGGCATCCCTAGGTTAGGAGCATGCTAACTCATACCATCATAGCATTTTTATCTCTTTTCACGGATTCTTTAAAGACAAATTGAATACCTCTCGAGATGAGGAGAAAACGATAAAGCGAGAACTAAAAAGATTTCAGGCGAAGCCTTTCAAGCCGCCGCTCCAGAATGTCAGGTGAAGCCTTCATGTTCGCCACTCAAGGATTTCAAATGAAAGCTTTCAAGCTTGCCGACAGATTTCAAGATGAAGGATCCCACAAAGAAATGGTCCAAACAAGCTCCATATGAGGAACTTGCAACTTCAGGATCTCGAAAGTGGAGGGTCCTACGAAGAGGGGACTTGTAGATCCTTGATTTTAGAGGAGAGTTCGATAGAGAAAGAACTACTACTCGAGGAGTACGCTAAGGAAGAGGAGTTTTGTGGAGAAAAAAAACTCAGAATCCTAAGACTTCAGGATCTCGAAAGTGGAGGGTCCTACGAAGAGGGGACTTGTAGATCCTTGATTTCAGAGGAGAGTTCAATATAGAATGAACGACTACTCGAGGAAAATGCTAAGGAAGAGGAGTTTAGTGGAGAAAAAACTCAGAATCCTAAGGCTTCAGGATCTCGAAAGCGGAGGGTCCTATAGGGAGAGGACTTAGAGATCTTTGATTTCAGAAATACGAAGACGAGAGTTCCATAGAGAAAGAACTACTACTCGAAGAGTACGCTAAGGAAGAGGAGTTTAGTGGAGAAAAACTCAGAATCCTAAGACTTCAAGATCTTGAAAGCGGAGGGTCCTACAGAGAGAGGACTTGGAGATCTTTAATTTCAGAAATACGAGGACGAGAGTTATATATAGCAAGAACTGCCACTCGAAGAACACGCCAAGGAAATGAGTTCTATAGAGAGAGAACTCATATTCTTAAGGCTTCAAAGAGAAAATTACTCAGTGTAGCACGTTGCAGCTCCAGGAGAGTAAATCGTCCAACAAGGAAGTTGGACAGATATAGTTATGACCTGTTTGCTTTACGACCGTGAAGGGAAAGCAAATCCACTTGGACGCCCAAGTTCGCCTTTCGGCCACGAAGAGGAGGCAAAAGTACTTGGAGTTTCAGCTTGATTTTTGACCGCGAAATGGACAACTTGCTTTTAGACCGCGAAGGGAAGGCAAAGTTGTTTGGATGACTAGCTTGTTCTTACGGAAAAGAATAGACAAAGATATTTGGAACCCGCCTATCCATTCGGGCACTTGGAGAATGGAAATCTGCAAAAAAAAAACTCTATGTTCACCTGTTCGGGGCATCCGGAGGGAGAACTCATGATTAGAAGGCGTTGGGAAGAGGAGTTGCTTGGAATCACGTGGCTGCTTCAGGAAACGAACCGTCCAACAGGGAAGTAGGACAAAATTAAGGCTTATGGTCTTTGTTTTATTCTTGTTCCACAAGTATAAGCAAAGAGGGGCAGCTGTAATCACTAATTTTGTCCGGACATCAGACCCCTTTAAGTTTGTGTTGTCAATGGGCTTATATTGGGCTATTATGAAATTAAAAAATTAAAAAAAGAAAAAGAAGAAAAAAAGATATTTATATATATATATATATATGTGTGTCATACATATTATTACCTTACTATTATTAGTGTTATTTATTGTATATATAAGTGCATGTGACATATTAGATATAAGTATAATAAAGTAATAATGCTTAAATGTGTATATATTTGGTATTGATATTTGTTATCGTCATTTCATTATATTATCATTTGTTATTTTCATTAGTAGTATTATTACTATATTATTATCTATTATTCTTATTATCACTATTATTACTATATTAATAATTATTATTACTATTATCATATATTATTGCTATTACAACTGTTGTTACTATGCTATATTTATTGCATGTTTATTATTAGTAGTAGTATTACTATTAAAATCTGTTATTATCTATTATCCATTATTATTATTAATAAATCTAAAAATATGAAAAAACAAAAAATACTAACATATAAATAAAGCCCAAATATTGGTTGAAAATAAATAGTGAGAGTCCAAACTTAACAAAAAATAAATATACATACACAAGGCCCGTCTGAGCCCAAAATAATACAACAGCTCAACAAAACAAAGAATCCCTAATTCCCTTTTTTATCTATGCGCAGCCAAATCTGGATCGTCAGATCTGATGCTTGATCTTAACGGTCCAGATCGATCTGGTCAAGAGGAAACCCTAGCTGTCATCATGTTGCCCCAGCGCCGCACTCCCACAGCTGTCGGATCGAGGGCTTGATCAACGGCTCAGATCAACCGCGTCAAAAAGCCCTAGTAGACGCCCTTTTCGAGCACACCGCGTTGCGCATCCTCTGTCGCAGGATCTAAGGGACAACCAACGGCCCGGATGGGCCCTAGAGCGCAACACGCCCACGCGCGCCTTTTGCAGAACGCCAACTGCGACCGTTCAGGTCTCCCACGCACGCGTAGAACCAGCCTGTGTACGAACCGTCAGACCCCCTATGCCGCTGACCATGTCAGAAGGTTGCTTTCACCATTTCGGGGATACTCGGTGAAGGCAAAACAAAAGAAAAATGTCAGCATACCGGATTGAAGATAAAAGCAAACAGAAGCACAAAGGTCAACTTGACCATCCCTGATGACACCCGAAACCAATCAGACTCTCAAGAGGAAAAAATCAGAAGCCAGAAGCAAGAAAGACAAAGAAAGACATTGTTTCTTTTTTTATTTATCTTGTATTAATGAGTGACCTTGGCATATAAAAGAAAAGCCAGCAAGCTTTTGTAGACAGGTTTTTTTCATCAGTGAAATCAAAAAAGAGAAAAACAAAAACAAAAACGCTTTGAGGTTTTTTTTTTCCTTCTTTTACTCTACAATTGCATGCAATAGTCAAAATAAAAAAATAAGAGAAGTTCGTTTTTTTACCTTTCGAAAAGAGCTTTGCCCTTCTGATTTTTGGGTGTTGCCGGCAACAAGGCTCTGGCTTTCGTCTCGGAAGTCGTCGGGTGAGCCACCAAAGTCACCACGTGACTCCTTTCTTAGGGTTTGAACGAGGGAAAATTTTTAGGGACTAGCTTCTGTCTTTTTTTTTGAAATGGGGAAAAGGGGAGTTTTAGGGTTTATTTTAAGGTTTCAGAAGGTATTTTGGCTCTCGCCGACGCCTGATTTGTGACGACCGGTGAGGATTTCTATTTTGCTTCGAGAGAGGAGAGGAGACAGAAAGCTTTGCTTTCTCAAGGTCGGAGTGAAAAGGGGAAGTGTGGCCGTCGGATGTTAGGTTTAGGGTTTCTTGTGTTTTAACTTAATAAATATAGGGAAGGATTTGGGCTAATTACGTCCGGGCCACTCGTTTTTTTAAAAAATCCATCCGCAATCCTTTAAGTTTCGGGAGGGTTTGCATTTCGACCACTATGTAGGTGTTAATGTGAATCCCCGAAGGTCAAATCCCGTCCCCGGTCCCTAGCATTTTAAATTTCTTTTAAATTTCACCCCTATTGATCTTCTCTGTTTTGTTTCTTATGGGGGTTATTTCGCACAAACCCTCTAAATCTTTTTTTCATTTGATTTTCGTCCCAAAATTGGCGGTAAAATGACTTAATCAGTCCTCCATTCACTCATATCTAAATTGCAACCATTTATTGTTCATGTTTGTTTTTTTATGATTGATACATGATGAATGTGGTCATTTAGTATGTTACTTTTCACATGATTGTACATATATTTATTATATCTTACGCGGCCATACATATATATTATTTAACTCTTTTATATGTATATGTATATATTTATGTTATGGCTTTACGCAACTGTATATATATTACTTAGTTTTAGTTTGTTCATTGCATTTCAAGTATGCTATCATGGGTATTTACGATTAATCACGTTAAATTATGCTAATTGCGTTCTTGCTCCTTTTGTTTCCATATGTCTAGTTTGATTTGCTCGGTTTATTGTATGCCATGTTTGATGAAATTAGGAGTTATACATGAATTTATAAAATGTAATGCGGGCGTCTTTTTATTCGGGAACGAACGTTCCTTCTCGAATATTAAGGTTTTTTAAAATTTACTCACTTGTATAATCAAATGCTGATATGATTAGTCACTTTAATTCGCAAAATTTAATATTAATTAAGCGGTAATGTTTTTGGTACCGATTTTCGGGCACGACGGGGGTGCTCATCCTTCCCCGCGTGTAACCGACTCCCGAACCCATTTTCAAAAGAAAAATCTCTGGTTTTATTTCGTTGTCTGGTCTACCATTTTTAAATGGCCGGTGGCGACTCCTCTACTTTTTATAAATCCGATAAAAATTTTCAAAAACAATATTAAAACCCGGTTCGTCCGAGCGACACCCGAGGTACTTTGTCTTTTTGAAAAAAAAAATAAGCGCTACAGTGCCAGAGGATATTGAATTGAGGCGCATAATTTAGACTGAGGCACATAGCAGTCCTTTTTCTATGCATCCTGGTAGTACAAAGATGTATCGTGGATTGAAAGATGAGTACTATTGGGTTGGGTTGAAGAAGGATATTGTTGAGTTTGTGAGTAAGTGTATGGTTTGCCAGCGCGTGAAAGTTGAGCATCAATTTCCTTCCGGGTTGTTGCAACATTTGAGAATACCAAATTTTAAATGGAAGAGTATTACGATTGATTTTGTGTCTGGTTTGCCTTTGACCCCGTTAAAGAAGAACTCCATTTGGGTGATTGTAGATTGCCTTACGAAGTGTGCACATTTCGTAGCTGTGCATACTACGTATATGTTGGATAAGCTGGCAGAGTTGTACATTGCTGAGATAGTGCATTTTCATGGTGTACTAAAAGACATAGTGTCTAGTAAGGATCCGAGGTTTACATCGAGGTTTTGGGAGTGTCTACATCAAGCGTTGGTTACGCGTTTGAATTTCAGTACCTCGTATCATCCTCAAACGGATGGTCAGTCTGAGCGAGTTATCCAAGTGCTTGAGGATATGTTGAGGTGTTGTATTATAGATTTCTAAGGTTATTGGGAACAACAGTTGCCTTTGGTGGAGTTTTCCTATAATAATGGTTTTCAAGAAAGTATACAAATGGCTTCGTACGAAGCTTTGTATGGAAGAAAGTGTAGAAAGCCTCTTTGTTGGGTGGAGGCGGGGTAAAAGTTGGTTTCCTTGTCGGATTTTCTTAAGGGAACACATGAGAAGGTAAAGATTATTTGTGATCGGTTGAAGGCGGCATTAGATCGTCAAAACTCTTACACAAATTTAAAGCGTAAGGAGATTGAGTTTGCGATTGCAGATCGCATGTTCATGAAGATATTTGGAAGAAGGTGATGAGGTTTGGACGTAAGGGTAAGCTTAGTCCAAGGTTTATTGGACCTTATGAGGTTATGGAACGTGTTGGTCCTGTTGCATATCGGTTGAGGTTGCCTCCCGAGTTAGAGAAAATTCATGATGTGTTTCATGTTTCGGTGTTGCGAAGGTATATATCAGATCCATCTCATGTTATGCATGTTGAGGAGATTGAGTTGAATCCAGATTTGTCTTATGATGAGGAACCAGTTGGGATTCTTGATTCTAGTAGCAAAGTTCTTCGTGGTAAGATGATTGAACTTGTGAAGGTGTTGTGGCGACATTGAGGAGTTGAGGAGGCTACGTGGGAAAGCAAGGCGGACATGTTGAACCAATTTTCGCACCTTTTTAATTCAGGTAAAATTTCGAGGATGAAATTTCTAAGTGGGGGAGAGTTGTAACACCCTAGTTTTGGGCCTAGAGGTTTTAAAGGCGGTTTAGGTTCCGATGAATCTAGATTAGAGATCTGGGTCAGTTCGGGGAAAACTTGGTTCGGGATGCGATAAAATCGTGTGAAGATTTTCTAAAATCCTCTTTAAATATATATTGAGGGAAAATGAAGCCAATTTTGGAAAATGATTTTTAGAAAGTCGACATTTCAGTTTGGTGACTAAAATGTAAAAATTGAAAGTTTCGTTTTAATGGCTAAATCGTAGAGAGCCAAAACTTAGACTCCTTAGGGAGCTACAAGTTGGTATCAGTTATTCCCTTGATTTTGGGTTTTAAATAATTTAATCAAATGATTTAATAAAAGAGATTTTAAAAGGCTAATCATTTTCTTACGTAACTATTTTTCTCCAAACTTTTCTCTCAATTTTCCCAGCAGCCAAACTATTTTTCCATCACTTAAATCTCCAGAGGTTTATCTCATTCCATCTACTTTTGATTCCTAAATGATGCCCATGGATTTCTACAACAATTAGCTAAAGTTTTCTTGAAGGATTTCACCAAAATCATTCCAAATCAAGGGAAAAGTTTGTGTTAGAGGTGATCTTTCTTTTCTCTCATCTAATCAATGTTCTTTATTGAAATTCCCAAGTCTTTGGCTCTCTAGTTTTGTTTAATAACAAGATTTTATAATTCAATTGATGAAAATTTGCTAAATTAAGCTTTGTGAGATGATTTTTCAAGATTTTCGTTATGGCACTATTTTTATTGATTTGAGGCTGATTTTAATCATAATTTGGATGTTAAATGATGTGGAAATAAAGGTTTTATGAATGTAATCTCGAAATGAGTTGGATATCTAATTGTTATAATGTTAGATTTAGGGTTCTTGAGGTGTTAGTGTGAAATCTGAGTTATAAGGATGTTATTAGGTTGATTTTAGATGTTGAATGGTGATTAAAGTTTGATGGAAGTGTTGGATTATGGCTGGGCTGAGTTTAAAGAGTGATGGAAGGTGATTTTGGTTGTTTTCGGATGGGTGTTTTGGGTGTTTTGGGCAGAGCACTGAGATTGTTTAAGTTGTTGGTGATTTTAATGCATTATGATGCATTAATCCTCTACTCTTGTGTGGTATAAACAGGCGTGAACACATCGGAAGCATTCGGTGAAGTTCTGGGGGCTTCAGACACTTAATTTTGCGTCGGCGGATCTTGGTTTCACGAGTCGGTGAGTGAGAACGTGTTTTCCATCTTTGAAACACTTTAAAGGTGGCATTGGAAACTTAGTGTAAGCTTGAAACGCTTTACTAAGTCCGAAAGTAAGTAAAAGAATTGTTTCCCTCAGATTGTGCTATTATGAATTGTTGATGCACTTGATTTTAAATGCATATTACCTATTGTTTTAAAGTATGAATTGAAGTAAGTGATTTACTATTTTTGATGTTATATTGATGGAGGATGCACATGGTAAGTGATCATTGTAAGTATATGCTTATACTTGTTTTATGAAGCATGGTTTGATGCTTGAAAATGTGGTATATTGGTAATGTTTTAAAAACAATGAGGTTTATGCTAAATACGAATTATATTGGCAAGTGATGTTGTGAAATTGGTTTATAAATGAAATCGAATATAGTTAGTCGGCTATAGGATGCAGTGCACTATAAATAAGTCTCCTTGAATGTTAAGGGGTTTATACGGTGTACCGAATACTCCATCCAAGTACCCTAACGATTGAGGAAAGTGTATAGTGTCCCGTCTCTCGTTAGTGGGGTTATAAATCTACCGATGAGTGGTGTTGAGGGGTTTATATAGGGGTGGCAATGGAGCGGGTCGGGTCCGGTTTTGTATTCCCCACTCTGTCCCCAACACTTGCGGGTACGGTTTTGGGGAATCCCCATTAAACGTTTCGGGTATTTTTTTCGTCCCCATACCCATCCCTTACGGATCCCCACAGTTTTCGGTTAATCCTCGTGCCCAAAAAATAAGCAAAACTTAATACATTAAAACTAATAATCAACATTAAATCTCTAAAATTACAAACACAAATGATAATTTTAATTTTACCAATAACAAACAAACCATTTCAAAACTATAAAACATGACTGAAATATTAACTATTGAAACATGACACCATACACTACATTAAAAGAAATATGTAACTAATAATCTACAATTCCAAATCATAATATGTTTGTTCTAAAAATAGATTCGATAATCTTTCCAACCATATAAATTACCTATGCAAATTTTACTTGTACAATTTTTATGGTGAATTTCTGAAGTCACCGTCATTTTGTTTTTTTTAAACAATCTGCAGTATTTTCTTCTGACCTTTGCTCACTCAAAAATTAATAACTCCTAATATATAACTCAAAATCAAGAACAGTTGGGACCCCTAGGTTCGGATAGTCCCCATACTCGTCAGTTCGGATCCCCACAGTTTTCGGTTATTCCTCACCCGATTGCCACCCCTAGGTTTATATGGTGTACCAAATGCTCCACCATGGGTGTCATAACGGTGGAGGGTAGCTCTCGTGTGTAAACCTTGAGATGCCGGTGAGAATGTATGAAGTGTTGGGACATCACTTGTGAATTTGTGTACCCGATGTTATTTTGAGAAATAAACAAGTTGATGATCACTTGTAAGCCAGTATAATTGATGATGTGTTATGTTATAGTTTATGGTGCATAAAAATGAAAATGCATGTTTTACTCTTTAAGCTTTGCATATGGTAGCTATGCATGGGAAGGCTTAAGTTAAGTGTTAACAAATGGATTTGTTGTTCGGTTTATAACACATGTTGCATGATGTTTAACATGCTGATTTGTTAAGGAAAGTGCATAGTTTTAAAAAGGGCATGATGGATTTCAAATGATGTTTAACAAATTGAAATGAGATTTCAATGTGGACATGAAAATGGTTTTAATGCATTGATGGTGTTTTGGTTTTGAGCACTCCTCAATAACCCTAGTGTGCGTACACTCTTATTTTTCCATCAATGCAGATAATTGAAGCTTAGGAACTTCGTTTAAAAATGTATGTTTCGAATTGGACTAGAGTAATAAGGGCAATGGGGAAATCCATAGTTTGTTTTGGGTGATGTGTATGAACACCATTTTTGAGCATGTTTGCTTTATGGTTTTAAACTTGTAAAAGGCCTTTATTTGATGGATTGTGCATTGGTTTGAGTTTTGACTCTTGAGTGGCTTATTTGCTAGGTTTTATGACTATAGTTTACCTTTGATGCATTTTGCCATGATTTGATGTTGAATATGCCATGATTGATTGGGGATTGATATTTAAATATGTTGTATGCATGTTGGACGCTTGTTGGAATGGTTTAGGATGGATTTAAGTGTGAAAAACTAGAAAAAATGTCATTACATACCCCAGGTGTTTCGGTACACTCGAGCCTGTACCGAAACACCGAGCCTGAAATGACCTAAGGGTTTCGAAACATGGATGGTCTGTTCCAGTACGTTTTGCCACTAGAAACCATTGTTCCGAAACACCTCAAAGGGTGTTTAGATATGTGTCTGTGTTCTGAATTCTGTGAACCTGTTTCAGTATGCTTGTTTCGATACAGGCTAGTCTATACCGAAACGACAGGTTGGTAAGTTAGTTGATGGAATATTCTGAGGTTCTGATTCTTTGCGTTTTGGTCCCTAAATGTTGTGGATGCAATTAAATGAGCATGAATGATTATTTTGAGCTGAGTTTTGGCTAAGTTGTATGTAATGTGACTAATTAAGGTTTGGTAACATAAAAATGGTATAATACCCTATAGTTTGATAAAATTACAAAATGGTCCTTAAAATCGTAATTGAATGCAATCGAGTCTTAATCGATGTTTGATTGAGTTATGAATGTTCCGCTACTAGGTTAACCACTTAGGATCCTAATGAGCATTTAGATAAGATAAAAAGATAAAAAAAATTAGGGTTATTTATTGGAGTAAACTTCTCAGTTAACTTCAATATTCCCCGTGTGACCCATTTGGTTCGGTCTACCGTCTAGGCCGGGTCGAGGGGGTTACACTTTGTGTTTCTTTCTGATCAAAACTCACTTTTCTCCCTTTGTTCTTCCTTTTTCACTCTTTTATCCAACTCCAACACCTAAACTTCATCGTTCCTTGTTTTCCTTCGATTAAACATGCCTTTTACTTAAGAACTCGCTCATTGTTCTTCCATCTCCACCATTTGATCCTCGTCTGACACAAAACCCTAACCCTAGCTAGTTTTTCGGCCATCGAAGGCGACGCCGGTCACCGATTGTCGTCTCCAGTCATCGCTTTTCTTTCTCCGGTTACTGGCCCTTTTCCAGTCACCTTTTCCGACTAACCTTGTAACTTCTGATCACCTCTACAACTTTTGGCCGCCATGCTCCGCCTCCGAAGTGATTTCCGGCCACCGTCTGTTGTCATGCCAGAACCCTAAAAACCTTCATTTTTCTCGATTTTCTCTCCTAAACCTAGATCTACTACTCGTTTCCTCAGAAACTCCCATCATCCCCGTCCTAGACTACCTACCCAAAGCCAAACTCTCTCCTATCATTTTCAACTCCAACTAATACCTAGCTCTCGACTCTCGAAAACTGATCTCGGCAGCGTGGAGGTGGCAACAGACTCAAGATAAGCATCTGAAACTTTAAAGCCTTTTAAATCTAGGTTTTTATTATTTTTTAGTTACTGTTTTCCTAATTTCAAATCTTGTTTTTAATTTATTTCGCATTTTTATGCAGGAATTCGAAGAGAAGAGAAGAAATGCTACCTCTTGACGTACTCATGCGGTGTTCCGGTGGCTCCGGTCGTCTTCTCCGGCGATCGACGCATCTTTTCAGCTTTTGGTAATTCCTCCTCTTTCTTTTCTCTCTCTTCTAATTAATTGCCCCAATTATTGCCTCATTAAAGTTGTCCCCTACTAACTCTCTCTCCTTTATTTATAGCAGGTGTCAGCGATGACGTCATCGAGGCCCTTAATTCGTATGAGACACAAGGGATGAATGAGTAGCCACCATGTGGCTCTTTTTTGGCAGGCCAAAAAAACACAAGTGTTTCTTTGGGCTTTAAAATTTTGTATTTCGGGCTTTTATTGTAATTTGGATATTGTATAATGAAAATGGACCTTAATATATGGATAGTGGACATTTGGACTTTATTTATTTATTTAGTATTTACTTTTATTTTATTTATAAAGAATGTATATATATTTGTACACACCCGCATAAAATACGGGTATTACAGTATATAATTTTTATATGTTTATCCATAACGAGTAGTCTAGAGAAATTTATTTTCTATAAAGACCTTTCTTGCTGGATTATTCTCCTTGTTATATAGTTCTAATCAAGCTTATTTCATTCATGACGTTAAAAATTTAAATTACAAACCTTATTTATAGGACCTAACATCTCATCTCATTAAATTAACTGATATTTAATAATCTTTGATAATCTTTTAGCTCAATTCCCTATCATTAAGTTTTTACATCATAATATCATTTATGAAAAACTGTCATTACTTTTAAATGTTTGGGTTCAATTAATTGTAGCTTCAAACTAAAAAGATTGACTTCCTTTGTCTTATGAATATTTTGTACTCGTTGTAAAATTATAAATTGATAGGATATAAAATTATATTTCAATTTTACAAAATTTATAATTTAATTTAATTATTAGATATTTGCTAACTTCTTATGGGGCTTTGCCTTTTGGTGGTGGAATGGACCATTTTTTCCTATGTTTGAACTTTTGTTTAATTTGTTTGGATTACAAATAAGTATTTAAATATAAAATTAGTAAGAACAATTTAGACACGCTCGACGAGCATTACTAACGATAAGCACTGATGAGCACCATTAATTTAATTTATAAAGATTAAAAATTTAAAGTACTCATCGTATAATTATAAATTGTTTAAATTAAAAGGTAAATTAATTACAATATATATTTTTCTTTTTAATTTTCTTTTAAACATAATTAAATTAAAATACCTACTTTAAATTATAAAATTTTAATTTTTTCCTTTAAAATTCAGGCCGCTATCGCCGCCGGTCATATTCTCACCGCCTTGCGTGCCACGCCTGCGTGAACAGAAGACTTTTTTGAGGATGGGATTTGCCAAGCTGGGATGGGATTTGCCATCTCACCCCTCCGATCCCACTTGAAAACATTGCAAAGCTTCATTATGCAAGCCTACACATGATTTGTTTCGATATTCGAGCCAAGATTTTAACTCGAAATAATATATTTTAATTAATTCATCTTTTAATTTTTAAATAACTTATAATTATACGATGAGTTATTTAAATTTTTATTCTTTATAAATTAAAACAATAGAGCTCATCGTTAGTGGTACTTATCGGTTCTCCTCGAGCATGACATACTCATCCAATTAATAATTTTATATATTATCATTCTGTTTATAATTATTTATTAAATAATATAAAAACATATAATATTTTCGTTCAACTACGTCACAAGTGTGATGAAATCTAAAGTTAAAAGAACATATTTAACTCGATGATAATAGATAAACTTAAAAAAATTATACTACTATCTTTAGATTTTATTGTAAGACCGTACATCTTCCTAAACCCGAGCACTGGACTGAAGGATTCATGTTTCAGAGATTGTAGCCACGGAAAATAGAAGAGCATTTTTTTTTTAATTAGCTAAAGCTTCCCTATAAATAAGGAGCAATCGCCGGATTCCCTTAAATTCCATGCACTCCAAACGTTCAATGCGGAGACGGCTTGGAGCTTAGAAGGCAAACCAATGCATATAAAAGGCAATGAACCCTCCCTGGAAAACTCAGGCAGCAGATCTTTGATTTAATAAAAGTAGTACAATAATAATGGTGAATATATGGAGAGGTCTTATTATATTTCCTCTCCTTTTTATCTTTGGAAGCTGTCATGACTTTATGTTTCCTACTGCCATCCATCAATTCGGCAAACCCATAGTGGAATTCAAGGGCCAACACAACGTCGGAGCCTTCCCCGGCACTGCATCCTTGGTTGTTGGTGATGATGGCGGATCTGCTGTTAACGGCGACGATGAAGACAGTGCTTCCGATGGTTGCAAAGACGGTGATGGGACTTCGAACACATTGTCGGTTCAAAGTCTAGACAACGGAAGTTCAGACCCATCATCCCAGGTTGCTGCCGTTGGCGATGCAGATGTTGCTGGGGCTCAAACTACATTTAAGGGAAGTTGGGAATTGTTTGTCGAAAACGCCGGTGTTTCCGCCATGCATATGGTGTTGCTTCCTAAGATCGACCAGGCTTTGATGTTCGACGCCACAGTTTGGAAGATCTCAAAGCTGAAACTGCCAGGGCCACCGTGCCGAAAAGTCGAGGGAACCAATGAAGAAGATTGTTGGTGCCATTCAATTCTCATGGACGTCGAAACAGGAAATATTAGGCCACTCAGGGTACATTTAGTTCTTACTGTTTTTTAGTTTTTTCAAATAATTGACTTAACTACTACAACTTAGGTTCTGTTTTAACAGATTGAACATGATACATGGTGTTCATCCGGTGCGCTTGATGTGAATGGCCGATTAGTAAGTACCGGTGGTTATAACAATGGATCCGACACAGTGAGAATCCTGGACATTGCTCCCAATTCTGAATGGATTGAATATCCTGGTGCACTTGGCAATGGAAGATGGTATGAATCCAACTTTATCATTTCCCTAACATTCTTCATTGTTTCCATATTTTGAATCTGACCTCTTTTTTACATTGAAGGTATGCCACCCAAGTAACCTTAGCCGACGGTCAGTTCATGGTTTTCGGTGGCCGGGACTTCCCTACATACGAATTCGTTCCACCGCAAGGGCAGAAGAATACCCGTAACGAAGTCCACGCTTTTAAATTCCTTGTTGAAACCCATGATCCCGTTGAGAACAATTTGTACCCATTCGTTTATCTTTCCACCGACGGCAACCTCTTCATTTTCGCCAACAACCGTTCCATTCTCCTCAACCCAAACAACCACCAAATTGTCCACGAGTTCCCCGTCCTCCCCGGCGGCGCCCGCAACTATCCAGCGTCGGGTAGCTCCTGCCTCCTCCCCATCATACTTAACCCCAAAGAAAACCGCAGAGTGATCCCAGCTGAGGTCTTGGTATGCGGTGGAACACCGCACGATGCGTTCGAAAAGGCCGATCTGCAGCGGCCCAAGGTGTTCCTCCCAGGTAACACCGATTGTGCTCGTATGGATATCACCAAGAGGAACGGCAAATGGAAGGTCATAAACATGCCATCGGCCCGCTTATTGGGAGACGCGGTCGTGCTCCCTACCGGAGATGTTCTTCTTATCAATGGTGCAAAGAGTGGTTCGGCTGGTTGGGATGATGCCAGGGACCCGAATTTGAACCCGGTTCTGTATAAGTTTAAAGGTGATGGGACTGGTTCGAAGTTCACGGTGATGAACCCATCCAACATCCCTCGTATGTACCACTCCTCCTTCGCCGTTCTTCCCGACAGTAAAATCCTGATTGCCGGAAGCAACACGAACCCAGGATACTTTGACAAAGCATTGTTCCCCACTGAAGTTCGGGTGGAGAAATTCTCACCCCATTACTTGGATCCGAACTTGGCCCAATTCAGGCAAGAGATCGTGGTTGAGCAGTCTGACAATCAAGTGAAGTTTGGGCAGAAATTTCACGTGCAGATTCGTGAAGGCGGTGCAATTGAGCAAGCAAAGCTTCAAGTGACGATATACTCTCCGCCATTTACGACGCACGGGATCTCAATGAACCAGAGGTTGATTCAGTTGGGGATTGAGGAATTCAACAGCGGTAAGATTGTTCTTGAAGCTCCCATGAACGGAAGCATTGCTCCGCCTGGGTATTACATGCTGTTCGTCAACTACAACGGGGTGCCTTGCCATCGTTCCATGTGGATTCAGATTATTCCCTAGATATTTCATTGAGATGAAGCACTCAATCATCGTAGCCACTGATGTAACTATTATAAAACAAGAAAATATGAATCATTTGTTCATATTTTGTAAGCACAACGTTGGAATCACATAATAGAACGTGGAAAATTGGTTTATCGATTTGTGTCACTTCTCTATCTAGTTTCTTTAAGTAAATATGCGTGGGTTAATCGTGTTAAACCCTTTGTATTTGTACGTAGTTTATACTATAAAAACTACAAAACCCTAGTTTACTGTGGCTCATCTGTTGCGTCTGTTGCAACTGTTTTTGGAAAGATGTTAAGCTGTTATCACAGCTGTACACTGATGAGTGGATGTGCAGTTGCTTAGATAACTGCTCTAGCTGTGTATATAAACACACTAGCATCCATCTTGTAAAATCAGAGTTGTTGATATGAAAAGAGTTTTATCTCTAAAAATTCATAGTGTTTCGATCCTTTCCTTGTATGTCTAACATGGTATCAGTTGCTAGGGTGTAACTTCTTTGCGTTTCTTTCTCGTGTCAAAATCTTCTTTTTTTGTGGATCATTTCTCTTGTTTCAGCTCCATTGTTGCTGCTTTCTTTTATTTTCTCATGGCTCCTGAGATTACACTTGATGATGACGATTCTGTTCTTGAAGCCCAGCTGTTCTCTAACAAACGCATCAATGTTTGTCTCACGGACTCCAACTTCCTTCTCTGGAAACAGCAGGTTGTCTTGACCATTAGAGGACTTGGTTTGGAAGGATTTCTTGATGGCTCCGTACTTGTTCCTGCGAAAACAATGCGCAATCGAGCAGGTGAAACTGTGCTTAATCCTTCTTATATTCATTACTTCAAACAGGATAGCTCCCTTGCTTCTTGGTTGCTATCAACTGTTTCTCCCAATATCTTGCCAAGGCTTGTAGGTTCTGAGACCACAGCTGATGTGCGGAAGTCGATTACTGAGATAAACTCTGGTTTATCTACTACCAAGATGATGAATCTCCATTGCCGATTGAGATCTTTAAAGAAAGGCACTCAAACCATGCGTGAATACACCATGACTGTTAAAGAAATTTGTGATTTGCTCGCAGCTTGTGGTAGTAAGATCACTGACATGGAACATATTGCTACTATACTCAATGGTCTCCCTGTGGAGTTTGAGCCATCAATTTCAACTATCACGGCTAGCAAAGAAGTGTACACAATTGACAATGTTGTATCCATTCTCGTGGATGCAGAAACTCGTCTTGAAAGTTCCACAAGGTATTCTGCAGGCATCAATTTTACCAGGTATAATTCCAAGAACTCTAATTCTTCTATTGATAATGATCAAGAAGAGACAACTCAGTCTTCAGTTGATTCTGCCAAGAATTCCTCCTCTTCTTTCAAGTATAAGGGTAGGCCACGTCATCAATGTCAACTTTGTGGGAAATTGGGACACTTGGTTGATCGATGTTGGCATCGATTTGATCAGAATTTTAAAGGTGTTACTGCTCAACAGTCGAAGCCTAAGGTCAATCTCATGTTGATCAACTTATGATCCATCTTATGATCCATGCATGCGTGGTCAATCTCATGTTGATCAACTTGCTGAAGATGGTGACAATGTCCAAATCAATGCCTTGACTTCTGATGGACCAGCTAACTACTCCAAATGGTTTCCAGATTCAGGGGCTACGCATCACGTAGCAAGCTCTTCTTCAGTCTTACAAAGCAAGGCCTGCTATGGTGGTAAAGGTAAGGTTCATCTTGGTGATGGTACCTCCCTTAATATTATGCAGATTGGTTGTGTGTATCTTAACTCTCCTACAAGGCCTCTTTGCTTAAACAATACTTTATATGTTCCTCAAATATCCAAAAATCTCATGTCTGTAGCTCAGTTTGCCCAAGATAATGATGTTTATTTTGAGTTTCATGCCATCTTTTGTCTTGTTAAGGATGCTTGCACGCATGAAGTACTGTTGAAGGGTGGGCTTGATGAAGGACTCTATAGTTTCGATAATACAGTTGCTGATGGTGATGTGTGTGTTCACAACACTGTGATAAAGGATGACTCTGAGTTTTGGACTTGGCACAGAAGATTGGGGCATCCAAGTTCAGATGTTATTAGATTAGTCACACATAAGTCTGTGTCTAGTGCTGAAAAACATGTATGCATGGCATGTCAGATGGGAAAAAGTCATGCATTGCCATTTACTTCTTCCACAATTGTGTATTCTTCTCCTTTTCAATTGGTTGAAGTTGATGTATGGGGATCAGCACCTGTTGCTTCCAGTGGTTATAGATACTTTGTTTTGTTTGTTGACATGTACAGCCGAAACACTTGGCTATTTTTGTTGAAAAATAAAAGTGATGTTTCTGCAACATTTGATTCTTTTTCAGCTATCGTTCATAATCAATTTCGATCTAATGTTGTTTCCTTTCAAACGGATGGAGGGGGGAATTTCGGTTTTTGGAAAGCTTGGCCATTAAGAAAGGTATTGCCCATCGCAAGACTTGCCCACACACCTCTCAACAAAACGGTGTTGTTGAGCGCAAGCATAGACACGTGGTGGAAATGGCCCTTGCTTTGTTAGCCCAGGCTAGTGTACCTCTAAGGTTTTGGTCTCAGGCTGTTGTTAGTGCTGTGTTTCTAATTAACAGGTTACCTACAAGGAATTTGGGTGGTATGTCTCCTCATCAAAGGCTTTATGGCACCACTCCTGATTATGACTTTTTAAAGGTTTTTGGATGTCGATGTTATCCTTATTTGAGGCCATTTAACAGACACAAGTTCGATTCCAGGTCTCGCCCATGTGTGTTCTTGGGATATTCACCCTTGCATCATGGTTATGTCTGCTTGGACAAGGATGGTCGATGCTTTACTTCCAGGCATGTTGTCTTCGATGAGCACCAGTTCCCTTTTGCTACTGAAGGTGTGTCCAAGCCTCAGAATTCATTCTTTGTTCCTTCAGGGTCAGTTCCAATTCTTCCCACGATGGATCCCTTAGTCTCTTCTTCGAACATTGATCCTGCACATGATACCTCAGTTCGTACTGGTTCTGCACAAGGTCCTTTACCTGAGTTATCCAATACTGCTCCTGAGGTGCACTCCTCTCTTGTGGTACATTCTTCCTCATCTGGGAATGTTGTACATGCTACTGAAACTGCCACATATGATGTTGGTACTCCCTTGGATGGTGGTGGATCTGGCATGGCTACATATGATAATAGGGTATCTCCTGAGCTGCATGATCACACTCTTGTGCCTGATGGGTTGACTGCTGAAGGCTACGACTCCACCTTGGTTCCTCCTATGACTTTGCCTGATGAACCTCCTGTGGTACAGACTGATGTGGCACCTATGTCCTTAAACCATGATGCAGAAGTTCATATTCCAGGACCTGAAGCATCTTGTTCTGGTGTTAACCTTTATGTTCCTATCAATGTGCAACCACCGCCTGCTGTAAATGTGCACCCTATGGTCACACGCCGCAAGAATGGCATTGTGAAAGCCAAAGTATACAATGTACAAGTTAAGTCTCCTCCGGATGATATTCATTGTGCACTGAATGATCCTGATTGGAGAGCAGCTGTGATGGCTGAATATCAAGCTCTCATTAGCAATGTCACTTGGGATATAGTTGAGCTTCCTGTTGGCAGAAAAGCAGTGGGATGCAAATGGTTATTCAAGGTTAAACTTAAAGCAGATGGGACTGTTGATCGATTTAAAGCACGCCTTGTTGCCAAGGGTTTTGCGCAAATTCCAGGCTTTGATTTCATGGACACTTTCAGTCCGGTTGTTCGGTTTGCCACTGTCAACATTCTACTGTCTATTGCAGTTTCCAATCAATGGCCAATTCGACAGGTTGATGTGAATAATGCGTTTCTGAAAGGAGATCTTCAGGAAGACGTTTATATGTAACAGGTTCCAGGCTTTGAAGAAGGCTCTTCAACAAGCAAAGTCTTGGTATGTAAGCTACGCAAAGCTCTTTATGGATTGCGTCAGGCACCCAGGAATTGGTTTGTTAAACTTAAAGAATTCTTGTGTTCTTTAGGTTTTATAGAATCTAAGGCAGACCCTTCATTGTTTTTGCTTCTTAATGGCCATGATACTACTTACTTAGTCGTATATGTAGATGACATTCTCATTACTGGGAATGCCACCTCTACTATTGATCATGTCATTAGTGAGCTTCATAACAGGTTCTCTCTCAAAGACTTAGGTCTTTTGCAATTTTTCTTGGGCTTAGAAGTTACTCGATCGAGCAGTGGCTTGTTCCTTTCACAGAAGAAGTTTTTGTCTAAGTTGCTTTACAAGGTTGGTATGAAAGGCTCTAATTCTGCCACCACACCTATGCCTCCTAATTTCAAGTTAAGTCGATTTGAAGGAGACCTTCTTCCTGATGCTCAGCTATATCGCATCACGGTGGGTGCATTACAGTATCTTACGCACACTAGGCCTGATGTGGCCTTTGCTGTTAACAACGCAGCATAGTTTCTCCAGCATCCTACTCAAATTCATTGGCTTGCTGTAAAGCGTATTTTACGCTATCTTAATGGCACTATGGAGTTTGGTCTGTGGTTTCCTTCTCAAGTTCAGCATGGTTCTTCTTTGCAAGTATTTTCAGATGCCGACTGGGGTGGTGATATAGACGATCGCAAGTCCATCTCTGGATACTGTGTCTTTAATGGTGCACACTTGCTTACCTGGAGTTCGAAGAAACAGTGTGTTGTGTCCCGATCAACGGCCGAAGCAGAGTACAGGAGCTTAGCTGATGCTGCTGCAGAGATAGCTTGGATCAAAGCTGTGCTCGTGGAAATGGGGATTAGTCTTCTGGAGTGCCCTCGGATTTGGTGTGACAACACTAGTGCGGTTGCTATGGCAGCTAACCCGGTGCTACATGCTAAAACTAAACATTTTGAGCTTGATCTTCATTTTGTTCGGGATAAGTTTGCTGCTCAAGAGATCCAGGTTAATCACGTTCCTGCTGATTGTCAGATTGCCGACACTCTAACTAAGCCTCTCCTAGTTGTCAAGTTTGAGAATCTTCGACGAAAGCTGCTGGTGTTTGATGTTCGAGAAGTTTTTCCAGCGTTAAGAAAGCAATAAGAATGTTAAACCCTTTGTATTTGTACGTAGTTTATACTATAAAAACTACAAAACCCTAGTTTACTGTAGCTCATCTGTTGCGTCTATTGCAACTATTTTTGGAAAGTTGTTAAGCTGTTATCACAACTGTGCACTGATGAGTGGATGTGCAGTTGCTTAGATAACTGCTCTAGCTGTGTATATAAACACACTAGCATCCATCTTGTAAAATCAGAGTTGTTGATATGAAAAGAGTTTTATCTCTAAAAATTCATAGTGTTTCGATCTTTTCCTTGTATGTCTAACAAATCGCTCAAAATTAAATTGGAAAAGAAAAGAAAAGAATTGCTTTGCAACAGATAGTTTCCCTGGGAAAGCAACAGGAAAAGAATACACCAAATTTTGAAGCCCTTGCTTTTATAACGCAGACAAAATCTAATGATGTTGATATTTTAAAGTCAATTTTACTAAAATATTTTTTAAATATTTAATTATAAAAATAGCACCTTTTGAAGATTAATTCTTGATGTAACACCCTTATAATGAAAGGAGCGATTCACCGAAAAAAACTTTTGGACTACGTGGCATATTAAGTTTGAATGCACATTTAACCAAAAGTATTTTTGGCTTAGGTGTCAGCATACCATGTTTAACCAAAAACGCTTTTGAGCTACATGGGATACTAGGTTTGAATGCGCATTTAACCAAAAATATTTTTGGCCTAAGTGGCATACTAGGAAGAAAAGCGTGTCAGACCAAAAGTGTTTTTCGTCCCAGTATTCCACATTGCCCAAAAGCTTTTTTGGTGAAGCGCTTTTTCTTTTATCCAGTTTTGTTTTAGGTTGGTAATTTAGGATTTGCACATTTTATTTTGTTTGAATTATTTTTTAGGTTTCAAGCTAATTTAATTTTACATTTCGGTTTGTCGAACGATAAAAGTTTAAAATTGAGAATTCAACTACAAAAGATATTAACATATATAAAAAAAAGACCAACTAACTAGATTGCATAGATTGCTAAACATAAAATAGATTAGCAAAAAGGAACCAACTCAACTATTTTCTCTCTCGTTTTGTACTGCCTAGGCAGCTCTCTTTCAACAGCCCAGCTTCACCGAGAGTTGTCCGACCACACTATTTTTCTTCTTTTATTCTCTACGAGCTTATCTTCACGTGTCCTTCTTTTCGTTTCGTTTCATTTGGTTGTTTCTCAGATTTTTCTCCTTGGCCGGTTGTTGGGGTTTTGTCTCCCCCGACGTCATTGGTTTGAGATCGGTCCTCTTGCTGAGCGGAAGAAGATCGACCCATTGTTGAGTGGGTCGTGGATGAAAAGGAGGCTTTGTGCTTCCAGTTTTGTGCTTCGTTTTTGCAAGTTTCATCCTTGGTTTCGTGGGCGGCTCGGTGGCTCTGTCCCCCCTCCTTCTACTCGATTGACGGTTCTCTGCTTGGTTAGCAGCTTATTGGCGAGTTGGGTGAAGGTTTTTCTAGCCTCTATGGTCAGTCTCTTGATGGTTATGTCTTTCTGGCCCCTTGGATCACTTGTCGGTTCGCCCGGCCGCCAAAGACTTCTTTTTTGGTTTAGACGACCGGCGCTCACTCTCCACCACCGGAGTTGTTCAATGACCGCCTTTTTCTTTCTTCAATTTGTTTTCTGGCCTGTCTATTTGGCCTTGCTTTACTCTGTTTCTTGGGTCTATAATGAATCTATTGTGTTTGGGACTAAGTTGTCCATTATTTCTTATTTTTCTTGGTTTGAATGAAATCTACACTCTCTTATCTTTAAAAAAAAATTAGATTGCATAGATTGTGCATAACAACATTACTTGATAAGACAACTAAGAAAAACATTTGGCCTCAAAAAGCTAATGACAATTTGGACAGAAACTATAGGTTTCATCACACATGCACAAAGAAGTTAATGGTTGTGACGAGAGCCATTCACATAATCTCCCAAAATCTATGTGTGAATGGTAGTAGGCTCATCTAATCATTGTGTTGGCGGCCTTCATCGTAAAATTTGATTTTCTTTCACAGTTTTACTCACGAGCTGTCAACAACATTTCTCCTTATTCTCCCTTTTCAATTTTGTCACTTTAATCATTGTGATGAAGAATTTTTTTTTTTTCCGAATTTCAGGATTCTTCTGGTTTTTATGTTTTGTTTTCACTAAATTTTAATTTTGAGGAATTCTGTTGTTTCAACTGTCGGTCAAAAGAAAAGTAAACTTAAAAGTAAATTAAAGTTATAAGTTGGAAGAACATTTGTAATTAAGCTGAAATTTCGATAGTTATTCTCTGTTCTTCACAACATTTTATATTCAAATTTTTTGAGCTCTCAAACGATGCATTTGCAGTGGTGGAAGGTTTTGCTAGCCAAAGCCCAAAGCAATTGGAGCTTGCATATGAATCCTCATAGTCTTCATAGTAATAGTTGCCTAACGTTTTCATTTAGGTGTTTTATCGTTAATAGTCGTTAAAAAACTCTGTTAGTCAATAAAAATACGACTCATGACATGTTTTATTTTCAAAAATATCCTAAAGTTTTAAAAAATCTTCAAAATAATTCCCAAATTCTTAAATTTTTAAGTCTCAAATCTCGATTTCAATTGTTACTGCCGTCAATCGTCGACGGCGTGCCCACCACTTCCGCCATCGGACCCCCACGATCGTTTCTCCCATTTTTTCGTCGTCGATAGTCGATGGACGGCGCGCCTATCGTCAAAATAAAGTCGAACTTACGAAAGAAAAAAAAACGATTTCCGCCATCGGACCCCACGATCGTTTCTCCCATTTTCCCGTCGTCGATAGTCGATGGACGGCGTGCCTATCGTCAAAATAAAGTCGAACTTACGAAAGAAAAAAAAAAACGATCAACGGCAAATGGAGGCGATTGATCGACGTACGACGTTTGAGTCTTGCGGCAAGAGAAAAAAATTTCATTTCGTCACCGACAACGTGGTGAATGACGACAACAATGGCCAAATTTAGGGATCTAAGAATTTTATGGTTATTTTGTGAATTTTGGTAAATATATGAAATTTTTTAAAGTAAGTTAATGGTGAGCACCCAATCAAGTAACTTCAAAAACATTACGCACCTGTTTGGCACGAAAATAACTTTAAGGACCTATTTAAAAAAGTATAATTTAGGCACTTATTTGACACTCAAGTTTAAAAATAGTGTTGAAGAGTCCAAAAATGAATTTCAGAAGCAACCGATTACTTATGGCCTTCTCAGAATCTCGAACAAATTAGATGCAAAGACTTTGGCATCATCTATACTTGTAGAGCTCATCATCTACCTCACAAGCAAGTCCACCCGTTCTGCACCATCAACAAGCAGATTTTCAGGGGAGCGGTGGATTTTGAAGAAACTTCATGTAAGGCTCAAGCTAAGCTTTTCATTACTTTTTTTCTCTTCTTTTCCTTGTCGAGTAAAAGAATGAGATTTGAAGAAGAAAAAAACGAATGATTCACGTGTGAAGAAATAATCAGCTCAAGATGAGACCTAAAATATATTATTTGGAAATTTGACCCAAATATTACTTTTAGATTTTTTTATTCTAAAAATAAAAATGCTCAAAGATTATTTTCGAATATAAGGATAATCACTCTTTAAAAAGTAAAAACTCATGGACCACACTCTGTTTCTGAATAGTGTTTTTGGACTTACAGTACTGTTTAAAAACGGATTCCAACCCCCCCCCCTAACAAATATAGTCCAACACGTGGTGTTATTTTGAGGAATAGAGGACTGATCAAAATCGCGTTCCCTATCCTCGGCTTTTGTACAAAGCAATAATTGGTACAGGGTGCCTTTACTATGGTAAAAGACATGTGGCAGAAGTTGGGTAGGGCATCCACTATTCAAAGTAGGATAGCCCTCCTTGTGCTTGTGAACAGCGCCCTTGTAGACCGGGCAGGGTGGCAGGTGAAGATTCAGCTTTTATAGTATTTTTTATTGGATGAATGAGAGGTGATTTGTGTGGTTAAAATTGAAAGGGTTGGGGATAAATAGGGGTTATGTTGAAGATAGAACAAAAAGATAGAAGAAGAAATTTTGTAAGTGTGTATTTTATTTGAGAAAAATATGTTAAATAATTTTTTATTTGTAATGTAATGTTTGTATGTAGTTATGATTTTTTAGTTTATTTTTTTTTAATTTTATATTTGTTAGAATTTTAAAATTGATGTTTGAAATATTAAATTTTTGTGTTAAATATGTTGTTGAGGAGAAGAAATTTTGTGAAAAGTTTGAGAAAGAAAGATTTGAATAAATATAGTAAGTATGATGAAATTTTAATTTGGTGGTTAGATTTTTTAAATTTGTGAAGAGATTAAGTTTTTGTTGTTTTTTTTTTATTTTGAAGTTGATGTTTGAAAATTTTTATGTTTGAATATTTGTGTTGTTGTTAATTTAATGTTAGATTTTATAATATTAATGTTCAAAATGTTTATATTTGGAGTATATTGGGAGTAAAATGAGTATTTTTAGAATTGATTTAAAAAATTAGTAAATAAATGTAGTTCATAATAATTTTTAAGTTGAGTTGGTTTAATGTTATATTAGTAGTAGTAGTGTTAAAAAAATTAAAATTTATTTGTAATTTTTTAAAAAATAACTTAGGAGTTGGCATAGTAAAAAGTATTAACGTTTTTTAAATTTAGGAGCTATTAGTAAAAATATTTTTTTAAATTTTATTTGTAATTTCGAAAAAAATAAACTTAGGTTAGGAGTTGGTTTAAGGTAAAAAAAATATTAATGTTTTAATTTAGGAGATTTTTAAAAAATTTATGTATATACCGAATGTAATTATGGTATTTATTATAAGTAGATTAGTGACTAGTTTGTAAAAATTTTAAAGTTAAAGAGTTTTAAAGGAAATTTGTTGAATGATATAGGGGCTAAGGATTAAAGTTATAATATTCCTTATTTAGGATTTTGTAAAAATATTTTATGTTTTTAAAATTTTATTTGTAATTTTGTAGAAATTGTTTTATTTAAGAGTTGTGTTGAAAATTAGTAAAAGTTATTAATTTTGTAGAAATTGTTTTATTTAAGAGTCTTTTAGAAATTAGTAAGTAGTTTGTAAAAATCTTAAAATAGGATGTAGTAAAAAATATGGATATTACTAGTCTTTTAATAGTTGAATTAAATTGTAAACAAAATTAATTTATAATATATTGTTTAATTTTTAATTTCGGTAAAATTCAACGAAATTTAAATTCTAAGCATTTAAATTTTAGTTCCTTATTTAGTAGTGTAATAAATGTAGGAATTATATATTAGAAGGAAAATTTTAATTTCGTAGAATTTTAATTTTTTTTAGAAAATTGAGTATCGGGTTGTAATATATTCATATTTGTTATGTACGATGGCCGAACAAGTTCCTCTATTGAGATTTCAAGATCAACGCATTAGTAGTTTGTCGGTTCCTGAGATGATATAATTTTGTTAATAATTGATTTATTAGAAATTCAATTCAATTATGTTAATAATACTTTATGGTTTAGTTTATCCCTTTATGTATTGATGTGTTAATTACAGGATTTTGAGGATACATTTAGATATCACCTGACCATGGCGAAAAATCCTCCGCACGATCGAATCACTGAATGATTGCAACAGTCTGAATTTTATTATGCGACATTCCTTCGAGGTTACAAGTTAGTGTTTGGGTTGATCGATGTTCTGATTCAGCGTTGGAGGCCGGAAACCCATACGTTTCATATGTCGTGTGGGGAATGCACGATCACACTTGAAGACGTGGTCATACTTATTGGGGTGCCGGTAAACGGGGCACCATTGATCAGGGCACCATTGACCGGGAAACCCTCGATCAACCAGACTGAAGTTAGACCTGAAGCACTTTGCGATTATTTTCTTGGAAAGGTACCGGACAAATTAAATTTGTCAGGAAGTCGTACGAAATCGAGTTGGTTGTAAAAAGAATTCAATCTCAATGAATATAGTTTGATTGATGCGGTTTATAATGCCAGTCGAGCTTATATTCTGCGGCTCATTGGCGGTATATTGATGCCAGATAAATCTGACAATCTTGTACATACACAGTATCTACGCTTTTTGAGGTATCCGTGGGAAGCTGCTCAATATAGTTGGAGATCAGCCATATTAGCGTTCTTGTATCGTGAGTTGTGCAAGGGCGGTAAGATAGAGAATGGTCATAAGGTTCGAGGTATTGGTGGATGTTTGTTGTTGCTGCAAGCATGGGCTTGGCAGCAACTTCCATTCTGGACACTGATTACTCAAACACCGGTACAGTTTCCTCTTGTCGCCAGGTAATTATCTTGATTTTAAGTTTAATTTTTGTGGTAATTCTAAATTATTTTTATTAATTAAAATATTATTTGTGAATTGTATGCAGATGGTGCGAGAAAAAACGCACACGGTGGCGAACAACAACTTAAAAGTGTTTAGAGCGAAAATTAATTTGTATTGTCAGGAGCGGGTATGTGGTTAACTGTATTTTTACAATTTAGTAAGATAGATATTAATTAATAGTTTTTTTACATTATAGTTAGGTCTTATTATAATAATCATTATGTTTGCAGTTTATTTGGATGGCGTACTACAATGATCGCATATTTGTACTAGATGAACTGTTGAAGGATTCTAACAAGTGGTGTACGGTTACACTGTTGATCTACTTTGCGATTGTCGAGTTCCACTTTGCCGACATGGTGCTTAGGCAATTTGGCTTCCACCAGCCTATTCCGTATCCCCACACTGAGCATGATTATTTGCACAATTATGATGAACACGGCAGGGCAGATGTTCCGTGGGAAGTTATACACGCTGAGTACATTACGATGTGGAACAACAGAGATTCAACGATACCGTTTCGCGCTCAAATCGAAGAGGATGATTTTGATTTTCAGAGGTCAGAGTACTTGATTTATTTTTTTAATAATGGAAAGCCTTACTTAACTTCGGTCGAAGAACAGGAACAATGTCAAACATTTAAGAAAAAATATGGCGGTAAAGCTGAGTCTTCCAAGACAGCAGCATCGGCCGCATCTCAAAATCTCATTTGGTCTCAAAATCCCGAAGGTTGGCCAAGAACTTGGGAACATCAAGTGGGCTCGCCAGTTATTTGGGAAAAAGAACCGCCCCCAACACATCATGCATGAGAAGTGGGCCCGAGCTTCTTCGATACTCATGGGTTTGCTTATGCTGATTTATACACACCCGAGTTTATTTCTCCACAATTACCTCGTTACTCAAACTTTGAACGGAGCATGGATTTTGAGGAAATACAAGATTTCCTGAATTCACCAGAGTTTTTACCTCGTTACTCCACGGGTTGCGTGGACACGTACACAACACCGCCTCCTATGCCCTCGGTGAATGAGGAGGATGCTGGAGAGGTGGATGTTGAAGAGGTTCCCAAGGAAGAAGTGAGGCCACAACGTAAGAGGACCAAAAAACACACCTATTTTTTTACTATATCCGCTCATTGTAAGAAATTACGTAAGCGGATGCAAAAGAAAAAATGATGTTATCTTTATTTGTGTTATAACTTAGAGTACTGATTGAATTTGAATATTAAATTTTCACTATGTGTTTTGTTTTTTATTATAAGTTAAAATATGATATAAATTATATATTTTGACCTAAATAGTGAAAACGTAGTAAATGAAGTTGAAACGTCCTAAATTTTTGTATGCTATTATAAATATTGTTTTAAGGTTTGTGTTAAAATTTGGTAAATTTTGGAAATCGTTTGGTAGATGAATTCGAATAAAAACAGTTTTAAATACTCCTCCAATAAGGTGGTGACACGTGTCATCAAATAATTAAATAATTAATTTATTTTATTAAATTAAAATTAGGATCAAATTAATATAGTGTATAAGTAATGAGGATCAAATATGTAATTATACCCTTATTTTTTTAACTGTCACGTCACCCTTCCGTTAACCTCTAATGGCCGGTGGTCAAATTGCATCAAATTTAATAGTATGATGGTTTAATTGCTTCGAAAAAAAGTAAAATGGTCAAATCGCGACTTTTCTAATAGTATTGTGGTCATTTATGTAGTTTACCTTTTAAAATATGAACAAACATATATATATATATATATATATATATATATATATATATATATATATATATATATATATATATATCTTATATATGTATAGAAATTCTTTTAAATTGAATCATTCTATATTAAAACATTAATAATTAGAATTAAATTTGTACAGAAACTCGAAAACTCAACTTGGTCGATTCGAAAAAGTTTAAAATAAAGTTTAAATCGTAAAATACAACTTGAATAACTCGAAATTTTTTAGACGACTCTGTCGAACGCTCAGCCCTACTCGTAATGACAAAACACATTAAAACTACATTATTAAAAAAATAAATCTCAAACATGAATCATAAAATTTACATCAACTAAAAAACGCCAGAAAGATATAGTTTTTTGTTGAAAGAACCAGAAAGATAAAGAGATGGCTGAAATAGGAACCTTATCACCTCACAATTCACATGGAGGTATCTTATTGTCAATGATTTTGACCAATTGAGGTTTGACTTTGAAACACAAAAAAATCCATCGTTTCATGAAAAATTAAGCGGAGAAAATCACTGAAACAGGGACTAATCTCTGGCTCTGTTCCATCCGCCATGGACGAGAGGCTATTCGAGGCTTCTCGCAAAGGTGAAACATCAACTCTGCTTCAACTCATGGAGGAAGATCCACTTATCCTCGAAGACAACACCAAACACGCCTCACTCGAGACTCCCCTGCATATATCATCCTTGCACGGCCACGTCCATTTCGTAAACCAAATCCTCACCCAAAACCCAGGCCTTGCTAAAACGGTGAACAACAAAGGGTATAGCCCCCTTCACTTGGCTTCTGCAAACGCCCATGTTGAAACAGTCCAAGAGTTGCTCAAAATCGATGGCCCCCACGAGCTTTGCAGGAGGAAAGATGGAAAGGGTCGAGTTCCTTTGCATTTGGCGGTGATTAAAGAGAGACATGGAGTTGTTGAAGCGCTGCTAATGGCTTGCCCAGACTCCATTAGAGAGATCACTGATAAAAGGGAGACGATTTTGCATCTGAGTGTGAAGAGTGAAAATGGCTGTGAATTGCTTGGGAGGTTGCTCCAGGGGTTTAAAGTTAAGGAGATGCTGAATTGGAAAGATGATGAAGGTAACACTGTTTTGCACTTGGCTGCTTTGAGGAAACAACATGAGGTGAGTCATGATTCCGAACGGGTTTAGGTCAACACAGTATGGGTTGATTTATTTCGAACTCGGACCGGTTTCGAGTTCAAATTGTTGACATTGTTTTGATCAAAATCAAATTTGATCGGATTTTGGGTTCGGATGTTTTTTGATATCATTGACAGATCTAGTTTTAGTACGGGGTTATGTTTCAATTTGCTTTCATGCAGGTAATGAAGATGCTGCTACTGCAACCGGAACTTGATGTGAACGCTATGAATTCCAATGAGCTGAAGGCCTTGGATATATTGCTGAAAGGTCCAAAGCAATCAAATGATGAAGAAATTGTCCACATGCTACATCTAGCAAGCATGCCAAAACTCGAAAATCAAGCATTATCGGAACAATCTCAAGCTAATGATGTGGTGATCGAAATAGACGTGAAGATGAATGACTCAACCTCAAAAAGGGATACCACAGATTCTTTTGAATGGATCGGGGAAATGCGGAGAGGAACCATGGTCATGGCGGTGTTAATAGCTACCGTGACTTTCGAAGTAGCATTGAATCCTCCTGGGGGAGTTTGGCAGGATGGGGGGTCTGCTGATTCCGATGTCCCTAAGGGCAGCCACAGACAAGGAAAATCAATTGCGGAAGATGTTTCACCAAAAAGCCTAACTTGGTTCTTGGTGTGGGACTCCATTGGATTTCTGGCATCAATGAACATCATAGTATTGTTGACAAGCCCTTCCAAGCTCAAGGCGAAGTCGATCCGATGGGAGTATGTTCGGTTAATGATGTGGGTTGTGATCGCTTCTGTTCACATGGTCTTCCTCTACGGTGTCCAAATTATCACTGCCTCGTATGTTTTCAAGCGAGCAGTGATAGCGCCTTTTGTGTTCTTCTACGGCATTTCCGGTTTGCTAGCCCTCCGTTCAGGGTGGTCGTTAGTGACCGAGTGGCGCGATCTGGCTAAGGACTTATGGACAAAGAAAAACAGATAAGGTTTGCTTTTAGATCCACTAGCTTCAAACCATAAATGAAAATGCAAATCTTCAGACATTTGTTCAAGGAAAAAACACATTGTAACTTGGAACTCGAGCAACCTTCTTTTGTCGCTATATACTGCTGTAATTAAACAATGGAAACAGGTTTCCACCGATTCTTGCTGCATAAATTGAGTAATCAAACCATTACGAACCTAAGATGCTTAATCTTAAATGAATAACTTGGACTGGAATCGAACGGTGCATAATGTGATTCGAGCACTAAGGTCAATTGGTTTTGATAGTGCTCAGGCATCAACGCCAATGGAGGTCGAGCACCAATAACGGTTGGTGTCCGGAGGTGCTCGACCACCAAGATTAGCTATTGTCAACTCACAAAGTCTATTAACATTAGAACTTCTGCCTTGTATCCTCAAGTTTGGAGTCGCATCATGGACCTTGATGGGCTAGTTTTGCTTTGCAATGTTGGGCTTAAGATAAATTGTAACTTGAAGATAGAAGAGTAATTTACCTTTTAAATCATTGAATTTCATCTCCACTTTTATTTATATCACAAATTTTTAATTTAATATATTATTTAAATTTTATTAATAATAAATTAATTCACGTATACAAATATTATTAACTAATTTTAAAGAGAAAAAAATTAAAATTGCCTCTTTTACTTAACATACTTGTCACGTATCATCGTCAAATAAAATATTTTTAAAAAAAATTGTTGATGATATGTCAGCAAGTCCTGCCATGTAGACATGTCACGTCATCAAAGGGAGTTGACCTTTAGTTGACTAATTATTTTTATTGACAAAGACTTATTTTGATTCAAAATGAAATGTTAAAGATTCAATTGCACCAAAAAATGAGGCTAAAGTCACCGTAAGATCAAACATTGGGGCTATTTTTTGACTTTATGCCATATCTCTATTACTTAGAACACTCTAGTAAGTTGTTGTACACCCTAGGAAGTTACTTTAAACATTAAGAAGTTGACACAAATCCTAGGAAGTTGTTGTGTGACTTAGAAAGATTACTTTAACTACTCCAAAGATGAGTAAACGTATGCTTTATGAAATTTCCAAATTCTTGTGCCTCTCCAAGTTCTTCAACATGTTCTCTCATGTCTCTGGTCTTCGACTGCTATTCGTTGTCTCTACCTATTCAATTCCTCCAACATTATATTTTTCTCCTAATAGCGTAGAGATGCATACACTCATGTGTTCTGAGCGACATTTGATCTACAAAAGTGTGAACGTCTGCCCAAGCAAAGGTTTGCGTCCAACATTATGTTTTTCTCTATATAAAGTAGAGACGTCTATGTTAATTTGTGTCTATTGATGGCATGGGCTCTACAAGAACATAGAGGACCATTCTATTAATCTAATGCCAAGAGCATAGTTGATATGAAGAAGCCGGTGATGTCTGCATCCATGTGTGCTATGACAACACCAGCTCTACAAGAATGCATATGCCACTGATAGTTGAACGCCTCCGCCCATACAATGCCTTCGGCATTGTGCCTTTCTCCCAAGGGAATAGAGATATTTGTGTTCATGTGTGTTTACCGATGGCATCGCTCTACAAGAACACATATAACCCCTCCACTAATCCATGCGTGCTATGAAAGAACTGGCTCTACAAGGATGCATATGCCACTGATAGCTGAACGCCTTTGTCTATTCAACGACTTCGACATTGTGTCTTTCTCCCAAGGGCGTAGAGATACATGTTTTCATGTGTTTCTATCGATGATATTGGCTCTACAAGAACAAAGATGATCTCTTCGCTAATCAATGCCAAGAGCATTACTGATATGTACTAGCCGGAGATGCATGCATCCCTGTGTGCTATGATGACACCAGTTCTACAGGATGCAGATGCCATTAATAGCTGAACACCTCTATTGAATTTGTGGCTTGAAAAGTCAAGCCTTGTGGGCACCGAATTGACAATTTGAAATTGTCAGAAGTTTGGTGCAACAAATTGAAGAAGAAAAGTGTGAATGGCTGCACCGAATGGAGAAAAATGATACGGTAAATTAATGCTCCATTGGTAAGTGTTGAAATTACCAATGGGGAAATTAATTTTTGGTCCCTAAAAGTTAGGCTATTTACAAGTTTAGTTCTTAAAGCTCAACTATAAATAGGCCTAGCATTTGTCATTTGAAACCATCCCAACATCCATACCATATCTTCCATTTGTTTCTCTTCTCCCATTTGTAATATTTGGGAATTCTTAGGAATTCCATTTGTTTGTACCATTTTGGTATTAGTGAAGTTATCATCCGGTGGTGGTGCCCGAGGAGTAGACGACATTTTCGTCGAACCTCGTAAATTTGGTGTGTTCTCTCCATTATTTATTTCGCTTGCTTATTATTGGGTTTTTCCATTGGGTTTCAATATTCAATAGTTGACGGGTTTGTCCGCTGTGCAAATTTCGGTAGTTTCGATCTCGACATTTCAGCTCAGATTTGAAGCTACGTTCGTGTGGGAAATAACCCGATTTCCCCAACAATTGGTATCAGAGCTTCGGTGAAGGCTATCCCGGTTGCTCGGTTGCTGCAAGAAGTGTGGTGTTGTGACAGTGCATGTCTAGGAAAGTTCTGGCTAGGAAAGACTTGGTATTTAAGCGATCCGTGTGATCCACCTCTCTTTCCTGGGAACTTACCTGGTGCAGTGTTTCAATATCTAGTTCGTGCTGTTGAATATTATTCGTTGCCATGGCAAAAGACGGATCAGATGGGGCATCAAGCTCTTCCTCTATACCAGTGAGGAGGATAATGTCAAATGCAAACTTCTCGGTGAAGTTGTTCGATGGATCCGGTCACTTCGGCATGTGGCAAGGCGAGGTGCTAGACTCTTTATTTCAGCAAGGTCTAGACATTGCCATTGAGGAAGAAAAACCCGTAGATATGGTGGAGAAAGATTGGAGAACAATCAACCGTATGGCGTGCAGTACGATTCGATATTGTCTTTCCAGGGAGCAGAAGTATGCCTACAAGAACGAGACTTCTGCAAGCAAACTGTGGAAAGCGTTGGAGGAAAAATTCCTAAAGAAAAGCTCTCAGAATCGTCTTCACATGAAGAAAAGATTGTTCAGATTTGATTATCAACCAGGCACCAGTATGAATGAACACATCACTGCCTTCAATGAGTTAGTGGCAGATCTGTTGGGCATGGATGAAACTTTCAAAGATGAAGATTTGGCTCTAATGTTGTTGTCATCCCTTCCAGATGAATTTGAGCACCTTGAAACAACGTTACTTCATGGAAAAGATGAGGTGACCCTTAAAGAAGTAACTGCTGCTCTGTATAGTTACGAGCTCAGAAAGAAAACCAAGATGGAGAGCAAGTACAATGCAGCGAAGGCCATGGTGGTAAGAGGTCGCTCGAAAAGCCAAAAGCCAAAAATGAGAGGGAGATCAAAGTCAAAGTCCAGACTTGGGAAAGATGAATGTGCTTTTTGTCATGAGAAAGGTCATTGGAAGAAAGATTGCCCGAAGCTGAAGAAGAAAGGAAAAGCCGCTCCAGATGCATGTGTTGCAGAGCATGATACTAGTGACTCTGAAATATCACTGGTTGCTTCATCATCATCATTTCGTTCAGACGAGTGGATATTGGATTCGGGTTGTACCTATCATATGTCCCCTAATCGGGAGTGGTTCTTCGATTTAGTAGAACCAAATGGAGGAGTTGTTTATATGGGCAATGACAACGCCTGTAAAACGATTGGGATAGGATCAATCCGTTTGAAGAATCAAGATGGATCAACCAGAGTTTTGACTGATGTCCGATACGTGCCTAGTTTGAAGAAAAGTCTCATCTCGTTGGGAGCTTTGGAATCCAAAGGCTCGATTGTCACTATGAGAGATGGAATTTTGAAAGTCACATCAGGCGCACTCGTGATAATGAAGGGCATCAGGAAAAATAACTTGTATTACTACCAAGGTAGTACAGTTATTGGAGCAGTAGCAGCAGCTTCCGGTGGAGAAAAATTGGATTCTACTCAGTTGTGGCACATGCGGTTGGGACACGCTGGTGAGAAATCCTTGCAAATTTTGGCAAAGCAAGGATTATTGAAAGGTGCAAAGGCTTGCAAGTTAAATTTTTGCGAGCATTGTGTTCTGGGAAAGCAGAAGAGAGTGAAATTCGGCACCGCTATCCATAATACGAAAGGTATTTTGGATTATGTTCACTCAGATGTGTGGGGTCCTTCCAAAACAACGTCGTTGGGGGGAAAACACTATTTAGTAACTTTTGTTGATGACTTTTCCAGAAGAGTTTGGGTGTATACAATGAAGTCTAAAGATGAAGTGCTCAAAGTTTTCCTGAAGTGGAAAAATATGATCGAGAACCAGACTGGCAAGAAGATCAAACGGCTTAGGACGGACAATGGAGGGGAATATAGAAGTGATCCGCTCTTTGACGTTTGCAAGGAGCATGGTATTGTTCGACACTTCACTGTTAGACATACACCACAGCAGAATGGGGTGGCAGAGCGTATGAATCGAACACTACTTGAGAAAGTTCGATGTATGTTGTCCAATGCTGGGTTGGGAAAACCATTTTGGGCTGAGGCTGTGACATATGCTGGCCATCTCATCAATCGTCTACCGTCATCGGCGATTGGAGGAAAAACACCGTTGGAGGTATGGTCTGGAGTACCCGCTACAGATTATGATTCCTTACATGTATTTGGATCCACTGCGTATTATCATGTGAAGGAGTCAAAACTTGATCCTAGAGCAAAGAAGGCTATCTTTATGGGAATCACTCATGGAGTGAAGGGATTTCGACTTTGGTGCTTAGGCACAAAGAAGATAATTTGTAGCAGAGATGTTACCTTTGATGAATCTGTCATGTTGAAGAAGGTAACAAATGGAGCTGTTCAGACAAGTAGTACTCCACAACAGGTGGAGTATACTCCAAACCAGGTGGAGTTTCAAGAGACGGTGATTAGTCCAACAATTGATGTTACTGATTCTCCTACTCCAATGGAGGAATCAGAAGATGAAGAGGTTCAAACCCAAGAACCATTGGAGACACCAGAACCACTTGCAGTTACAAGGCCAAGGAGAGAAATTCGTAGACCTGCTCGATTTACAGATACGGTGGCCTATGCCCTTCCAGTTGTTGATGATGATATCCCTGTCACTTATCAAGAAGCAATGCAAAGCTTAGAAAGTGACAAGTGGAAAAGTGCCATGGATGAAGAAATGCAATCTCTCCAGAAGAACAACACCTGGGATTTGGCATATTTACCAGAAGGTAAAAGGGCAATTGGATGCAAATGGGTGTTTGCAAAGAAAGACGGATCTCCCGGCAAGAAAGATGTTCGCTACAAGGCAAGGTTGGTAGCTAAAGGCTACGCTCAGAAGGAGGGAATCGACTACAACGAAGTATTTTCCCCTGTTGTGAAGCATTCCTCCATTAGAATATTGTTGGCCTTGGTAGCACAGTTGAATTTGGAGCTAGCTCAACTCGATGTAAAGACGGCTTTCTTGCACGGTGATTTGGAAGAAGAGATCTATATGACTCAGCCAGAAGGATATGTAGATGCTGGTGGTAAGAAATGGGTTTGTAAGCTGAACAAATCGCTATATGGATTGAAGCAATCTCCGAGGCAGTGGTACAAGCGATTTGATAGCTTTATGAGGAGGCAGAAGTACACGAGAAGCAAATACGACCATTGCGTGTATTTGCGAAAGCTACAAGATGGATCTTTCATTTATCTCCTCTTGTATGTTGATGATATGCTGATCGCTTCAAAGAGTCAACAAGAGATAGACAAATTGAAGGCTCAGTTGAATCAAGAGTTTGAGATGAAAGATCTAGGTGAGGCCAAGAAGATTCTCGGCATGGAAATAAGCAGAGACAGACGGAGAGGCAAGCTTTGTTTGACTCAGAAGCAATATCTGAAAAAGGTATTACAATGTTTTGGCATGAATGAAAGCACAAAACATGTAAGTACCCCACTTGCTTCTCATTTGAAACTCAGTTCTCAATTATCTCCTAAAATTGATGAAGAGCGAGAATACATGGCAAAAGTTCCATATGCTAATGCAGTAGGGAGCTTGATGTATGCGATGGTGTGTACGCGGCCTGACATTTCACAAGCAGTTGGAGTTGTGAGCAGGTACATGCATGATCCTGGAAAAGGACATTGGCAAGCTGTGAAATGGATTCTACGGTATCTCCAACAAACCGTAGATGTTGGTTTAGTGTTTGAGCAAGATGAAACACTTGGTCAGTTTGTGGTTGGATATGTTGATTCCGACTATGCTGGTGATTTGGATAAGCGTCGGTCTACTACTGGGTATTTGTTTACTCTAGCAAAAGCCCCAATTAGTTAGAGGTCTACTTTACAGTCAACGGTGGCTTTGTCAACTACAGAGGCAGAGTACATGGCAGTTGCAGAGGCTGTTAAGGAGGCGATTTGGCTTAACGGATTGTTGGAAGACTTGGGAGTTGTTCAAAGTCACATTAGTCTCTATTGTGACAGTCAGAGTGCTATTCATTTAGCGAAAAATCAAGTCTACCATTCAAGAACCAAGCACATCGACGTGAGGTATCACTTTGTACGGGAGATCTTTGAAGAAGGAAAGGTTCTACTTCAGAAGATTGCTACGGCAGAAAATCCTGCAGATATGTTGACCAAGGTGGTAACATCAATCAAGTTCAATCATTGTTTGAACTTGATTAACATCTTGCAAGTTTGAGCACCTTCGGGTGTATGGCGCTCATGAGCGCATTTGGAGGCACTGCAGAAGATAACGTTTGGGGAGAAGAAGATTTTGAGAAAGCTTGATGAAATTCAAGCCAAGGTGGAGATTTGTTGAATTTGTGGCTTGAAAAGTCAAGCCTTGTGGGCACCGAATTGACAATTTGAAATTGTCAGAAGTTTGGTGCAACAAATTGAAGAAGAAAAGTGTGAATGGCTGCACCGAATGGAGAAAAATGATACGGTAAATTAATGCTCCATTGGTAAGTGTTGAAATTACCAATGGGGAAATTAATTTTTGGTCCCTAAAAGTTAGGCTATTTACAAGTTTAGTCCTTAAAGCTCAACTATAAATAGGCCTAGCATTTGTCATTTGAAACCATCCCAACATCCATACCATCTCTTCCATTTGTTTCTCTTCTCCCATTTGTAATATTTGGGAATTCTTAGGAATTCCATTTGTTTGTACCATTTTGGTATTAGTGAAGTTATCATCCGGTGGTGGTGCCCGAGGAGTAGACGACATTTTCGTCGAACCTCGTAAATTTGGTGTGTTCTCTCCATTATTTATTTCGCTTGCTTATTATTGGGTTTTTCCATTGGGTTTCAATATTCAATAGTTGACGGGTTTGTCCGCTGTGCAAATTTCGGTAGTTTCGATCTCGACATTTCAGCTCAGATTTGAAGCTACGTTCGTGTGGGAAATAACCCGATTTCCCCAACAACCTCCACCCATTCAATACCTTCGACATTGTGTCTTTCTCCTTAGGGCGTAGAGATACATGTGTTCACGTGTGCCTACTAATGACATCGGCTCTACAAAAACATAGAGGAACGTTTCGCTTACGCAATAGCCCTTGGCATTGATGTTCAAAAAGTGAGAGATGCCTATACCCATTTATGCTTTGATAACACCGGCTCTACAAGGGTATAAATGGCTGCCTAAATTTTTTAGGGGATCAATTGGGTACAAAATGCATACATTAGGGGCCAACGTTGCCATTAAGCCAATAAAATATGAAGTTTTACAAAACCATAAAATATGAAATAAGTTTCGAAAACATCATATTTCTAAGATCGCACAAGATTAGTAGCAAGAAACAAGTCCTTCTCAGGCTCTTGAACTCTACTCCTCTCGAACGTTCGAGTTTTACACTGACCACTACTACAACTGTCTATCTAGACAATCTTTCGACCGTCTTATTGCTTCCTTCTATACCAAGACTCCAAGCTCCTTAAGCTTCCATGGTCGTGGCAATTTTCTTAAGAAGAAGAATGATTTTCTGAGAAAAATGAGCTCTTAAAAGACTCTCCAAACAGACATTTTTTCTCGAGAAAGGAGTAATCTTTATATAACTAGAGTGAGAAATGACAGCCAATGATATTGCAACTCTTTGATCTTCTTTGCGGTCATGTCCTAACAAGGGCTTTTATCTTGATGCAGCTGCCATCCTACAACTCCAGGATTTGTCTGGAGGCTCGACTTGACAATTTATCTTGATGCAGTGGGCAGTCTGTGGTCTCTAGCACACATTAATCCCGACACACAATGTATTGATGCAGGGGGCAGTCTATGACTCTTGTATAGTTGTATTGGAGTGCTCGTTAGGGCAAACTGTAATAGTAGTTCCATGTTTTCTTGTGCGAACAACTGTCCCTTGACCTAAAATATCAAGATTGCTAATTTATCTTTTCTAAGCTCTTAGGTTCTTCTGTGTCATTGCAAGCAAACATATTACATAACTCTGTATCAACACAAATAAGTGATGTATATACACCTTAAGGCGGAAATCTTAAAACTATAACTAAATGCATGAAACATAAAATAAAGGCTAAAATATAAACAAAGAAAGTAAAAACCTAATTGAAGAAGTACGTAGATAAATGAATATCGGTTAGTTATCATAGGGTTCAACACACTAACTTGTTTAGGTTTAATCTAATGGCTGACGTCCAATGAAGAAGCTTGATTTTGTGATATTTGTGTTCTTATCAATATTTTTATCTGAATTGATGGGTTCAAGTTAAGTGTGTTATAGATATGAGTTTATTCAAGTAGGCGTTCATATTGTTTTTCTTAAATACATAAATGCTTTGGGTTAAAGTTCCAATGAATTGTGTTCTTCAGGGCTTCGCGTCTTTGATTACAAAAGTACTCATATATTAATAGTTACAAAGTATGGTTATAAGTACAATCACAATTATAAATAAAAATAATATATTTCAATAGTTATTAGAAGAATTAACTTTTACGGTGCACAATGGGACTAATAACTAAATATATTTATAATAAGAATTAATTATTACAAAATACAATGAAGACTAATAATAAAGGGTTAACTAATAGAATAGTTATACATGTTTTCCTACAGTACAGAGTTGGTCACTGATTTTGAAAAATAATCAGTAAGTTCACTTACGTTTTCAGGGCGTAAACTTTTGGTCACTCAGTCGTTTGTTGCCGTTAAACATCGACAGTTTGCTGACCTGGCAGCGAAAAAATAAGGGTAAACTACTGCAATGACCACTAAAGTTTATCCCA
The DNA here is from genome assembly GCA_958450335.1 of Hibiscus tridactylites. Lineage (NCBI taxonomy): Eukaryota > Viridiplantae > Streptophyta > Magnoliopsida > Malvales > Malvaceae > Hibiscus > Hibiscus tridactylites. The sequence continues at coordinate 59,144,904 of OY288275.1, forward strand.
TTTACATTTCTGCTCCCCAATTTTAAAAATAAATATTATGGTCACTACTGAAAATGTTTCTTTATAATTTCACCCTTGAATTTTTAAAAAATCATTTTTCAACCCTAAAACTTTACAATCAATTAGTACAATAATATTAGAAAGACTTAAAAGAAAAATAGGTGCCCAAAGTATACCCTTTTTAAAATTTAGGTGCCCAAATTGCTCATATTTAATAACTAAACTTTCAAATTGCTCCTATTTTTTCACTGTGGATTATTAAATAAGATCGCATGTCCGAATTGATTGTAAAGTTTTAGGGTAGAAAAATAAATTTTTAAATAATTCAGAGTGAAAAAATAGGAGAAATTTGAAAGTTTAGTTATTAAATAGGAGTAATTTGGGCACCTAAAATTTAAAAAGGTATACTTTGGGCACTTATTTTTTATTTAAGACTTTCTAATATTATTGTACTAATTGATTGTAAAGTTTTAGGGTTGAAAAATTAATTTTTAAAAATTCAATGGTGAAATTATAAAGAAACATTTTCAGTAGTGACCATAATGTTTATTTTTTAAAATTGGGGAGCAGAAATGTAAATGGGATAAACTTTAGTGGCCATTGTAGTAGTTTACCCTTATTTTTTCGCTGTCATGTCAGCAAGCCGTCAATATTTAACGACAACAAACAGTTGATCAGTGACCAAAAGTTTACGCCCCGAAAACGTAAGTAACATTACTGGTCATTTTTCAAAATCGGTGACCAACTCTGTACTAGGAGGAAACATAAGTGACTATTACAATAGTTAACCCAATAATAAAAGGGTAAACTACAACGAAGGTCACTCAATTATGGGTAAGGTTACAAGAGGTTACAATAAGAAAGTTCCCAAGTTAAGAAGACCATTGCTGGGAAAGAATTTATTGCAAGAAGTTCGGCTGCATCCAAGGTTGTGGATGCAATCAGTGAAGAACCAGAGTTGAAGCTAGATTCTGCGAACCCGACGAAATCTATCTCTGTAGTCGATGAAAAAGTGGATAATCCTCTTGTCATGGTGGTGTAAAAAGCACCATCCCTATTCATCCCCACTACGAACACACCCAGTGATGCCGAAAGAGAAAGCGCTCAAAGTCAAAAGACCAAAAGCAAGAAGAAGCGCAAATAAGAGAAGCGGAGCAAAAGGAAGAAGCATCGCTCTGCCTCCTCCTTGCAAGAGCCTGATAACTGAGTTAGTTTGTTTTAGTTTTTGTGGGCATGCATTTCATGTAGTAAAACTTCATTTTGTTTTCTGTATTGTCATTGTCATTGCATGTAGTTGTAATATCATTGCATTCATCATTGTACCCACATTTTGTCATTGCATTATGTTTTCTTTTGCATTGGGGACAATGCAATCTTTAAGTTTGCCGGTATACACCTAGGAGCTTTGAAATGCACCCTTATTTCATTTTTTAAAATGAAAGGCTCTTTTTGTGGTAGAAATTTTGTGCTTACATTCGATGTGTAAACCTTGAATCATTCTGATTACTAATAATTTGGTTGGATATACATGCTGGATGATTGCATGATAACTCTGCATAAATACATCTACTTGTTTTAGTAAAGAATATCTAGCATCATCTCTTTGATTTTGGATGATTACTGCCTTGTTCAGCTTGTGTTATATATGTTATTAGATCTTATTAAGTATAAATAAAAGGCATTCCAATCTGAGTGCAATAAAAATAGCTTCAATAGGGAACACTCCATTGCATGCGTTAGAAAAATGAATCTGGCCAAAGGTTGTCACTGCATGAGTGTGTGTCGCAACAATAAAGTAATTCTGGGGGGGGGGGGGGGGTCATTGCACAACATCTTATTTCTCAGTGTCTAGAGTGCATTCATTGCTTGATATCCCTCCCTACATAATAAAAGAAAATAATAAAATATATATTTATATTCATCTTGTTGTATGTGGCTCTAAAAAAATGCTGAAGGTAGAAAGAATCTAAGATGATAGGTTTGATGCTATGTATTCTTGAAATTCTAGTTTATATATTGATGTTTGAGTTGTTTATGCAATCTTCTATCTTGTCGATGCAATAAATTTATTGGTTGGTTGTAATGATTCAAATAGCTAGAATGTCTATAATTAGTTGTTAGACCTTACTGCTATTAATTTTACTCGATGACAAGTAAAAACTCAAGTTTGGGGTGTATAGTTCTATATAGAACATGTATTTCCTCTAGATTTATAGATTTAACTATCCCCACATCAATGTTTATTGCATCCATTTCTGCATTTTCATGTCTATTTTCTGTATTTTGTCTAACTCAGTCTCAGTTGCTTTTATTTCACATATTTATGCCTTTTTGCCTTGTTATCGTTGTATTTCTAATGTTTATGTAGCGGAAGGTTCACCACTGCAGCCAACTCGACATAGTAACAACCAGTTGTGCAGTCTGCTAAAAGATAAGGACGACCCTGCAAGTTGTATTATTTGTTATAACATATTTGGTACAGCTTGGAGTCACGCAAAACACCTGAAGGACATGTGTTCTTTCTTTGGAAGCTTATAAATGACAAATTCAGGAAGAGAGAGAGAGAGTCACGTGATATTCATTTTTCATCATCTTCTTCAACCTTCTGATTTTTTTTCCTTTCATGGCGGCTTAAACTCCATTTCTGAAGATCCAAGGTGAAACAAGACAGAAATATTCGAGGAGAAGAGGATTCAAGTGCTAGATCAAATAGAATATTTGTTATCTTCTTAAACTCTTCTTTAATTAGATGTTTATTGGATATTTTTATTATACTTTGTTCGTTATTGACGATGGTTTACTTTCTTAACCTCTGTATGAACTTGCTTAATGTTTATCTTTCATTTCAATATATTATTATTAGCTTTTCTTCATACTTCGATTGTTGGATCTGATTATTGTTTGCATGATAATGTGTTACCTCCTCAAAAGTACTAATTTTTATGCTTGTTTTACAATATCTTTGCTTGTCTTTGAGCACAATTAGATGCATTTAGTTGTTAATTGCATGCATTTGTATACGGAATTTTGAATCTAGTTATGCCAGTGTGAAGGGTGGTTTGTTGGCATGATTGCAGGCATAATAGAGCAGATTAGTGCAAAAGAGAACGATGAGAATGCTGGTAGCTGTTGCTAGCAAAGGACTAAAAAATTGTCGAAGCACCTGTGGGCAGAGAAGAGATGTTTGATGCCAAGTCGAGTGGACGGTGAACCAATGATGACGCCACCCCTTGGATTCAAACGAGGGATAAGATGAGCACCTTCTTTATCCTCGAGCATTCAAATTCAAATCCAAAGCTTATCCTAGGCCACTCTCGTGCGCCTATTTAAAGGAACTCAAGCAAACACTTGACAGGAGTTCGACAATTAGATTTAGAAGGCTACACTAAGGAGACATGGTTCGACCAAGCTTGACCGAGAGCCTAGAATTTGAAGAGTTGCATCGAGAGACCCCCTTCTCACCCATTCTCTTTGTTTAAGTTGTTTATATTTTTATTTAAGATGATGACGTTGAGATATGATTATGGTTTTTGGTTGGAAACCCTCACCATGAACTAATTTAATAGTTGGTGAGGGATGGTTGCGTTGAATGATATTTACTATGCTTAGCTTTTAATAATTGGAAATGTGATGGCATTGTTTTTCCTATATGGCATGATCTTACTTGTTTTCACAAATACAATGCCAAGCGAGAGCTGACTTTGTTGGCTTATTGAACCTTAATTTCTTAACTGACTTAGGGAACAACGAATTAATGTTAGATACTAAGGCGAGATGCTTCGAGAGAAGATGTTCAAGTAGATGAGCTCACTTCGGAGTGAAATCTACCCCTTAGGAGCAAAAGATTGGGACTTAATCAAATTAATTTATGAAAAAGCCGATTTATAGAGATATACAAGTTTTTGCATAGTTAATTCAGGGCATTGCCATCAAGAAAGGAAATGCCAACTTTGAATCTGCTCGGCAAAGAATGTCAAGACATGATTTACTAAAAGCTGGCATGACATGAATAGTATGAAAACCAGAAATCCCTTGCCAACACTCATCATACATTTTCAAAATCTCTTTGCCAACGCTATTGTCTTTTATTTCTTTCTTTTAAACTATTTTCAAAACCAACTTCAAAACAAACAAACTTTTCTTTGACAAGTAAAACTAGTAAGCAATTAAACTCTTGACCAATCCTTGTGGGATCGATAACTCAGCTTATTGTTGTATTACTTGGAAGACCGTGTATACGTGTACGCAAAAGACTCTTTCTTGGCATTGTTTATTCATTACCAACGCTCTTATACCCCTTTTTCCAAGCACTCTCATGAGTCTAACAAGTTTTTGGCGCTGTTGTCGGGGATTGTAACGGAATTTTACTGTTTTTGTTTTATTTTACTTATCTATTTTGCTTGGTATATGACCAAGAACCGCCTTACGGACTATCAGCCATTTGACTTTAAAATTGAACGAACCTACCACGGATTGAAGAAGAAAATAAGAGAGATGGCTCAAACGGTAACAGAGAAGTAGAAGGTGTCCTACAGAATCAAGGGAATCCAGCTATACACGGAGGGAATCCTGTCGCACCCGTAGTGGACGATGCTATAGAGAGACCAATATTGGAACACTCGGCACCAAATATTAATAACCTGATGCTGGGAGTGATTGGCGTCGAGGTAAATACATCAAATTTTGAACTTAAGAAAGTAATGATCTAAACACTTTTGAATGTAGGCCAATTTGATGGAGCACTCACTGGAGAACCAAGGTAACACTTGAAGCAATTCATGGGGATTTGCCAGCTATTTCAACAGCCTGGAGTATCAGAGGATACTATGAAGCTGAAACTATTCACTTTTTCCTTGAGAGATAGAGCCAAGACTTGGCTTAATTCTTTGCCACCTGGTTCAATCCCCTCATGGAGGGACCTATGCCAGAAGTTTCTAACGCATTTCCAACTGCCAACACTCACTGCTAAGCTACGTTGTGAGATTACTACATTTAGGCAGGCTGAAGATGAAACCTTATATGATTCTTGGGAAAGATTTAAAGATCTGTTAAGAAGGTGTCACGTGCATGGATTTCCAAATTGGACTCAAATACAAACTTTCTACAACAGACTAAATGTACAAACGAGGATTGTTGTTGATACTTCAGTAGCCGGTTCATTGCTTGACAAGAAATATACGAAGGTTGCGGGTATCCTTGAGAGAATTTTAGTTAATGATTTCGAGTATCTCGTTGCCATGTTAGGTACCAGAAATAAAACTAGTGGGAAGTTGAAGGTTGATGAACTAACGACCATCTATGCTGAGATTTCTAACTTCACTAGTATGATGAGAAAATTACATAAGAACAACGAGCCTCAATAAGTGAAGGCATTAGAACCATTCTGCACTATCTGTTGAAAGAGCCACCATGTGGATGATTCCCTACCAACCCTGAATCGGTAAATTATGTTGGCAACATAAATCGCAATTTTAATCCTAACTCAAATACTTATAACGCAAGATGGAGGTAGCACTCTAACCTTGCTAGGAGAAATCAAGAATCCAACCAATACAATGCCATAACAACAATGCCCAGAGTCAATATAATGCCTAGCGTTAGAACAATGCCATGCCAAGAGTCAATAAAAATGTTGTGCAACTGGCATAAAATTATTTTCATGCAGGGCAGCGAAACAACCAGATGACTTTGACATAATACATAGAGAGGAATGATGCCATTGTCTAGAGTTTGGCAGCTTCGACGTGAAACTTGGAGGTCCAGATTGGGCAGATTGTCGATGCACTCAGCAACAGACCCCAAAGAGCTTTGCCAAGTGACAAAAAAGATGCCGAGCAGAGGAATAATGAACAATGCAAAGCTGTAACACTTCCGAGTGGTAAGAAGTGCGAGGCTGAGACATCTAGCAACCAGCCAGTTCATTGTCAAAAGGAAGAGAAAAGGCCAGTAGATGTACCACAAGAGCCGAAGAACAAAGAAGATGATGGAAGCATTGTCAGTCATCAGACTAATGTCAATCTGCAGACTGATGCTAGCGAGCAGAATGATGACAGACAACAGTTTGATGCCAACAAATTGTTGGCAAATCCAACATATGTTTATCCGCCTCCAACCTTTCCACAAAGGTTACAGAAGCATAAGTAGGATAAAAAATTTAAGCGTTTCTTGGAAGTGCTAAAATAATTGTAGATTAATATACCATTAGTGGAAGCACTCGATCAAATACCCAATTACGTGAAATTCATGAAAGACGCATTGTCCAAAAAAAAGAAAATTGGGAGACTTTGAGACTGTAGCTCTTACCGAAGGATGCAGTGCCAGGATACTCAATCGGTTGCCATCGAAATTGAAAGATCTAGGGAGTTTCACTATCCTGTGCACTATTGGAAATAGATTCATGGGTATGACACTGTATGACCTAGGGCCTAGCATTAACTTTATGCCGATGTCGGTGTTCAATAAGCTTGGCATTGAATCAAGGCCCACTATCGTGACACTTCAATTGGCGGATCGATCTTTCGCACGTTATAATGGTAAGATTGAGGATGTGTTGGTAAAGGTAGATAAATTCATATTTTTAGCCAACTTTATCATTTTAGATTATGAAGTCGATGCTAATATCCCAATTATATTTGGAAGACCTTTTCTTGCTACTGGTAGAGCTTTGGTTGATGTACACAAAGGAGAATTAATAATGCGCATGAATGAGCAACATGTTACATTTAATATGTTTTAAGCTTTGAAATGTTCAGATGAATCAGAAGAATGCCAAGCAGATGATAGGATAAAGTCCATTTTCAAGGTGGGCATGGCACAATTGTGCCAAGACACAGATGATGATGCCGGCGAACTGGTTGGTAATGATGAGACGAGTGAAAAATCTGAAGAACCAGCCTTGGAGGCTGAAGAAGTGAGCTATTTTGAGCCACTATAGTTGGCAGGCATAGAGATTAAGGCACCAAAGTTATCAATAGAGGAACCACCAGAATTGGAGTTGAAACTATTGCCCGACCACCTCAAATATGCATATCTAGGTAAGCACTCATCCTTGTCAGTAATCATTGCTGCTGATATAACCAATGATAAACCAAGTAAACACAAGCAAGCGTTTGGTTGGACCTTGGCAGACATCCGAGGTATTAGCCCAACTATATGCATGCACAAGATAAACTTATAGGAGTATCATGTTAAGACAATTAAAGGCCAGAGAAGACTAAATCCAAGCATAAAAGAAGTAGTCAAAAAGGAGATTATCAAGTGGCTGGATGCTGGGATAATCTATGCCATATTCGATAGCTCGTGGGTTAGCCCAATACAATGCGCGCCAAAGAAAGGTGACATGATCGTGGTTCACAATAGCAAGAACGAGTTAATACCATCTAGAATTATCACCGAATGGAGAGTATGCATGGATTATAAGAAGTTAAACAATGCCACCAAGAAGGACCACTTCTCGTTGCCCTTCATTGACCAAATGTTGGACAAACTTGTAGGTAAAGCTTTCTATTGCTTCTTAGATGGTTATTCAGGATATAATCCGATTGTCATAGATCCAGAGGACCAAGAGAAGACCACATTCACCTATCCATATGGGACATTTGCCTTTAGGAGGATGCTGTTTGGTTTGTGCAATGTGTGAGAAAGGGGTTATGGTGGCCGGAGATGCAATGAATAATGGTGGTTTGTGTGTGATCGGTGGTTAAAGATTTTTTGTTTGAAGAAGATGAACATGCTATTTTTCAGAGAGAACAATGTGTTTCTATGTATTTCTTATTATTCTTAAATATCAAATGTATACAGAGTAAGCCTTTAAATAGGATGATATAGAGTTTTAATATAACTAAAACTATACTTTTATCTTTAATTTAAATAACACTTATTCCTAATTTAAATAAGACTTCTAGTAAATCTAAACTACTAATTAGAAATAAACTCTGATTACACGTTAAATAAAAACTCTAATTACACTCCTCCTCAAGCTCTAACACTTCTCGGATAACTTACACTCCCCCTCAAGCTCGTGAGAAAACGTAATAAAACACCAGCTTGGATCTTGGATGTGATGGCCTACTCATATTTCTTCTGATGTTTCTTAGAGAAAAATGCTCCTCGTTCTTAGAAGTCTTTGATTTGAAGAGTGGGGACAGAATCATGATGTTCTTGCGCAGAAATTGTTGATTCCATTCAACTTATGGTGCACTTGAGATGGTTGATGCATCAGTTGGAATACAAAGACTGCTCCACAAGATGCCCTAGCAAGTAGTTCCTGACTTGCATGTAAAGCTTTCTATTGCTTCTTAGATGGTTATTCAGGATATAATTAGATTGTCATAGATCCAGAGGACCAAGAGAAGACCACATTCACCTGTCCATATGAGACATTTTCCTTTAGAAGGATGTTACTCGGTTTGTGTAATGCACCGGTAACATTTCAATGTTGCATGATGTTTTTCTTTTCAGACATGATTGAACAAAACTTGGAAGTCTTTATGGACGACTTCCTAGTTTTTGGTAAGACATTTGATGAGTGTTTATAGAGTTTAGAGCTTGTTTTGAAAATATGCATAGGAACAAACTTGGTCTCGAACTGGGAGAAATGCCATTTCATGGTGAAATAAGGCATAGTTCTAGGTCATAAAGTGACCGAGCAAGGTTTGGAAGTCGACAAGGCAAAAGTGGAGGTAATTAAACAGTTGCCACCATCTATGAGTGTCAAAGGTATAAGAAGTTTTTTAGGTCATGCGGGTTTTTATCGCTGATTTATTAAAGACTTTTCTAAAATTTCTAAACCTTTGTGCTTACTGTTAGAACATAGTGCCACTTTTATGTTTGATGATGCTTGTTTGAGAGCTTTTTAGGAACTTAAGGAGAGACTGATCAACGCCCATATAGTCGTAGCACTAGATTGGAGTAATCCGTTTGAACTCATGTGCGATGACAATGACTATGCCGTCGGAGCAGTACTGGGACAACGAAATGGCAAGAATTTTCATGCCATATAATATGCCAGCTGAACTTTGAGTGGAGCACAACTCAATTACACCACAACGGAGAGAGAATTTCTAGTTGTTGTATTTGCTTTTGACAAATTTAGATCTTATCTGGTTGGTAATAAGGTTGTTGTGTATACAAATCACTCGGCACTAAAGTACCTTTTGGCAAAGAAGGATGTCAAACCTAGATTGATCTGGTGGATGCTTCTTCTACAAAAATTTGACCTCGAGATCTGAGACAAGAAGGGTTGTGAAAATTTGGTAGATGATAACCTATCACGCTTGGAGCATCACCTTGATGATGGTAAGGCTGCTGCAATAAGGGATGAATTTCCTGACGAGTATTTGCTTGTAGTTAATGCCATGTCATAGTACGCGAACATAATCAACTACTTGTTAAGCAACATTCTGCCACCAAACTTGGCATACAATGCCAAGAAAAGATTTCTTCGAGAAGTTAGGCATTACTATTGGGACGAGCCGATTCTGTTCAATCAATGTGTCGACCAAGTCATATGGCGACGTGTTCTTGAAGAGGAGTAGTATAACATCTTGCATTTATGCCACGCTGCTCCATATAGAGGACATTTTGTCGGAATGAAAACTGCTGCCAAAGTGCTACAGTCCGGATTCTTTTGGCCCACACTATAAAAAGTCACCCACAACTATGCAAAGGCATGTGATCAATGCCAACGGACGGGGGAACATCTCTGGCAGACACCAATTGCCGCTCTAGAACATTATGCATGTGGATTTATTTGATGTATGAGGAATAGACTTCATGGGTTCATTTCCCCTCATCATTTGTGTAATCACTAATTTTGTCCGGACCTTGAACCCCTTTTAGTTTATGTTTATCCTGGGCATACATCGAGCTATTATGTAAATTAAGACTAAAAAAAGAAAAGAAAGAAAAGAAAAAGAGAATATATATATATGTCTTGTCTTATTAGTATCATCATCATACTACTATTAGTATATTATTGCTTAGCTATTAGTATCATCAGTAGTTGTTAGTATTATTATCACATAATATTATATTATAACTTGTTTATTTATTGTTATTTGTTTGTATTGATAGTAATTATTGATAATATTATTGTTGTTGTTATATTTATCATTCATTTCCATTTATTATTATAATTATAGGTAATTATTATTATTATTATTATTATTATTATTATATCTATTATTATTATATTTATTATTATTATGAAAATAAAACTTAAAAGAAGTCAAAGATGTTCATAAATAAATAAAAGCCCACTTTGATTAATAATAAATAAAAGTCCATTACATTAATATAGTCCACATTACATTAGAGCCCAAGCCCGATAAACCCTTACAAGGAAGAAATCCTAATCTTTTTTATCTATACGCAGCCAAATCTGGACCGTCAGATCTAATGTTTGATCTCAACGGTCCAGATCGATCCAGATTAAGAGGAAACCCTAGTTGTCATCCAGTTGCCCCAGCGCCGCACTCCCACAGCCGTCAGATCGAAGACTTGATCAACGGTGCAGATCAGCTCGAGACGAAACCCTAGACACGCCCCAACACTTCCAGACGCCGCGCTAAGTCATAGTCGTCAGATCAATTGTAGATCTGACGGTCCAGATCCCTCAAAGCAGAAACCCTAGAAGGGTACCCCTTTCGTCACCGCGCCGCAACGCCCTATCCGTCCGATCGTGACGACATTGAACGGCCAGGATTGAATTTTCGCACGAGTGTAATGCACGCGCGACGCTTTGCTTCCCCACGTGCGCGTGCCATCGCACACCACGCGCCCGTACCTTCAGTTCCCCTGCTCTCAAGCATGCCGATGTCCCTCCCCATTTCGGCCAAGACCAACAGAGAACAGCAAAAAAAAGAAGGATGTCAGATACCAAAAAGCAAACAAGAACAAATAATGCACCAAAGTCAACGAGGCAACCAAAAAATCATATTCAGAGAGCAACGACAGTTTTTGTTTTGCATGTAAACACTTCGGATATAAAAATCCGAAAACAAAAAACCATTGTAACAGAGGAAAGATTGCAGAGAAAAAGCAATAAAATACAAAGCCTTATGAGGTAGCTTTCGTTTCCATTTTTTAATTGCATGCGAAACAATCGAAACCAAAACAAAAAATAAGAAGGGAAAGTTTGTTTTTTTACCTTCCGGGAGCTCCATCTCCTCTGGCTTTCGAGTCGTGGCGGCGATAAACCCTTGACTTCCGTCGGGAAGTTCGACGGGTGAGCCGTCCGGGCCTCGGTTGGGAAGGCTTTAGGGTTCCGGTTTGAATTTTTTAAAAGGGGGAGAGGGTTTTCTTTTTGAGGTTTGTTCTTTTAAAGGTTTCTGAGTTTCCAACGGTGTTTTTGACTTGGTATTTTGGGATAGCTAGTCGATCGGTCCGTTGCCATTGTCGGCTAGCGGCAACCGGCCGTCGGGTCTAACAAGGGTGAACGGAGAAAGAGAAGAGAGGCTTTCTAGTTTTAATCGAAATGGGCAAAAGGGGGACCATTTTTTGAAAAACACGTTTTTATAGTGAATTGGTGTTTTAAAATTGGTTTATTCGCCACTTTAGTCCCCCCGTGTTTCTTGAAATGTTTTTCAGGCCCTTCCGCATTCTGAAATCACGTCCAGGGTCCCTTTATGTTTTCGAAGACTTTTGATCACGTCCCTAATCTGGTTTTAACTGGTTTCGAATGGTTTAATAACCATTTTAGTCCCTACAGGTTTCAACGAATTTTAATTCTGGTCCTTGTTTTGGCGATTCGATATTTTTCTTACGGTTTATTTCCTCCATCAGTCCTTAGAGTTTGTCTGGAGTTCTATTTTAGTCTTTTGCGGCATAGCACTTTTTGTTTCTCATGCATTTTGGTTCTTGTCTCGAACTCATGTCTCTTTAGTTTCAATCCCTATTTTTGTTCATATTTTATATATGTTTGGTCGATAATATGTGAGTAATGTGGCGTATGACCGTATGCTTTTATATAATCTAATCTAATGCTTGGCTTATATAATGTATAGAGTCACGATATACAATATATCCATGTATTTGTATAGCTTATCACTTTTCACGCTATTACGTATTTTGCTTGATTGTTGGTATGATTTTATGATTCGTTTACTTTTAGGAATTACATCTCGAATTATAAATTGCAATGCGAATGCCCTTTTATTCGGGATCGAACGAGGTCAGTACCAGTCGTAGTGGTGGTGGTTCGGACGTTCTTTCTCGAATATTAAGGCTTTTAAAATTTACTCACTCTTATAATCAAATTCTGATACGATTTGTCACTTTAATTCGCAAAATTTAATATTAATGAAGGGGTAATGTTTTTGGTACCAATTTTGGGCATGTCGGGGGTGCTCATCCTTCCCCGCGTGTAACCGACTCCTGAACCCATTTTCAAAAGAAAAATCTCTGGTTTTATTTCGGTGATCGGTCTACCATTTTTAAATGGCCGGTGGCGACTCCTCTATTTTTTATAAATCCGAACTAATTTTCTGAAAACCAAATTAAAACCCGGTACGTCCGAGCGACACCCGAGGTACCATGTATTTTTCTGAAATTTTTTAGTCGCAACAGATGGCGACTCCGCTGGGGACAAATTTTGTTTTCAAAAACAAAAGGAGAGTCAAGCCAGAAAAAAACTTTACCGCTCAATTAATATTAGAAGTTGCGAAATAAAGTGACCGAATTGATCGATATTTGTTTATAAGTGCGAGTTTATTTTAAACGCATTTAAAATTGGCATTTAAACCCGTTTGTTTAAGTGGGGGGAAAACGCTAGAGCTTTCGTGGGGATATTGTTCCTCCGTCTAGGCCTATTAAGTACCTTCGGGGCTCGAATACCCTATATCTTCGTGAGAATATCGTTTCTCCGTCCGGATATAGCTAAAGGGTCCCCTCGAATTGAACTCGGTTGAGAGGAGCCTATAATGGGTGATGACCGGGGGCCTTGCTACCCTTAGAAGGGGACAGCGAGGACAATTCGAGTACCTCCTAGAACCAAAACTGCATGTAGAGAACTAGATTGCCCACCCCTGTTAGAGCCACGCGGACAACCTAGGTTTATTAGACGGGATAAATAGGGTTGCTTTCCTTCATGCTTGCCTTATTTCTTTTATCATATGTTGACCGCGTTTATCCGACACTAACACATTTCTTTTATGACTTTTTGCATCTACTTTTCGTGCATGCATTTCATGAGTCAAGGTGGTTCTACCCATTTTTGGGGCTATCATTGTGGACGGGAGGTTGCTAGAAAGGATAATGTCAATTAGCAAGTCCGACATCGGACAGAACGAATATAGGGGCAGTTTACCGAGCGAAAGCACAGTGTCAGGTCATTTAATGCCTACCATTGAAGAAAGCACAACATTTCTCCATCCCGAGGAAGTCAAGCGAGATCGGATCTACTCCAAACATCCTGAGCCGCAAAATTTCGAACCGTCTATCGGATCAACATCTTTGGATCACAAGCGGAAGCATATTTGTCAAGACTTTGCTATGACTGTCTCGTAACAAGGAACCTCCTTCACGTTCGAATGATAGTCGACCTAAGGGGAATCACCTATAGGGCCAACACATTTCATCCGCATACACATGTGTACATATTTCATTGCATCATATGTTCATACATGATGACATGCATTGACCAACTAAATAACGAATTAATATTGAAAAAATATTATTACAGTGGTGAAGTTTCCAATCTACAACCATTCTGAGTTCGTACGACACTCGTTCTCAGTCACGAGCAATGGAAGAAAGGATGGCCAGGGTTGAACAAGGTCAGAAGGACCTCGAGGGCCGATTGGATGGAATCAAGCAAAACATTAAGGATCAGATTGCGCAATCACAAACCACCATCATCGCTCAGATGACCGAACTACTTGAGAAGAAGTTCAGTAAAGAAAGAGGACCATGGGGCAATTCGAATGAGAGGGGAGTAGGTGAGACTACATCGCATATCCAACTAGGAGCGCCGACCACCGGGAAGAGAGTGCATATCAACCTCGAGGGAACGCCCGCTAATCGTCCTACGGGGGCACCGGCTAGACGTCACTTGGACCAACCTATTGAGTTAGGGGAAGATCTCGAGGTTGAAGTATCGGATCTAAACCTGTTGAATGAGACAGAAGAAAGGATTAGGGCCGAGGTGGAAAAGAAGTACGAGGAGAAGTTTCGTCTCTTTGAAGAAAGTTCATGGCCTTGGAAGGAATGGATAAGCAAGGGAATGATGTCAGTGATTTGAGCCTTGTAGCGGATTTTGTTTTACCTCCGAAATTCAAGGGCCCCGACTTTGATAAGTACGACGAGACTACTTGTCCTTCAGCTCACATCACCATGTATTGCCGAAAAATGGTGGCTTTTATAAAAGACGAGAAGCTACTTATCCACTGCTTTCAAGACAGTTTAACTGGTTCCGCAACCCGTTGGTATACTCAACTTAGACGAGTCGACATCAAGTCATGGAGCGATCTTTCGAAGGCGTTCGTGGGTCAATACAAGCATGTAACTGATATGACTCCGAATCGGCTCATGCTACAAGGGATGGAACAAAAGCATAGTGAGAGTATCCGTGAGTATGCCCGACGTTGGCGAGACGTAGCAGCTCAGGTGCAGCCCCCACTTTCGGAAGGTGAAATCATTCCTTTGTTTGTGGACACTCTGAAAGGAGTCTTGTACGATCGCTTGATAAGCAATCCCTCCAGCAGCTTTGCGGACATGGTCTTGATGGGAGAACATATCGAGGACGCCATCAAGAAAGGGAAGATAGTAGATCCCTATGACGCAACCACCCACAAGGGGCATGGGTCCCAAGTTCACATGGTGGGTTCTCACTTGAACAACCAGTCTTCTGGCCGCTACCATAATCAAGCATCCCGGTCTGCAAAGCCTCAAAAGAACCTTCATCTAGTTCCTATGTCGTACACCGATTTGCTCCCAATGCTTATTGAGAAGGAGCTTCTAACTCCGGTTCAGTCCAAACCAAAGGATCCTCCCTATCCCGAAGGCTATGATGTCAATGCCGTTTGTGACTACCATGTGGGAAGCACGGGCCACACCACAGAGAATTGTGGGGCACTGAAAAACAAGGTGCAGACTCTAATCGAGAACGGTCACTTGACATTCTGAAAGGCAATATCTGGATTGTGACTTTTGGGGTGTGCCAATACCCGACCATCTTTAGGAGTTTTGCATGTTGCATTTCTCTCTCGAAGTAATGCATGGAACAAACGTTGCTATCCTTTGCCTGAAGATAGCAATGATTTTTTTTTTCAAGGGAACTTGTTATGTTTACAATTTGACGTTCTAATGAAATGCACTTCTTTTTAACATACAATGACCTTGAAATCATGTATATGCATATATCTCTCCATACCTCCGTAGGTCCTCGGATATCATATGCATGATGTGGCGTTGATTCTACTCAAAGGGATCGATCGAATGTTGTGAAAATGATGAAGCGTGATGTCCCGCTCCGTCCGCTCCGGTCGGTAAAGCGAGAGAAGCAAGATCATTATTCCTTTGATGATGTTCGATGATAAGGGAATCTCCTAAGAAATCCCAAGTAGAGCTACTCGAATGCGCAAAAAATAAATAAATAAAAAAAGGGAAAGAGAAATGAAAGAAAAAATATATACTGTTTCAAAACAAAATAAAATTTCAGAGCCTGGTAATAGGCATTAATCGAAAAGCACTCTAATGTCCGAAACCTGGTAATAGGCATTTTCGGATACGAGTGTGGAATTCTTGGGGCACTCCACTGAAGCCCGAAACCCTTCGCTTCATGAGTGATGGTAATATTTTCAAGTCGTGACTATGTCGAGTAACTCAGGGTATTGTTGTATGCTCCATCAGTATCCTCAAGACAAAGGATTGTGACAATTTGAATTCCCTTAGGAAAAAAAGAAACGAATGAGCAAACTGAATAAGTCTCGGATGTGAATCCTTGAGGACACTGACACAATACTAATTGTAATGAGAAGCACATGCTTACATTTAAAATTCTTGGAGTGACATTTTCAATTCAATAGGCTAATATTTTTTGAAAGCACACGGAGAAACATTATGAGAACTAGAAGGAATAGTAATCGAGCCAATTAAGCAAATACCATAATCATGAGGATGAACCGAGCGATTTGGAAAAGGTTTCACAACTTCGCATATCGCCACAACATTCAGAGTCTCCATTGACTCAAGCTGATCATCAGAAAGTAGGATCTAAGACGCTCTTGCATTTGATATCTGGGGCATCCTATTCTATTTTTTCTTTTGATTAGAATTTTGACTTCAAAGTTCTGTATGGTAATAAAAAAGGGCATTCTTCATTAGAATGACAATCTATAAATTGATATTTTTTTGAAAACAAGAAATCTCTATGTATTACTTCGGAGATATATGCATCAGCAAGGCCCAAAGATTGAGGGGCACGACGCAAGGTGGAGAGTCGGTGAGGCTAAATTGCCATAATGGGGCACCTTTGTCCACGGAGGAGCTAAGATTTTCACTAAGAGAGGTTCAAACCGAAGTGTATAAAAGATAGCACAAGGTCAGAAAGGATTTAAAATGCGACCGAGGTCACTCGACTCGAATATTAGAATGAAGAACGAACGACATAAGTATAGGGGCCAGTTTTGTCAAAGACACGAAATTGATGAATGGTTGTAGTCTCAAGACAACGACCACTAACCCTAAGAAATGAAGATAAACTAAATTCATGCATCTCTGCATTCTCGTAAACACATGCATCTTTGCATCCTGAAATATGCTCATGCATCATCGATAGTTAGACATCACCCATTCTAGGAGCATGCTAAATCATATCATAGCATCTTGTTTTCTCTAAACAGACATTTGAAGATTGGTTTATAGCTTCACGAGAGGAGAAGATCTCACAAGAATCAAGAGTCCTTCGACTTGCGTAATTCGGGTTTCTAAAATCCTTCCAACCCCCAGTTTTAATCTTCCTTGAAGATTGTTTTTCTTAAAACTCAAAATTTCTCAATTTTTATCCTTCTAAAAGGACGTTTTCCTCAAAACTCGAAAATTTTCAATTCATATCCTTTCAAAAGGTTGTTTTCTTCAAAACCTCAATTTCTCAATTTTATCCTTCCAAAGGGACGTTTTTCTCAAAACTCAAAATTTCTTAATTTATATCCTTTCAAAAGGTTGTTTTCCTCAAAACTCAATTTCTCAATTTTATCCTTCCAAAAGGACGTTTTTCTCAAAACTCAAAATTTCTCAATTTATATCTTTTCAAAAGGTTGTTTTCCTCAAAACTCAATTTCTCAATTTTATCCTTCCAAAAGGACGTTTTTCTCAAAACTCAAAATTTCTCAATTTATATCCTTCCAAAAGTATGTTTTTCTTAAAACTCAAAATTTCTCAATTTATATCCTTCCAAAAGGACGTTTTTTCTCAAAAGTCAAAAATTTCTCAATTTTATCCCTTTCAAAAAAATTTTTTTCCCAAAAACCATTTCCTCAATTTTACCCTCTCTAAATGATGCTTTTCTTAAAAAGATAAAAAATTCTGAATTTTACTCCTTTCACAAGGATTTCAGGTGAAGGATGTCAGACTCGCCACGACATGATTTCAGGGCAAAGGAGACAGAAACTCAAAGCCCAAAAATTTCAAAGCAAAGGAGACAGACACTTAAACCTCAAGACAAAGATGTATTCAATATGCTCATCTATTCGGGCACGTGGAGAATAGAACCCGCCTATCCGTTCGGGCACTTGGAGAATGGAAATCTACAAAAAGAAAGAAAAAAAAAGAAAAAGGAAAAAATTACTCTCTGTCTATCTGTTCGGGGAATCTGAGGGGAGAACTCGTGATCAAAAGGCATTAGGAAGAGTTGCTTGGAATCGCATGGTTGCTTCGGGAAATGAATCGTCCAACAGGGAAGTAGGACAAAATTAGTGCTTATGGTCTTTGCTTTATTCTTGTTCCACAAGTATAAGCAAAGAGTGGCAGCTGTAATCACTAATTTTGTCCGGACCTTGAACCCCCTTAGTTTATGTTTATCCTGGGCATACATCGGGCTATTATGTAAATTAAGACTAAAAAAAGAAAAGAAAGAAAAGAAAAAGAAAATATATATATATATATATATATGTCTTGTCTTATTAGTATCATCACCATACTACTATTAGTATATTATTGCTTAGCTATTAGTATTATCAGTAGTTGTTAGTATTATTATCACATAATATTATATTATAACTTGTTTATTTATTGTTATTTGTTTGTATTGATAGTAATTATTGATAATATTATTATTGTTGTTATATTTATCATTCATTGTCATTTATTATTATATTATATGTAATTATTATTATTATTATTATTATTATTATTATTATTATTATTATTATTATTATATCTATTATTATTATATTTATTATTATTATGAAAATAAAACTTAAAAGAAGTCAAAGATGTTCATAAATAAATAAAAGCCCACTTTGATTAATAATAAATAAAAGTCCATTACATTAATATAGTCCACATTACATTAGAGCCCAAGCCCGATAAACCCTTACAAGGCAGAAACCCTAATCTTTTTTATCTATGCGCAGCCAAATCTAGACCGTCAGATCTAATGTTTGTTCTCAACGGTCCAGATCGATCCAGATCAAGAGGAAACCCTAGTTGTCATCCAGTTGCCCCAACGCCGCACTCCCACACCCGTCGGATCGAAGACTTGATCAACGGTGCAGATCAGCTCGAGACGAAACCCTAGACACGCCCCAACACTTCCAGACATCGCGCTGAGTCATAGCCGTCAGATCAATTGTAGATCTGACGGTCCAGATCCCTCAAAGCAGAAACCCTAGAAGGGTACCCCTTTCGTCACCGCGCCGCAACGCCCTAGCCGTCCGATCGTGACGGCATTGAACGGCCAGGATTGAATTTTCGCACGAGTGTAATGCACGCGCGACGCTTTGCTTCCCCACGCGCGCGTGCCATCGCACACCACGCGCCCGTACCTTCAGTTCCCCTTCTCTCAAGCATGCCGATGTCCCTCCCCATTTCGGCCAAGACCAACAGAGAACAGCAAAAAAAAGGATGTCATATACCAAAAAGCAAACAAGAACAAATAATGCACCAAAGTCAACGAGGCAACCAAAAAATTAGATTCAGAGAGCAACGACAGTTTTTCTTTTGCATGTAAACACTTCGGATATAAAAATCCGAAAACAAAAAACCATTGTAACAGAGGAAAGATTGCAGAGAAAAAGCAATAACATACAAAGCCTTCTGAGGTAGCTTTCGTTTCCATTTTTTAATTGCATGCGAAACAATTGAAAGCAAAACAAAAAAATAAGAAGGGAAAGTTTGTTTATTACCTTCCGAGAGCTCCATCTCCTCTGGCTTTCGAGTCGTGGCGGCGATAAACCCTTGACTTCCGTTGGGAAGTTCGACGGGTGAGCCGTCTGGGCCTTGGTTGGGAAGGCTTTAGGGTTTCGGTTTGAATTTTTTAAAAGGGGGAGGGGGTTTTCTTTTTGAGGTTTGTTCTTTTCAAAGGTTTCTGAGTTTCCAACGGTGTTTTTGACTTGGTATTTTGGGATAGCTAGTCGATCGGTCCGTTGCCGTTGCCGGCTAGCGGCAACCAGCCGTCGGGTCTAACAAGGGTGAACGGAGAAGGAGAAGAGAGGCTTTCTAGTTTTAATCGAAATGGGCAAAAGGGGGACCATTTTTTGAAAAACACGTTTTTATAGTGAATTGGTGTTTTAAAATTGGTTTATTCGCCACTTTAGTCCCCCCGTGTTTCTTGAAATGTTTTTCAGGCCCTTCCGCATTCTGAAATCACGTCCAGGGTCCCTTATGTTTTCGAAGACTTTTGATCACGTCCCTAATATGGTTTTAACTGGTTTCGAATGGTTTAATAACCATTTTAGTCCCTACAGGTTTCAACGAATTTTAATTCTGGTCCTTGTTTTGGCGATTCAATATTTTTCTTACGATTTATTTCCTCCATCAGTCCTTAGAGTTTGTCTGGAGTTCTATTTTAGTCTTTTGCGGCATAGCACTTTTTGTTTCTCATGCATTTTGGTTCTTGTCTCGAACTCATATCTCTTTAATTTCAATCCCTATTTTTGTTCATATTTTATATATGTTTGGTTGATAATATGTGAGTAATGTGGCGTATGACCGTATGCTTTTATATAATCTAATCTAATGCTTGGCTTATATAATGTATAGAGTCACGATATACAATATATCCATGTATTTGTATAGCTTATCACTTCTCACGCTATTACGTATTTTGCTTGATTGTTGGTATGATTTTATGATTCGTTTACTTTTACGAATTACATCTCGAATTATAAATTGCAATGCGAATGCCCTTTTATTCGGGATCGAACGAGGTCTGTACCAGTCGTAGTGGTGGTGGTTCGGACGTTCTTTCTCGAATATTAAGGCTTTTAAAATTTACTCACTCGTATAATCAAATTCTGATATGATTTGTCACTTTAATTCGCAAAATTTAATATTAATGAAGCGGTAATGTTTTGGTACCAATTTTGGGCATGTCGGGGGTGCTCATCCTTCCCCGCGTGTAACCGACTCCTGAACCCATTTTCAAAAGAAAAACATCTGGTTTTATTTCGGTGTTCGGTCTACCATTTTTAAATGGCCGGTGGCGACTCCTCTATTTTTTATAAATCCGAACTAATTTTCTGAAAACCAAATTAAAACCCGGTACGTCCGAGCAACACCCGAGGTACCATGTATTTTTCTGAAATTTTTTAGTCGCAACAATTTGGTAACATGTATATTCTTGTAGTTGTGGATTACGTATCCAAATGGGTTGAGGCTGTGGCATTGCCAACAAACGATGCCAAGGTCGTTGGCAATTATTTTCACAAACACATTTTTACTCGATTTGGTGCCCCTAGAATGATTATTCATGATGAGGGTACCCATTTTAAGTGTAAACTAATCTTTAGAGCTTTGTGTAGATATGAAATTCAGTAAAGGATTGCCACGGCATACCATCCTCAAACAAATGGCCAAGCTAAGATTTCCAACAAGGCGATCAAGAATATCCTTGAAAAAACGGTGAATCCATCAAGGAATGATTGGTCTTTGAGACTAGATGAATCCTCGTGGGCTTACAGAACATCATTTAAAACTCTCTTAGGAACTTCACCATTTAAACTCGTGTTTAGAAAAACATGCCATCTCTTGATAAAGATGGAGTATCGTGCATATTGAGCTATTAAAACGCTTGATATGGCATGAAGAGCTACTGGAGAAAAGATGCTACTAGACCTAAACGAATTGGAGTAGTTTAGATTACAAGCCTATGAGAATGCCAAACTATACAAAGAGAGAACAAAACGTTGGCATGACAGGAGAATCATGCCAAGACAGTTTGAAGTAGGCCAACGTGTTCTGTTGTTTAACTTGAGGCTTATATTATTTCCAGGTAAGCTTAATTCTTGATGGTCATGCCCATTCAAAGTTGTAAAGCCATATGTCCATAGAGCAGTGGACATAAAAAATTTGAAAACATGATAAATTTTCATGGTAAACGGACAGCGTTTAAAGCACTAATGGGAGGACATTCAGCAGAATGTCAAGGAGGTTATCCTCTTGGCAGAGATACCGTAACATCATAGTGGTTTAGTTCATTTTGTAAATATTAGGACTGGAGGTTGTTCTTTTTCAACATCTTTTTTATTTGTTTATTTGTCTTTTAGTGTTTAAATTTTCTTTTACTGCGTTGAAAGGTTTTCATTGAGTGTGTGCATGTTTAGAAATAATGCCAAAGTAGAAGGGAGCATGACACGAGTGCGCGTAAAAAAAATTATGTGCCAGCAATGCTGTTAGTGCCCAGCTTGGCATGCGGCGAAAGCAATTTGGGAAGAAGTGATTTACCCTTGCTTGCTTGTAAGTAAGAGAGTAAAACCCTAGCATCCCAATTGATCGAATAAGTAGAATTTAAACTCAACTTAAACCCTTATCACTTTCCATCCTTATCTCTCTTACCCTTTCCTATCATCTATCACCTTATCAAATCACCTTTTTATCTTCCCAAAACACGCTACTTATCATCATTACCTTATTTAATTCAAACATTCATTAAACCTCATTACACTCTTAAGCTTCACTTCATCTACCCTAGCCGTTCATCACCCATTCAATTTCTTCTTTCTTTAGCCAAGTAAGAAATAAAGAAAACACAATCTTCCCTCTCTTTTCTTCTCTTTTCAATAGTCAGAACAAATATTTTCAAGGTTTCACGGCTTCTTCATCGACCTCTTCCAAAACTTTCTTCAATGAGGAGATACACAAGAAATATGAAGAGCACTTTACTTCAAATACGTTTGTTCATGAGAAGAATTTCAACTCCAAGAATGAGAAAAATCTGGGTTTTACCCCAGAATTCATGGATGTTGTGACCAAGCACAAGTGGGGATTGTTTTGCCAACAAAAGGGTGACATCTTTCTTAAAACTGTTTGAGAGTTCTACGCGTATTTCACGACCAAGGCTAACCCGTTTTTGATGATTTGAGGGGCTTGCGTGAGGTTTTATAAAGGGCCCATCAACGCCATGTTCCAATTGAAGGAGGAAAACGAGCATGAGAAATTTGTTGCCACCATGACTGCTTCCAAGAGAAAGAAAATGTTGGCGGATCTTTGTGAAATGGGCACTGAGTGGATTGTATCCTCAAAGGGGCACCAAACTGTTAAGAGAGTGGCCCTCTCATCTCAAGCGAAGGGCTGAAATCATTTTCTTAAATCGAACATAATGCCGACGACAGACAACGAGACGGTAAGCCAACAGGTAGATTGTTCTTTCAGTTGTTAATATCTAATATTTGTATGTAGCACAACGTGCCCAAGACTGATGAGGACATAATCATATTCGTCAAAGGCACCACCATCACACCGGCCGCTTGGAAGAACCTTATTGTCGTTGACTCTAAGGACAAAAGTAAAGGCATGGTTGCCACGACAACACCTAAGCCTAAAGCATCTAAGGTTTAGTCCGAAGCTTCGATGCCAACAGACGCAATGGCATTGCTTGGCCAGATCTACCACCGTTAGGAGTTGATTCTGGAAAGGGCTGAGGACCAGAGGAAAAAGCTACGCCGCTACACCCACACTAGGGATGTAGCCATCAAGGAGGCTCTTATGACCATGTCTCCAGGTGTTATGCTCGTATTCCATGCCTTCCCAATAGAGCTCTTTGTTGATGATAGTGCCATGCCAGCCAGTCCAGTCTATAACCCAGTTCACATGCCAGTCAATAGCCCAGTTCATAGTCTTGTACCGTCTAATGCCACTGAACCTATTTCCCCTGTTCAAGTTGAATCTTCCAAGACTAACACTACCATGGAATATGTTGAGGATGTTAAGAAGAAATTTGTTGCCCCTGCTGAGTCTGCCGCCACTACTACCATATCGGAGCCGATGCAGATTGTTAAGGAAACCCTTGCATCCACTGTCGCCTCGAAGCCAACCATGATGAGAGTGAAACGCAAAGCCCTTGATCGTGGAAGTTTTTTTAAAAGGAAGACCCGCGTCACACGTGAGGAAGCCACACGAGAGGAAGCCTCTTCTTCTCAAAACTCCTTTACATTTCATTACATTGCATTTTCATGTTCATGCATTTTTCTGTTTTTAATTGTATATATAGGTTGTTTTCATGCATTGAGGACAATGCCCATCTTGGGTTTAGGGGTGTGCATTTCCTCACATTTATTCCATGCCATGCATTTCATGTTTCCATTTTTCCATACCATGTATGCCATATAGATTAGCTTTGCACGTCGAACCATAAAAAAAGAAAAAGAAAATTTTACCTTGGTTTACTTTTGAAGAATGTTAACACTTGTTGGGCAAGCTTAATTTGATCCAGGTTTCTGTCCAATGAGGAAAATTTAAAATATTTTGATGACTATGCTAGCAGAACAGTAATGTCAAGTTGCTTGGCAATTGATCTCTAGTTTAGGGAAATGAACTTTCACTTAACACGTAGTATACATCTAGTTCCCGAGAAAACTTAGAATTTTTGAAACTAAGCTTGGAATAAAAAAGAGAAAGAAAAAAAATTGATGTCAGGGTAAAAAGAAACTAATAAGGCAACAATGTTCTGCCAAGACAATGAAAAAAAACTCTCATCTATCTTAGGGATAATAAGTTACTTGGGGCTTCATGGTTTGCTCTCTCTTAGTTCTTAAGTCCAAAACTTTAGGGTATGAGTTGAAGAGAAAGCCTAGTGATATTTGGATTAGCGTTGGGTTCGTGGTATGATCCCTCTTATTTCTCACGCTAAACAATGTCACGAAGCAAGCGTAAATTAATGCCAATAAAAGCCTTTGGCAAGAAGAAAAAGAAAGAAAGAAAATTTGAGTTTAGGTAGTAAAATTGACTTAGGGAGTAAAAGGATATTTGATGTATTTTGCCTACACATCTTGCACTCTCCATGCCCTTAGACTAAAGCTATATTGTTGCACTTGATATTCCTATTTGCTTGGCATTATTGCATTGGCATACTTGAAGACAAAAATAGAGTCAACTTATGCTTGCCAACACCTGTTGGCATTCCAACCAAAACTTTGCCGAGGTACTATTTTCACAATTTTTGTTTTTCTTAGTTTATTTGCATTGCTTGAGGACAAACAATGATTTAGGTTTGGGGAGTGTTACCTCCTCAAAAGTACTGATTTTTATGCCTATTTTACAGTATCTTTACTTGTCTTTGAGCATATTTAGATGCATTTAGTTGTTAATTGCATGCATTTGCATAAGAAGTTTTGAATCTAGCTATGCCAGTGTGAAGGATGGTTTGTTGGCATGATTGCAGGCATGGTAGAGTAGGTTAGCATAAGAAGAGAACGATGAGAATGCCGTTAGCTGTTGGCATCGAAGAACCAAAAAATTGCCTAAGCACCGGTTGTCAAATAAGAGATGTTTGATGCCAGGTTGAGTGGACGGTGAACCAATGATGACGTCAGTCTTAGGATTCAAACGAGGGATAAGATGAGCACATCCCCTATCCTCGAGCGTTCAAATTCAAATACAAAGCTTATCCTAGGTCATTCTCGTGCGCCTATTTAAAGGAACTCAAGCAAACACATGATGGGAGTACGACAATTAGATTTAGAAGGCTACACCAAAGAGACATGGTTCGACCAAGCTTGACCGAGAGCCTGGATTTTGAAGGGTTGCATCGAGAGACCCCCTTCTCACCCATTCTCTTCGTTTAAGTTGTTTTTATTTTTATTTAAGATGATGATGTCGAGATACGATTATGGTTTTTGGTTGGAAACCCTCACCATGAACTAATTTAGTAGTTGGTGAGGGATGGTTGCGTTGAACGCTATTTACTATGCTTAGCTTTTAATAATTGGAAATGTGATGACACTGTTTTTCTATCTGGCATGATCTTACTTGTTTTCAAAAATACAATGTCAAGCGAGAGCTGGCTTTGTTGGCTTATTGAACCTTAATATCTTAACCAACTTAGGGAACAACGAATTAATACAAGATACTAAGGCGAGATACTTCGAGAGTAAGATGTTCAAGTAGATGAACTCACTTCGGGAGTGAAATCTACCCCTTAGGAGTAAAATATTGAGACTTAATCAAATTGATTTATGAAAAAGATGATTTATAAAGATATACAAGTTTTTGCATAGTTAATTCAAGGCATTGCCATCGAGAGAGGTAATGCCAACTTTGAATATGCCCGGCAAACAATGCAAAGACATGATTTACTAAAAGATGGCATGGCATGAATAACATGAAAACCAGACATCCCTTACCAACACTCATCATATATTTTAAAACTCTCCTTGCCAACGTTGTTGTCTTTTATTTCTTTCTTTTAAACTGTTTTCAAAACCAACTTCAAAACAAACAAACTTTTTTTTGACAAGTAAAACGAGTAAGCAATTAAACTCTTTACCAATCCTTGTGGGATCGATAACTCAGCTTATTGTTGTATTACTTGAAAGATCGTGTATACTTGCAATTTAACTCTTTTTTGGCACTGTTTATTCATTACCAACGCTCTTATACCCCTTTTGCCAAGCACTCTCACGAGTCCAACATAATGTTGAACAGAGTCATTGATATTGAGAGATGCAGTGACAAGTCAGGTTAACAAGTTATTACAACGAGAGTTGAATGAAGATACAATGAGAGTTGATCCACTTGTTCAAGGAGTTATAGTTTTGATTTGACAATGAGAGTTGTAATCAACCTACGTCTTTGCCTCAACAGTTGAAGATTGAATGGAAGTTAGTAGCTAGAGATGGCCATGGGTTGGGTCGGGTTGGGTTTATGGTCGATCCGCACCCGACCCGAAAATTTAACACCTCCATCCAAACCTGACCTGACATTTTATGATGTTCCACCCGACCCAAACCCGAACCCGAATTCTAGAGTAAAAACCCGAATCCAACCCGACCTGACTCGTCATAAATAAAAATGATCATTTTTTCATTATTATTCGATAAAATAGAGAGCTAATTGAAAAAATACAAATAAAGAGGAAACATTATAATAATTATTCCATTTTTATTAGACAAAATATGGTGATAATTGATATATATATATATATATATATATATATATATATATATATATAAAGGGAGGGTCATTGTAGCAATTATACCTAAATATTTAGAATAAAATTAAACTATTATTTCGGGTCGGGTAGGATATTTTTCACCATAAGCCCAAATCCGACCCGACCCGACCCGACCTTATCCTTAAAAAATCAGACCCAAACCTGAACCCGAAATTTTCTTAAAAAACCCGACTCTATAAGATCAGGTCGGGTCGAAACCCATCAGATATGGGTTAAATGACTATCCCTAATAGTAGCGGAGCTTAACCATTGTTTTATGTGTTAAATGAGCCATCGTACTTCCTTGAGAGTACTTTATTTTTTGCCGAGCTAAACCGAGGGTATCCAAATCATATCTAAATATTCCTTTACTCTCTTATTTTTGTTGATTTTGTCACCACAATTGATCTTATATTTGTACTTCATTTTTTTGTTGCAACTACCATTACACTCACAAAATTGTCATTTACAGAATTGCTTGTGGCCACATACTATTTTAGCTAAATACACATCCTCCTGGGATCGGTATCAAACAGGTTTCTCATGTTTCTATACTTACATAGGTAGTGTTTGCTTGCACTTAGCGTGCGACGTTTTACCACCGATCAGGGTCACCCAATTATTAAAGGTTACACTTGGGTCACTCAATTATGGGTAAGATTATATTTGGGTCACTCTTCATAGTTCATATATATATATATATATATCAATTTGTGTATTAGATTAATTAATGATTTCAAATAAAGTACTCTAGTGTTAACAAAGATATACAAGTGATTTGGAAGGAAAAAATGACTAAGTTGCTATATTCTTTTAAATATGAAGGGTGACCAAAATGTAATCTTACCCATAATTGAGTGACCCATGTGTAACCTTTAATAATTGGGTGACCCAAATATAACTTTAGCCATAATAGAGTGACCCAAATGTAATTTTTAATAATTAGGTGACCCAAATGTAATTTTTAATAATTGGGTGACCCAAATATAACCTTACTCATAATTGAGTGACCTTAGTTGTAGTTTACCCATAATAAAAATATATGACTTAACTACAAAATTAAGTGTCAAAATTATAATTTTTTTTTGCATTAGGTGCCTAACGTTGTTTTGGTCTAAATAAGTGTGTAACGTTTGTATTGTTATCCTTTTAGGTTTTGACCTTTAAAAAAATGTTACCTAATAAAAATGTAACGGCCATGGTTTTTATTTATTTATTTATTTTAAATTTTCTCTATTTTTAAAAGAAAAATCAAAAAAACTTTAATTTTTTATTAAAATACCATTAAATTCCGTAATTTCTCAAATTTACGCAAATTCATAACCTTAAATCCCTAAATATATTCATCCGACCACTGATTCAACCGTCATCAATTACATGAGCCTTCGTTGGACAACTATGACTGAAAATCCCATTCTCCCATCGTCAAAAACCGAACGAATGAACCATCGATTGCATTGTCGATAAACACCGAACAATGAAGAAAAAAGAGGTCGATTGGGTTTCAGATCGACGACTAGAGGCTGAGGGATGCCGAATGGTGGGGCACGCGATGTTTACGCAGTGAACGACTGACACGTGAGGGATGTCGGACAATGAGAGAGATGAGATTTGAGGGTTTGCTCGAAAGAAATTAGAATTTTAGGTTTAAAAAATTAAAATTTTAAAGGAATTCAGAAATTATAAAAAAAGTCCATGTGTAAAGTTATAATTGGCTAACGAATTTTCTAATAGTCGTTAACGACCCACCTAGAATGATAACAATATAAACGTTAGACATCTATTTCGGCCGAAAATAACACCTATTACAAAAAATGTATAATTTAGACACTTACATGATAGTTAATCCAAAATATATATGTAATGTAAGAGTAACATCTGTTCAAACTTTCTTAATTTTTTTTTAAGAAGGCACACACAACATGTTAACACTAGTGCTCGAACCCAGTTCACCAATGTGATGAACATCATCTGTTCAAACTTTCTTAATTTTTTTATATTGTTATTATTATTTCTTTTTCTATTTAGTTTGTTGGAATTGTAATGATGATATGGATTACTTACGATGAACTCAACATACATTTACAGTCTTACAAAACATAAGAAAAATAAAAAACGAAAATCAATTCTTTTAGCAATAAAGCATACATATCGTGCACACATAATACTCAAACTTAGATCGCCTACATTAAATATCTCATTCTTTATTATTTGGATCATTCCACATGTTCGAAACTCAACCTTTATTAAATTTAACAGAACCTAACTTTTTTTTTTTAATTTAAGTGAAAGAACCTAACTTCTAGTTTTAAGTAATTAGGATGGAAATTTGTTGCACTCCTTAAAATTAAAAACCGAATATTGTTTAATTAAGAGAGAGAGAGGCTTAAACGATATTCCAAAATTTCCAAATCGTAATATTTTTCATTTCGATATTAGCAGAGATCTAGCTCCTTACCACTTCCTTATTTCAACGCCGTAGCTCGCCGACATTTTCTTAAGTATATCAGTCGCCGCCGGTGCATATAAACTCCGTGGATCCATCACCAGTGCACGATTTTCTCATAGGATTCATAACTCATGGCTTCGTGGCTCAAAGCTGCCGAAGGTCTGGCTCCTCATAACCTACATTTTCTTTTGCTTTTAGACTTTAAATTATTTAATTCAGTTTTGAAGGTTTGATCTAATGCTTTGAATCATTCAATCCTTTAAGTGGGTAAAAACTTGAGATTTTACTGAACTGACTCAAGAGCAAGGGGATTTTAGGTTTTCGCCTCTTAAAATT
Organism: Hibiscus tridactylites; assembly: GCA_958450335.1. Classification (NCBI taxonomy): domain Eukaryota; kingdom Viridiplantae; phylum Streptophyta; class Magnoliopsida; order Malvales; family Malvaceae; genus Hibiscus; species Hibiscus tridactylites. The sequence goes on from OY288275.1 coordinate 59,174,276, forward strand.
ATGAGATCTAATTTTAATTTCGCAATTGATAGAGTTCGAAGTAAATTGTGAATCGCGATTAATCTTTCTCTAGATACGTGATGAGGGGCCATGACATGTTTATTCATTCCAAGAAATTTAGAATATCTAGTTGCCTGTGTGGAAGGGAACTTGCTTTCGCTAGATTTTCATTTGGAGATTTGAATTCTAGTTTTTTCTTAATTACTGGCTACTCTCGGTAGTGCCTATGTCAAGGAATCCACATACAGTAAGAACGAGTTTAAGTGATGTTATTTGGTCTTATAACTGAACATTGGTCGGCAGAAAGAGTTATTGGGTGAAATTGGCATTGTGGTATGAGTGTTGAAATTATTATTGTTATCGGTTCCATTTTGGTTGTTAAATGTTATGAAATTCTGAGCCCAGAATGCGCTTTATTTTCCATTTTATTATTACAATCATATATAGTTGAGAAAATTTGATGAAGACTTTTTATCAGATGTCTAGTATTAAGTAAGAAGTAGAGCTGTAGGTAATTGATAACTTTTAGATATTGTGATTGTTAAGATACTATATCAGGGGTGTTGGAAACGTAGAGTGGGCACTCGATATAATTTATAACTCACACAATATATTAATGTGAACCAATATACGAGTACAAATATTTTTGACACTGTACTAGCTGCTGCTAGTTTGCAAACTGCACTCACAAAGCTTTGCTAAGCTTTACCGGACACACTTACAAACTTCTTTGTTTTTCTCTTGACTCACATACATACATAGTTACATTGTAGTCCTATATATATAGTGCCGACTAAGACCCTAATTAAATATTATTATTTCATAATTATCTAGATTTGCAGCCATACTCTACTGCCACGTCATTTTGCTTTGCTACCACACATTTTCCTGAATCCTTGTGTGCCGCCATCATCAATGCTTAAATGCTAAGGATTTCATTTATTGCTACCACGTTTTGCTGCAATGTTCTTCTAGTACTTTCTACATGGATCCATGCTATCTTCTCTTGCCACCTTGCACCTTTTTAATTAAGTTCTCAATGTTGCCAAGTGCCAACTTAAGAAGTAAAAATCATGTTTGAATTCTAACAAGGGGCAGACTTTGTTGCTGTTTGTTTAGTTTTTAATATTGTCATAGAATCTATCCAAAATTAAAAATTGTCATGGAAGATTGTGCATCCATGTTTGAGAATTTCATTGTTCCTTGGAAGTATCGATGTTCTTTCCATAGAAAAAAAACTAAAGTGTTTGGTTTTTGTTCGATTCCCATGGTGTCCTCTAGAGTGAGTATGAGAAAGATCCATGCATTTGTTGGTTGGCAGTGGTTCTTCATCTATTTTCTCCCCTGCATGTTGATTTTTCAAATATTGCCCATTTCTTTTTTGTTAAGTATTCTCTATAAGCAGTCCATATGAAGGCATGCAAGGGGTGACATCGCTATGGTCTGAACCATTAGTACTTTTGGAAAATCTCTAAAGACTTATCATGTGCTTTTGCACCTCATTGTTGCTCCAAACTAGCCATCAGTAAAGATAGCATTCATATTTCTTATTACTGATTTGATAGTAATTGACGGTAAAATTTTTATTTTGGACCAGATTTATTTGAAGTTGTAGATCGAAGAGCAAAGCTAGTTGCTAGTGAACTGTCAGAGGAGCAATCTGATTCTCAGTCACAAGGTAAGGATTTCAAAATCTTGGGGTTATATGCGTGCAGAAATCAATGTGAAAAATGTGGTTTGGTGTCTTTTTGTACTTGCAATTTCCTTTTCATGGTTACATCCGAGGGTGTTAGCCTAATTTAGAGACCAAGTTTATGAAAGCTTGTGTCTATTATGGTATTATGCCTTTGTAGCCATTCAAATGGCCATCTCATATGGGACTGTGTACTTAGTAAGATAAAATCAATGTATAGATATTCCTTTTAATATCATCTTGACATAAAACGCAGTTTAACGATCTTTATTAGCCGTAATTATTAACAATTGTTGTACCAATATATTTATTGTCTCTGAAGTTACAATCTGGCTTCTCATAAAAATAATATGCAAGATCTTTAATGCTTCCTTTTCCCCTTCTTAAATTAGGGTGTAACTCTTCTTTGAAAGCTTGATCCATGAGAATTCAAACTTAAGTTTTCTTTCCTGAGATGAGAAAGTTAGATATGTCAACCTTAATAGTAACCATGCTTTGATAATTTCATTGAATTTAAATATTAAAAGCCAAAAACTAAAACCTTAATACTATCTTCTTTTTCATTTTCTGAATTACAATATCTGCTGCTTCTCTCCCTCTTGCCCTATCCGTGTTTCTATCTCTCACCCTATCTCACTCTCATAGACATACACCAACACACAGACACACATATATTTCTCCTCTTTTAATTGTAAAGCTTCTAATGTGCAAGGTTCTTCAGCAGAAAAGACAAAGCCAAGGGCAAAGGTATTACAAATAATCAACCATGATTCATGAATTAGCTTTAAGTTTATATTTCAACTAAATATGTTCATAAAGACAGTTTTAATCAGATGGTTTTTCTTCTTTTCAGGCACAACAGAGACTTTCTACAAAAAAGTCTCCCAAAACTAGTGATACTGTAAACAAGCAAACAAGTTCAGAAGTATTACAATCTGATGTAACACCTGATAAAGAGAAGGGTACTTTTTCTACTGACAATGAGGGAAGCTCTAGTGTTAATTCTATGGTCCAGGCAAGTCCTGAGCTGTATAGCAACAGTGAGAAAGATAGCCCTAAAGTTCCTTCATCTGATCTGTTGGATACCGATGTGGTTAAACATGGTGTTGATCAGGAAGAAGTCTCTGCAATTGTCAGCAATGCAGAAGCTTCGTTGTCAACTTCAAATGGGGAGCTTCTCAATGAGAATGCTTCTGATGTTCATGTTGAGCACCCTCCATCATCATTTGCTGCCAAAGATATTGAGGTAGTCAGTGAAAATCATTTAACTGATGGTGGCCAAGATTCTGAATCTCAAACTGCAGATGTCCCTTCAAAGACTGAACAAGAGAAGCCACAGCATGTAGTTGCTAGTTCTCATGTTAACTCTGAAGCTAAGTTAAAAGAAGATGATGTTAAAATTGAAACTCCTGTGAGTCAAAAGAAACCACAAGAGCAAAAGTCTGGGAGTCCTAAAATGGTCCAGGACCAACTTGATGAGGTGACAAATACACTCAAACCTGAAATTGTAGTTGATGCTTGAATCTTCTCATGTTGCATCCATTTAGAAGTCTTTTTAACTAGTCCTTTGGTTTTCGTCCAGGCTCAAGGACTGCTTAAAACCACCAATTCTACTGGTCAATCAAAGGAGGCAAGACTAGCTCGGGTAAGCTCCCTGAATTTAATGGTTTTCCTTTTTGTGACGAATATTGAGACTAACTTGTATTCAAGGAATTGGATGTCACTCCTACGTACTACCTATAGAAAATAAGAGTTCAGTAGCTGGCCATAATAAATATGTGAGTGGGATGGTAAATGGAGTGTCCTCAACATAATTTTATTATGAATCAGAATAAGCTGCACCTTTGGGATAAAGTCACCATGTCTGTTTCTTTTCCTTGAATGTGGTAATGGGTTCGATAAGCATCTAATTTGTTATCAACATTCTTTTAGTGCATCATATTTGTGGTCATCCATCTTTTAGGCAAAAACTTGAGAATATTTCTGTTAAATTGCTCTTAGTTTTTAGGCGCGCTTAAAGCGCAGGGTGCATATAGGCGCCGGAAAAATCGCCTGAGGAGGAGGAGGCGGAGCGAGATACCAGAGGCGAAGCAAGGCACGCGCTTCTGAGGGCTTTTTGGCTAGGCGCAAGGCGCACGCCTTTAGCGCTTCTAGGGAGTTAAAAGAAAACCCAATCTGCTGCAATGAAATACAGTAGAGAGAGAGAGTTGTTTGGGGGTTTGATAGTGGCAGAGGTTAAATACGGGAAAAGTAGAGAAAAAAAAGCTGTAAAAGGAAAGTGAAAGATAAGATGGAAAAGATTCCACAGCCTTTTAGGTCAGATAAAACACTAAAGAGCTAACTTAAAAATAATTTTTTAAAATTTATTGATGTGACAATATTTAAAATATTTAACTGGTTGAAATTTATTTTTTAAAAACAATATAAAAACTATTTGAAAAATCTAAAAATAAAATCTTTTCAATAATTTTAATAATAAAAAATGCTAACAAATTCTTAAGAATTATAAAAAATTGTAAAAATTAATAATTTAGTTAGTCTTATTTAGAAAAAAAAACTTTATTGCATAATTACTATAACACCCTTCAAGAATTTTGTCTAATATATATTAACCGACCAAATAATTATACTTTTTCTGTTCCCTAATTAATAATGTATATGATTAAATGTGAATATTCATTATTATATATTATATGGCTTTGGTAGAAAAAATTATATTCTATGAATCTATGGTGTGCATGGATTGATATTTCCCCAAAACACAAAACAATTGACATCTAACAATAAATCGCATTGCGCCTCACCTACGAAAGGCGCGCGCTTGCACCTTTTAAAACTAAGTTGCTTGGAAAAATGTTCTCGTTTAAATTTTTTCTCATGAAAAGAATAGCCTTTAAAAAGAAACCAACCTAACTTGCAAATGAGTGGGAATGTTTTTGTGCCTCCTTCCAGGTAGCCACTCACAGATAAGATATTTTAGTGCTTCTTTATTTTGCCTTGTCTTTCTCTTTGTTTTCTGATTTTGTAATTTGGCTTTTGTAATAAATTGTTCTACACTGATTCCTAGGTTTGCGCTGGACTTTCATCCCGTCTTCAAGAGTACAAATCTGAGAATGCACAACTTGAGGAGCTTCTAATTGCTGAGGTAATTCGTTCCATCCTTTTTCTACTTTTGGGTATATTTTCAAGTTATAGTCATGTTTGTTACACATGCAACTTAAGGAATAATATTTAGGACTAAATTGCTTCCTTGACAGAGGGAGCTAAGTAAATCGTATGAAGCTCATATAAAACAACTGCAGCAAGATTTATCTGTATCTAAGAGTGAAGTAACAAGGATAGAGTCAAATATGGTTGAGGCTTTGACAGCAAAGAACTCTGAGATAGAGGCACTTGTCAATTCCATGGATACACTTAAGAAACAAGCTGCTTCATCTGAAGGAAATCTGGCTTCACTTCAGGTTTGAATCCAAACTATAGTTAGTTATCATTAGCTTAAAAGAAACATTTCCTACCACCGCAGATTCTGTATATCTGACTATTAATAGCTTTATAAGCTAAATAAAATGATATAGATCCTGGCGCTTCTTTTAGTCATGCTTTGTCATGAAAGATAACCCTAAAGAGCTTATTTCATGTCCCTTATAACTAAAAATCATCCCATTTAATAAGTTTCTCTTAACCCGCTAAGTTATCCATAGTATGCATATCTGCCTCTTCTCCTACCAAATTTTTGTTCCTTTATTTTGCTTCTACATTTAGACATTGTCTCTTTCATCAATGGGCTATCATTTTGTCCTCTTGGCTTGCACCATTTGACCATGCAATGTTTGTTAACACTTTTGATTGTGTTCCACCAGGCAAACATGGAGTCTATCATGAGAAACAGAGAATTAACAGAGACGAGGATGATGCAGGTAGACTTGGTTCTTTCTTGCTTGCATATGTGCATGTGTATTCACACACACGCACACATGTTTCATTCTGAACTTGTTAATCTATTAGCATGCCTCTTTGTTAGGCCCTACGCGAGGAGCTGTCTTCTGCAGAGAGGAGAGCAGAAGAAGAACGTGCAGCACATAATGCTACCAAAATGGTCCGTGTTTGAAACATTGATTTATTTACTCTTTGCTGTTATCTTGCTTAAACTCTATAATATATATTTTTTGGAATAGGCTGCCATGGAAAGGGAAGTGGAATTGGAACATCGATCTGTTGAGGCATCCACAGCTCTTGCTAGGATCCAGGTAATGTAAGGAGTTAATTTCAAATTCCATTGTGAAACAGCACCTCACGCTTTTTAAGTTGATAACAGTTTCAAGTTACCGCCTTGATGTGGTGGAAATTTGCATCAAAATTTGCTTGGTGAAGTTATTTTGACTTTTGGGATTTTCTTAATATGTTATTCTGGAAAAAAATATCATTTACAACATATTCACATTTATATTAACTAATGGTTTTAGTTTGGCACTTCTTTCGTGGTAAAGCAAGATTACTGAGATAAATATTGTGTAACGTAGTATACCCCCGATCTAACTTTCCACATCTCTTCTCCAACCAAAAAAAGCATAAATTAACATTTAATTGATCTGCACAAATACCAAATGCTGAAGTTGCAAAAAAGAAAAAGCAATCTACATGAGTTTAATGATCAGGATAAAGCGATCTCAAGGGCACTTCCTGAAATTGCTAATCTAATGTATTATGCCGTATTTATGCATTTCCTGAAATAAGTTTTACCATTAGGATGTTAGTCCTAGTTTAATCTAGTTTCTGTAAAATTTTCTTTTCAATTAAGAAACTGACAGTCTATCTTCTAATAGTATGTAATCTACCGTTTGAACATCAAAATATCACTATTTGTGTTTTTTTTTTTGTTGGTGAATATGGTGCCTCTTGTTCAGCTGCGAAGCTGTACATTGATTATTTGACATCTATATATATTTCAACAAGCATTTTAAATTTCTGCCTGTTTCTTTGATCAGAGGGTTGCTGATGAGAGGACAGCAAAAGCTTCCGAGCTTGAGCAGAAGTTGGCACTTCTTGAGGTAAGACAAAAATGATAACAGTGCTTTTATATGAAAGTTTGTCTTTCTGGCTGAGCTAAATATGAAGTCAAAATGCTCTTGAGATTAAGTGATCAACATATCAGGTTGAGTGCGCATCTCTAAATCAAGAGTTGCAAGACATGGAAGCTCGTGCTCGTCGACAAAAGAAGGCCCCAGAAGAAGCAAGCCAAATGGTTCAGGTAAATATGACGAGGATACAACTATCTGAACTCTTCCTTGCTAATGTTATTTTTGGACCATTTTCATATTGCCAGAGTCTAGAAATCAAAATCATCCTACTTATATGACCTGAATGCATCAAGTAAATCTACTGGAGTGTGGGTTTCTATGACATTCATAACATTCTGAAGTTCAACAGTTCAAAAGACATTTAATATCTAGATATAGGCATAATCTGTGGCCATTAGTTGTTGCACCAACTGTAATTAATGTATTAGGCAGTGGCTTAAAGGTTATGAAATTAGATACAGGCATGGCAGGAAGAAGTGGAGCGTGCACGCCAAGGTCAAAGAGATGCTGAGAGTAAGCTCTCTTCATTAGAGGCAAGTATCAGATGTCTTTTCTTTTCCAAATACAATTACCATTATACAATTATAGCAAGATTATTCTGGTTTCTTTTTCTGGCTGATGGATTTGTTTTCTTGGACTAATTTGTCTGGCTGCAGACTGAAGTGCAGAAAATGAGGGTTGAAATGGCCGCCATGAAGAGAGATGCTGAGCATTATTCACGTCAGGTAACTGTTAAAATTTATTCATCTTTTCTTCTTTCTTTAATCAAACAAATACATGCATACACCTTGATTGATGTGCAGCAATTAAAAGAAGTGTAGATGTCTATTGTATTGATGATGTATAAACTGAAAGTATTTATTTTTAGCGACTGTTGAACTTAGTGGAGCCGGAAATTTTATGATCTAAATCCAACCAATCATCACCTTATTTATGTTGTTGCCTTCTCTCAGGAGCATATGGAACTAGAGAAACGCTACCGTGAACTAACTGACCTATTGGTAACTGAAACTGAGATTTTTGTTTTTCTCTTGTCCTTAAAACATCTATTTCCTTGTGTTGACTTCTTGTGGCTACACCATTATTCAGTACTACAAGCAAACACAGTTAGAAACTATGGCGAGTGAAAAAGCTGCAGCTGAGTTTCAGTTGGAGAAGGAAATAAAGCGTCTTCAAGAAGCACAGGTTTATTGATATCTGTGCTCCAAGATTGATTATGTATTTCTTGTCATAACTTATGGTATTCAATATCCTTGTTTTCTGCGATGTACCATTATAATCGACAGGTTGAAGTAGAAAGAAGTAGAGTTCCTCGGCGTGCATCATCTTCCTGGGAGGAAGACACTGAAATCAAAGCGCTTGAGTATGTTATGCTTTTTCATTTTATTAGATTGCAATCCTCACACCCTGCAAGTTTTTTGCATCTTATTGTGAATGTTAAAATATGTGGTCTTTATTAGCGTAGCTATTAAGAAATTATATTTCCTTCTCTTTGAGATATGATTTTCTTTCTAGGAAATGTGATTTGTAAATTGCAGTTGTATTTGATTGAATTTGGATCTATAATAACTTTTATGATCTGCCAAACTATCTAGTATTTCAAGTCTTCAGTCGCTGCGGCTGTTTACACTTTACATACATATCTCCTTCGGATAAAAGAAAGAAATATTCTGGCTGAAGTTAGCAGCATGTTTGGAATCAAATGCTGTTGTTGCAGCTAAAAGAGAAAAAGGTGGTAAAAAACAGCTAAGTCATCCATTTATTAACCATAGCGGCTCATTTTTTGTTGATATGGCCCATTTTTCTTGCATTGCTTCTTGGGCTAATTCCTTCAAATTAGAGCAACACACTATTCATGAAATTGTACTCAGACTTTGACACTTGTAATCGAATTATTCTGTTCGGCTTTCCCTCAGCCTATAATTTCTCCTAGCCCTTTTCCGAATTAAATAAATAATTGCAAAACAGCAATGAAAGAGATATTATTGAACCAAAGAAAAAACAATGAATGAGATATTACTACCTGTCCATCCTACTTTTTCATTGGCTGCCCTTCAAGAAAGTTCTGCATCCTCTAAATTTACTACGCGGTTACTTTTGATATTCCCCAAATTTCCTTATCTAGTTAATAACTGCAGGCCTCTTCCTGTGTATCACCGGCACATGGCTGCTGCAAGCATACAGGTATTCCCACATTTATATTCCGGAACTAACTTGCAATCCTATTTGCTTACTCTGATTTGTGTTTCAACCTGCCTCATGCAGTTACAAAAGGCTGTAAAATTTCTGGATTCAGGAGCAGTCAGGGCCACCAGATTTCTGTGGCGATATCCAACAGCTCGAATAATCTTGCTATGCTATCTTGTAAGAGCAGTTTCACCATCTCTTTGTGAAATGTGTTATAGAAGTTTTACGTTTACGATAACCTTGTGGAAAATATTAATGCAGGTGTTTGTACATCTGTTCTTGATGTATTTGTTGCATCGCCTTCAGGTATAGCTATCCGATCATTTGCACAGTTACCTCATGATTTAGTTGATTGTGGGATTCCTCCAATAAAAAGAGAAAGTATGACAATCTGTATGAAAACTTTATTTCCCATACACCACTAATCATTGTGTTAAATGTGGTGTGTAGGAACAAGCGGACGTTTTAGCTGCTAATGAACTCGCAAAATCTATGGGTCTTGCCAACTCTAACTTACCATAATCGGGCAAAATGCTCAAGGTCAGAAGTTAGTGCCGACCGAGTTCTCGAAAATGTATGATTTGATATCTGCAAGGTTGTATATTCCATTTCCTTTTGCAGGCATACATGGAATGATCCAAGAACACGTGAAAGTTATGAAACTGTAGAAGTTACATACATGCACCAGTCGTGGTCATTTCTGAATATGCAAATACACTAGGAAAATGATTGTGACTTTGGTATCAAATACTGCAGATTGGAACTCTACTATACAGTTTTGAGGGTTCAGATGAATCATTCTGGGGCTGCAACTATTGTGTACCAATATAGCCATATTTACATGAACTGAGAACTCCGTTTACAGAGATGAGAATGACAGAATCGGAAATGAGAAGGTAACATGTAGATCCAAAGTCATATTCTCGTGTTGATGAAACATTCTTTTTTACATAGAGCGAGTGCATAACTCTTTGTAACTTCACTTCTGATTTGTGCTCAACATCGTAAAATGGGTGTCATTGAAGAAATACGTTGTGTAAGTAATATATATTTTAATGTTGTAATTGACTTTTGCTCTTATAAATATACATTTACTATTTTAAAATTTTAGTCGACTCGTAATTAATTATAATGAGCAGAATTAACAGAAACATCAAAATTGAAAAAGAAAGGAGAAGAGTTGTTGAAAAGTTTAATTTAAGATTGAATTGTTTAATGTTGTATGGAACTTGAAGTCAGTGATGGCAAATCTATTTTATTCTGGGCCGATATCTGAATCAGTGACGTTCCTTTGAAATTAAAGTTTCCACGTATTTTTGCACTAGTTTTGAATAAAACGAGAAGAATAGCATATTTCGGTTCTCTACGTTTCGATGGGTGGTCTTGGAATACCTGGTTTAGAAGGCCATTTGAATGAACTCCAACAGATCTTGTCTGGTTTCTAAATCTGGAAGAAGTTGGTGTGGTTGGGGTTAGCGTCACCTAAAGTCGAGGCTTTCATTTGATTAGTTTAAGTGCAACTGGCGTGTTCAGCTTCGAATATTATGTCCTTCATGGAGTCGATTGGACATCTATTTTTGTCTTACAATGTAGCGTGGAACATTTGATCGTATTTTGTAGGGTGTTGGGTACTTTACTCAAGATCCTATTGTTACAAAGTAATCAATCCAAGACGATAATAAAAAAAAAATAACTTTAATCAAATAAGAAGAGAAGAATTATAAAATCAGATTAAAGTTGAGGCCTGCGAAGAGCAGTTTCCTTAAGACAAATTTCGACCACTCCGCGGTGCTTGAGTTTGGTTGGTCGTTCGTCTCCGAGGATACAACAACAGGAAGACCTATGACAGAAGCACGGACTGAAGAGATCTCGAACTAGAGCCTTGTCTTAGCCTATCACCGGTTAAAAGAAAACGAGAGAGAAAATAATTTTTGGAGTGCTTTGAAATTGAGAAAAGACATGGTTTATATAGAGGAGTGGAGGAGGAAAAACATGGAAGGTAAATATTCTGAATTAAAGCCATTGACTTTGTATCCGAGCAAAATCGAAAATAATCAATTAATGCCTTATTTAAATGAATATATTTCTTATGAATTGATTTTAATACTTTTTAATATCCGATTTTAAGAAAGTCACAAATTTTTCTATTAAATTCGGAATATTCAAAAAGATATGTTGTATATAAGGAAAAACTTTAATTCAAAGTGGGTAAAATATCCTGGTCCGGACATTCGCGTCGCACATGACGTGCGTGCACGCCCCAACCCGAATGGGTTGGACGAGCTTCGATTTGCACCCCTTGCGCCTGCGCGCACAACATAGTGTTCATTCAAGTCATTCAATGACTTCCAAGTGAGTTGGTGCATTTAAACCATTCCCAAGTTTGTTATCCCACCCATGTGGGATAACGGGTTCATATTTTCCTTAACACAATTCATAACAACCTCACTTTGAGCATCAATTTCTCATTCATTTCTCAACCGTTTTGAGCATATGAGATACCGTTGTAAAGGTCTCCTGGAGTAGAATATAAATTAATAAATTTATCATTCGAACATCCAATTTTACTACTAGAAAATATGGCTCAAAGTTTCCAATTTCTCACATTTTTCCAACAATCCCCCACATGAATGAAATTGATGTTTTTATCAAAATATTTTGACTCGATGTGGTGATAGGATCTACGATTGATAGTTGCATAGGATAGGTATGTTTCCTCCTTTGAACCTTCCCTTGTGAAAGTATATTTACTTTACTAGCTGATCAGTAGACGTGATGTCCTTGAACTGTTCAGCTGTTTGTGTAAACGATGATATACTTCACACAACTACCTTTCTGACAAGATTATTAGTTCTCATGGTTATGTCCATGTGGCCGTGGACATCGCCTGGTTCTGCAAGAGTTTAAAAGAACTATGCCCAATAGTCTCCTTGAAGCGGCCCCACTTCACTCTTACATAGGTGACTTATGTTGCTCGGCTCACCGAAGCATACAATGGTCATTAAAAGCTTTGCTTAACCTATAACGATTTTTATCACTGTTTGCATCATAGGAATGGACTTGGGAAAAAATCTCCCACAGTGATCGCACAGGTCTATGTAATTAGGTTGTCCCTTTGAACCTAGATTTTGAGATCTTCAGTCAACTAGGTAGGGTTTTCCTTCACACAGTGCCTTTAATTCTCATGGGCTTTAGTCCCATTCCTTTAGATGTTTTCTCAACTTGATCTCAATTCAATCCTTTGGTTAGTGGATCAGCAATGTTATCCTTTGATCTTACAAAGTCAATAGAGATAACTCCATTTGAGATCAGTTGTTTGACGGTGTTATGTCGACGACGCACATGCCTTGACTTACCGTTATACATGAAACTCTGTGCCCTAGCAATTGTTGCTTGATTGTCACAGTGTATACATACTATGGGCACATGTTTCGATCATTCAGGGATATCCTCAAGGAATTGACGAAGCCATTCTGCTTCTTCTCCAGATTTGTCTAGAGCAACAAACTCAGATTCTATTGTGGATCTGGTTATAATAGTTTGTCTTGAGGATTTTCATTACACGACTCCTCCTCCCAAAGTGAATACATATCCACTTGTGCCTTTGGTATCTTGAATATCAAATATCCAACTAGCATCAGAGTATCCTTCTAAGACAGCGGAGTCTCTGAAATAATGCAGTCCGTAGTCTTGAGTATATCTTAGATATCTTAGTATTTTCACAATTGTTTTCCAGTGATCTTTCCCTGGATTGCTTGTGAATATGCTTAAACTACTCACAGTAAAAGCGATATCTGGTCTAGTGCAGCTCATGAGATACATTAAGCTGCCTATGACTCATGTATATTCCACTTGGTGGATACTTTCCTCACGATTCTTTGATAGATGTGAACAAGGATCTAACGGAGTTAAGGCTATGCCAGAATCTTCCTTATTAAATTTCTCAAGAATCTTATCCACATAGTGTGACTGACTTAATATGAGACCCTCCGGTGACCTTTTGATTTGGATACCCAGAATCGTATCGGCCAGTCCCATATCTTTCATGTCAAATTTTGAATTTAACATGTTTTTAGTACGTTTTACCATTTCATTGTTGCTTCCAACAATAAGTATGTCATCAACATATAAACATAGGATGACGTATCCAATGTCTATAGTTTTGACATATATACATTTGTCACTCTCATTTATTTTAAAACCATTAGTCATCATGACATTATCGAATTTCTCATGCCATTGTTTTGGTGCTTGTTTAAGTCCATACAGGGACTTAACCAATCTGCATATTTTCCTTTCTTGACCTGAAACTACATAACCCTCAGGTTGTTTCATGTATATTTCTTCGTCAAGATCTCCATTTAGGAAAGCTGTTTTAACATCCATTTGATGTACTTATAGATTTCGCACAACAACTATTGCGAGTATCATCCTTATGGATGTTATTCTTGATACATGGGAAAATGTATCGAAGTAATCAAGGCTTTCTTTTTGTCGGTATCCTTTGATTACCAACCTTGCCTTGTACTTGTCAATTGTTCCATCTGCTTTTATTTTCCTTTTAAAAATCCATTTTAAATTTAGTGATTTAATTCCAGGAGGAAGGTCCACTAATTCCCATGTATGATTTTGTATGATGGAATCAATCTCGCTCTTAATGACATCTTTCCATAAGGTGCCTTCCGAGGAGCGTATAGCATCACTATACGTTAGAGGTTCAGCCTCCAGCATAAAGGTTAAGAAATCAGATCCAAAGGATTTTTCTACCTTTGCTCGTTTGCTCTTTCTTGGCTCTATTTCATTTTCAGCCTCTTGTTGATCACTTGGAATCATTTCATCCAAAGTTTGTTCTGTTGAACTTTGATCAAGTTCCCTAAATTTATAAGGGAATGTATTTTCAAAGAATGATGCATTCTTTGATTCCATTATCTTGTTCTTGTGAATCTCAGGATTTTTTATTCATACACAAGAAATCGATAAGGATTGCTATGTTCAGCATAGCCAATAAAAATACAATCCACGGTTTTTGGACCTATTTTCATTCGTTTTGGTAATGAAGTCATTACCTTGGCAAGACACCCTCACATTTTCAAGTGTTTGTAGGAAGGCTTTCGACCTTTCCACAACTCATATGGTGTCTTATCATTTTCCTTTCGAGGAACCTTATTCAAAAGGTAATTAGCCGAAAGAACTGCTTCCCCCCACATGTTCTGTGGTAACCCAGAGCTTCCTAACAAAGCATTCATCATTTCTTTTAGAGTCCGATTTTTGTGTTCGGCTACTCCATTAGATTGAGGAGAATATGGCGGTGTTACTTCATGAATAATTCCATGTTGTGAACAATATTTACCAAATGGATTAACATATTCGCCACCACGATCACTTCTTACCACCTTAATCTTTTTATTAAGTTGGTTTTCGACTTCTTGCTTATAGAGTATAAATTTCTCTATAGCTTCGTCTTTGCTTTTAAGCAAATATACATAGCAATACTTTGTGCTATCATTAATGAAGGTAATAAAATATTTATTTCCTCCTTTAGTTTGAACAAATTTCAAATCACACACATCGCTATGTATTAGATCAAGTGGTTCTGTACTTCTTTCAATTGTTTGAAAAGAAGACCTTGTTAATTTTGCTTCTACACACGTTTCACATTTATGGTTATAATTAATGTGAAATGAAGGGACGTGTTCCAAGTTAATTAACCTACGTAAGATATCATAATTAACATGTCCAAGTCTACCATGCCATAAATTAAATGATTCAAGCATGTGAACAGAAGAAGACGTTGCATTCTTATTCATTATTTTGGATTTTACAGAGATAGCATTGAGTTTCCACATTCCATTCAATACATATCCCCTACCCACAAACATCCCCCATTTTTACAGAATTAACTTCTAGGACTCAAAAACCATTTTAAAACTATGAACACTTAAAAGTGTTTCAGAAACAAGGTTTTTGCGTACGTCAGGCACATACAATACATTCTGCAGCTTGAGTTCTTTTTCCAGAAGTCATCTTCAAGACCATTGTTTCCTTCCCTTTGATCTTGGAAGTTGCAACATTTCCTATGTAAAACTTCTCCCCATTATCGCAAGGTATCAACTCTGAGAAAGAGTTCTCGTCACAACATATATGGTGTGTGGCTCCAGTGTCAAGCCACCATTCCCTCGGGTTAGAGTCAACCAGGTTGACTTCAAAAATCACCGCACATAGATCTTCATCCTCCATAGCATTGGCCTCCTTAGCTCTAGCTCTTTTCGGATGTCTGCATTCAGAGGACTTGTGCCCCATCTTGCCACAATTGAAGCACGATCCTTTGAATTTCTCCTTTTTGGAGACTCCGCCATTAGGCCTCAGATTTGGCTTGGTCTGGTGATGTTGGGGTTGCTTACCCTTCTTGACTTCGACAACATTTTCCTTGGCCTCTTTGAAAGCAAGTTTCCTGGCATTACCTCTGTTGTCCTCTTCAATTCGAAGTCTAGTGATCAGTTCTTCCACTGACACTTCCTTCCTCTTGTGCTTCAAATGATTTTTGAAGTCATTCCATCCGGGAGGCAGCTTTTCTGTGATGGCAGCTACTTGAAAAGATTCACTGATAGTCATCCCTTCTGCAATAATTCCATGAATGATTAGATAGAATTCTTCAAATTGATTTACTACTGGTTTTGAATCAACCATAGTAAAGTTAAAAAATTTGGCTACTAAAATTTTTTTAGCCCCAACATCCTCTGCTTTGTACTTATTATCCAGTGCTGCCCACAGCTATTTTGTTGTTTTGTACACATCATATACCGGATACAACGAGTCTTTTAGTCCGTTGAGGATGTAGTTTCGACACAGAAAGTCAGCATTGTTCCAAGACTCTATGATACTGAAGGCAGTGAGATCATCCACCTCTCCTTCTCCATCCCCTACGGCGACAACTGGTGATCTTCTTTTAAATACTTTGCCAGATTCAGCATGGTCAGATAGAACAACATCTTCTGTTGCCATGTCTTAAAATTTTGTCCGCAAAATTTCAACGGCTTCTCATTGTGGCTCATTGCCATTGCCGTTGCATTCAGATTCGGTATCGGTTGTTTCGGAGTCTGTGCAGGTACAAGGACCTTAGTAGTAGAATCAACAGAATCCCCAATAGTCATCGTTTCTGTTCAAAAGAAACAAAGAGGAATTAAAATAAATTCCAATAAACAGAAAATTAATTTCTCGTTTATTACCGACAATTTCTGTAAACAGATTTGTCCAACTTTGAGATTTTAGCAAATCCGTTAAAACGGCAGGATAAATCCTGAAGCCAATTTATTTGCTATCTCTATCACGATTATATCATCTCGGATTAGAAGAAAGGTAGAAGAAGAATTTGTCTTAAGATTGTTACAAAGTAATCAATCCAAGACGATAATAAAAATAAAATAAAATAAATAAATTTAATCAAAGAAGAAGAGAAGAATTATAAAACCAGATTAAAGTTGAGGCCTGCGAAGAGCAGTTTCCTTAAGACAAATTTCGACCACTCCGCGGTGCTTGAGTTTGGTTGGTCGTTCGTCTCCGAGGATACAACAACAAGAAGATCTTCGACAGAAGCACGAACTGAAGAGATCTCGAACTAGATCCTGGTCTTAGCCTATCACCGGTTAAAAGAAAACGAGAAAGAAAACAATTTTTGGAGTGCTTTGAAACTGAGGAGAGGCATGGTTTATATAAGGGAGTGGAGGAGGAAAAACATGGAAGATAAATATTCCGAATTAAAGCCATTGACTTTGTATCCGAGCAAAATCGAAAATAATCAATTAATGCCTTATTTAAACGGATATATTTCTTATGAATTGATTTTATACCTTTTAATATCCGATTTAATGAAAGTCACAAATTTTTCTATTAAATTCGGAATATTCAAAAAGATATGTTGTATATAAGGAAAAACTTTAATTTGAAGTGGGTAAAATATCTGCAGGTCCTAAGTACCAACCCGACCGATCCAGACATTCTCGTCGCCCACGATGTGGGTGCGCGCCCCAACCCAAATGGGTTGGACGAGCTTTGATTTGCACCCCTTGCACCTGCGCGCGTAGCATAGTGTTCATTCAAGTCATTCAATGACTTCCAAGTGGGTTGGTGTATTTAAACCATTCCCAAGTTTGTTATCCCACCCATGTGGGATAAGGGGTTCATATTTTCCTTAATACAATTCATAACAACCTCACTTTGAGCATCAATTTCTCAATCGTTTTGAGCATATGAGATACCGTTGTAAAAGTCTCATGGAGTAGAAAATAAATTAATAAATTTATCATTCGAACATCCACCTTTACCACTAGAAAACATGGCTCAAAGTTTCCAATTTCTCACATTTTTCCAACACCTATATCATTCTTCATGGCGTGGAATGCTACTCATGTCGGTAGGACTTAGGAGTGTTGAGCCGTTTTGACTGCTTATTTTGTTCGCTACTGTCTGGTCAATATTTGGTTGACGTGGTGGTTCTAATCTAAATTAGCATAATGAGTTGAGCAAGCATATTTAGCTAGTTGACTAGGTTGTTCATCTTTGTTTTCTCAAATTTTTTAGGTAAGTGAAGGTTTTGGATGTGTGAGAGGAACCACCATACATAACTCTAAAGAAAGAGCGGCCCAAATGAGTTCATTTAAAAATTTATAAGGAAAACAAAAGATTTTAGTTTAATAAATTACAAAAAAATGACTTGAAGACCCATAATATATTTTTTACTAAGATAAAAATATTTTTTTTAAAAAAAATCTTATATTTTTGAGATTATAAATTAAAGAGTCTCAATTTAATAAAACCGCACAGGGTCTCGTAGACCTTTGAATCGTCCCTCCCTGCCTTAAGTTATGGGTTCTAGACCCACTAAGAGCACCCCTTCTCCTCATCTCTAAATAAGATTAGAATTATGATTTATAAAAAAACAATATCATGATGATGTGTAAAATTTTAAAACTAGCAAACAATTTATTATACATATAATTATATCATTGTAAAATAACCACACCATGAATGACAAATGAATGCTAAAACAATAATTTTGACTCTTTAATTTTTTTTTTACAAATGCAAACCTGAAAATTTTTAGCATGTACACTTGGATTAAAAACATGCTTTTCAAACACATTTCTCTTCAAAAGTTATTCGGTATTGCTTATAGTTTCAAAAGTACTTTTGGTTCCAAAAATACATTGCAAAAGTAAAAAAGTATATATATATTTTTTTATGAAAAGTGTTGTCAAAAAAGTATTTTTGAAAAGTTGACCGTGTATAACATTGTTGTTAAAAAATATTTTTGATAAGATAAAATATTTTTATTTTAGAATGATATTGTAAAATAAAAATAAATTAAGTGGTTTTCAAATTCATTAACATTATAAAATATGGGACAAATCAATTTAAATTATAGTAAAAAGATATAAAAAACCGATGATAATATTTTAATATATAAAATACAAACTTAAATATTTCTAAGTATTTAACATAAATTGTTTGTAAAATTTAATTTGGATATACATAAATGTATTGTAGATATTAAAATTATACATAAACATAACTATTTCAAATATATAATAAATTTAAAATATATTATAAAAATTAGTTAGCTTAAATAATTGAAGGTGAAAAGTGTAATCACCTTAAAAGTGTTTTTGCATAATAAAAGTTGAAAAAAAATGGTATTTGGGCCTAGGTAGTTAATCACTTTTAAAAAGTAATCTTTGTATTAAAAATCGAGTATTTCGTATCACTTATAGGGGTAGAGTATAAGGAAAATATTATATTTTTATATCAGTATTTGAACTCATACAAAATCAGGTAATAGAAATATTCTTAGTCATAGAGCCAATTAATCGATCTCAACGGCTAAGAGATTTTTACTTCCACCGTCCCACGAACTTGATTTTTTTTAAAAAAAATCT
This sequence comes from Hibiscus tridactylites, assembly GCA_958450335.1. Lineage (NCBI taxonomy): Eukaryota > Viridiplantae > Streptophyta > Magnoliopsida > Malvales > Malvaceae > Hibiscus > Hibiscus tridactylites. The sequence continues at coordinate 59,193,166 of OY288275.1, forward strand.
TAATTTGGCTAAAAAGAGTAATTTATATTAAACATTTAAATTTTTAAATATTCATATTTTAACTGTGAAATTCTAACAAAATAATTTAACCTCAAACTATTTGATCAAAATCAATAATCGATTGATTATGCGATGAAAAATACTTATCCACTGCCATAAGTGTGGCTAAACGCACTCAAATATTTTTTTTTTAATAAAATAGAAGAAAAACAAACAGCTAAATGCTAATAATTGCTGCAGAGCATCAAAGTGTTGCGCCAAAACATGCATTACTGCTTCAGGGGGATGATCCAGAAATCGTCTTATGCAAACGGCACCGTCCAAACCAGCTTTGCTTGTATGCTTAACATAACTCAACTTAACCTCACAGTCCCGCTCGGCCAGCGGCGATCTAATACTCCTTGAAAAAGGGTAAAGCCATTGTATATTATTATCAAAATAAATTAGGACTTAGAGTATTTAATAATGGCGGGACTTTTCGTTCCCTTTTTGTCCGGCCAACGTCATACTTTTATTATCTTTTACTCTTCATTTCATCAATTTTATTTTGATTTTTACCAAAGACTTGAGCAACACCGGCATTCAAGTAAACGGATGGGAATGAATAAAAAAACTTCAAAATGGCGTATACAACGTAACGTCGTTGTCATCTGAGCGCAAAGTCAGTTGGAGCTGATAGGGCTGTGGCCGTGCCGTGTCGTCTGGAGAAATAAACGTGCTTCACCGCTCACCATGATCCTGCCTCTATTAAACTACTACTATTAGTATTGCTGCCGCTGCCGTTGCCGTTGCGGTTACCATTCAATTGATACTGTATTTTATACAAGTAGAAAGTACTGAAATATTTTTTATATTGATTTCGCCAACACAACTTTATAAATATAAAACAAATATGCTTATATCATCTATCAGCCGGAGATTCCATGGCGGCAGAGAGGGCAAGAATTGCTGTTCCCGTTCAACAGCCAGCCGGTAATACAGTTATGGTGATACACATGGCCGCACGAAACTTGTCTAGCAGGCGCAGCCTCCTCGGATTTCTCAAAACTTTCCATGCAAACCGAACAGCAACCTGCGGCGTGATTAACCGCCGGCATGTCGGAAACCAGACCAGCGACTTCTTGTTGCCTGGATTGAGGGTTTTCTGTCACCGTGATTGCTTCGACGAGGTCGAATTGTTGAGTGAAACAAGGGTTCATTGCAGAGGGGTTTTCCGGCATCGTGATTGCGTCGTCCAGGTCGAATTGCTGAGTGGGATAAGGGATGAGCACAGAATTATTGTTGCCTGAAACGAGAACGTGGAACATTGCCGAGTCGCTGTCCATGGATATTAGAATACAAGTGGATGTTTGGTTTGGGTTGAGGCGGCCGTTTTCACGGTCGTGTTTTAGAGATAAGTTTAAGGAACAAGAACGATTAATCTCCTTTGTCTGAAAGACTAATCATTAAATAAGGGCCTGATTTAGTGTAAATTGTACTAGAGACTTAGTTATAGGTTTATTAATAAACATGTCATTCTTCTTTTAAAAGTAGCAATCGAGTCACTCAAATATATATTAACGAAATTTTTTATGAAACTTTTGAGAAAATTTGTGACAGAAATTGAATTTATTAACGGAATTTCTGAGGGAAGAGAGGGGTCGATAAAAAACTGGTCGAAACTTACATTTCCGAAGAAATAAGATAATTCGTCAGAAAATTACTGACGAAAAATCTTAAATCCATCAGAAAATTATAAATAAAAATACTTTATGTTTCTGACTACATACATCATCCGTCAGAATATTAAAAATATTAAAAAAATAAATTTTTTAATTTTCGATGGATTAATCTATTCCGTCGGGAAATAAAATATTACTTTTTTAAAAAAAGAAGAGAAATTTTCTCGAAATTCAACCCGAAAAAATTTACATTCCCTCCAAAATTTTAATTAATGTACCAAAAATTAATAATTAATATGATTCAAATTATTACATTAATTTAAAAAATTAAATAATAATAATAATAATAAAAAATAATAATAATAAGTTTATATTGTATTTTGGTAATGCTTTAAAAAGAAAATAATAACATACGATGAAAAATAAAATTTACTTTATCAGCAAATATTAAATATGAATTTACTACATATATTTCACAATTCAATATTTCTAATAAACATGAATATATGGTAAAAAAAAGAGTAAAAAATATTATCATCATTTACATACTATAAAGTTTACAAGATATAATAAACATGAAAAATATAATATTCAATAATAAAAAAGAGAAAAATACAAAGTTTACGTACTAAAAAGTTGTTATCATTTAAAAATTTCCGAGCAACCTACAAAATATAATAAAAAATGTTAGTGATTAATTAAAAAGAGATATAATAAGCAAAGTGAATGTTAAACAAAGTTACACTGAATAAAAATTAAAACTTATATCAATATTGATAAATGATATTAAAAGAAAAGGTGAAATTAAGAGAAGAATTTTTGATGAGAAAAAATGAGTTAACAAGAAGAGATGAAATGAAAAGAAAGAATTGAGAGAAGAATGAGTTTATAAAAGTTTAAATAAGAGAAAAATTAGGGTAAAAAGTGAGTGGGTTTAAAATTTTATGGGTTTAAAATTATAAAAGTTTATAATTTTTTAAGTTATCAAATAAAATTCAAATATGCACACCTTTTTATATTCACTTATAATATCTATTGAAATTATTAGGATATTTCAATAAATGGTTTAAATATGCACATAAAATTCTATACAGTGTTTCATATTTGAATTACAAAATCGAAATTTCGCTTTTGAGAAGAAATAAATGAAATATGGTTAGAGAAATAGTAAGGGTCGGGCATAGTTTCTAAGAAGCCATTACTCGACGCTCGCTACATAATTAATTCATAGGATGTACTAATGTTTATAAAAATAGTGGATATTAGAAAAATGAGCCATGACTAAAAATAGTTTCTATTCTCGGCATTCTATTTTTGGTCATTACCGAGTTTTCTTTTGAAATCACTTGAAATAAGAAAAGCCACGATTAAAAATAAAAAAAATAGTATTATCAAATAAAAAAGCGGACCACATTTCACATTCTACATTTTTTAACAATCAAAAGTAAAAATTAGGATTTTAAATTATCAAATAAAAAATAGAAGAATATATTTGTTTATTGTTTAAATTTTTAGTAAAATCGGTAGTAATAAATTGTAGTTTTAACCAATATTATCTAAGTTTTTGTATATTCTATAGTTAAAGTAAGATATTAATTTTAGATTTTTTTTGTAATAAACAAGGTAGCCGTCTCTAAAAACCTCCCTCTAAATCTTAAGGGAGGAAAAGCACACTAACCTTGTTATCTTTTCATTGATAATCAAATAAAAGTATAAAAGTATTACAGTTGAAGAGAACATCAGATAATATGCATTCTTAATGATAAAGACAAACTGATGTAGCCGAACTCTGAATCAAATCTTCAACGACCTATAAATAAAAGTAAAAAAGATTCATCAATAAACACTAAATTGCAGGTCATAATTAACATAAGTAGCCCATCAACTAACAATCAATTAACAAATTAAAACTAACAAGACAAGAAAATTCATTTATCTTAACAGAAAATTCATACATATATCAATATATATATATCATTTCTTGCAACCATTAACAATAAAAAATCTCAAAATCAAATCTTAATACACATTTAAGATTATTGAAAGCCAAAAATAATGAGCATAAGATCATATAACATTTTTTCATGACTTAGATAAGTTAATATTTTCAAGATTATATATTCTAAACTCTAAAGAGAAACTAAAGTAACCAAATACTAAGCTAAATCTTTTAAACAACCTACAATTTGAAACAAATAGGTTTCAAATCATTACACAATTAATTGCATGTTAAGATTGTATAACTCATAATTAATAACAAGCTCTATTGGCAAACGATGCGAGTTCTTCAGAAGAACAAAGTAATAGCTCATTCCGACCATAAGCACTAACATACAATCAACCTAAGGCAAGGTTTATAAGTTGAACATAAATCAAAAGCATAAAAATCTCACTAAAACAGAACTGGACAAATCTAAGAAAGTAGCTTGATAGTTGAAAGTCTAACTATTCAACAGAGACACAACAAACACTGCCTTTAAAGCATACACTAGGAAGAAAAAAGACCATTGTTACAACTAAGATTATTTCAACTCATCCGTCTAAATGAATACTTAAGTTCAACCCAAATTGCAGAAGCACAACAAAAACATGATCAGAATCTAAAATTAGATATAGTCACCAAAAAGGAAGAAATATATGAATATAGAAATATGACCCAACAATCTTTTCTTACTCTTTCTCTTTCGCTGCCAATATTAAAGCATTTGGTTACTGTGAGAGTAGGAGAAAAGAAAGAATTTGTAAGTGTGACTACTCATAAATCAACTATAATACTTCAAACTCCTAAAACCAGAACAAGTAGCATGTTTACTATGTATTCTATGTTTATAGTAAAGTGTTAATTTTAATTTTTTTGTAGTAAACAAAGTAGTCGTTTCTAAAAACTTCCCTCTAAATCCTAATGGAGGAAAAGCGCACTAACTTTGTTGTCTTTCCATTGATAAGCAAATAAAAGTACAAAAGTATCATAGTTCAAGAAAACATCAGATAATATTTAAAAACTTGAAGTAAAATTAGAAAGCTAAAAGTAAATACCATCTGAAATTCAAGATGCATTTTTCCTGTAACACCCGGGTTTAGGGGTTAGGTGAAAATAATATTTTAATATTATTTGGGCTCGATTTTATAATTTAAATAATGTTTCGGGTCTTGTTTTCAAATTTATTAATTGGGTTGACTATGCTTTGGGATTAAACCCCAAATGGCCATGAAATCATATACTCTTGTGAATATCCCATTTCATTAAGGGCAAATTGGTCTTTAGGACTTTAAGTTAAAATAAAACAAAACACCCCACCTTACTATTCATTGTCTTCTTCTTCAAATTTTCTAACGTTGGAAGAGCTCATCCTCCCCAATCTACTATTCCATTTCAAAGCTCCCTCATTTCAACTCCATTTTGAAAGGTAACAACGTTTTTTGACTTCCCCTCATCTCCCTCTCTTTAAAAGTACCTTCTATTTTCATTTTCGTGGAGGTTTTAGAAAATGGAATTTTGGAAAGTTTGGATTAAAAATGAAAGCTTTATGTTGTTAAATTAAATGTTTTGATTTAATATGTTTAGTTATGATGTATAGAGGTCAAATGGTATAACATATGTGAATTTTGAATGATTTTGAGCAATTTTCGGATTTGGGTTTCAAGGGAGTTTTTGGAGGGTTTTAAAGTGGTTTTTGGGGTGGTTTAGTGTGGGTTTTTGAGGGATGGAGCTAGTATGATATATGAGGGTCACTTTGGGTGTGTTTGATGGTTGTTTGGATGCTTGAATAGGAAGATTTCAGTGGGTTTTGTGGGTTGCTCGGGAATTCTACTTTGGGCTTGATTTTGAGTGTTGGATGCTTGAAAACTTTAATCCGGGTTAGTTCCGACGATGAGTTATTGATTGTGGATGTTTTGTTTGTGTTTGGGAATGATTAGAATCGAGGTTGGACACCGGTGAAGCATTGGAAGTGAATCCGGGAATTTGAAGGTGGTCGCTTGCTTGGTCTTTAAGCTTGGGAGCTTAGGTGAGTGGTTAATTGTTTTACTTGGTTTTAAAATGGTTGATTCGAGTATATGGACTAGGTCGGGCTTGGTAGACCCACCTAGAGTTAGGATTAGGGTGGTAGCCTAATTCTAAGCTTGATCTAGAGCCTTTGGATGAACTCATATATGTGGATGTGTATGTCTCGTATGAAAAGTGATATGAATGCTTATGTATATGGTGTTATACATGTGAGATGAGGCATGTTGTGAGATGCTTGGGACATGCATGATGATGGTTCATGGTGAGTACGTGCTAAGCACGGAATTGATTGAAACGAGTAATGTGATGTGAGTAAAATGTTGGCACTAGTATGCTTGAGTACAAATGATCGATCATTAGGATGTTAGTGTGTACACATGAGTCAAAAGTCGCGCGTGGCCTTGGTGGCGTTGAGTCACCAAGGAGGAGTACGGGTTCGCCCAGAAATTGTAATTATATATAGTCGGTGATGAGTGGAATCCCATCGACGGGGCGTGAGGATGAGTGGAATCCCCTCCGCGAGACCGGTGATGAGTGTAATCCCACCGTGAGGTAATGTGGTTGTTGGATATGAGTTCCAACGTGTTTATCCGCGTATTCAGGTCATAGCTAGGTGCCAATGTTGATTAATAAGTGTATCAATGTGTTGAGATTTATGATCTTTAATTGGATACTTGAATGTGATTACATGTATTGTGGTTTAGAGCTTGTTGATCATGGCATTTAATTGTATATTGCTCATGCATCTTTATCTTGTGGCTCTTGTGGATCCTTGGTATGTATGTGATTTGCCTTGGCTAGATCGTGCTCGGACCCTGCAATGTTGAGGTTTGTTTTAAGAGCTTACCCTCACTAAGCATCATTGCTTACGCTCTCTTTGTTCAACATTGCAGATCCTTAGTTCGTGGGTTGCTTGCGCAAGTGAAGGGCCTCCAAGTGTGGTTGTTGGCTTGAGTACATCAAGTATGAACTTTTAAATGTTGAGCATGTAATAGTTTAAGCAATGGGACATGTGTTATTTTGATGGATAGTTGTTAGTTGTTTAGGAGCTTGCTTAGACTCCTTGTTATCTTGCTTTTGTATGGCTTGTGTTGCCATGTTTGAATTGTAATCCATGCCTAAATTGCTTATCATGAATGTTGGCTATGTGCCTTTGAGGTTGCCTTTATGTTTGAATGTTGAAGTATGAGATTTTGGATGCTTAAATGTCATCTTTGATTCAATTGCAAGTCTTTCTTGTTGTATGTATATGTTGGGTGTTTGTATGGATAATTAATGATCCTTAAATGTTGTTTGAATGCTTGTTTGGGTCTAGGGAAGTCCTAATTTGCATCTAGGTCCGAGTCTTGATCGTTTTAGCTGAGTTTGGGACTTTTGCAGTGCAGGGGGTATCGATACGGTTGGTCCCGTATCGATACAGCCCTCTTGTTTCAGGCCTCGTGTTTCGATACGCGAGGGGGCGTATCGATACCTTTTTGGTCACTGGAGCTACTGTCCATTTTGGTATCGATACGAGTCTCTAGCGTATCGATACGACCATCTTAGAGTTGACCATGAGAAGTCAACCGCTGGAGAGGGTATCGATACCCTCCTTGGTCGTATCGATACGGTCTCTACGGGTTGACTCTGACCAGTTGACCTAGTCAAGGGGTATCGATACACCCCTTAGGTGTATCGATACCGCCTGCAGTATAAGTTTAAAATTGGGCTGTAACATGTTAGTTTGAGTTCGTTTGATTGTTTTGTGAATGTTGTTCCGCTATATGATCACTTAGGATTTAATACTCCTCTAGACAAGATTTAAAATGAAAAAAAATTTAGGGTTGTTAACCGAGGGGGAACTTTAACGGGTTTCGCTTCAGTTTTCCCCGTGTGGCCCACTTGGACCGGTCATCCGGCCAGACCGGGACGAGGGGCTTACACTTGTTGGTATCAGAGCCTAAGGTTACCGAGACCTTGGGCATGTAAGTGAGGTAAGTTTAAGTTTTGAATTGATTTGCACGGTGTTTGCTTGCTTTGTAAGTATGATTGCTTGTGTGACTAGTATGTTGACTGTTTTCGTTCCAAAGCATGTGTGTAAGAGTCTCATTGCTACTATTACATTAGAAAAATGATTTTTAAAGTGAGGGAACGTACTTGAACACTTGGAAGCCTTGCCTTGCTAACCCAGCTTGTATGTTTTGTTGTTGTGGTTGTAGTTGATATCTGTGAGAACGATGTCTAGACCGAGAGGTAGGCCGAGGGTGGTTCATCAGGAACCACGGGTTGCGGCTCCTGTTGAGCCGACAGTTGGTGTGGAGGCTCACCTAGAAGGGCCGGTGGCCGCGGGAGTTGGTACTCCTCCACCACCTCCACTACCACCACCTCCTCCGCCTGGAGTTGAGGGCGAGGATGGAGCCGTAGGAGATGGGCCTCAAGGTGGCCAAGGTCCAGCTGGAATTGATATGACCCCGCTAGTGCAAGCGATAGCGGGAGCATTTCAGGCCGCGGTTGCGGGAGCTCAGGCTGCAGCTCAGCCTAGGTGTGACGATGCCAGTCTACCTTTGGAGAGGCTCCGTAGCTTGGGGGCCGAGGAGTTTAGAGGATCTACTCCGGAGAGGTCGAAGTTATGGTTGGAGAAGACATTTCGTATCTTGGCTCAGATGGGTTGTGCGGGCGCACGTAGATTGGGTTGTGTGATCTCGTTGCTTCAGAGTGATGCCTACACCTGGTGGGTCACCATTACTACCGGGGTTCCAGAGGCAGAGATAGATTGTGATTTCTTTGAGACCGCTTTCAGGAAGAGGTACTTGGGACCAAGGTACCTAGATGAGAAGAAGCGAGAGTTTATGGCCCTTACTCAGGGAGAGGCTTCTGTGACTGATTATGAAATCCGCTTTGTTTGCTTGAGTCAGTATGCTCCAGATTTGGTTCCTACTGAAGTGGAACGCTGTAACCGATTCCGCTACGGATTGAATGAAGAGGTCAAGAGGTACACGTTGGCTTCTGACTACTCAGACTTTGATGTGTTGGTCGCGAGGGCCAATGACTTAGAGCATAGTTTGGGTTCGGCCAAACGATCTGGTGGTTCCAGTTCTGGTAAGAGGCATAACCACTTTGATGGTAGAGATGCCAAGAGGCACAGAGGTGGCGGACATCAGTTTGACCATAGACGTGGCGGTGGCCACCATGATAGGGGCCATCAGGGCCATAGAGGAGGAGGGCGTTTGCCCGAGTGTACCCGTTGTGGGAGACAGCACACTGGTGAGTGTTGGGGTAATTTCTATGCTTGTTGGAACTGTGGTTCGAGGGACCACTTCAGGAGGGATTGTCCGCATCAGGCGGCACAGGCTCCGAACATTGCTCAGGCTCCTGCGAGAACGAATGATTTTCAGAGAGGCCGTGGGCGCGGTCGTGGCTACTTCCAGCCTAGGGCTGATGCACCTAGGGTAGATGCTCAGAGGAACCTTGCTCATGTTGTGGCAGTGCAGCCAAAGGCGGGAGGACCAGCGAGGGTTTATGCTCAGAGAGAGGCCGGGAATGACACTGATGTGATAGCATGTAATTTCGAGTTACAGCCTATGTCTTTGCTTTCTTTGGTTGATTCGAGTTCTACACATTCCTACATTTTGAGTGAGCATGCACAGAAGTTAGATATCCCTATTGAGATCTTAGATGTAGGTATGCATGTTACTAGTTCTTTTGGTGAGACAGTTGTGGTTAGACGTATGTATAGGAGATGTCCACTGAAGATTCAGGGTCATGTGTTCTCAGTCGATATGATGGAACTTCCCTTCTATGGTTTTGATATTATTTTGGGTATGGACTGGTTGGTTGAGCATCGGGCTAGTGTGGATTTTGAGACAAAGAGAATTTCTTTGAAGCTTTCTGATGACTACGAGGTAATAGTAGTAGGCAAGAACATTAAGTTCTTGTCTAATGTGGTGTCAGCTTTAGAGGCTCATAGGTTGATGGACTCTGGATGTGGGGCTTATTTAGCTTATGTGATGAATCCAGATATGAGTGAAGCTAGACCAAAAGATATCAGAACAGTGTGTGACTTTCCAGATGTGTTTCCTGAAGAGTTGTCGGGTTTGCCTCCAGACAGGGATGTTGAGTTTGTGATTGAGACAGTTTCAGGATCTAATCCAGTTTCGATAGCTCCGTATCGTATGGCTCCGAAAGAGTTGAAAGAATTGAAGAGTCAGTTGCAAGAATTATTAGACCGTGGTTTCATTAGGCCTAGTAGTTCTCTGTGGGGTGCTCCCGTGTTGTTTGTGAAAAAGAAAGATGGTAGTATGCGCATGTGTTATTGACTATAGACAGTTGAATCAGTTGACTGTGAAGAACAAGTATCCGTTGCCTCGTATAGATGATTTGTTTGATCAGTTGAGAGGTGATTCAGTATTCTCGAAGATAGATTTGAGATCCGGGTACTATCAGTTAAGGGTGAAAGAGTGTGATGTTCCGAATACAGCTTTTAGGACTAGATATGGTCACTATGAGTTTCTTGTGATGCCGTTTGGGCTCACGAATGCACCTGCAGCATTCATGGACATGATGAACAGAATTTTTAGAGACTATCTAGACCGTTTTGTAGTTGTTTTCATTGATGATATACTTGTGTACTCGAAGACAGAAGAAGAGCATGATGAGCACTTGAGATTTGTTTTACAGAGATTGTTGAGCAATCAGTTGTATGCGAAGCTTAGTAAATGTGAGTTCTGGATTCGAGAGGTTGTATTTCTTGGCCATGGTTTTTCGGTCAAAGGTATCCGAGTTGATCCATCGAAGATTGAGGCGATTGTTGAGTGGAAACAACCTAAGTCCGTGACCGAGATTAGGAGTTTCTTAGGATTAGCTGGTTACTATAGGAGATTTGTTGATGGTTTCTCCAGAGTAGATGCTCCTTTGACTAAATTGTTGCAAAAAGGAGTCAAGTTTGAATGGTCAGATGCAAGACAGAAGGCCTTTGAGAAATTGAAAGAAGCTTTGACAAATGCTCCAGTGTTAGTGCAACCTGTTTCCGGTAAGGAGTTTGTGATTTACAGTGATGCTTCCTACGTAGGCTTAGGATGTGTTTTGATGCAAGAAAGGAGAGTTGTTGCTTATGCTTCTAGACAGTTGAAGATTCATGAGAAGAACTATCCTACTCATGATATAGAGCTAGCCGCAGTTGTGTTTGCATTGAAGATTTGGCGTCATTATTTGTATGGTGAGAAGTGTATAGTTTACACCGATCACAAGAGCTTGAAGTACTTGATGACACAGAAAGAGTTGAACTTGCGACAAAGAAGATGGTTAGAGTTGCTAAAAGATTATGATTTGACCATTGAGTACCATCCGGGTAAAGCAAATGTAGTAGCCGATGCTTTGAGTAGGAAAGTGGCCGTAGAGTTGAGAGCTATGTTTGCTAAATTGAGTGTGTCCGATGATGGTGGTTTGATCACCGAGTTGCAAATGAAGTCTTCTTTAATTCAGTTGATTAGAGAGAAGCAGTTGCAAGATGTGAGCTTAGTTCCTCATGTTCAGGACATAGCCGAAGGGAGACCGACCGATTACAGTTTCAGTGGTGAGAACTTGTTGTGCTTTAGAGATAGAATTGTAGTACCAGAAGATGTTGAGTTGAGACGTCAGATTTTGAGCGAAGCACATTCGAGTCCCTTTTCTATGCATCCGAGTAGTACCAAAATGTACCGAGATTTGAAGAATGATTACTTTTGGGTTGGTTTGAAGAGAGATGTAGCCGAGTATGTGAGCCATTGTATGGTTTGTCAGAGAGTGAAGGCAGAGCATCAGGTTCCTTCAGGTTTGCTACAGCCTTTGAAGATTCCGGAATGGAAATGGGAGAGGATCACCATGGATTTTGTGTCGGGGTTGCCCTTGTCTCCTTCGAAGAAGAACTACGTTTGGGTGATTGTTGATAGGTTCACTAAGTGTGCTCACTTCTTAGCAGTGAACACTACAGATTCCTTAGACAAGTTGGCAAACTTGTACATCCGTGAGATTGTGAGACTTCATAGAGTTCTGAAGTCCATTGTTTCAGATAGTGATCCTAGATTTACTTCGAGATTCTGGGGTTTCTTGCATAGTGCTCTAGGTAGTCGTTTGCATTTCAGCACGTCTTACCATCCTCAGTCCGATGGGCAGTCAAAGCGAGTGATACAGATTCTTGAGGATATGCTTCGTTGTTGTGTGATTGACTTCTAGGGCTCTTGGGAGAAGCACTTACCGTTGGTTGAGTTTGCTTACAACAACAGTTATCAGTCTAGTATCCAGATGGCTCCTTATGAGGCTTTGTATGATAGGCGATGTAGGACTCCGATTTGTTGGGCTGAAACAGGTCAGAGATTGTTACCTATGCCAGACTTGCTTAAAGGGACTACCGACAAAGTAAAGTTGATTTGTGACCGTTTGAAAGCAGCTTCCGATCGTCAGAAGTCTTATGCAGATTTGAAGAGGAAAGAGATTGAGTACTCAGTGGGTGAGAAAGTGTTTTTGAAAGTATCTCCGTGGAAGAAGGTAATGAGATTTGGCCGAAAGGGCAAGTTGAGTACGAGGTTCATTGGTCCGTATGAGATAGTTGAGCGGATTGGGCCTGTAGCTTATCGTTTGAGGTTACCTTCTGAGTTAGAGAAGATCTATGGTGTCTTTCATGTGTCTATGCTTAGGAGATATAGATCAGATCCTTCTCATGTGATGCCCGTTGAGGAGATAGAGTTAAATCCGGATTTGTCCTATAATGAAGAGCCTGTTGAGATACTTGCTTCTGATAGCAAGGTGTTGCGTGGCAAGACCATAGAGTTGGTCAAAGTGTTGTGGAGACATAGAGGTGTGGAAGAGGCCACGTGGGAGAGAAAAGCGGATATGGTTGAGCAGTTCCCGTATTTGTTTCCACCAGGTAATTTCGGGGACGAAATTCCTTAAGTGTGGGAGAGTTGTAACACCCGGGTTTAGGGGTTAGGTGAATATAATATTTTAATATTATTTGGGCTCGGTTTTATAATTTAAATAATATTTCGGGTCTTGTTTTCAAATGTATTAATTGGGTTGACTATGCTTTGGGATTAAACCCCAAATGGCCATGGAATCATATACTCTTGTGAATATCCCATTTCATTAAGGGCAAATTGGTCTTTAGGCCTTTAAGTTAAAATAAAACAAAACACCCCACCTTACTATTCATTGTCTTCTTCTTCAAATTTTCTAACGTTGGAAGAGCTCATCCTCCCCAATCTACTATTCCATTTCAAAGCTCCCTCATTTCAACTCCATTTTGAAAGGTAACAACGTTTTTGACTTCCCCTCATATCCCTCTCTTTAAAAGTACCTTCTATTTTCATTTTCATGGAGGTTTTAGAAAATGGAATTTTGGAAAGTTTGGATTAAAAATGAAAGCTTTATGTTGTTAAATTAAATGTTTTGATTTAATATGTTTAGTTATGATGTATAGAGGTCAAATGGTATAACATATGTGAATTTTGAATGATTTTGAGCAATTTTCGGATTTGGGTTTCAAGGGGGGGTTTGGAGGGTTTTAAAGTGGTTTTTGGGGTGGTTTAGTGTGGGTTTTTGAGGGCTGGAGCTAGTATGATATATGAGGGTCACTTTGGGTGTGTTTGATGGTTGTTTGGATGCTTGAATTGGAAGATTTCAGTGGGTTTTGTGGGTTTCTCGGGAATTCTATTTTGGGCTTGATTTTGAGTGTTGGATGCTTGAAAACTTTAATCCGGGTTAGTTCCGACGATGAGTTATTGATTGTGGATGTTTTGTTTGTGTTTGGGAATGATTAGAATCGAGGTTGGACATCGGTGAAGCATCGGAAGTGAATCCGGGAATTTGAAGGTGGTCGCTTGCTTGGTCTTTAAGCTTGGGAGCTTAGGTGAGTGGTTAATTGTTTTACTTGGTTTTAAAATGGTTGATTCGAGTATATGGACTAGGTCGAGCTTGGTAGACCCACCTAGAGTTAGGATTAGGGTGGTAGCCTAATCCTAAGCTTGATCTAGAGCCTTTGGATGAACTCATATATGTGGATGTGTATGTCTCGTATGAAATGTGATATGAATGCTTATGTATATGATGTTATACATGTGAGATGAGGCATGTTGTGAGATGCTTGGGACATGCATGATGATGGTTCATGGTGAGTACGTGCTAAGCACAGAATTGATTGCAATGAGTAATGTGATGTGAGTAAAATGTTGGCACTAGTATGCTTGAGTACAAATGATTGATCATTAGGATGTTAGTGTGTACACATGAGTCAAAAGTCGCGCGTGGCCTTGGTGGCATTGAGTCACCAAGGAGGAGTACGGGTTCGCCCGGAAATTGTAATTATATATAGTCGGTGATGAGTGGAATCCCATTGACGGGGCGTGAGGATGAGTGGAATCCCCTCCGCGAGACCGGTGATGAGTGTAATCCCACCGTGAGGTAATGTGGTTGTTGGATATGAGTTCCAACGTGTTTATCCGCGTATTCGGGTCATAGCTAGGTGCCAATGTTGATTAATAAGTGTATCAATGTGTTGAGATTTATGATCTTTAATTGGATACTTGAATGTGATTACATGTATTGTGGTTTAGAGCTTGTTGATCATGGCATTTAATTGTATATTGCTCATGCATCTTTATCTTGCGGCTCTTGTGGATCCTTGGTGTATATGTGATTTGCCTTGGCTAGATCGTGCTCGGACCCTGCAATGTTGAGGTTTGTTTTAAGAGCTTACCCTCACTAAGCATCATTGCTTACGCTCTCTTTGTTCAACATTGCAGATCCTTAGTTTGTAGGTTGCTTGCGCAAGTGGAGGGCCTCCAAGTGTGGTTGTTGGCCTGAGTACATCAAGTATGAACTTTTAAATGTTGAGCATGTAATAGTTTAAGCAATGGGACTTGTGTTATTTTGATGGATAGTTGTTAGTTGTTTAGGAGCTTGCTTAGACTCCTTGTTATCTTGCTTTTGTATGGCTTGTGTTGCCATGTTTGAATTGTAATCCATGCCTAAATTGCTTATCATGAATGTTGGCTATGTGCCTTTGAGGTTGCCTTTATGTTTGAATGTTGAAGTATGAGATTGTGGATGCTTAAATGTCATCTTTGATTCAATTGCAAGTCTTCCTTGTTGTATGTATATGTTGGGTGTTTGTATGGCTAATTAATGACCCTTAAATGTTGCTTGAATGCTTGTTTGGGTCTAGGGAAGTCCTAATTTGCATCTAGGTCCGAGTCTTGATCGTTTTAGCTGAGTTTGGGAGTTTTGCAGTGCAGGGGGTATCGATACGGTTGGTCCCGTATCGATACGACCCTCTTGTTTCAGGCCTCGTGTTTCGATACGCGAGGGGCGTATCGATACCTTTTTGGTCATTGGAGCTACTGTCCATTTTGGTATCGATACGGGTCTCTGGCGTATCGATACGACCATCTTAGCGTTGACTGTGAGAAGTCAACCGTTGGAGAGGGTATCGATACCCTCCTTGGTCGTATCGATACGGTCTTTACGGGTTGACTCTGACCAGTTGACCTAGTCAAGGGGTATCGATACACCCCTTAGGTGTATCGATACCGCCTGCAGTATAAGTTTAAAATTGGGCTGTAACATGTTAGTTTGAGTTCGTTTGATTGTTTCGTAAATGTTGTTCCGCTTTATGATCACTTAGGATTTAATACTCATCTAGACAAGATTTAAAATGAAAAAAAATTAGGGTTGTTAACCGAGGGGGAACCTTAACGGGTTTCGCTTCGGTTTTCCCCGTGTGGCCCACTCGGACCGGTCATCTGGCCAGACCAGGACGAGGTGGTTACATTCCCTATTGCATTGCTGTGATGATGGAGGAATCGGATAATAAGCTTCGTCTTGACTGGTGGGTGGTTGGACAAAAAGTGCCAAAGGTGTGCTACCTCTCGGTGGATAAGTCACTTATGGGTGCAAAGGCATCGATGTGGTTGGACGCATAGGAGGTTGCATGCCACTAAACCCTCGATAAAATAGAGGAGGAGGATGCACCGGGGGGTTGAAACCTAAAAACAAATAATTAGTTGAAAACAAACTTGTAATTGATAATAATTATAATGATATATATTTAATTGAAATAGAATTTTAAGACCTGTTTGTCCATTATAGTTTGCTTCAAAAAGCATATGGGAGTATCCTTGTTGTTGTGGTTGTTGTTGTTTCTGTTGTGACAATATCAAAGCCATTATTGCATCTTGGCGTTCTGTGACTTGCCTCAATTGTTCCTTCAATGCATCAATCACTTGTTGTTGCTCGGAATTTCATGGTATAGACCTTTTTGAAGAACCAGAAGCTTGAGACATGTTATAGTATATGGGAGCTGCAGACCCAACACCAAACACTCGATCCTTTGAGCTTACTCCACCAGAAAGCTCTAAAAATATCTTATTTAGGTCAACTGATGCTAAAGATGACTCATCCGCACTTGCAGCCTCTTGGGCTGCTGCTAGTGTCTGCAAATACTTGTCCTACAAAAAGGATAATTTATTATATTAAATAAAAATGATAATTTATTAGAATTTTGAGAATAACATACAACAAATTCCTGATGATTTTCATTGAATCAAACAATATCTTTGTCATCCTTACTCGTATGAGTAAACTTGTAAAGAGAGAATGCACCTACTGTCTCACTGGTACAATGTTCCTAAAACAAATTCGTTTACATAAATGAATTAAATATATTGATAGTATATTAAACTTGTAAAAAATATATATTACGAGAAACATACCAGTCGTTCCTTCCACTATATCGTGGAAATGGAACCTCCCATATGAGAGCCTAATGGTTTTGCCTCAATATCACCACCACGACGATTTTTCTTAACATGCTCACTTTTTTTCTAAACTCTGGAGAATTCCAATGATCTATGTAGGATTTTCATGTCTCTTCTGACATACATTGAGGCCTTGTCTTGGTATTACAATGCCAATGATGTAATGCCTCAATGTATGAGACCGCAACTGCCTTGTTCCAACATTTGATCACATGTGGCTCTTTATCTGGCTCCCACCAAAATATTTTCTGCAAAATTCAATAAAGTGAACTAATATTATATTTTAATAGTAGTAGTAATAATTATTTGCACAATTAAATTGACTAGTTTTACATATACTTTGAACTCATCAAAGTAAATTTGTTTCGTCTCTTCTGGAAGAGCTATCCAATTGAAGTCATCTTGATGAAAATGTTGCTTTATAGCCACTCCAATTGACTTTCTATAATAACTACGCTTTTGGAATTCATATTTTCCACTGTACAAGGGCAACATTCATTTTTCAATTTAGAAATATATATACTTATATGATAACGAATTATTAAATAAAGTTAGTAAGAAAAAAATACTTACTTAGCAAAAGGACCGTGCAACAAAACCTGCACTCGTCCATGCGAATCCACTATCACACCGGACAGTGGACCCTAGAGTCAGCCATTGACGTAGTAGAACTAACATGAGAAATGGTCAGAACTGCCTATGAAGTAGAGCCATCATGAGAAGTGGTCTGAACTGTCTCCGGAGTGGTCTCTGAAATTGTATTCATATCAGTGTCACGAGGAACCTCTGATCTAGCATCAACTGGTGAGTGGGTCTCGATAAAGGGTGACTATAGAGCAGTTTAACGGATTCCTCTACCTCTAGCCCCAGACATAATCTGTGGAAAAAGCATATAATTATAGTTATAATTCACAATGATAAATTAAAAACACAAATGAAGCAAAAACTAATAGTAAATAGAAAAAAAATAATAGTACATGGAAAAAACTATGCCTAATCATCTTCTGTTAAGTCAAAGTACTCATTCTGATTTTCACCTTCGTCTGAATCATCTTCAACTTCGACATCCACAATATTTAATTATGTTGCTGAGTCATCAATTAATAGCTCAAGTTCATCATTTGTCACTATTTGTATTGGATGAGACTCAGGCTCGTCATCTTGGTATGGATCTGAAGTCGATTCAGGTTCAACATTATTTGAAGCTGTGATATCCACAATTGCTTTAGCTTTAATTTTAATAAACGCTAACCAATCTTGCTTATCACGTCTGAGACTAGGATAGTTGACATAATAAACTTGAGTCGCTAGAACAAATATGTCATTTCCACTGTATCTTTTTTTCTCATTCACTTCTATAAGAGACATATATTTTAGATTGATTTTTGTACCGACACCTGGTCTCGGATCAAACCATTCACACTTGAACAAAACAATGCTCTTCACTGGCTAACCTGGATATTGAATCTGTATAACCTCAACAAGTCGTCCAAAATAATCACTTTCACCGTTTACATAGTTGGAGCCTTTAACACAAACACCATAGTTTGGTGATGGTTTATCTGAACCATAGGACATTGTGCGAAATTTAAAACCATTTACTTTGTAACCAGAGAATGATTTCACCAACCGAAGTGGGCCCATGGCAAGTGCTTTTAAGAATATGTTTGTGATGTTATTCATCGGTTCTTGAACCTATACAAATTTACCAAAAATTAAAAATTTTGACATATTTTCATATAGTTCATTTCAAGTAAAAAATAACTTGACGTACAAATCTGTTGAACCATCTTGAGAATTGAACATCAAGTGTAGCGTCAATTTGTGCGTCACTCAAATGAGGTTGACAATATCTCTAGTAAGTCCTATACATTCTGTTCAATTAAAGGTGGATCATAATTAATAAAAAATTCATCAGCACCGATATTTTGGAGTTTAATGGTAACTATGATACGTACTCAATGAATGGCTCCACCTCTGTACAATTCAACAATATGTAAGTGTGAGCTGCTACAATTTCTTCTTCAGAAATATATCTTTCATTCCCTTTCCCAATCGTCTTTGCTCTATGCTGTGTAAATATGGAAATAATGTCCGGATATTCTCCACAACTGTTTGGCATGAGTTGTACACTAGAAGTATTTGCTTGCTTGGGAAAGTAATAATGAAAGAATTTGGATCCTTCTACTGTCTCATATGAATTGCAAATTGAGCCTTTAACATGAGCTTTATTGTCGATAGAACCTTTTAACTTTCGAAAAAACCTAAAATATAAGGAAACAAAAGGTTGTAATGTAAATAAAAAACACTTATTCACTTTATAACAAAGTTTTATAAATTAGATTGAAAATTACCTTTCAAATGGATAATCCAACGATAATGTACTAATCCACCAATCCTTGCTTCATATGCCATATGTATCGGTAGGTGTTCCATTGAATCAAAAAAACTCGGAGGAAAAAATCGTTCCAATTTGCACAAAATGACTGAGATATCCTTTTCTAGTCTTTTCATGTCTGCCTCCTTGATTACAGTTGATGTCAAGTCTTTGAAAAAAAGGCTCAGCTCTGTCAATGCCTCCCAAACATTTGTCGGTAATAGCTCTTGAAAAGCTATAGGAATTAACCTTTGCATGAAAACATGACAATCATGACTTTTCATTCCAAATAACTTTAACTTTTTCATATCAACACATCGACCGATATTGGATGCAAAGCCATCAGGGAATTTTAAATCTTCCACCCAATCACATAGCACTTTTTGCCTTTGTTTGTCTAGCGTGTAACATGCTTTTGGATATTTACCAAAGCCATCTTGATTTGCTAACTCAGGACGATCACAATAAAGTTGTAAGTCCGCTCTAGATTTTGCATTGTCCTTTGTCTTACCTTCAACATTCATTAATGTGTTGAATATATTCTCAAAAACATTTTTCTCTACATGCATCACATCAATGTTGTGATGAATCAAATTTGAAGACCAATATGGCAGATCCCAAAATATGCTATGTTTTTTCCAACCACATAATTGAGCTAATTGGTCATTAATTTCGACAGCGTCCTCAGTCACTTTCAGAAAACCCCAATAATCAATCTCATTTAGTATCTCGCTTCCAGACTTAATTGGCGGAGGATTGTTTAGAACCTTTTTACCTTTTCTGAAAGCTGTAGTATTCCTTCTGAAATGATGATTATGAGGTAAAAATTTACGATGATTATCAAACCAAGATTGTTTCCCACCATGCTGGAGAGTAAATGCTTCAGATTCCTTCATACAATATGGACAAGCCGTTCTTCCAGCTGTACTCCAACCCGATAACATGCCATACGCAGGAAAGTCATTGATAGTCCATAACAAGGAAGTACGAAGCAGAAAATTTTTCTTGGTTGACAAATCATATGTTACCTCCCCCACATCCCACAAATGTATCAGCTCAGCAATTAAGGGTTGTAGGAATACATCTATATTATATTTTGGATTTCTAGGACCGAGCACAATTATTGTCAAAAACATAAACTCATCCTTCATGCACATAGAAGGAGGCAAATTGTATGGTGTTACTATAACCGGCTACAAAGAATATTGTTGCCCAGATTGACCAAATGGTTGAAAACCATCTGTGCATAACCCAAGCATGACGTTACGAGTCTCATACGAAAATGTTGGATGCTCCTGATCAAAATGTTTCCAAGCAAGAGAGTCAAAAGGATGACACATGAGACCGACTTCATCAGTTTGATGCTCAGCATGCCACCTCATACGCTTAGCAGTAACTTCTGAGGCATATAACATTTGCAATCGAGGTGTTAAGGGGAAGTAATACATCTTTTTGTATGCCTTTCTGTTACTAGATCCTTCGCCAGCATTATCCTTGTACCGAGGATGACCGCAAAACTTACATTCGCTCAATTCAGAACCACAATTCCAGTAAATCATGCAACCATTTCTACAACAATTGATTTTTTGAACCGGCAAACCCATATCACGAACCAATTTCTTTGTCTCATAAATGTTCTTAGGAATGACATTATCTTCGAGCATTAACCTCTGCATTATCCAACAAAGGTCATCGTAACATGCATTATGAATCTGATATCGCGCTTTCAAGTGTATTAATTCAGAAACTATTGATAACTTGGACTCATTGCTACCAGGCCATATCGGTTCAGAAGAAGCACCAAGTCTGTTGTACAACATCTGCGTCGAAGCAATTGGTGCTTGATCATCTTCTACCATATATGCATTTAATTCAGGACCAACAGCATCTACCTAACCGGATTCATGATTGTTATCATGCAGATCATATGCATAATCTGGAACTGGAGTATTAGAACCCGTCATATGGTTATAGTAACCAGTAAGAGAAAAACGTGGCTCTCCGTGATGCACCTAATTGTAATAATGCGAAACAAACCCTTCAGTGATCACATGAACTTTAATTGTTTTTTGGATCACGAAAAGTTGTATTTCTGCATTTAGGCCGATTACATGGACACCTAATATTTCCTCGATCCGCAAATCTAGGCTTACTTAGCGTAAATGTAATGAATTCCAACAGTGGTCGCTCAAAATCGGGATTCACAATGTGACCCTTTATTAGCCTATCAATATTGTACATCCAAGATCGATCCATGCTGAAGATCAAAACTTGTTTTTATAGTGTTATTAAATTAAGATACTTAAATCAGAACTTATGATATTATTTTCGTAAATTATATGAATTTTTTTATTTACTCTTAATATATATTACTATTTTTTTATTTTTAGATAATACAAGAAGGAGAACTTAGAAATTATTAAATCATGTTACATGCAATTAAGATACTTTTATTATTTGATATTTTTAATGTACAAATGTCATTTTTCATTGGTGGGTTTGGACAATGCACTTTCTATTATAACTTCATTTATTATCTCTTTATTTTCCAATAAAATCAACTAGTTAACTTTAAAAAAAAAAATGATAAAACATATTGGTGAAATTCGAGGCTAACCTCAAACTCCTTCATGATTTCTAATTTGACCCAAAACTATAAGAGATCATAAAAAGACCTAAATTTTCATAAATCACAAAATGACCTTAAAATATATTATATTTTTCTAAGCTTTCAAATAATAATTTATATAATAATTACATTATTTTTAACTTGTGGTGTTTTTTTACCATTCTCTCATACAATTTTCCATCATCGTGTATCCATTCTTCACCTCCCTCACTACACTTTCTCACTACGTACATTCCTCAACACCTCAATTTTAGTTGTTTGGAGTTGTACGAGCCCCCCTTGGACCACACCACAAGTATTGCTTGAAGATATGGTATGAGACCTCTGAACCACACCACACGTTAAAAACACTGTAATTATAATATAAATTATTATTTGAAAGCTTAAAAAATATAATATATTTTAGGCTCATTTTGTAATTTATGTAAAGTTTAGGTCTTTTTATGATCTCTTATAGTTTTGGGTCAAATTAGAAATCATGAAGGATTTTGAGGCTAGGCTCAAATTTCACCAATATGTTTTATTTTTTTTTCAAAGTTAACTAGTTGATTTTATTGGAAAATAAAGAGATAATAAATGAAGTTATGATAGAAAGTGCACTGCTCAAACCAACCAATGAAAAATGACATTTGTACAGTAAAAAGATCAAATAATAAAAGTATAATAAAAGACTCAAAAATCAAGCCCGAAAACTTATAACCCTAGTTAAAAGACTCCAAAATCAAACCCGAAAACTTTCAAAGTAAATTTATTTCTAAAATTCATGTTACATGCAAATAATTTTTTTTTTACGTTTTGATCTATTTCAAAAATAAAATTTTAATTAATCAGAAGCAATTTGCACTAATTAGGCAATCTAAGACAGGGCTAGTAAAAATAATTAATATTATAATATACGAAACATATTAACTTAACTATAATAAAAATATAAAAATCATATATTTAAACATTAAATTGCCGTAGAAAGAGGCATCTCTACTGCCCTAATCTACCCCTGAAACAATCACCGCAATCCCTCCAACAATCTAGTAATTAGCCAGTAATCTCGCCCCATAATTTATTCCCAACTCGCCCCTTTCTGTGTTTCATCCAAGTAATAAATACAGTCCACTTCAAAATAACTCAAAACAAGGGTGCAATGCTTGTTTCTAAAAATCGAGTGCTAGATAAATTTTTTTTTATAAACAATCAAATTTTAGAGAATAACCGAGATTGACCATATATTCTAAAAAGTGAGTTACCATTTCCCATAAAATACTTACATGAACCAATAAGCCTTGTTCTTCCAGCATCAAGCTCTTCTCTAAGCAAGAAAGAGCAATGGAGTGCTTTTGATCTACTTACTCACACAAACTTCCACCTTGTTGTTTCTACAACATTACCTATTCGTAACTCACAAGCAATTTCCAAAGATTCGTGTTCTTTTCGCAAAGGCCAAACTGTTTTGTTTTCTCTTTATAAAACCAAACCTCGTATATTATTAACCCTATAAAAATCTATGATCCCCATAAAATATTAAAAACCTGCATACACAAAAAAATATAAAAAAAATATTTTATAAAAATATATAATAAAAAATTTTGATCTCTTAAAAAATATTAAAAAAGTACTTACACCAGTCTTCAATCAAAATTTGTGGTCCATGCTAGAAGATTGTTGCAGCTCAAAGGAATTTGGGGGTGTTGGGACCACGAGAATAATGTTGGTGGGAAAGTGAAGAAATCAGAGATTTTGGATGAGAAAAGTGAAGCAATTGAGATGTTGGCGTGAGGATTATGGGTAATGAATTGAAAAGAGAGTTGGGATAATTAATATGGGTAGTTATAGATTAAATATGACGTGAAGTAATTATTTTTTTTTATTTTTTTTCCAACCGAATAATTATTCCATCACAATTTAAATCAGATTTTTTTATTTATAAAGTGAATAAAATTCCCGACGGAATAAATGTTCTGTCATAAATGAAATTAATATTATTTTAATCAAAACGAATAAAATATCTGACGCAAAGAATTATTCGGTCGGAAATTACAATCTTCCACAATTTTGTGACGGAAAAATTTATTTCTGTCGGTAAATTGTGACGGATTTTAAATCCGACAGAACCTTTCCCTCGGTAATTTAAATTTTTTTGTAGTGATAGGTTTAGGAATAAACATGTCACTCTTCTTCTAAAAATAACAATTCAGTTAGCCAATTATAGCTTTAGGAACAAACAAGTCAATTAAAATTTTGTGACTAACAAATCACTCTATCATTAAAATTTAAACATGAGTTTGGTATAATAACAATTTTAGTGCTCAGAACTTATGTATTCTATTAATTTGGTCATAATTTGAAATAGTTTAATAAATTCAATCCTTCATATTTAAAATTTCCATTAGTGAAGTGACTGTGTCTACTTGCAAGCGACGTTAAGGTCATAATGTGTATACTCCATTAGTTTGTCAATTGTCTAGTAGTGAAGTGACTGTTTATGTCGAGCTATCACATTTATTGATTATTAGACTAATGGAAAATAGTATGAAGTGTGATAAGTGGCCAAAAGGTGTGTCAGAATGATGCGATGTCGAAATTTTTAAATAAGAAAGGTTAAGTTTATTGAATTATTTTAAATTAGGACCAAAGTAATAAAATACATAAATTTTGGGGACTAAAGTTGTTATTATACCATGTCATTCTTTCAGTTTTAATGATAGAGTGACTTGTTTGTCACAAAATTTTAATTAAGTGATGTTTGTTCTTAAACTTATAATTAAGCGATCTAATTGTTACTTTTAAAATAAGAGTGACATGTTTTAGAAGAAGAAGAATATGTTTGTTTTTAAACAATAATAGAGTGATTTAATTGTCATTTTTAAAAGAATAGTAATATGTTTGTTCCTAAACATGTAATTAAGTGATTCAATTATTACAATTTTAAAAAATATATTTATTACTAAATTTATAATTAAATAACTTTTACTGTATTTTATCCTGAGTTTTTATCATCTCCAAAAAGCTTGCCTATTTTTATAACTAGACCACCGATTGGGCCCCTTTGAATATTTTTTAAAAAAAATCATGTACTAGCTTAATATATAGGAGTAG
The DNA here is from genome assembly GCA_958450335.1 of Hibiscus tridactylites. Lineage (NCBI taxonomy): Eukaryota > Viridiplantae > Streptophyta > Magnoliopsida > Malvales > Malvaceae > Hibiscus > Hibiscus tridactylites. The sequence goes on from OY288275.1 coordinate 59,217,695, forward strand.
TAGTTATCCGAATCAAATTAATTTAAATTTGTAAAATATATTTTTGAAAGCTAATAAATAATAATTATATTGTGTCATATTCAATGCATGGATGCAAAAAATAATTTTTTAATATAGTATATCTAAAAAATCAGACTAAACACACATATGGTCAAATGAAGAATAACTTTATATTTTTAACTTATCTTGTATATATCAACATCAAGTTCATCGGTAAATAATTAACTTGTTAAATTAAGGTAAATTATATCTTAAATTCTTGTATTATGAATAAGTTTGTAATTGAGTTATGATATTTTAAGAAGTCAAAATCTAATCACTTATTTTATTGATTGTAAAATCAAATCACTTTGTTGTTACGCGTATGTCTATAAATTGAAGTATATTTAATGTTTAAACATGTTTGATCTTACGTTCACTTGTGTGCTATAGTGACGACAACCCTGAATAAGCTAAGCTTAATCGGCTAAAATAATGGCTTTTATGTAATTTGAACTTAAATTAAATTATGGTAAACTACATAAATGACCACCATACTATTAGAAAAGTCGTGATTTGACCACCTTACTTTTTTTCGAAACAATTAAACCATCATACTATTAAATTAGATGCAATTTGACCACCAGCCGTTAGAGGTTAACGGAAGAGTGATGTGTCAGTTAAAAAAATAAGAGTATAATTACACATTTAGTCCTCGTTACTTATACACTCTATTAATTTGATCTTAATTTTAATTTAATAAAATAAATTAATTAGTTAATTATTTTGTGACACATGTCACCACATTATTGGAGGACTTTAATTATTTTTATTTAATTTAATTAATTAATTTCCTCCTCCAATCAGGTGATGACACGTGTCACCTAATTGGGGGAAAGAAAAATTAAAGACAAAGAGATGCTATTGTGGAGACTTGGTTAGGTGGGGGAAAGAAAAATCAAAGACAAAGAGATGCTATTGTGGAGACTTGTGGAGACTTGAACCAAGGAGATGCTATTGTGGAGACTTGGTTAGGTGGGGGAAAGAAAAATCAAAGACAAAGAGATGCTATTGTGGAGACTTGAACCAAGGTATTTGCAAAACAAATAGGGCATACTTACAACTAGGCTAACCATATTTTTACGATATGTGATACAATCTTTATATTACTATTATCGTTTCTGCTGCTCGTACTACCCGTTTTCATTTTCTTCTTCTTCCTATTATCCAACTCATTTTCTTCCATATCTTCTTCCTCATCAGAAGACAAATGCCCCGACGCCGCCGACTTTTTTTTTAACTGTGGCAGCTCCTCCGCCTCCTTCACTTTCCGAACATTGAATACTTAGCATCCTCGCGGTGAATATAGCCTGCAACTCGTCGTAAAACGGGAAGTGTTGCCTTACAAGTTCTGCTTCAATCGTCTCGCCGCATCCCTAATACAGTTTACATATTACATATTCTAATCGAATATCAGATTAGATCATCAAAAGGTTAAAATCATGTAATTAGATAATAGATATAGTACCTTGTATCGAGTAATGAGATTTTTTCATTTGCACTTGCACTATTTAGCGCTTCGATTATAGCCTTTTCCTTCATCCGTGTAGAGATAACTTCCCAGAGCAGCTTGTTCCTCTTGGTCTCCATGAAACTTTGATCCAACTCTGCTCTGATTGATAAAAACTCCTTTGTTTCTTGAACACTCCATTGCGGAAACCTATCGGTGGATTCAACGTTAGCACTCACGAGCTGTTATTGTTGCAGATGATGATGGCGGCTATGGTGTCCTTCCATATTAAGCGAACTCAATAAAAGATTGTTGATACAGAAAAGGGAGTTGAAAAGGAAAAACTAGAAAAAAAAATTATGTGGATATGGTGTGAACACAACTGGTGTGAATCATTGGGAATGAAGAAATCTCAGCCCAGAAAAACAAGGGGGAAAGATTATTGATGTTTCTATAATAAATCATATATTAATTGTTGTATATGTTATCACAAAAATGTGTTTAGCTCAGTGGTAGCAATGTCCCACTTTATTTTTAAAGACTCAGGTTCAAGTTTTCATAATGGCATCTCGCCTTTGATTTTTCTTTCCCCAATTAAGTGACACGTGACATCACCTGATTAGAGGGGGAAATTAATTAATTAAATTAAATAAAAATAATTAAAGTCCTCTAATAATTTGGTGACACGTGTTATTAAATAATTAATTTATTTTATTAAATTAAAATTAAGATCAAATTAATAGAGTGTATAAGTAACGAGGACCAAATGTGTAATTATATTCTTATTTTTTAACTGTCAATTCACCCTTCCGTTAACCTCTAACGGCTGGTGGTCAAATTGCATCCAATTTAATAGTTTGGTGGATTAATTGCTTCGAAAAAAAGTAATGTGGTCAAATTGCGACTTTTCTAATAATATGATGGTCATTTATGTAGTTTACCCATTAAATTAAGCAGTGGTTGCTTCAATAATAAAAAAAATATAAGCAACCGCCGAGGATCGAGTGTCTCTATTCCTATTTGTCAAAAATACATATACAAATTTCAAACATGTACATTCGAGATAAAATCTTATTAGAAAAAACAGAACGATGAAAAAAATGCGTACAATTTTTACTATCAGAATGTTGATGGTTGAATCTGATTTTTGGCTGTAATCGAATTAACTATTTAAACACGAGTGATTCTAGAGTGAAGCCTTTAATTTAAGGCTAATTTAAGGCTGACCGATCTTGAAGTTATAAGTTTGTGCATAATTTATTACGAGGTCAAGAAAGTGTAATACAAACGGTACAAACATAGTTCATTACATGAGATTACAAAACCAAAAGTACCTAAACCAAGAGTAAAAAACTATGTACATACATAATTTGTTACATGAAAACCTAATTTGTTACAAAAAGTATGAGAAATTAAGTATGTATTTAATTTATTACATGTTGTATGTAATTTGTTACATATTTTGTAATGAAAACAATATATACTGAAATTATTACAGGACATCACCAAAACTAAAAATCTCTAAACCAAGGATAACAAACTATGTACATACATAGTTTGTTACATGAAAATCTATTTTGTAAAAAAATATGAGAAATTAAGTAAGTACTTAATTTATTACATGTTGTACGTAATTTATTACATAAAGTGTAATAAAAACGGTATATACCGAAATCATTATAGGAAATCACAAAAACCAAAAGTAACTAAACCAATGGTAATTAACTATGTACATACATAGTTTGTTACATGAAAACCTATTTTGTTACAAAAGGTATGAGAAATTAAGTATGTACATAATTTATTACAAGATGTACGTAATTTGTTACAGATTTTGTAATAAAAATGGTATGTACCGAAATTATTACATGAGATCACCAAAACCAAATATACCTAAACCAAGGGTAAGAAACTATGTACATACATAGTTCGTTACATGAAAACCTATTTTGTTACAAAAACTATAAAAAGTTAAGTATGTACTTAATTTATTACATGTTGTACGTAAGTTATTACAGAAAGTGAAATGAAAACGGTATGTACCGAAATTATTACAGGAGATCACCAAAACTAAAAGTACCTAAACCAAGGGTAACAAACTATGTACATACATAGTTTCTTACATGAAAACCAATTTTGTTACAAAAAGTATGAGAAATTAAGTATGTACTTAATTTATTACATGTTATACGTAATTTGTTATAGATTTTATAATGAAAACGGTATATACCGAAATTATTACAAGACATCAACAAAACTAAAAGTACCTAAACCAATTGTAATTAACTATGTACATACATAGTTTGTTACATGAAAATCTATTTTGTTACAAAAGGTATGTGAAATTAAGTATGTACTTAATTTATTACAAGATGTACGTAATTTGTTACAGATTTTGCAATAAAAACGGTATGTACTGAAATCATAACACGAGATCACCAGAACCAAAAGTACCTAAACCAAGGGTAAGAAACTATGTACATACATAGTTTGTTACATGAAAACTTATTTTGTTAGAAAAAGTATGAGAAATTAGGTATGTACTTAATTTATTACATGTTGTACGCAAGTTATTACAGAAAGAGTAATGAAAACGTTATGTACCGAAATCATTACATGAGATCACCAAAACCAAAAGTACCTAAACCAAGGGTAACAAACTATTTACATACATATTTTCTTACATGAAAACCTATTTTGTTACAGAAAGTATGAGAAATTAAGTATGTACTTAATTTATTACACGTTGTACGTAATTTGTTACAGATTTTGTAATGAAAACGGTATGTACCGAAATTATTATAGGACATCACCAAAACCAAAAGTACCTAAACCAAGAGTAATTAACTATGTACATACATAATTTGTTACATGAAAACCTATTTTGCTACAAAAGGTATGTGACATTAAGTTTGTACTTAATTTATTACAAGATGTACGTAATTTGTTACAGATTTTGTAATAAAAACAGTATGTACCGAAATCACTACATGAGATCACCAAAACCAAAAGTACCTAACACAAGGTAACAAACTATGTACATACATAGTTTGTTACATGAAAACCTATTTTGTTGAAAAATTATGAGAAATTAAGTATGTACTTAATTTATTACAGAAAATGTAGTGAAAACAGTATGTACCGAAATCATTATAGGACATCACCAAAACCAAAAGTACCTAAACCAAAGGTAGTTAACTATGTGCATGCATAGTTTGTTACATGAAAACTTATTTTGTTACAAAAGATATGAGAAATTAAGTGTGTACTTAATTTATTACAAGATGTACATAATTTATTAAAGATTTTGTAACAAAAATGGTATGTACCAAAATTATTAGACGAGATCACCAAAATCAAAAGTACCTAAACGAAGGGTAAGAAATTATGTACATACATAGTTTGTTACATGAAAACCTATTTTGTTACAAAAAGTATGAGAAATTAAGTATGTACTTAATTTATTACACGTTGTACGTAATTTATTACAGAAAGTGTAATGAAAACGGTATGTACCGAAATCATTACATGAGATCACCAAAACCAAAAATCCTTTAACAAGGGTAACAAACTATGTACATACATAGTTTCTTACAAGAAAACCTATTTTGGTACAAAAAGTATTAAAAATTAAGTATGTATTTAATTTATTACACGTTGTATGTAATTTTTTTTACAGATTTTGTAACGAAAATGGTATGTACCGAAAGTTTTACAAGACATCATCAAAACTAAAAGTACCTAAACCAAGGGTAACACACTATGTACATACATAGTTTCTTACTTGAAAACCTAATTTGTTACAAAAGTATGAGAAATTGATTATGTACTTAATTTATTACACGTATGTAATTTGTTACAGATTTTGTAATGAAAACGGTTTGTACCGAAATCATTACATGAGATCACCAAAACCAAAAGTACCCCAAACAAGGGTAAGAAACTATATACATACATAGTTTGTTACATGAAAATCTATTTTGTTACAAAAAATATGAGAAATTGATTATGTACTTAATTTATTACATGTTGTAAGTAATTTGTTACACAATTTGTAACGAAAACGGTATGTACTGAAATCATTACATGAGATCACCAAAATAAAAAAATACCTCAACCAAGGTTAAGAAACTATGTACATACATAGTTTATTACATGAAAACGTAATTTGTTACAAAAAGTATGAGAAATTAAGTATGTACTTAATTTATTACACGTTGTACGTATTTTATTACACAATTTCTAAGGAAAATGGTACGTATCGAAATCATTACATGAGATCACCAAAACCAAAAGAACCTCAATCAAGGGTAAGAAACTATGTAACATACATAGTTTCTTACATGAAAACCTAATTTGTTCAAAAAAGTATGAGAAATTGAGTATGTACTTAATTTATTACTCGTTGTATGTAATTTGTTACACAATTTGTAAGGAAAACGGAAAACCAAAAGTACCTCTACCAGGGGTAGTAAACTATGTACATACATAGTTTGTTACATGGAAACATATTTTGTTACAAAAAGTATGAGAAACTGAGTATATACTTAATTTATTACACGTTGTACGTAATTTGTTACACAATTTATAATGAAAACGATATGTACCAAAATCATTACATGAGATCACCAAAATGAAAAGTACCTCAACCAAGGGTAAGAAATTATGTACATGCATAGTTTATTACATAAAAACCTAATTTGTTACAAAAATTATGAGAAATTAAGTATGTACTTTATTTATTACACGTTGTACGTAGTTTGTTACAGAATTTATAAGGAAAACGGTGGAGCTTAGTCGCATACATGGAATCCATGGTCATAGTAGGTGGAGCATCCGGAGCAACAACATTTCTTGGATCAACATGAGCTTCGTCTTCATCCTTTTTGTGAACCCATTCATCATTAATGAACATCCAACCGGTCTTTTTAGTTGTTGTCTTTTCAATCTTGCTCTTCAGACGAATGGCACGATCAACGAAAATGTCAATGATTAACTTTTCAAATATGTGACTTAGAACACTTCTATAATTGAGAGAGACATTAGAAGAGTTGTTTATGATTTTGACAAGAAAAATGAAGATAATTAGGGTAATATTGGGTCAATTACCTGTACGAAGTTGATGTAATCAGCAATAGTTGATATGACGCATGCAAGTGCATCGTCTACCGAAGCGGCGAAAGAACCATGTGGTGAAAAGATGTACGACATATTGAGGTTGATACTTATGCTTTGAGTTTCCATACTTGTTCTGAAACTTGATTTCTTGATAATGGATTTGAAGTTGTAAGTTTTGATACTTACGCTCTAAGTTTTATCTAAACCTTAATTTATTGAAAATGCATTCGAAGTTTTAACGCTACATCTATGGGTTTAGATGTTGGATTGCAATAAAATATAGAAAGTAGTATTTAATAATACATAATTGGGAGAAAAAGTAAATTCTAGAAGAAAATGCAAGGCGGTAGGGGAGGAATCGTCACTCTGTTCGTCAACAATCTTCCAACAAAACTCCATTGGAGCGGATTAAGACAAACATTTGGCATACATGGTGACTTGATAGATTCGTTTATTGCTAAGAAATTGGATAAGGCAGACAGACGTTTTGGTTTCATAAGATTTGCAAACAAAAAGGATGCAAATAGAGCTATGGAAAGATTTGATGGATTCAGACTATATGGATTTCGGCTATCAGTGTCAATAGCAAGGTACAAGGGGAGAACTTCCTATTGGAGAAAAGCTAGGAGTCAAAACGATAGTACAGAAGAGGAAAGATGGAATGGCAGAAACACCACAGCTACACCAAAAACAAATAAGGAACAAAGACCAACGGAGCAAAATTCAAACAAAGTAAAAGAACAGATAGAAAAGAAAGGCGAGAACGACAATACTCTGAACCAGAAACATAGAAAAGTTGAGGGCCATGTGGACGAGGAAGATTTCAGGAGACTTAGCAAATGTCTCATTCGGTCAACAACAACAGTGTGTACAACAGAATTAGTAAAACAAAGACTTCTAAGTTGGGGTCTTGGCGGGTTAGAGGTGAGAAGTATTGGTGGTCAGAAGTTCCTTATTGAAATTAAGGACGAGGAGTTACTGAAGCTGCTAGAGGAACAAAAATGGTCTCTACTGGAGGAAGTCTTCTCAAAAATAGAAAAATGGTCTGAATCTTTCAGACTAGCAGAAAGAATAACCTGGGTGGAAGTACAAGGAATACCACTCCATGCTTGGAACCAAGAGACCTTCAAGCTCATTGCAAATTGTTGAGTGGATCGCAAGATCGATATTGACCAAGATGGGGGGGTGAATTGGAAATTTAAAGTTTTGTGGTGGAAATTGCAAATTAAAAATGATGGACAAGGGATTTAGAGTGGTTCAAGATCCAAATGAACTCGACATCCACTACCTTAGCTTCACTAAGGATTTGCAACAATTCCACTAATTGCTCTTCCCCTTTTCTAGGACAAGGAGGCAACCCTTTACAATTTCAGTTGATTTTTCTACCCAAAAATCAACCCAATCCTCACACAAGTGAACAAAGAAATTTGATGGCTAATTAGATATCTCTCAATACAAATAGTAGCCCAATTACAAGCACTCAACCCAATTGAACAAGATATGAATGAAAATTACAATTGGGGTTTTAGACAAAATGGGATTTGTGCACAATTGCTTGGATTTGATGTTTGGATGTTTGCTTTAGGATCAATAGTTGTTGCTGGAGCTTTTAGAGGTCTCTTTTATACCTTCTCATTGATTTCTAGCAATTGTGGTTGTTGCACTCATCAATAGAGCCGTTGGGGATGTTATCTCACCACCATAAATGCAGTCTGCAACAACCCGTTTCGAAATGCGGGGTACCTGTTTCGGAACGGACTAAAATAGAAGGAGCCGTTGGGGTGCATTTAAGAGCCCGTTTCAAAACGCCTTAGGGCCGTTTCGAAACACTTTTGCCACTGTCAAGGGTCGTTTCGAAACGGTCTTAGCCCGTTTCGAAACACCTTAACGGTTTTCAGAAAATCAGTTAAAAACAACTTCAACGGTCATATTTTCAATTTAAACTTAAGACCTGTTTCGAAACGCTTTGGCTTCGTTTCGAAACGGATTTTCTACTGTCAAGGGTCATTTCGGAACGACCTTAGCCCGTTTCGAAACACCCTTTTTATCTATAAATATTCAACAAATATTTCAACCGTTGTGCCTTTTTAAATCAATTATGAAGAACAATTTCGAAACAAGAGACACCGTTTCGAAACGGGTTTAAGTGTTTCGATACATGTTTCGGAACAGGGGTTGACAGTGATGAAAACGTTTCGAAACGCCTTAGGGCCGTTTCGAAACAGGACTTTGAAAATCATTGTTTTGACTTGAAACACTTAAAAAAATATTTGAAAAACTTTTTTTTAACTTGGGCATAATCTTAAAATTATATGGGGGATATTTTGAGGACTTAAAATTCGTTTTGACATTTTCAATTTAGTCCTTAGGTTTTTAGTTATATCAAAATTAAAATATTTGTTTCACAATCTCCCCCTTTTTGATATAACAAAACCAAAGTTAGAATGTTTAAGAATTTTGAAAGTTTTGAAAATATTCTAACTCTCCCTTAATTTAAGATAGGTTTTTAAAGTTAAAAAAATGTTTAACTTCAAATCCAAGTTGTAAAGCTTTAAAATCCTTTTAAAATTTAAAACGAATTTTTAGTTTGTGGCTCTTAAATTTCTTCTCCCCCTTTTTGTTAGATCAAAAAGAATAATGAAAGCTCATAGAGAAGACAAGGATTAGTACCAATAAGCATTAATAAGCAACAATAATATTAATTCATAATATTAAAAATATCCAAAACATAAACCAACATTAAGTTCAACATAAAATCCCAAATAAAAAGTCAAAAGCATAGGTTCCTAAAACATAATAAAACATAAAGATGCAATCTTAATCCTAAAATGCATAGATAATATGATATGATATGATATGATATGAAGATCCTATGCCTCGTCATCATCATCCGAAGTATCATCATCGCTCTTGGCTTGAGAACGGTGAAACTTCGTCCATTGCCCATAGAGCGTAGAGAAAGATAGATCCAAGTTGGAATGGGAAGTCTCAAGAGTATGAAGATGATCCTCGACATTCTTCAAACGATTGTCCATATCAGTAAAACCCGAAGCAATGCTAGTGTCCAAAGCATTGAACCGCTCGGTAATGAGAGTCGTGAGGGCTTCATTGTTTGCAACTTGAACTTGCGGTGGAGGAGCAACGGGAAGAGGAACGGTTTCTCTATCAATTCTTTCCCAAACATCATTTACATATGTAAACCCGGACTTGCGAAGGGATGACTCACCAATCTTGGTCTTGCGAGGTTCCGGAGAGTCATAGGTACAATCGATACCAAGATCATGAAAGATGTAGCTCAAGAGTATGCAATAGGTAAAAGACTTCAACTCATTTGTGTCAATAAGCTTAATATTATTGACTATCTCGGCAAAAATTATTTTAGGCACATTTGGGCGCTCACCCTTACGGAAACACTCAAGCCAAAAATGATCAGTTTGACGGATATGAGAGTATTTACCTCCGGAAGGTCGAATGAAGCAAGAAACCATCAAGTGAAGAACGCGATCGTGCACATCCAAAGTAAGTGCCTTACCGGTGAAGGTGCCAAAGTGACGTTCATCCTCAAGACCCTCATCTTTAAGTTTAAAAATAGACTCCAAGAGAGCAACATTAACAACAAACTTTTTGCCCAATAAGGATGATTCAATTCCTATAATCTCGGTTTTGGTCTCATCATAAATAAAACGAGCATTAGAGTAAAAAAGGAGTACCATGTGTTTGTAGCGAATATCCGTAATGCTCAAGAACAAGATAAGATTCCACTCACTCAAACGGTCGAGATAACGGAATAGGAATCGCTCGGAATTGAGGAAATCAAGATCAATGACACGTTCTTTACGAATTTCGAAATCCTTGACATAAGAGAAGCGAGCACGCATCTCCGAAGTTTTAAGGGATTTCTGAAAAAGCAGAGGAAGATTCGGACGAACGCTCGAATCACCGGTTTGAACGGCCTTGCGCTTTTTGTTAGCTTGATCCGCCATCTAAAAACATTAAGCAAGTATATTTTAAAATTAAGTGTATGCATTGATATTTAAAATCAATCCAATAATGAATCCCACTTAGGTTTTTGAAACAAAATTAAAATAAAATAAAAAACAGTAAAGAAAAAGACGACTGAAAAATTTTATATTCGAATCAAAAATTTTGAGATTTTGAATTTTTTTTTTAAGATATGGAAAACCCACAAAGGAAAACATATAATATATACAAAAATAAAATTTCTAACCTAAGATTCGAACATAAATTGAAAGAAAAAGAAAAGAAAAAAAATACCTTAGTTTGGGATTTTGGATGATTTGATGAAAATCCTTGCACAATGTTGATGAAACTTGCTTAGACTTGAGTTTTAGAGTAAAACCCCTCACAATTTTGTGAAAAACAATGAGTTTGAGAGGGTATTTATAGAGAGGAAGGTGGTTTAGGGTTTTAAGTGTTTGATAAAAAGTGAACTTTATCATTAAAAGCCCTAAATAAAGCAATCCGCGATGCCGTTTCGGAACGGTCAGGACCGTTTCGAAACGGGACGACTAGGGTTTAACCGTTTTGAGACCATAGGCTGACCGTTTCGATACGGTGTTGACCGTATCGAAGCCTTGTTGACCCGTATCGAAACACATTTCGATAAACCCCTTGGCAGTAGCAAAAACGTTTCGGAACGCATTGGAGGTGTTTCGAAACGCCCTTCTCTCAGAACTGGATTTAAGGTATCCGTATCGAAACAGGGTCACCCGTTTCGATACACCTGGGCCTGGAAGTGCAGATGAGGCTCTAAAAGTGCAGAAAAATGAAGTTTTAAGAGGCCTAACATGCATAAATGTTATGAATGAGCAGGCAAAACATATTCAAGCATAAACATACTCCCCCTAACTATAGGCATGGATGAAATTTGGAGTTTAAACACATAAACATGGCATTTCACAAAATCAAGCATATTTAAGCACAAAAGAGGTCCTAAAAGGTCAAGATAGGCTAGCTAGACCTAACTCTCTCCTAAGGGACCAAAAACGCTCTTTGTCTAAGGGTTTTGTAAATATGTCCGCTAATTTATTTAAGGTGTCTACGTACTCTATAACCACATCTTCCTTAAGGACACGATCTCTAATGAAATGATGCCTTATTTCTATATGTTTAGTTCTAGAGTGTTGGATGGGATTTTTAGTTAAACATATTGCACTAGTGTTGTCACATTTTAGGGGTATGGTTTCAACTTTAATTCCATAATCTAAGAGTTGTTGCTTCATCCAAAGGACTTGAGCACAACAACTCCCTAAGGATATGTACTCGGCTTCGGTGGTAGATAAGGCTACACTATTTTGTTTCTTAGAGAACCAAGATATGAGCATACTACCTAAGAATTGACAAGTTCCCGAAGTACTTTTCCTATCAATTTTGCAACCCCCATAATCCGCATCCGAGTAAGCATGAAGGTTGAAGGTAGAGTCTCTAGGATACCAAAGACCTAAACAAGGAGTGTCTCTAAGGTATCTAAAGATTCTCTTAACGGCTATAAGGTGAGACTCTCTAGGACTAGCTTGAAACCTAGCACACAAGCAAACACTAAACAAGATATCCGGTCTACTTGCGGTAAGGTAAAGCAAAGATCCAATCATAGAACGATAAAGTTTAGAGTCAACACACTTACCTCCTTCATCTTTGTCAAGCTTTGTAGATGAGCTCATAGGAGTGGCTTGAGGCTTTGCATTCTCCAAGCCAAACTTCTTGAGCATATCCTTTATGTATTTTGCTTGGTTGATGAAGGTGCCATCCTTCTTTTGCTTGATTTGGAGTCTCAAAAAGAATGAGAGCTCCCCCATCATGCTCATCTCAAATTCACCTTGCATTAACTTAGCAAACTCTTGACAATGACATTCATTAGTAGAACCAAAAATAATATCATCAACATAAATTTGAACTACTAAGATGTCATTTTTATACATTTTTATAAAAAGTGTAGTGTCCACCTTACCTTTTTCAATCAAAAAATTTGAAAGCCTTTCATACCAAGCTCTAGGAGCTTGTTTTAAACCATAAAGAGCTTTGGTAAGTTTGAAAACATGATTTGGAAATTTTGAATCTTCAAAACCCGGTGGTTGTTCCACATACACTTCTTCATTTATAAAACCATTTAAAAATGCGCTTTTAACATCCATTTGAAAAAGCTTGAAATTATGATAACATGCATATGCAAGCAACATCCTAATGGCTTCCATTCTAGCTACGGGTGCATAGGTTTCATCAAAATCTATTCCCTCTTCTTGAGTGTAACCTTGTGCTACAAGTCTAGCTTTATTTCTCACAATGTTACCACTCTCATCTAGCTTGTTCCTAAAGACCCATTTAGTTCCTATTGTAGATTGATTACTAGGCCTATCAACTAATGTCCATACATTACTTCTCTCAAATTGATTTAACTCTTCTTGCATAGCCATAATCCAAAAGTCATCTTTCAATGCTTCTTTTATATTTTTAGGCTCTATGCATGAGATAAATGCAACATGGTTCATTAATCTAAGAGAAGAACGAGTGGTTACCCCCTTGGATGGATCACCCAAGATTTCACCATCTTTGACATAGTTCAACTCCCTTGGGTAGCTCACTTCCTTTTCCTCAATAGCCAAGTCCTTCAAGGCTTCAAGAGGTGGATCTTGTGAGTCCTCTTCCTTTGTTGGAATCTCATCCTTCTTTGAAGTTTGACCTCCATCAAAGGCATTTATGATCCCTACATCATCATCATCACAAGAATCCTTCATAGGAAGGAGGTTATCATCGAATACAACATGAATAGATTCTTCTACTACTAAAGTTCTTTTGTTAAATACTCGATAGGCTTTAGAGGTTAAAGAGTAACCTATAAAAATGGCTTCATCAATTTTTGCATCAAACTTACCTAAATTGTCTTTTCCATTATTTAAAACAAAACACTTGCACCCAAAAGGGTGGAAATAGCTAATGTTAGGCTTTTTGGGTTTTAAAATCTCATAAGGTGTTTTCTTTAAAATTGGCCTAATCATTACTCGATTTACAATATAACAAGCGGTGTTTGTGGCTTCTGCCCAAAAATATTTAGGTAAATTGTTTTCACAAAGCATAGTTCTAGCCATTTCTTGTAAAGTTCTATTTTTCCTCTCAACTACCCCATTTTGTTGAGGAGTTCGAGGAGCCGAAAAATTATGGCTAATACCATTTTCATTTAAAAAATCTTCAAACCCTAAATTTTGAAACTCGGTTCCATAATCACTTCTAATATGTGAAATTTTAAGTTTAAGATCATTTTGGGTTAGTTTTGAAAATGTGATGAATTTTTCCAAAGCCTCATCTTTAGTACTTAAAAAGAGAACCCAAGTAAATCTAGAAAAATCATCAACTAGCACAAAAGCAAAAGACTTACCACCCAAGCTCATAGTCCTAATTGGCCCAAATAAATCCATGTGAATTAGTTGTAAACATCTACTAGTAGAAACATCATTAATGGATTTAAAGGAAGACCTATGTTGTTTACCCTTTGAGCATGCATCACAAATTTTATCATTTGAAAATTTTATCTTGGGTAAACCTCTAACTAGATTTAGAGAGACTAGTTTTCCCAAAACACTTATGCTAGCATGTCCTAGCTTCCTATGCCATAGCCATGCATCATTTTCATTTTGAGCAACTAAGCATGCATGAGATGTATGTATGTCATCTAAATGCACCATGTATATGTTTCCTATGCGATGACCTATGAGCATAATATTATTAAATTTAATGTCTACAATTTTGCATCCATTTTTATCCAATAAAACATTAAATCCTTTATCACACAATTGACTTATGCTCAATAAATTGTGTTTAAGACCATCGACATATAGGACATTTTCAATGAGAATGGTAGAGTGATTACCTATGGAGCCAATACCTTTAATGTTGCCTTTGGAATTGTCACCAAATGTTACTACTCCTCCACTTTTTGGCTTTAGATCCATGAATCGACTCTTGTCTCCGGTCATGTGCCTCGAGCATCCACTATCAAGGTACCATGAGTTTTGACTTTGTGCTTTGGCCTTGTAGCAATGCTCCCCCTACAAACAAAGATATTAAACTTTGGTTTTTGGTACCCAAATCATTTTGGGTCCATGAGTGTTAGCTCCCAAAACCTTGGTTCCCTTAGGAATCCAAGATGACATAGCAATAATATTATTAGATTTTATAAGTTCCTTAGGAACCCATACACTTCTAATTCTTTTAGCTCTACCATGTCTAGGGTAGCTACCTTGTTTGTAGTAGTTAGTCTTTTTCTTAGGTTGGTGTGTTCTAGATGATTCTCCTACTTCATGCTTGACACTACCAACATTTTTTAAAGACTTTTTGAGCTCATTTAGCTCACCCAACACCTTTTGGTGTTCACAATTACATTGAGATAAAAGATTATTAAGATCAACATTTTCATCTTGAAAAAATTTAAGTTCATCTTTTAATCCTAATATCTTTTTCTCAAATTTAGAATTAGCTTGAGTAAGTGAGTCATTTTTCTCATTTAGTTCTAGAATAATCTTTTTATTCCTAATGACCGACTCCTTATATTTCTCAACTAATTCATCATATACCTCTTGTAACTCATCATATGCATCATTTAATTCTTCATATGAAAAATCTAAAGTAGATGAGTTAGAGGTTACCAAGGAGGAATCTTCCTCAAGTGCCATGAGACAAAGATTAGCCACTTCTTGTTCGTCATCCTCCGATGACTCCTCATCACTCCAAGTAGCAAGCTTGGCTTTGATTCTTTTCTTCTTCTCAAAGCCCTTCTTCTTGAGTTGAGGGCACTCCGAATGTATGTGGCTGGGTTGTTTGCACTCATAGCAAATGATAGGATCCTTTCCTTCTTCTTTGTTCTTGCCTTTGAAGTCCATCTTCCTTTGGATTTTTCTTCCCCGGTTGGACCTCATGAAACGTGAGAACCGTTTGGCTATCATAGCCAATTCTTCAAGTTCATCCTCATAACTAGATGAGCTCTCATCATGTTGTGAAGCTTTATCCTTGAGAGCTATTCCCATCTTCTTCTTCTTCTCAACCTCAAGCTTCTCTACCCTTTTCTCTTCTTTCTTCTTCTCATCTTCCCTTCCTTGCTTCATGATCTCATGAGTAAGGAGAGAACCCACAAGCTCATCAAGCTTCAACGTTTTCAAGTTCTTTGCTTCGATGATAGCGGTTCTCTTCCCATCCCAAGACTCGGGAAGTGAATAGAGTAGCTTCCGGACAAGCTTGTCTTCCGGTATGATCTCTCCAAAGCCCTTTAGACCATTGACAATCGTGGAGAATCGATCAAACATCTTTGACACCGTCTCATCGGGCTCCATCTTGAAATTTTCATTATTAAGATTGAGAATTCCAATCTTAGTTTCTTTAACATCATTGGTGCCTTCATAAGTGGTCTCAAGAGTGTCTCACACTTCTTTGGCACTTTCAATTGATGAGACCTTTGAGTAGATGTCCGAATAGAAAGCACAAAATAGCATGTGGAGAGCTTTATCATTGACTTGAATCTTTTTCCTCACCTCTTCACTCATTTCCACTTTCTTCTTCAACACCATCTTGCCTTCACCATCTTGCTTCAATGGAATGTATGGCCCATCCTCAATGACATCCCACACAAGATAGTCATTTGACTTGATGAATAGACGCATTCTATTATTCCAAAAAGAATAGTTATCACTGTTGAAGAAGGGAGGCTTTGTGGTCGATTGTGACTCGTACATGCCGGAACCGGAGGTTGAAGTCATCTCTTGATACTTTGATGATCACACTCTTCCAAGGAACTCCTCTTGTGGTTGTTAATCCTCAAAGAGGTAGGCTCTGATACCAATTGTTGAGTGGATCGCAAGATCAATATTGATCAAGAGGGGGGTTAATTGGAAATTTAAAGTTTTATGGTGGAAATTGCAAATTAAAAATGATGGACAAGGGATTTAGAGTGGTTCAAGTTCCAAATGAACTCTACATCCACTACCTTAGCTTCACTAAGGATTTGCAACAATTCCACTAATTGCTCTTCCCCTTTTCTAGGACAAGGAGGCAACCCTTTACAATTTCGGTTGATTTTTCTACCCAAAAATCAACCCAATCCTCACACAAGTGAACAAAGAAATTTGATGGCTAATTAGATATCTCTCAATACAAATAATAGCCCAATTACAAGCACTCAACCCAATTGAACAAGATATGAATGAAAATTACAATTGGGGTTTTAGACAAAATGGGATTTGTGCACAATTGCTTGGATTTGATGTTTGGATGTTTGCTTTAGGATCAATAGTTGTTGCTGGAGCTTTTAGAGGTCTCTTTTATACCTTCTCATTGATTTCTAGCTGTTGTGGTTGTTGCACTCATCAATAGAGCCGTTGGGGATATTATCTCACCACCATAAATGGAGTCTGCAACAACCCGTTTCGAAACGCGGGGTACCTGTTTCGGAACGGACTAAAATAGAAAGAGCCGTTGGGGTGCATTTAAGAGCCCATTTCGAAACGCCTTAAGGCCGTTTCGAAACACTTTTTCCATTGTCAAGGGTCGTTTCGAAACGGTCTTAGCCCGTTTCGAAACACCTTAACGGTTTTCAGAAAATCAGTTAAAAACAACTTCAACGGTCATATTTTCAATTTAAACTTAAGACCTGTTTCGAAATGCTTTGGCTTCGTTTCGAAACGGATTTGATACTGTCTAAGGTCGTTTCGGAACGGCCTTAGCCCGTTACGAAACACCCTTTTTATCTTTAAATATTCAGCAAATATTTCAACCGTTGTGCCTTTTTAAATCAATTATGAAGAACAGTTTCGAAACGAGAGACACCGTTTCGAAACGGGTTTAAGTGTTTCGATACACGTTTCGGAACAGGGGTTGACAGTGATGAAAACGTTTCGAAACGCCTTAGGGCCGTTTCGAAATAGGACTTTGAAAATCACTGTTTTGACTTGAAACACTTAAAAAAATATTTGAAAAACTTTGTTTTTAACTTGGGCATAATCTTAAAATTATATGTGGGATATTTTGAGGACTTAAAATTCGTTTTGACATTTTCAATTTAGTCCTTAGGTTTTTAGTTATATCAAAATTAAAATATTTGTTTCACACAAATTTATGGGGCTCGCTCGTGGCGTTGGGGGAAAATGCAAACCAGTTTCTTGGCGGAGAAAAGTTATCCCTTTTGATATCGACAAGCCAAGTCCAGAAAGTAGAGGAAATTATTGAAGTTGAGGTAGGGAGAGACATCTTTCTTGCTAGAGTTACAGAACTAGGAGTGAAGATAGTGCAGGCTGAGAAGAAAATAGAAAAACATGCATCAAAAACAGCTCCGTCAATTGAGTCGGCGTCAATCGGATCCTCATCGGAAAACTTGAATAATTGCGATGAAATCAGGAACACTAACAGTCCAGGAGACAAAAACATCGAGAAGAGAACCACAGTAAATGAGGAATATATCGAGATTATTTCAAATAGTTTTGTCGGCGAAAGCAAAAAAGAAGATTCCAGGTTTGTAGGAGAACTAGAAATCTTGGGGGAGTCGTTACAGAAACGTGTAAAAAATGCCAGGTGCAATAAAGACAAGGTGGACTCAGGGCTGGAAAAAGAATTACAAGGAAATGGGCTATGTTGGGCTCATGAGGAATCAGATGGATTAAATGAAAAAAATAACACAGAAGAGAATCCCTATAGATCAAGAATTATGGAGGATATGGGCCATATGGGCTTCCAAAAGAATGAATTGGGGGATAAGGGTGTTGATGAAACAGATTCAGATGTGGAAATGGTCCATCGGGAAAAGCCAATTGAGAAAACAATACCAGTGGAAAACAAAGGAAATATCGTGGAAAATCAAAAGGAAAAGCGACAGGAACTAGAAGAAGTGAGTGAAGAAGACTCGAGTTCAGAGGCAAGCAGCGACGGAATCAGGGGTGATAAGTTCAGACTACCGGAATTTCCAAGTAAGGGTAACCTTTCAAAGGAAAAACGTTACGCATCTCTACAGGATATCCAAGACAAAGCGTTAAACGAGGTGGAGAAGAGGAAAAGGGATCGCGCGAGGAGAAGATACAAAAAGAAGTCAAAATCCCTTGACCAGACTCAGGTGGACGGAAGATCTTTGTCAGACTCAGACCTGAAAACTAGATGGAAGATTTTAACAAAGGAGGCGAAGAAGACACTTAAAGCAGGGAAGGAGTTGGGTATCGAAATTCAAGGCGACGAAGAAGCGGTTGTGAAGAAGTTAACCCGGCTAGAAGAATTGGAGCAATTGAAGTTGGGTCAGAAGCAGTAAGGGGGAAAAATTTAGAGAAGATGCGGATTCTAACGTGGAACATTAGAGGGCTGGGTTCAAAGTTAAAAGTGTCCGCGGTGAACAAGATCATTAGAGACAATAAGGTGGAAATGGCATTTATACAGGAGACGAAAAAGGAAAGCTTCAGTGTACAGGAGGTAGGGAGGTTGTGGTATGATGATGAGTTTGAGTTCCAATTTGCCAAAGCATCGGGTCGATCTGGGGGTGTATTGACTATATGGGACAAGAACAAATTTGAAGCAGAAAAGAGTTTTGTGGCCTCCAGGTATGTTATTATCTCTGGAAAATGGGTTGCTGATAACTGTTATTTTACCTTTATAAACATATACGCACCATGTGAAAAATTGGGGAAACAAATTTTATGGGATGAAATTGTGACCTTGAGATCAAGTTGGCAGTACCCATGGATAATGGGAGGCGGTTTCAACGCAATTAAAGCAAGAAAGAAAAGAAAAGGGAGCGGTGTGAAATATCCAGGAATTGAAGACTTTAATAGCTTCATTGAGAGATGCAAGCTGCTCGAAATACCCTTTTGTGGGAGGAATTTCACTTGGATTGGGCGAGGAAATAAGAGAAGTAAACTTTACAGGTTCTTGGTGGAAGAGCACTGGTATTTGGAGAAGGATGACATCCCAATTCGTGGCCTACCTAGAAAGGTGTCGGACCACATTTCCTTGCTTATGGCTAGTGATATTGTAAACTGGGGTCCAAGACCGTTTAAAGCTTTTGATGCTTGGTTCTACAAAGCTGATTATCTAAAGGTGATAAAAGAGGCTTTGGAAGAATTAAAATCGGAAGGGAAAACACTGCCAGAAAAATTGAGAAGGGTGAAAGAAGCAATTAAGTGTTGGAATGCAACACAAGAAAATACTAATAGTAAGGTGGAGAGATTGGAGAAGTGCATTAACAATATAGAGAAAAAAGGGGATGTTCATAGTCTAGATTCTTACCAATTAAATGAGCTAAAAATGTTGAAGATGGAGTTGTGGGATAGCTTTAAAGTTCAAGAGGATCTTTGGAGACAAAAAGCAAGGATAAATTGGTTGAAGCAAGGAGACCTAAATACAAAATTCTTTCAAAGAGCGGTCAAGATACGTGCAAAGAAAAATATGATTCTGGGCTCAAACCTTGGGGAAAGTGGGATTGAAAACCCGAGAAAGCTTAAACAATTTTTTTGAGCATTTCCTAAAACAATTTAGTTGCAAGAGGCGAAGTTGGGCGGCTATATTCAATGTGGAATTTTGCAGACTGTCAATGATAGAAGCAGAAGCACTGGAGAGGCCTTTTTGTCTGGAGAAACTAAAAGAAGCAGTATGGGATTGCGAAGACTCGAAAGCCCCTGGTCCAAACAGGTTTAATGCTACATTTTATAAAAAGTGATGGGAGTTAGTGAAGGATGATTTGATGAAGATGCTGGAGATTTTTTATAAATCAGGTAATCTGCCAAAAAATTCAAACTCTTCTTTTATTGCGTTTATTCTGAAAAAAGACTAGCCACACGATCTATCTGAATACAAACCTATAAGCTTGGTTAGTTCTATCTATAAGATAGTGGCAAAGGTGTTAGCCAAAAGATTGAGTACGGTAATGGGTAAATTAATCAGCGAAACTCAATGTGCTTTCTTAAAGGGACGACAAATCTTCGACGGTATTTTGATAGAAAATGAGGTTATTCATTCATTACAATTCGAAGCCAATAGGAGAGGAGGGGTGGTATTAAAACTTGATTTCTCAAAAGCATACGACTGCGTGAGATGGGATTTCTTGCTGATGGTTTTAGACAGGGTCGGGTTCGGGAAGAAATGGTGTATGTGGATTTTGGAGTGTTTATCTACGGCGAAGGTCTCGATCTTGTTGAACGGCTCTCCAACGAAGGAATTTAAAATGAATAAGGGATTGAGGCAAGGGGATCCTTTGTCCCCATTCCTTTTTATCCTTGTTACCGAGTCTCTTCACCAATTAATTAAAAAGGCAGTAAGTAGAAGACAAATTGAAGGGATCCAAATTGGAGAACAATAGATGATCACGCACCTCCAATTCGCGGACGACACAATTTTCTTCTTGCGAGCCAAGGAAGATCATCTGAAGCTTCTGAAAAACATTCGTAGGTGTTTTGAAGTGTGCTCGGGCCTTAGCATAAATTTCCAAAAATCTTGCTTAACAGGTATTAATGTGGATGAGAAGATCCTGGATTCATTAGCAGTGTTATTTGGATGTGAAAATGGGAAACTCCCATTCAACTATTTGGGAATCCCATTGGGTGCCGATCCTAGAAAAGCAACAACTTGGGAACCAGTGGTAGATAAAATAAGATGAAAGCTAGTGAGTTGGAAATGCAGATCACTCACCTTTGCTGGAAGAGTCACACTTATTAACTCAGTCCTCTCCTCGATGCCATTGTACTACATGACTATGTTCCAAGTTCTAAAGTCAGTTTTGCTAAAGATTGATAAATTAAGAAGGCAATTCCTGTGGGGTAATTTGTCAGGAGATAAAAAACTAGCTAAGGTAAATTGGGGGAGAATTTGTTTGCCTAAGAAAAAAGGTGGTGCAGGAGTATGCAACATTCATTCAAGAATAAGACGTTGTTAGTAAAATGGGGTTGGAGATTTATTTCAGAAAAAGATGCTTTGTGGCGTAAAATAGCTTGCAGTAAATATGGCGAGACGATACATAGAACAATCTCACCCCAAGGCAGATTGAAAAATGCTTCTTTAGTTTGGAGAGGGATTGTGAGAAACTTGTTCGATAGTGAAGTAGAACCTTGGATGAGTCAATCGGCGTTTAGATGGAAGTTGGGGGATGGAAAAACAATTCTCTTTTGGGAAGATCATTGGTGTGGAGAGAAGCCACTTTGTATTTCATTCCCAAGACTCTATAGACTAGCCATTTGTAAAGGGTGTGATGTAGCGTCGTTTGCTCAAAGTAACAGTTTAAAGGACATCGATTGGATTTCCATGTTCTCAAGATCACTGTTAGAAAGAGAAGAGAATTTACTTTCCTTGGTGAAAGCTACTGTTGAAGGGGAGCAGATTAATGTTGATATAGAGGATAGAATAATCTGGGTGTACGATAATGCTGGGACATTTTCAGTGGCAAAACTCACTGAATTTCTGGCGAGTGACAACATCGTAGATCCCTTGTTCAATTTTGATAACATATGGAAATTAAAGGTTCCACCAAAAGTAAGAAGTTTCCTATGGTTTTTGAAAATTGGAAGGCTACCAACTATTGACTTCCTGATTAGGAGGGGGTAACTATTGATGTAGCAGCATCCGGTTGCCCTTGGTGCGAGCAAGGAGTAGAAAATGCGCTACATTTGATGTTCTTTTGCAGATTTGCAAGCTGTTTTGGAGGAAAATTTGCGATTGGTGGGAAATTTGTTGGCTAAACTTGTTAAGCATGGATGACTTTTTTTGTTTCTGTTTTAATGCAAATTGGACAAGGAAAGCAAGATTGTTGTGGCTCATTTCAGTTGCTTCAGCTCTTTGGAGTCTTTGGGTGGCAAGAGATGTAAAGAAATTTGAGGAGAAAATAACCAAGATGAAGGACTTAATTTTTTTCACAAAAATGCGAGCGTACATTTGGATCAAAGCGGTGAATGAAGACCTTTTGCTTAATGAACAGGACTGGTGGAATACTCCTGCCGAATGTGTAAAACTCAAAGAAGAATTAGAGTGGTGCCCCCTGCGGAAGATGAAATTAAATTTAATACCGATGGTGCTTTTAAAGACCAACACGCAGGTTGTGGGGGGTACTGAGAACTGCCACAGGAGATATACGAGCCTTATTTTCTGGACCTGTTCAACCCATCGGTGCTGATTTTGCAGAGTTGGTAGCATTAAGAACAACCCTGGAAATTTTTTATCGAAGCAGGATGGTTGGGGAGAGCAAACTTGGTGGTTGAATCTGACTCTCAAACGGTGCTAAACTGGGTAGCGAATAGAAGCCTTCGACCTTGGCGATGGTGGTTCGTGTTCGAAGAAATAGATATTTTGCGCAGCCAAATCAAACACTGCACTTTTGTTCATGTTTCAAGAAACTTGAACCAGATTGCTGATCACCTTGCAAAGGAGGGTATGCACATATCAATGGTATTTAAAGCATGGTGGTAATATTTAGTTTTTGATTTCGTAGTGAACTGCTTTGTGTAATGGGGAGATTTGATTGAATTGTAAAACCTCCTGGTTCGGTCTATGCTATTACTAATCCAGTCGACGAGTACTCTTTTCCTCCGTTTAGGATTAAGGAGATTTTTAACAAGGCTCTCGACTTGGACAAAAATCAATAAAATTGATGCTTTATAAAAAAAAAATACATAATTGGTACATTCAATCTCCAGTGACATTTATTACTAACATCGATTGCAATAATATTCTTTGAATTTTCAATAACATTAATTAGTCGCAAGGCATTCAAGCTAATCAAACATTGTAAATTACATTCATTTCATAAGAGAATCAAATAATGTGATAAACAAAAACAAAGTCGTATTCTGAACTATACAATTTTTCTGTTAATGGCACTAATGTTAAAGCCCTAGCCACAAAAATTCAACTCCCACAATGCATGTTTTGTTTTGAAACACTGAAAAAACCCCTAAAGTAAAGAGGAAAAAGGCAGAACAATGATGCAAAACCCTAAATCCTTTCAAATGTAAGACATTAGATATTGATGCGTTCACAAATGAACCTACAACTTCGAAGTTCAAAATGCTTGGCTAGCTTCCAAGAGTCTTTAAGACTACACAAATCTGCATCCTGTAAATAGCGAATTCGCCTCTTCCTATATTTTTATGGTAAAAATAAATAAAATCATTAAAGCACATTGCCAATAAAGCTCCCCAAAAATATGCTCAGTAGAGAAGGTTGGTAGGGCACTAACCTTTTTCAGGAAGTGATAAACCTCTGTCAATACCACTACATTGCAAATATGAATTTAAATAAAGCATTAGATAAAATTTCATAACAAATGGAAGTACATAATACACGTAATAAGCTTTTAATCATATATACTAAACGAATAGCAAATCAATCTATTAAATTCAAAGTCAACATGGTCTTGAAAATTGCAATCCCCTTTCCCTACCCAAAATTTTATTCACCATGTTAAACCCAACTCTCCGTTGGCATATATTATATCTTTCAACAACATAAAATAAAGTGTGCTTGTACAAAAAAAATATATATGAAGAAAAATACCTTCCAAGGTAAGGAATCATCTAATACCCTTTTAATAACATGTTAAGAATTCAAAACTTTAAACTAAATAAATTCTATAGAATTGTATTATGAAATAATTATATCAAGGTGCAAATAAAAATTACATTCTTCGTAAAATAAATAAGAAAAAAAATGTTCCACATATAAAAGACATGCCATATGCATAGAGCTAAAAAGATCTATGTCTTAGTGTTCCATGGATTTGACCAGATGATCATAAAAGAAGTGATGAAATAAGAAGTGCAATAATTCATAATAAACACAAATAGTCAATTCAAGTACCATGCTGTAGGTTGTTGGTAAAAATAACTGCAAAACGGGCTGTTAGCACTGAACAGTGTAGTCGCTTTACGGGCAGGCTGTCCCCCGAGGTGCACACGGACGCTCCTGGAACCGTACACTCGACTCCCGGAGTGAACAACAGTGGAACTACTCGAACAAGTGGAGGAAATAGAGAGAATTGAAATGCTTTGTGATGTGCTTGATGATATAAAATGGTGCATGCAACACCTCTATTTATAGGTTGTATAACATGTCTATAATAGACATTTCACTGCACAAATAATTACAGAATTTAATCTGTATAACAGCAATCTTAAATCTGCTGTAACAGCTTCACATAATCACCATTTTAATTCTGTAATAATCATGCCATTACAGTGCTGTTACACCTTAAATTTGACTGAAAAACAGACTGTACATATTCGAATAAATTTGAATAAACTGCACTGAAATCAAACCGTTCTGAACGTTCGAATTAAATAAATTCGAATTGATTCAAACAGTTTTATCAAAAGCCTATAAATAAGAAAAAAAATTCTTTCACATATAGTCTTTTATTCATAAGAAAAATTCCTACGAATTTTCTCCAAAAAGTATATATACGCGCGCGTACGTGTCGAAGATCACTCCAATGTAAAAAAAAAAATCTCAATTCAAGTGAAGAGAGGAAGAGGAAAGTGTCTATAACACATTTATTATTATGTAAATAAGATAAAGGTACCTTGTATATTTCAGGAAAAAAGCCTTGAATTAAAGAGAATGGATAGAAATTAATCTGGATAAAGGATTAAACTAATTAAGTTTCATAAAAAAATTCTATAAATGATAACCATCCAATACTGCAATAATATTTTCTTGCATATCATTCCACAACACCCACAAAATTACACTATGACAAATGGTAAATAAAATATTTCAGACAGTAATAAAAAACCAAGCTCTATAATAAAAAATTCAAAATTCTTCTCTCTTTTTTTTCACTACTTCAAAAGTATAAAAACAAGAAGGATTAAAAAGAAGCAAACATGGTAGTTATTTAACTAAACTATAGATACTAACGGAAATAATCACACATATCCCTTATTCACTATTTTTTTCATATTATGGCATTTCACGAACATGACAAAGCTTCTAGTTTTAGAAATCAATAAAAATCCTATACCTGTGATTGGTAGTTTCAGATACATACAGTTCCAATATATAAACTTGTTAAATCCCGCTATTACATTTATAATAGATCATATTTAACCTTCAAACTTGAAAAAATAAATTTTGAATAAATGAAATATTGAAGAAGTTTGAAATTACCATAGTTATCTTGGATGGAGATCCACAGATTTTACTGGCTTTGACCATTGAGCAAGTTTCCTCTGATCCAAACATCACATTTAAAAACATTACTCAACACTAGCAAATAATAATATCTAACCAACACATAAAACAGAAGTCAAAATAAAGTTAATAACATACACCTTAATTTTGAGTCTAAGTAGTTGTTAACAAAAAAGCATATAATTAGTCGAAACCAAACAAATTTTAAATCAAACTTATTTGACAATGGGAAAGAAAACAAAATTGAAATTACAACATTCATATTGAACGAATCAAATAAGAAAAAAAACATATTCACTCCGCAGATCTTAATATATCCAAATCCCTAAGTCTCTAGCTTAGCTGCATAGTAATGAAATGAGAAAATGAGGTATAATTCGGGAAAAAATAACATAATTGGAAAATATTCTTATTTCTGGTTCCATAAAATAAATTAAATAACAATAATTGAGAACAAAACAAAAGGGATTTGAAGTATATCTTATGCGGAACCAAATCAATAGAATAACTATTTTGCATAAAAAATTATAAAGAAGATGTATGAATTGATATTGTGATTCCAATAGAGATAAACTGTCACAACCGTAAAGGATTGAAGAAAGGATTAAGGAGAATAGAGAGAAAGGAGATGAATAGAGTTTGGAGTTTCATTTAGATAATTCGTAATAATGTTTTACACCTCTCTCTTGCTAGCATATAGGGTGTGCATACACATAAAAACAAAACATGCCATTGTACTATTCATTCCTACATTTATTATTGGCATATTCCTAATAACGGTAACTGAGTAACTGGACTGCCATTGGGCCTGTCGTCCAACTCTAAGGGTTGGGCTCTGCCTTGTCCACTTCAACGTTTTGACACGCGTCCTCTTTGACCACGACGATGTCGTTTGGTGTAGCCACGCCTCCCTTCTCAGTAAGCTCATCATCGATCCTCACTTTCGGTTTTTCTAACTCCGATTTCCTATTCATGGTCATGACATTACCCCCCGCTACAGACGATCCTTGACCCCAAAGATCAAAGTCCGGGAACTGTGATTGGAGCACAATGAAGTCTTCCCATGTGGCTTGCTCGACGCCAAGGTTCGCTCATTGAATGAGGAGCTGTGTGACAGCCTGGTTGTTGCGCTTTACCATGCGCTTGTCAAGAACTTTCTCTGAAAATACCTTGATGAAGCCATCATCGGCAAGTTCTGGCGAGTCAATCAAAGAGGTAATACGATCCCCAATTTTTTTTAAGAGGCTCACGTGAAATACGAGGTGGATTTTAGTAGTTGCATGAAATTCGAGGTAATAAGCTACTGAGCCGATTTTGTTGATGACTTTGTAGGGGCCGTAGAAGCGAGCGAAGAGCTTTAGATTCTTGCGGAGTGCCACAGAGCTCTGTTGATAAGGCTGTAATTTCAGGTAAACAAAATATCCAATTTGAAACTCGCGTTCATATTTATTTTTATCAGCAAATTGTTTCATGCGATTCTGTGCCCGTTGCAATTGCTCATGTAGAATTCTATTGATTGTTGTTCTCCTCTAAATGAAATCTTGAACAGTAGCAACCTGGGATTCAGGGACCCAGTTCATTGTAGGTGGTTTGTAGCCATATAGTGCTTTGAATGGTGTGGTGTTGAGTGCTGAGTGATAAGTGGTGTTATACCACCATTCATCATGAGGCACCCATTTAGCCCAATCTTTAAGGTGTAGGAAACAAAAGCTTCGAAGGTATTGCTCGAGGCATTGATTCAAACGCTCTGTCTGGCCATCAGTTTAGGGATGATAGGCAGTGTTGAATAGGTGGTTGTGCTTAACTGCTTCATGAATTCCCTCCAAAATAGGCTAGTGAAAGATTTGTCTCGATCTGAAATTGCTACTTTAGGTTGACCATGTAGCTTGTAAACTTGATCCATATAACATTTAGCAACTTGTAGGACAATATAAGAATGAGCTAGGCAGATAAAGTGAGCATATTTAGTGAACTTGTCGATCACAACAAGGATACAATTGAACTTATTTGAAGTACGAAGGCCTTCTACAAAGTCCATAGTAATCATTTCTCAGGCCTTGCTAGGAATTGGCAGTGGCTGGAGTAAGCCAGGGGTTGCAACATATTCATCTTTAACCTTCTGGCACACATCACAAGTTTGTACATAGTGACCAACTGCAGATTTCAAACTTGGCCAATAAAAGTAAGACTGAGTCTTTAGTAAGTGGCTTGGATGCCAGAGTGGCCACCAATAGGGGAGTCATGTAAAGTCTGAATGAGGTGTACCCCGAGAGTACCATGTTCACCCACATAAACTCTGGTCTTGTATCTTAGAATTCCCTCAGTATAGGTCTAGTCAGACACAATAGTGTTATCAATAGCTAGGGCAGTGATTAGCTTCTGAGCCAAGGTATTTGAAGTGTAACTAGATTCAATATCCGATACCCAAGTAGGAGTGATGATGATGGCAGTCAGCTGAAGAAGCTCAGCTTCAAGGTTATAAGCACGAGAAAGAGCATCAACCACAAGATTTGACTTCCCTTTTCTGTATTTAATGACAAAATTCAGACCTAAAAGCTTAGTAAGGCCTCACTTTTGGACAGTGGTTGTGAGTTTCTGCTCTAATAAGTGCTTGAGTGGCTCATGATCAATTTTGATGACAAAAGGGCGACCCTCCAAATAGTGCATCCATTTAGTGACTGCCATTAAGATGGCCAAGTACTCATTCTCATAGATTGAAAGATCTGCATGCTTAGGGCCAAAGGCTATGCTAAGGTAGGGAAGGGGTCTGCCATCTTGGGATAAAACAGCTCCAATCCCCTTGGAGCTAGCATCAATTTCTAAGGTAAACTCCTTGGAGAAATTAGGAAGAGCCAAAATAGGGGCTTGGCACATAGCAAGTTTTAGAGCCTCAAAAGCATCCTTGGCAGTAGTAGTCCACATAAAGATGTATTTCTTAAGCATAGAAGTGAGGGGTCTACTGATCACTCCATAGTTTTTTATGAATTTCCTATAGTATCCAATTAAGCCCAAGAATCCTCTCAATGATTTGATTGTCTTTGGGAGGGGCCAGTTCTTCATTGCCTCAACTTTAGTAGTGACAAGTTCTCAAATGTGACATCATTTGTTATTTTTCTAGTTATTAGGACTTCTTGCTGCTTAATACATGTTGCTTTTTGTTATATTTTGTACAGGGACCCAATTCTGGAAATAACAGTAAAAAGGGGGCATTTCTGCAGTTTTTATTATAATTTTGTCATGACTGGCATCGTGGGCATGACACTAGGCACGACGCGTCTGACGTGGCAGTGACGTGGCAATGACGTGGCAATCTCTAGAAGATCCTGGAATGTTCCGAGAGAAGATCCGATCAGATTATCAGTTCTATCCGTTTTGTTTTTATTTTGAATTTCGAAAAAACATTTGAATTTGAATTGTTATTTTGATTTTCTTATCTCTTATCCTTGTAATCTAAGCCTATAAATACCAACCTTTGTTGAAGGCTTAAGATCATCTTCTTAGCTTTGAGTATTTTTATCTTTTCCTTTGTAAACATTTTATAGTTTTAATTCAAGTTCTTTTCCTTTATTTTTCTTGTTTCGTTTGTTTTATGCCATTTAATTACTTTTTTAAAATCAAGTTAAGTATGATAATCAATATCATGCTTAGCTAAATTTTTTAAGCCAAGAACCAGCCAAGTCAATTCGATTTGTGAGAATTGAACTTTGCTTAAATTCTTTTGGGAAATCATTTTTATCTTTCTACTTAGATAGTTTGGCAATCGACCTTACTAAAAGTTTTTAACCGTTTTTCAAATCAAAAAGGGCTCGTTGGTCTGAAATCGCTTAAAAACACAGTTGGGAGGAAGGATTAGCCTGTGGCAATTTCGACTTCCTATTAACACTCTTAGCGACGGTCCACTAAGGAAAGATAAAATCAGAAGCGATTCTTTTTAGACAATTTCTGAGTCGGGTTTTTCCTGCTTTCAATCTAAATATTTTAACGGCGATAGACGTGGTTGATTTATTTAAGAACCATCTTTCGGAGATAGACTTGGGAGGATTGGTTACTCGAGAGAGAAACAAGTTACGACAGGTTGGGCCTCGTAGACTGTAACCGACATGATCCCCAAAATAAAAATCTATTTCAGTGATCGAAAGAATTGAAGGAGCTGGTTCGAGGCTATTTCACATACTTGGTTTTTCTTATTCTTTTTACCTCTGCATTTAAATCTTGCTATTTCATTTTCATCAGATCACTTCCCCCCATTTTATTTACTTATTTTGCAGACATTCCTGGAAGTAATAATCGAAGCAGCCTTCAGTCAATCATTCCAGCTAATCTCCCTGCGGATCGACCCTCTTTCCCTATATCTATTTAATTTCTTTATTCCATTATTTATTGAAAGAGGTTAATTTATTCTTTAATTTTTGACCGGTTAAACGACGGCTTGTCAAAATTGGCACCGTTGCCGGGGAGATTTACTTTCGGCATTTTTGACTGATTTTGTTTTATTTTTATGACCAGGAAAAACCCGAGTACTTTAGCTCCTTACAACCCGGAAATCGAAGCAAGCGCTTGTAGAACTCACGGCGAAACACTTCGACGAAAGAAACAACAAAGCACACGACGATCCGAACATGAATCCACTTCCGAAACTACACCAATCGAAGATCCTACACAAGAACCAGAACCGATGGTGGACCAAACAATTCGACAACTAAATGTCGCCCCTACCGTGCAACAACCACTCTACATCGCTTTTCCTTAAGGCGATACTCCCTTCCAGCTCAAAACGGGATTATTCCACTTACTCCCTACTTTTAATGGTCTCCCTTCTAAAAGCCCACATAAAAACCTTGCCGAATTTCATATGGTCTGCAGCAGCATGAAACCGCAAGGGGTCTCAGAGGACCAAATAAAACTAAGGGCTTTTTCTTTTTCCTTAGCCGGGACGGCTAAAGAGTGATTATTTTATTTACCTCCAAATTCGATTAATACATGGTCTGACCTTTCTCGTGTTTTTCTTGACAGATACTTCCCTGCGGCAAAAGCGACAGAAATGAGGCGAAACATATTGGATATCCAACAAATGCACGATGAATCCCTATATGAATATTGGGAAAGGTTCAAAAAGTTGTATGCAAGCTGTCCACAACATGGCTTATCCGAGCAAACACTCCTTCAATACCTATACGAAGGAATGTTACCAATGGACAAAAAGATGGTAGATGCAGCAAGCGGTGGCGCGCTCGTTAACATGACTCCTACTGCAGCGAGAACATTAATCTCCACAATGGCTGCAAATTCGTAGCAATTTGGTTCTGCAAGTGAACCCAATCGACGGGTTCAAACAGTAAGCACAATTACATTAGAAAATAAGATTGATAATTTGACTAATATTGTGCATTCACTTGTTTTAGGGGAGATAGGAGCTGCTAAGGTGTGCGGGATTTGCACTATGCAAGATCAAGCAACCGATTTATGCCCACTGCTGCGGGATACGTCTGGTGCCCAAGTCAACGCCGTACATAATTTTCCCGGACCTTTCTAAAGGCCCTATAATCCACAAAGCAACACGTTCAACCCCGGTTGGAGAGATCATCCTAACCTTAGCTATGGTAATAGGAATCCAAATTTCCAAACTAGACAACAACCTCCCTACCAAAATCAAGCTCCCCAGAAATCTTCCCTTGAATCTATTGTTGAGAGGTTAGCAGTTTCACAGGAAAAGTTCCAAACCCAAACGCAATCTCACCTTCAGGAACTAGACAAACAAGTTAGCCAATTAGCTCAAACAATAGGGCGTCTAGAATCCCAAGGAAAATTGCCATCACAAACCGAAATCAATCAAAGGGAAATGTGAGCGAAATCACTCTGCGTAGCGGGGCCGTGATAACACCTGAACCACCAAAGAAGGATGAGCAAAAATCTGACAGCTCTTCGGAACACCAAAACGAAAAATCTCCTTCCACTTTAGGTAATATCAAATCTAAAATTCCTATTTCTACTTACGAACCTATTCCACCTTTTCCAGGAAGATTAGCAAAACGAGACAAAAATGAGGAAGAGAAGGAAATAATGGAGGTGTTCAAAAAAGTGGAAATTAACATTCCACTCTTGGATGTTATCAGGAAGGTTCCCAAATACGCAAATTTTTTAAGGACCTATGTACAAATCGAAGAAGGTTGTCAGGAAACGAGAGAGTCAACCTTAGCGAGAATATTTCAACCATTTTTCAAAAGTCGTTGCCACCAAAGTACAATGACCAAGGTATGTTTGTGATTCCCTGTAAAATTGGGAATGTTGGGATCAAAAAAGCTATGTGCAATTTGGGTGCCTTCATCAATGTCATGCTTCTAAGTGTTTATAGAAAAATCTCAATGGATTCACTGAAGGAAACTAAGGTAACAATACAACTGGTTGATAGATTGATTATTTATCCCGAAGGGTTGGAAAATATTCTGGTTAAGGTAAACAATCTCATTTTCCCCGTCGATTTTTACATTATTGATATGGAGAATGATCATAGCAACAATGGATCTGAAATTTTGCTTGGACATCCCTTTTTATCAACCGCACACACAAAAATCGATGTTCGTAATGGCATTTTAACCATGGAATTCGACGGAGAGGTAGTGAAATTTGATGTGTATAAAGCTATGAAATATCTTGATTCTGTCGCAAGCCTTAATTTTGTTGATATTACAGATCCTTTGGCTAATGATTTTATCGGAACTAATTTGTTTCATGATTTTTGTAGGGAATTGGAAGATCTCAACGATGAAGACTTAGGCGAAATAATATCTACTCTTTCCTTAATTTCTGAGCTAAAATTAACTCCATCAGAATCTAAACCTCTTCCCTCAATTTTGCAGGCACCTCAACTAGAGTTAAAACAACTCCCACCACACTTGAAGTATGCATATTTGGGCGACAAGGAAACGCTACTCGTCATCATATCAAGCGAATTGTCGTCTCAACAAGAAGAGGAGTTGATAGCCATATTGAGCATCCATAAAGAAGCGATCGGATGGACATTAGCCGATATCAAAGGCTTAAGTCCTTCCACATGTATGCACAAAATAAAAGTGGAGGAAGGCGCGAAACCTATCTGAAAGGGACAACGGCGATTGAACCCACCGATGATGGATGTGGTAAGACAAGAAATACAAAAATTGCTAGATGTCATCATCATCTACGCAATTTCTGACAGTAAGTGGGTTAGTCCAATTCATGTTGTGCCTAAGAAAACGGGAATAACTGTTGTCGAAAATGATGAAGGGGAAAAGATCCCAAAGAGAGTTCAAAACGGGTGGCAGACGTGTATCGATTACAGGAAACTTAATTCTCAAATTCGAAAAGACCATTTCCCTTTACCATTCATCGATCAAATGATCGAAAGACTTGCTGGAAAAACACATTATTGTTGTCTTGACGGATTTTCTGGATTTTTCAGGTTCCTGTAGCACCCGAAGATCAAGAAAAGACTACATTTACTTGTCCAATTGGCACCTTTGCAAATAGGCGAATGCCTTTCGGGCTCTGCAACGCTCCGGCCTCTTTCCAGCGTTGCATGCTAAGCATTTTCTCCGACCACATCGAGCAAGGTATAGAGGTATTTATGGATGACTTTACCGTTTACGGTGATTCATTTTCTAAATGCCTCTCTAATCTTTCATATGTGCTTAACTGATGCATTGAGTATAATTTAGTGTTAAATTATGAGAAGTGTCATTTTATGGTAAGTAAAGGTTTAGTTCTCAGTCATGTGGTTTCTGGTCAAGGTATAGCCGTCAATAAGGCTAAAGTAGACGTTATTCGCTCACTTCCATACCCCACTTCGGTGAGGGAAATTCGTAGTTTTCTTGGCCATGCAGGATTCTATCGATGATTCATAAAGGACTTCTCCAAGTTAGCGCAACCACTTTGCCGCCTACTACAAAAGGATGTGTCATTCGATGTAGACAAAGCTTGTAGAGAATCGTTTGATGAGCTAAAATTGCGGCTTATTTCCGCTCCAATTGTGCAACCCCTGAATTGGTCGTTACCTTTCGAGATTATGTGCGATGCCTCCAATCTAAGTGTAGGCGCAATACTTGGGCAAAGAACTAAAGACAGACCACATGTTATCGCTTATGCCTCTAGAACTCTTGATTCGGCGCAACGAAATTATTCGACAACGGAAAATGAGTTTTTTGCTATCATTTTTGCATTAGATAAGTTTCACCCTTATTTGTTAGGAACTAAAATTTTTATTTTTTCTGATCATGCAGCGTTGAAATACCTGATCAACAAAAAAGATGTGAAACCTCATCTGATTAGATGGATACTCTTGTTACAAGAGTTCGATATACATATCAAAGACAAAAGGGTAGCGAGAATTTGGTGGCGGATCACCTAAGCCGCTTGGCGATATCACCGATCGAACCCCCTTTGCGAGATGAATTCCTGGATGAAACGCTAATGGAAGTTAAGGTAACATTCCCTTGGTTCGCCGATATGGCGAATTTCTTAACCACCGGTAAAGTTCCTAACAACTTGTCGCAATTCGTGGTTAAACGTATTAAAAAAGATGCTAGATATTATATATGGGATGATCCATATTTATGGAAATTGTGCTCTGATCAAATAATTCGTCGTTGCGTAAATAATAGCGAGGTAACATCTATACTTGAATTTTGTCATTCTTACGCTTGTGGCGGACATTTTGGCCCTAAACGAACTGCACACAAAATCTTTGAGTGCGGTTTCTTTTGGCCTACTTTATTTAAAGATACTTACAATTTCTGCAAAACATGTGACAGATGCCAGCGGGTTGGGAATTTAAGCCGTCGAAGCAAAATGCCATTAAATCCAATACATATATGTGAAGTTTTCGATGTGTGGGGTCTTGATTATATGGGACCTTTTATTTTATCTTATGGGAATCTCTATATCATTTTAGCAGTTGATTACGTTTCGAAATGGGTTGAGGCGAAAGCCACCCGTGAAAATGATGCAAGAACCACAACTAATTTTTTGCGTGACTTTATTTTTTCCAGGTTTGGAACTCTGATGGCGATCATTTGTGATAGAGGAACACACTTCGTTAATCGGATTGTCGAAGCTTTGATGAAGAAATATGGCGTGACGCAACGTATATCAATAGCCTACCATCCGCAAACAAACTGACAAGCGGAGGTTTCAAATAGGGAAATCAAGTTGATCCTAGAAAAAATTGTCAAACCTAATCGAAAGGATTGGAGTTTGAAATTAGTCGATGCGTTATGGGCATACAGAACCGCTTACAAAGGACCTATCAGCATGTCACCTTACCGCATTGTCTTCGGTAAACCTTGTCATCTTCCAGTCGAACTTGAGCATAGAGCGTTTTGTGCAGTTAAAGAATGTAATATGGAGATGAATGCCGTTGGCGAAACACGGAAACTTCACATTCAAGAGCTCGAGGAAATTCGCCGAAACGCTTACGATAGCGCGCAACGTTATAAAGAACAAACTAAACCGTTTCATGACAAGGACATTTCATTTAAATCTTTTTTCAATTGGAAAAAAAAGTTCTCCTATTTAATTCGAAGTTTAAAATTTTTGCAAGAAAACTTAAGTCTAAGTGGAGTGGACCATTTACCGTAGTTAATACCTTCCCTCACGGAGCCGTGGAGATTGAAGATAGCTCGGGTGCACAATTTAAAGTGAATGGACAACGACTTAAACTGTTCTTCGAAAGCACACCGATCGAACAAATTGAAGAAATTATCTTCGAAGAACCTAAAATCTGAACAATGAATTTGTCGAGCTTAACGACATTAAACAAAGCGCTAAATGGGAGGCAACACATTGGTTTATTTTTCGTTAATTTTTACTTCCTTTTTCATAATTTAATTTATGCTTCATTTTTCATTTTTGATTGCCTTAATAATTTTTTTTCCCTCTGCAGGTTTCTTTTCGCACACAGCAGGACAAGCCTAAAATACACCCCAGCCAAAGTGCACCGTTTCATTAAATTGGTGCATTTTAGCACACTTAATGGGCGGTGCACTTTAGCCCAAGCCTTTTTCCCTTAGCACCCGTCCGATTTTTCCTTTTCCCTCTTCCTTTTCTTTCTTTCCAGCAAAACCAAACCCTAACATTGCACACCCCCAAGAACCACCGTTGGTTATCAGCGGACGATGTCGTTTTACACCGCCCTAATTCATGGTGATTAGTAGTGATTCCGAACCAACCACCATACCCCCTCCTCGTCGTGGTGGTCGTCAACGGCAAGCCACCAGTTCGCTGACCGAGAATCTCATCCTTACGACTCCCACCGCTCCTCTGTCTCCTTCCCCGAACGTCAGCCACCGTTTGTGACTCTCAAACAGCGCCGCCAGACCAAGCACCAGCCGTCGTCCACCATCCCCACGATCTCCATCACCGTCATTCCACTCAATGCCCACGGTGGACTCCTCCACACACTCTCAGCAGCGTCAATATCAAACATAGCAGATGGACTCCACCATCCCCCCATTCTCCATGCACTATGCCGAATCGGAGCAACACCCCGAGGTAAATTCAAATCCGATTTCAACCCGCCCATTACTAATGTATCATCCCTCTTTTGGTTACACAGAGGATTTCTCGGCCGATTACGGTTTCCCCGACGATCACCATTCCTCTGCGAATTCTCACCATGATGAATACTCTGCCCAGCAGCAAAGTGCGTCGTCCTTTCCTTCTCCTTCCAGGGGCGACACGGAAAACCCAGAACGGAATAGGCGTGGGCGTAAATACGCGGTTCTGGCCGAAGAAGACCTCAAGGGCTTCCTCATTTTTCCTTCTGCTTAGATTGACCGATTTCAGGATATCAGACATCGACCTTTTCGGGTTTGCAAATTCATTCCTTAGCCTACTCTTGTTAATCTTAATATCTCTGAGTCTGTCACAAATTATTTTCATGCTATCGGTTGGACTGTTTATTCTGAGATTAAATGTGGAACATTTTATGAGTTAGTTTTTGAGTTCTATTCTACTTTCTCTTTTGCCGAAACTCATTATATTACGCCTGATTCCCCTGCTGTTATTAAATTTCGGTTGTGTGGTGACAACTTTGCTATGTCTGTGAATGAGTTTAATTTGGCTATGGGTTTTGTGACTAACGCCACAGACCCTGATTATCTGACAGCATTATTTGAGATTCCTGCAGATTTTGATGAAAATACATCTTACTTTGCACTCACCGGACAAACGGACATAGCATTTGACCCTCGTTCCACCAAAGCTATTACGCTTCAAGATCCGGGGATATGTTACGTTCATCGTTTCTTAGCCTACAATTTTTCTGGACGTAACGATGCCTCTACTACACCCAGTAAGACTGAACTATTTTTCTTTTGGTGTATGCATTCGGGAAGAAAGGTAAACTTAGGATTTTGGTTAGCCCGTCAATTATAAGTTGCAATCCGGTATAATCGCTCCTTAATCCTTGGCCCTTTTATTACTCATCTTGCATCTAGAATAGCTCGCTTTGATATTGAGAATTTTACTTACGCTTTTTCTATGGATGCTTTAGATGAGCGTTGCTTGGATTCCAAGGGACTCCTCGATGGACCACCGGATGCGTCTTTCTTCAACCCACCAGGAGTATTAACTCCAAGAACGAGGAGAGTTTTCACTCGCAGAAATGCACCACGCACCCCTCAATCCCCTCCTCCTAGGACCAGCCTTCGAACAATGTTCCGGATTTCGCTGCGCGCCTCCACGCACTAGAAGACAACATTACTGAAATCCTCTCTTACCTACGTCCTGGGCGCGGCCGCGGACGTGGCCACAATCATCATTGATCACGGGGAGTTCCCTTTACCCCTCTTTGCCTTACATTCTTACATTCTTTTCTCTGAATTGGGACAATTCATTTAAGTGAACGGGAGGGTGCAAAACCACTTGTCCTATGCTTGTTTGATGTATGATCAGTTTAGACTTAACCTTTAGTATATTTCCAATTGCCATCACTTGCTTGCTCTCCAACATGTTTAAATTTTTGAAAATGGATTTTGACAATCATTTGCAGTTTGACATCTCTCCCCAATTGCTTTACTTGTGTTAGAATTCTCACCTAGCTTAATCAAATTAGCCCAGTTTTGTAAGATTTGAGCCTTGAGCATGCATTCTACATATTATGCTCGTTTCTTTTGCTTGGGAGTGTCATCTTGAATTTTAGGAATCTAGAACTTGTGGCTTGCTTACGATTTGAGACTACACTAAGAATGAGGTGCTTTAAAATGATTTAGGCATTAGGTTTTAACCTCTTTCATCCCTTT
Source organism: Hibiscus tridactylites (assembly GCA_958450335.1). Taxonomy (NCBI): domain Eukaryota; kingdom Viridiplantae; phylum Streptophyta; class Magnoliopsida; order Malvales; family Malvaceae; genus Hibiscus; species Hibiscus tridactylites. Next base: position 59,255,726 of record OY288275.1, read on the forward strand.
CATTTTAATTTATCCTTTCTCATCACCTAGTGAGCCTTTGTAAGCCTTACATCCCATTCCTTTGACTTAACCATTTCAATTGATCAAATGCTAGAATCTTTATTAGACATGAAAGAGATACTTTTCAAATAAGGGCAGAATTTTTCCCAAAAAAATGAGAAAAAAATGAAAAAAAACAACAAAAAAAACAGAATAAAAGGAAGCAATTGCTTCAAAAAAAGAAGAAAAACAGTTTCGAAAAAAAAAGAAACGAAAAAAATAATATGTGTTTGCTTGCCCATTTTAGCTCCTATTTTTGTCTTCACTGCTTAATGTTTGAAATATCTTGCATTGATCATCTTCTTTTTCTTTCTATCTTTCTATCCTTTTTTCTAAACCCACATTACACCTTGAACAAAGGACCTAATGATTTTTGCACCTCGATTCTATTAAAGTAGTGGAGAATTGAACTTGTTACAAGACTATGGAAACCTTTATTCTTGATTGACTTTGAGTGTTTCTGCTTCATCTTTCCCTTAAACACTTTTGAGTGCTCTCGAGTGTATCTTGGTGAGGATTAAGACTAGGATGAGTAAGGCTAATGCTTGTTAGGTGATTAGGAGGGTGGAGGGCTGTAATGATTGTTGTTGCTTGCATGTTGTAATTTTTCAAATATTTTCGATGCTTGTGATGGTTTGAGGATTTCATTCTTTGGTTCATGTTTTTTCGGACATACTTGAGGACAAGTATGAGACAAGTGAGGGGGGATTTGATAAGTTCTCAAATGTGACATACTTCATTTGCTATTTTTCTAGTTATTAGGACTTCTTGCTGCTTAATACATGTTGTTTTTGTTATATTTTGTGCAGGGACCCAATTATGGAAATAACAGTAAAATGGGGCATTTCTGCAGTTTTTATTATAATTCTGTCATGACTGGCATCGTGGGTACGACACTAGGCACGACGCGTCTGACGTGGTAGTGACGTGGCAATAACGTGGCAATCTCTAGAAGATCCTGGAATGTTCCGAGAGAAGATCCGATCAGATTATCAGTTCTATCCGTTTTGTTTTTATTTTGAATTTCAAAAAAAACATTTGAATTTGAATTGTTATTTTGATTTTCTTATCTCTTATCCTTGTAATCTAAGCCTATAAATACCAACCATTGGTGAAGGCTTAAGATCATCTTCTTAGCATTGAGTATTTTTATCTTTTCCTTTGTAAACATTTTCTAGTTTTAATTCAAGTTCTTTTCCTTTATTTTTCTTGTTTCGTTTTTTATGCCATTTAATTACTTTTCTAAAATCAAGTTAAGTATGATAATCAATATCATGCTTAGCTAAATCTTTTAAGCCAAGAACCAGCCAAGTCAATTCGATTCATGAGAATTAAACTTTGCTTAAATTCTTTTGGGAAATCATTTTTATCTTTATACTTAGATAGTTTGGCAATCGGCCTTACTAAAAGTTTTTAACCGTTTTTCAAATCAAAAAGGGCCCGTTGGTCTGAAATCACTTAAAAACACAGTTGGGAGGAAGGATCGGCCTATGGCAATTTCGACTTCCTATGAACACTCTTAGAGGCAGTCCGCTATGGAAAGATAAA